>CM074727.1:172824123-173424123 GCA_037306005.1 Rhinophrynus dorsalis | reverse complement strand
AGTACCACAGTGTACCATTACATAAGACTAACAGGCTATTACATGAGATCAGTAGCATAACATATGATTGCATGACACTAAGAGACTATCACATGAGATCAGCAGGACAATACACCATCACCTGAGACTATTACATGGGATTAGTAGCACAACATGGCATTACATGAGCCTAGTGAACTGTTACATAAGATCACCAGCACAACATAACATTTATATGAACCTTGTAGACTTTAAACAGATCAGCTGCACAACACACTGTTACATGAGACTAGTAGGTTATTACATGAGATCTGCAGTGCAACATACCATTACATGAGACTAAAAGAACATTACATGAGATCTGCAGTGCAACATACCATTACATGAGACTAAAAGACCATTACATGAGATCAACAGCATAACATACAATTATATGAGACTAAGGGACTGTCACATGATATCAGTAGGGCAATGCATCATCACCTGAGACTATTACAAGCGATCAGTAGCACAACATGTAGTTACATAAGACTAGCAGGCTGTTACATCATATCAGTGGCACAGCATACCATATCACAAGACTAGCAGTCTATTACAAGAGATCAGCAGCTCAACATGCCATTACTCGAGACTAGTGAACTGTTACATCAGCAACACAACATAACATTGCATGAGACTTGTAGACTAATGAGATCAGCTGCACAACACATTGTTACATGAGACTAGTAGGTTATTACATGAGATCAGCAGTGTAACATACCATTACATGAGACTAGTAGTCTATAACAATAGTTCAGCAGAGCAACATGTTGTTACATCAGACTTGTAGGATGTTACATGAGATCAGCAGTGCTATATACAATTACATGAGACTAATAGATTAGTAAAGACTAGCAAAGCAACATACCATTGCTGATTTACATGAAATCAGCACAACAACACACCATTAAATGAGGCTTTTAGACTAATTCCTGAAGTCAGCAGGAAAACATACCATTCCATGATATTAGTAGGTTGTTACATGAGATCAGCCGAGAATACAATTACATGACCATGGTGGACTATTTAATAAGATCAGCAGCACACCATACCATTGCATGAAGCTATTACACTATTATGTTTAGTCATCTTGGCAATACACCTTTATGGGATATTAGTATACTATTGTATGAGATCAGCAGTACAATACTCCATTGCATGAGATTAATGCGAGATCAGCGGTGCAACATATCATTACATATGCCTTGTAGACAATTACTGTTTCATGAGACCAGTAGTGCAGTACTATCCATTACTACAATGAGTATTTCCCTGCTAGTCTCATGTAATATCGGGTAATAAAGGTACCAGGTTATAAGTCCAAAATCACGTGGTTAAAGGGATAGTAATGTTTCATAATAAAAGCAGTTATAATTAATCATCATGGTGTTTGTACCTGGGAGAGTGTTATTTCAATGCTGTCAAAGTTGTAGTTCAAGAGTAATTCAATGACTGATGTAACACTGCTCAGCCAGAGAAGAAGGGAGGTGCCCAGGTAGATTGCAGAGAAGGACAATCTTCAATTAAGATAAGGGATAAAGCTGAAAAACTTGTCAAGGGGGGCAGGGCTTTCATTGTTCTATTAAGAAGAAGATTGTCCTCTGCTGTTATCTGTCTGGTCTATGGACTGGATTCCACATCTGAGAAGAGATGGCTTACACTAGGTAAAAGGGGCGGGAGGGGAAACTTTATCCTTAATTACTCCTGAACCACAACTCTGACAGTATTGAAATAGCAATCTCTATGGCTCAAATACTATGAAGACTAACTGGAGCTGCTGTTTTTGTGAAACATTACTATCCGTTTAAAAATCAGCTGATTTCATGTGCTAAAATGTTAGTTTTGTAGAGGTGACTTATTACAAGAAAATGCAATGGAAATCTCTGTTTGAAATAATTCACAAATTCACTGGTGGTCACAGAACTACGATATGTTAATGACCACCCATCCATGTTTTACTGTATGCCATTAATCACATTTATTTAGTGAAACTCCTTGTTCTTCTTGATGGAACACCAAGACAATCAAAGAAGTCACTTTGTGAACAAATGATTTAGCATATAACCCTGCTCTGTGACAGATTGAGAGTGAGCTAATTTTGCAAATAAATATCTATTTCACAATGAGTTTCCTTTTAACAAAACAGAGCATTAAACCTGTGTCTCCCTTTCAACAGGTGTTCCTCCCGCGAGCGGAACCGGTACATTGCAGATTCTTCTGATTGACGTTAATGATAACGCCCCTGAGCTACTTCCTAAGGAAGCACAGATTTGTGAGAGGCCGAATTCCAATGTCATCAACATCACAGCCACAGACATCGATCGACAGCCAAGTGGAGGGCCCTTTGTCTTCGAGCTGCCAATGGTGCCTTCCACCATCCGCCGTAACTGGACCATAAACAGGATAAACAGTAAGACTGGGAGGTTGGACGGCGCAGAATAGTAACATAACCCTTTGAACGCATTGAGTAGCGCATCCCTCTGACATTCAAAGGGCTGAGAAATCATTAAAGTGTAATTGTGAAAAATTAGCTGTTTTGTGGCTTTTATGGTACTTCTGCTGTTGGGTGATGAGTCATTCAAATGTTATTACAGTTAAAACGTTTTTTTTTCTTTTACATTTAGTAACAGCCCACCTCTAACAGTTATTCTTCTGCATTTTATGGAAGAGGTTAGCCTCTGGCTATAGTTCTTTATAGAATGTGATAGTAGCGGCTCCACCAGCTTACTGCAGCTTGAACTGTAATAACATTTGAACGAGGAATTTCCACGTAGCGGTAGTACAAAGAATGTCACATCCCCAGACTGCTGAAAAAAACAGCATGTGTATTATTGTTATACGTTCTGTTGAGATATAGAAATGTTTGCCACAGCTGGATGGCTGCAAACAGTTCACCTCTGCACAACAGCCATCCTGACTCCCTCTTCTGATCATTGCAGGTAACTACGCAAGGCTCAGCCTACAGATTGGGTACCTAGAGTCGGGAATGTATGATGTCCCTGTCATTGTAACAGACTCGGGGAACCCTCCACTGTACAACACGTCCATCATCAAAGTGAAAGTTTGCCCCTGCGATGAGAACGGAGATTGCACAACTATAGGGGCTGTGGCAGCAGCTGGACTGGGCACAGGAGCTATCATCTCCATTCTCATCTGTATCATCATCCTGCTGTGTGAGTGCAAAAGATTTGACTATGTATAAAATGTTTAAATCAGTATATTTACTTCATATTACAGCAATATATTAACTGGTAAATATATAAATATATAAACTGAACATTAAAACAATTTATAAACTAGTAAATAAACATATATACACCCTTAAAGAGGAACTATCATGATAATAACATTGCCCCAATACATTATTAACCTAGCGATATGCAAAGCCATACTGTTCTTAAAGGGATAGTAATACTTGAAATGTAAAAAAAAATATGTTGTAGGGTTTATCCCCCTGAGTAAAACAAGGGTACTCCCACTGCTGAGAGGTGTTTTATTCAAAAGTTATTACAGCTCAAAGTAGATTTTTTAGGTGCAATATCACAATGGCCTGAAATTATACAGTGGCGCTATTGCAACACCATCCTATGGAGATTTATGGTCCTGGGACCAGAGTTGTCCATAGGATGATGTAGCAACAGCGCCACTGTACAATTTCAGGCCACTGTGATATTGCACCTAAAAATTTCAACTTTGAGCTGTAATAACTTTTGAATAAAACACTTCTCAGCAGTGGGAGTACCCTTGTTTTACTCAGGGGGATAAACCCTACAACATATTTTTTTTTACATTTCAAGTATTACTATCCCTTTAAGCTTAATAAATCAGTGTTATTGCAGAAAAAAACTTCTACTGCAGAAACCAGCGGACAACAGCGCAGACATCTTAGAGGAAAGGTACCTCTGAGTCTGCGCTGTCTGTCCAGTTAACTGCCAGCATTGGTGGTGACGTTAGTTGGTTACCTTAAAGTAACGGAAGTTCCTGATGGCGCAGGCGCACAGAGCTTCTCTAGTAAGCTCTGTGTAGCCCCATGCCTACCAATAAAGTTTTTTCTCTGCAATAACGCGGACTTATTGAGCATTAGGACAGTATGACTTTGCATATTGCTAGGTTAGTAATGTATTGGGTGGGCAATGTTATTATCACGATAGTTCCGCTTTAAGGACACATGACGTGCCAGGACCGTTTTGGGGAAACTTTCGCTAAGGATCCATTACGGTGCTGGCACGTCATGGAATTCAAGGGTCCCCATGCGGCTGCACACCGGTCGGAGACCCTCAATCCATTTTGTTTAAAAACAAAAAAAAAGTGGTCCTTAATTGCCAGCAGCGTGGCCGTTAAGGGGTTAAAACAATATATATACTGATAAATAGTCTTGTTTATATATATATATATATATATATATATATATATATTTTTTTTTTTTTTTTTTTTTTTTTTTAAATTTATTTAAAACCTGGACATTACAGCAATATAGAAATAAACTGGCCACATACGTTTATAAACTGGTCATTAGATATATAACAATTGGCTAAATGAATATATAAACTGGTGTAAAAGCCCATGTAGACAGGCCAAGGTCCGGGTAAGGTAAAGAGGCCGGTCCAGCTCTGCGTAATGCCGCCACCTCTCTGGCGGTGCACGTGATGCAGTCATGAGCTATAGAGATTGCCCTAACGCACAGAATGCTTCCAGCATTCCTACACCTCCCAGCATTCCGTGCTTCCAGCATTCCTACACCTCCCAGCATTCCGTGCTTCCAGCATTACTACACCTCCCAGCATTCCGTGCTTCCAGCATTCTGTGCGTTTCGGCAGTCTCTACTGTGCATGACTGCATCGGACAAACATTATAGCATTTATTATATAGGATGACACATCACTGAAAAGGCTTAATTTCCATATGAAACTGCACTGGAACTCAAATTAGCATATATTAGCATACATTACTAAGTATGCCTATCTCCGTAACTATATTTGCTGACTGACAGGACACATAGGTAGTTTTTAATCAAGTTTTCAAATATGCAGACTTGGAACAAGGTGACGGGTCCACTTTAAAGTGTTACCTATCACCCTGAATTAAATTTTGCCTATTACCAAACTTCCTTTGAAAGTGCCTATTCATTGTGTTAGGAGGTATTGTTACATGCATTACTAAAAACAAAAAGCGGACGTTTATCTCCGTGTGCTGTCATATGCTCATTACTCTCTGTGCTGCATGAGATCTTCATTAGCATAAATTATCATATTAGACTGCACACTGAGACGCCGCACAGAAATAAATGTAAATATGGCTCTAAAACTGTGCATCTGACAAACACAATGCAAGTCATTTTTGGCTTTCAAATACCGTAAAATCTCAGGTATAATACACAGGTATAAATTAGACCCAAGATTTTAGGGAAACAAAAGTGCCCATGTATAATACGCACCCTTGTTTTCTCTCCCTCTACCCACCAAAAAGAAAATTTGTTTCTTGTCTTCTTCCCGCCCTCCATCCACCACAATATGATCCCACCTTCCCCTCCAGAGGGATATCTGCACAGCGGGCATCATGGTTGCCTTTGCCATCCACTTCCTGTATCGCCCTGTGAGGACCTTCATCAATTCAAGACAATGGAAGTGCCCTTTAAGAACCTGAAGGTCTATGCATTTGATCTACACTAGTGCCCTGCAAGGACCTTCTGTTCCCCAAAGGGCACTGCCATTATCTTGAATTTACACAAGTCCTCACCAGTGGCGTAACTATAGGGGTCGCACCAGCGACCGGGCCCATCACTCCAGGGGCCCGACTGCCCCCTGTGACCCCTCTGCCTGACGCCCACAATCTCCCTCCAGCTCTCTAGTAATGCAGAGCGCTGGGAGATGACATCATCTCCTGGCGCTCTGCATTACAGAAGAGGACCACGCGGGAGCACAACGCGCCAGCCCGTCTCTCCGCTGGACCACCAGGTATTGGGAGGTAGGAGATGGGGCACTGTGGAAGGCCCGGGGGTCAATGTGGTCAGGGGTGGGGGCTCATGGCACTTATTGCACCAGGGCCAGGAGGGTTCTAGTTACGCCTCTGGTCCTCACACGTGGTTGCGGGAAGCAGTTGGTAAAGGAAAGCATTCTGCTTAGATATCCCAGATGCCTTCAGAGGGGATGACTAGAGGGAGGGTAAGTTGAGAGCGTTTTGAGGTGGAGGCGAGTAGACATGGGGTATATATATATTTTTTTCTCTCATGTAAAATACACTCCCCCCACTTGACATAAGTTGAAAAATGAACAAAAGTGTCAGTAATATACATGAGATTTTACAGGACTCAGACTTGAATTCAAGGTGACAGGTGAAAATGTAACCTTTTGAGTGCCAGAGGGGCATGCAACGCATTGCTTTGAAATGCATTGCATACCCCTCTGGCACTCAAATGGTTAATGGAAATGAAGTTGGGGGGCTTGCTGCATTTCTGCCACCCAAATGCAAGAGCCCAAACAATGTGTCGGGCACCCCTCTGGCACTCAAAGCTTAAAAGTGGGCTTTCAACACCTTTAATACCGAAATGTTCTTTAGCACTAAAGTGGTTAAGAATCTCCTTTAAAGGGATAGTAATGTTTCACAAAAACAGCAGCTCCAATTAATCTTCATAGTATCTGGGACATGGAGAGTGTTATTTCCGTGCTGTCAGAGTTGTAGTTCAAGCTCAATAGAATGATAAATTAGCCCCCCGCCCCTTTTACCTATTGTAAGCCGCCTCCCCTCAGATGTGGAATCTATTCCTGGGACCGGACAGGTCGCAGCAAGGGACAATCTTTTTACTGTGAGAACAATGAAAACCCTGCCCCCATTGACAGGTTTTTCCTTATGATCACTGAAGATTGTCCCTCTCTGTGATCCATCCGGACAGTCTTGCTGCTCTGAGGTGAGCAGTGTTACATCAGTAAAAGGGGCGGGAGGGGGTATAGTTTATCATTCAATTACTCTTGTACTACAACTCTGACAGTACTGAAATAACACTCTCCATTTCCCAAATACTATGAAGATTAACTCATTAACAACCCTTGATGCTCATAGCACGTGATGGGTAGATCTGACTTAATGACCCATGACGTACTATGACCGTCATGGAATTCCGGGCTCCCCCCGTGGCTGCACGCCGTTCAGGGAGCCCGGAAACGGAAACAAAATATAAGCTCCATGGTCCTTAAGTGACCTCCACGTGTGTGCGCGGCTGGTCCTTAAGGGGTTAATCAGAGCTGCTTTTATTGTGAAATATTATTATCCCTTTAACAGGGAACATTCACATTACAAAAACTTTGGTCCATGGGCTTTAGTTAAAACAACTATATTAGCGTTGGTAATAATTTTTTACATTTATTTAGCTACTATTGAAGATATGAAGACTTAAAGTCGGGCACTTCTGCGTTCTGCGGCACCCTGCATGTGTGGCACCACGCCGCAGGACTTCCCACCTCCCTCACAAGCTCAGTAGCATGGTAAACAGAGCTTGCTGTATCGATAGCCCACATAAATGCCACTACGATAGGAAGCATGGACGCGCTCCCTGGGGCAGCTGGGAGGAAGGTGGGAAGCCCTGCGCCAGGGTGCCTCAAAAAGCGAAAGTGCACGATTTTAAGTCTTCATATGTATAATAGTAGCCAAGTAAATAAAAAAAAATACCAACTATAATTTAATTGTACTAGTTTTAAAGCCGGTGTATACAGGCCAACACTGGCGGTGCTGCAGTCATGCGCAGTACTGAATGCCCGCGTCATGGCTAAAAAGGAACTCCGAATTCAGGCCGTCGTCCTCTCTGCGCACCTTCCCGGCAGGGCCGGATTTTCCGTAAGGCAGAGTAGGCATCTGCCTACAGGCGCACCCTACAGAGGGGCGCCTGCCACTACAACTGATTTTTTTTTTTCTTTTGCGCGGCTTGACATGCCGCTCCGAGCCGCCAGCCGCCGCATTACAAGCTGTGAGCTCTCCCGGCTCTTTAGCAATGCAGAGCGCTGGGAGATAAAATCTCCCAGCGCTCTGCATTACTAAAGGGAAAGCCGCGCGGGAGCTCCAGCAGCTCCATGTCTGTGCACAAGCACAGATCTCTCCAGCCGCTGGACCACCAGGGACATAGGAAACAGATGTGGGGGAGAGAATGAGGCTTAACCCTTTGAGTGCCAGAGTGGTACACAACGCATTGCAAAGCAATGCATTGTGTACTACTCTGGCACTCAAAGGGTTAATTTGGAGATAATGGGAGCAATGTGAGGTCATTATGGGGATGATCATGGGGGGCAAACGATGTGCTGATGGGGGGGCAATGTGAAGTCAATGTGGAGGTGATGGGGTCAGTGTGGAGCTGATGGGGGGGGCAATGTGGAGGTGATGGGGTCAGTGTGGAGCTGATGGGGGTCAATGTGAGGGAAAGTTGAGATGATGGGGCAATGTGGAGCTGATGGAAGGCAATGTGGAGCTGATGGGGGGCTATGTGAGGGCAATATGGAGATATGGAGCATTGTGGAGATGACGGGGGGGGGGGGGGGCACTTCAGATATCTGTGCCTACAGGCTCCTGATATATAAATCCAGCCCTGCTTCCCGGTCTGAATTCGGAGCTCCCCGTTCTGTATCAGCCGTGGCGCGGGCATTCAGTACTGCGCATGACATCAGCACACGCACAGCCGTCTCTACTGCGCATGACGGCTTCTGACAAACATCCTTAGCGGATTATAATACAGGATTAACTAAATCCCTTGGACAAAAGTTTTTGTAATGTCAATGTTCCCTTTTAAATCAATGCTAGCTTTTATCCAGACTTCATTGCTTTGCTGTGTTTATATAAATGCCGCTTTGCCCTTGTTAGAGGAGACGATCTCAGAGCGAGCTCTGGGGTCCCCTGAATTATTCCGATTGCATGGCATTGAGATCAAGGTGAACCGTAATCAAGCGAAGTCGTTAGGCAAATGTAACCCAAACAATCACGGCGTGTGTTTTTTTTTTTGTGACCTCGTGAATACATTTAACTTTTCTGTTTGTTTAACACGCGAGCGGAGTGCGTCACATGGAGTTAATTCCGTTTGAAGGATAATTGAGAGTTTCTTTTATCACTAGGCCTGCTGCGTTCACTTTGAAAGGATCTGGTGTAATTATCGTTTTACTTTGGGGCTTTTTTTTTTTTTTTAAACTTATGTTTCACTTTAACCTTTTGAGTGCCAGAGTGGTACGCAACGCATTGAAATGTGTTGTGTACCCCTCTGGCACTCAGAGAGTTAAGTCTTTGAGACATTGAGCACCCTTTAAAAGAATTAAACATACAGTGGCACCTACTAATGATAATATACTACCCAGTTACCTTAATCAGGGCTGGAAATCCTAATGGCCACTATGAATCATTTCTTTAACATTTTTAAGTGCCTGAGGGGTACCCAAAAGCATTGCTCTGCAATACGTTGTGTTCCCCTCTGACACTAAAGGGTTAATAAGTACTGGACATTATGTCCATGGAAGTGTTAATGATTATTTTTTGCAGGAGCCCAAACTCTCTCACCCCAGGTCATGATAGTTCAGTGACTCTTGACCTTTTATCAGTGAAACTGTAGAGTTTCCTTTTAAATCATCGCAATCGACATGTCACTGTGATGAAAAGAGGCGACACAAGAATCTTGCCCTGCATAAAAGCATGAGATTCTCATGTCACCTCCTTCAGCGGCGCTTCAACCCAACCGGCAGCATCAGGATGATTCATATGCTACAAATTAGTGTTTTAAAGGGATAATAATAATTACAATTTACTAATCACCATATTGTAGGCATTAAAAAAAGAAATTAATTGCTTCCAATGCAATCTCTCAAACCTTTATAGTTTGAGAGATAATCGCTCGCAGTTCCCCCTCCCTCCCCTTTCCCTGAAGTCAGCGTTCTAGCTGACTGAAGGGGAATCCGGTCTTATGTGCATCAGGCGGCTCTGCAGCAGAGCTGAGATCACGTTAATAAAAAAGAAATCCTTCACTGAAACGGTCTTCTACGTGTATTTGGTTTACAAGCACACGTAGAAGACCGTTTCAGTGAAGGATTTATTTTTTACTAGTTGAACAGCCCGTTATACGGGCCACAGTGCCTCTGTCAGCCGGTCGCGGGGCAGTCACACGCAGTGGAGACTGGCCTCGCCTCGGCTGATACAGAGATGGACGCTCCTTCGGAGCGCCCAGCTCTGTATCAGCCGCGACGCGGCCAGTCTCCACTGCGTGTAACTGCGGCACGCGCAGCAGTGTCTACTGCGCATGTCGGGCGTTACACACAACTTAGCGAATTATTATATAGGATTAGCGCGATCTTGGCTCTGCTACAGAGCCACCTGATGGTCGTACAACAGAATTCCCCTGCAGTCAGCTAGAACACTGACTTCAGGGAAAAGGGGGGGGGACTTTGCGAGCGATTATCTCTCAGACCATAAAGGTTTGAGAGATTTCAGTGGGGGCAATTAATTTCTTTTTTTTAATGCCTACAATATGGGGAATAGTAAATTTTAAGTATTACTATCCCTTTAAGCATAGAATTCTTAGAACTCTAAAATTGTCCATAATCTGTTTAGCAAATATGGTAGAGATTACAGTCTAATATGAATCTGGCAACTTTTGTTAATCCTTTGTGTGCCAGAGGCAAAGCAATGTGTTGCATACCCCTCTGGCACTCAAAGGATTAACAAAAGTTGCCAACTTCATGTTAGACTGTAATCTCTACCATATTGCTGAACAAATTATGGACAATTTTAAAGTCCTATCTATTTTATTATTCTTCTAAGAATCTGATGCTTAAAACACAAAGTTATAGTTGAAGTGTCATTTAAGGAGGCGACATGAGAATCTTGCACTTTTATGCAGGGTGAGATTCTCACGTTGCCCTTTTTATTACGGTGACATGCTGAATGAGGCATGTAGCTATGTGCCATTTAGGAATTCTCAATAACCAGGTAATAATTCTGATGACTAGCACTACTGAGCAGCTAGTCGCCAGATGGGTAATTATTTGGGCCAAAGTTTAACAGGGGTGGTAGTTCTGCTTTAAAGCGGAACTTTCATCTTCATAATATTTCCACCAGTAGCATTAAAGGGGTTAAAAGCTCCAGTTTAAATAAATGGGAATTTGTATTTGTATGATGCAAAAACTCTGATTTAATAAAAAAAAAAGCTGAATACTAATGATATCTCCAACTCATTGCTCATCATTTTGGAGACTTTTTAATCATTAAAAGGGTTAAAAGCTACAGGAAGTGACTCAGCTGATACTGTAACCTTCTATTGAGAACTGTCATCGGCGTCTCACCTCTCCCACAGAATGCAGAAGAAAAACTATCTGAAATCTGGCCAGTAGAGGGCATGATCATTAAAAAGCAACAGTTTTAAAGGGATAGTAATGTTTCAAAATAAAAGCCGTTCCAATTAGTCTTCATAGTATTTGGGCCATTTGAGTGGGAGTGGGATACTTTATCATTCAATTACTCTTGAACTACAACTCTGACAGTATTGAAATAACACTCTCCATGGCCCAAATATTATGAATATTTAAAAGCAGTGATACCACTTTACCTCTACTGTGAACAAAATCCTCTGAGTAATGGGCAGCGATGATTCCAGTGATGTAGTGATCAGGGTTCCAGCAATATTAACTCAGCCTGTGTGTCTTCCTTTGCAGCTATGGTCCTGCTGTTTGTAATGTGGATGAAGCGACGGGAGAAGGAAAGACACACAAAACAACTTCTTATTGACCCCGAAGATGATGTGCGAGATAATATTCTGAAGTACGATGAGGAGGGGGGAGGAGAAGAAGACCAGGTAATGTCCGTGGGTGAGGGCAGTGGGGTACTAGACTTGACTTGTTAATGAAATTCTCTGTTACATGTGTGTGAATCTGTTCCTCTCCAGTTGCTGTTGGACTATAGCTCACATCACTGGATGGCTGAGGATCATATTTGTAGTCCAACAACAACAGCTGCAGAGCCACTGCTTATCCACTCCTGTTCTAACAGGTTGCCAAGACTGAGCAATACTTAAAGGGATAGTAAACTCGAAAAAAAAAAGTACAGGCGAATTTATAGGTACAATTAAAACATACTGCCCTCAAAAAATAAAGCCCACCGCTCCCTCCCACTTCTCATGCGTCCGCTGTATAGTCAAAGTCATGAGTTCCTGCTACCGGGACCAGAAGGCGGCTCTTCAGGAGCACTGACATCGAGATATCTAACTATAATTATTTCATCGGTATGGTCTACAGAGTGTGCCTATCTTGCAAGCACAGGTTGTAGACCATACCGATGAAGTAATTATAGTTAGATATCTATATGTCAGCGCTCCTGAAGAGCCGCCTACAGTCGGTCGACCGGATTCTGCCTCTGACAGCTATACAGCTCATCAGGCAGAAAGGGGAGGGAGCGGAGGACTTTATTTCTTATTTCTCTCAAACCATAACGGTTTGAGAGATGGGAATGAGGGCAGTAAGTATGTTTTAATTGTACCTATAAATTCGCCTGTACTTTTTTTTGAGTTTGCTATCCCTTTAACAGCAAAAACTCCACGAATGAATCTAATCACTCATAAATTCAATACAAAAACATTTTTAAAGCCTCAGTCAAGTTCTCACTCAAACAAAGAAAAGCTAGGAAATACAGGTCACGTTCTTCCAACCTTCCTTCACTCTCCCCTGTGCTTTGTTGATGACATCAGACATGACATCACAAATTATGCTGTGATGTCATCAGTATGTAATTGATGTCATTTGTGATGTCATGCCTGATGTCATCAACAATGCATATAGGGGTGTGGAATTAAGCTGAATGAATTTAACCTGTTAAATGTGGCTTTGATGGAGTTTTTTGACATTGCATTTCCATCGGGTTTTTTTTCAGAGGTTTAAATTGGTGCAGGCGGTTTGCTCCAGATTTCTTTTCTCAAAATAGCATAGACGTCTGCAGGAATTTTCGAGTGGCAACAAAGCCATAATATGCCCCCCGGACAGCCCATGTATCCATTGTCCTTAGGTGCCATCCACGTCCATGCGCAGCTGGGGGTTAAGGGGTTAAGCAATCTGGTATTCAGAAATGGCACAACCAATTATTATGAAATTAGTGTAAAAGCCCGTGTACACGGTCCAAGGTCCAGGTAATGTTAAGAAGCTACTACCTCACTGCTCCACGTGATGCAGTCTTGCTCCTCCTCACTCACGCAATGCATTAATGCGCAGTAGAGACTGCCCGAACGCGGACATTCTCTATTGAGCATGACTGCATCGTGACAAACATCCTAGTGAATTATGAAATGTACAGTGTCTGAAAAGACTGACAAGCCAATCAGCCATGAAAACTTATGGTCAAAAGAAAAAACGTCAAATAACATAAACCCTTCATTCAGACTGAATGATAGAAGCCTTATGTTGCTTCTCTAACTTGTTTAACTCCTTAAGGATGGCGATCGCGCATGCGGCCATCACTTAAGGACCACAAACTTTTTTTTTTGTGGCATCCGGTTCAGGGCTCCCCGAACTGCGTGCAGCCGCGCAAGGAGCCCTGAATTTCCATGATGGTCCTGGTACGTCATGGATCCTTAACGCAAATCTACCCATGATGTGCCAGGACCGTCAAAGGTCGTTAAGGGGTTAAAACCATGCTATTTTATTTGTACTGTGCTAGCTTATATCATTGAATATTAATTCATTTCAAATTTCCCTTTACATTTTCTACAGTATTTTTTAATTGTTATATTTTTTTATAAAAAAAAAGTAAGGATTTGTAACCAGATGCTCCTAGGCTCCGCCATTGGCCGCACCCCCAGTCATCACATGGTCCCTCCCCCAGTCCTATCCACTGTTTCCTGGAACAGTAAATACCCTTGACCTATAACAAGCAAGAACAAAAAAAAAAAAAAAAAAAAAGCTTTAACCCCTTAGGTGCCAGAGGGTTACAGAATGCATTGCTTTGCAATGCATTCTGTACCCCTCTGATACTCGAAGGGTTAACCCTTTGGTTTCTAGCACCCAAGGGGTTAAATAATAGCCTGTAAAGGAGTCTAAAGCTGGTGCAGAGACATTCAGATTACTCTGGCCACGCCCACAATTCAGAATATGGGTGTGGCCAGCATGGCTGAGGCTCCTCCCCTCAACAGTTGGAGCTGTAGGCAGTTGCCTACTCAGGCTGTTGGGAAATCTGGCCCTTTTTTTAACTGTCCATTTATGTTACGTTACAGGTAAAATATTATTTAGGGATTTGACAGCAGAAACAACATACAAGTTTGTGTTTATTGACAACGGATCTGTTTTAAAGTAACAGTAAAATTATATTTAAAAAAAAAATGATCCTAGTGCTTTTGCTTAGTAAAACAAGGTTACGGATGGATGCTTCATTTAAATGTTATTACACCGCAAGCTGATTTTTTTTTCTTTAAATCAAAATTAGCTTAAAGGAACGCTAACACCTAAAAAAATCACTGGGGTTATAGTCACTTAAACATCTGAATGCCAGAGAGAAATGTAAACATTGCAATGTGTTGATACCACTCTGGCATTCAGAGGGTTAATTACCCTGTATGTCATGCTAGCATCTGTATAAAGTATCTATTTGTTTTCTGAGTCCTAAAATCCAGTTTTACATTACCCTCTGAGGGAGCAGACAGTCCTGCCTTTTCAAGGGCTTCAGGACTCCTGATGATTGTCTAGGGATAGCTGTGAATGGACTGAGATAAGATAACAATTGACTGACTACAGAAAACAGACCAAACAACACTAAATAAATGCTCTGCAAACAGAACAATTTACACATGCATTAAAAAGCAAGTTTAGTATTATATTTAAGGTATGTAACAAATGAAAAACTATTTTTTTCATAAAATGCATGTTTTGGTTTTAGTGTTCCTTTAACAAAATTACCCACTACGTGATGCTGCTGCAATAGTTTCCTGCAGCTTAAAATTCTGCTGGCCACACTCACAACTCACAGGAACAGGGTTACTTACTGGCATAGTAACAGAGTAACTTACTAACACAGTAACATAGTAATCTACTAGCACAGTAATATAGTAACCTATTACCATAGTAACCTACTAACATAGTAACATAGTAACCTACTAACATAGTAACATAGTAACCTAGTAACATAGTAACCTACTAACACAGTAACAGGGTAACCTACTAGCACAGTAACATAGTAATCTAGTAACATATTAACATGCTAACAAAGTAACATAGTAACCTACTAACACAGTAACAGGGTAACCTACTAACATAGTAACAGAGTAACCTACTAACACAGTAACAGGGTAACCTACTAGCACAGTAACATAGTAATCTAGTAACATAGTAATCTAGTAACATAGTAACATGCTAACAAAGTAACATAGTAAACTACTAACACAGTAACAGAGTAACCTACTAACATAGTAACCTACTAACACAGTAACAGAGTAACCTACTAACATAGTAACATAGTAACCAACTACCTCAGTAACATAGTAACCTACTAACATAGTAACATAGTAACCTACTAGCATAGTATCAGTAACCTACTAACTCAGTAAAATAGTAACCTACTAACACAGTAACATAGTAACCTACTAACATAGTAACAGAGCAACCTACTTACACAGTAATATAGTAACCTACTAACATAGTAACAGAATATCCTACTAACACAGTAACATAGTAACATACTAACAAAGTAACATGGTAACCTACTAACATAGTAACCGACTAACTCAGTAACATAGTAACTGACTAACTCAGTAACATAGTAACCTAGTAACATAGTAACCTACTAACACAGTAACATAGTAACCTACTAACATAGTAACAGAGCAACCTACTTACACAGTAATATAGTAACCTACTAACATAGTAACAGTATATCCTACTAACACAGTAACATAGTAACCTACTAACACAGTAACAGAGTAACCTACTAACACAGTAACAGAGTAACCTACTAACTCAGTAACATAGTAACCTACTAACATAGTGACATAGTAACCTACTAACACATTAACATAATAACCTACTAACATAGTAACCTGCTTACACAGTAATATAGTAACCTACTAACATAGTAACAGAATAATCTAACACAGTAACATTGTAACCTACTAACACAGTAACATAGTAACCTCATAACTCAGTAACATAGTAACCTACTAACACAGTAAAATAGTAACCTTATCAGTAACATAGTAACCTACTAACATATTAACAGAGTAACCTACTAACATAGTAACATACTAACATAGTAGCATAGTAACCTAATATAGTAACATGGTAATCTACTAACATGGTAACATAGTAACCTACTAACACAGTAAATTAGTAACCTACTAACACAGTAACATAGTAACATACTAACATAGTAGCATAGTAACCTAATATAGCAACATGGTAATCTACTAACATAGTAACATAGTAACCTACTAACAGTAAAATAGTAACAGAGTAACCTACTAACACAGTAACAGAGTCAAATACTAACACAGTAATCTTTTAACATAGTAACCTGCTAACAGTAATATAGTAACACAGTTGAGGAGGCAGAAGAAAAGACATGTACCTATCAAATTCAGCCCATTCCATATCACCCAGCCCGGAGGAAGGCAAAAAAAAAAAAACCCTACTGAAGACTTTTCCAATTGAGCCCCAAGTGAGTAAAAACATCCTTGTTGACTCCAAATGGCAGTTGGATATTTCCCTGAACCAACATCCTTTAAACTTATGAGTGGGTGTGGCCAGAACAGATAAAGCACCAATCACAGTTAGACACCCAGGTGATTGGCTACTGTGTAACAGGAAATCAAGATGTCCACATAATGCTCTGTTTCTTACCCTCTGTTGCCCTCTGTTTTATGTGAACAGGATTACGACTTGAGCCAGCTGCAGCAGCCGGAGACTCTGGATCATGTACTGAATAAGGTCGCAGGAGTCCGGCGGGTGGACGAGAGGCCAGTGGGTGCTGAGCCCCAGTATCCCATCAGACCAGTTATCCCACACCCCGGGGATATTGGAGATTTTATCAGCGAGGTACTAGGTCTATTCCCAATGGGAAACAGATATTTGTGTTTCAAGGACTATCATTCAGTCAGAAGGACCTCAGCATTTATGCCGCATACCCCTCTGGCACTCAAAGGGTTAAACAGTCATGGTGAGGGGAATATTCAGGACATATTTAATCTTTTGAGTGCCAGAGGAGTGAGTAAGACTTTTCTTCACATTGGCATGTTAATGGCTGTATTACCCAAGGGGTTAAACTTTCTGTGGTGACAGTCTGTCCGAAGAGTCATATCATGAAGTCTGTAGTGTGGTGGGGCTACCAGTGGAGGAGCCAGGCTGGGGTGTCAAACAGTATATATATGTGGGTCTGTGACGGTGGGACAAGGCTGGGATGTCAGGGTGACGGACAGTGTATGTGTGGGTCTTTGGCTACCAGTGAAGAATGGAACAAGACTGGGTTGATGGTGTGACTGACAGTGTATGTGTGGGTCTGTGACTACCGGTGAACAGTGGAACATGACTGGGATGATGGTGCGACAAACAGTGTATGTGTGATCCTGTCACTACTGGTGGGATTTAGGAACAAGGCTGAGGTGACAGGCAGTGCATGTGTAGGTCTGTGACTATGCACAGGAAAGTGGAACAAGGCTGGGGTATCAATGTGTGTGTGTGTGGTTCACAGATTATCAGTAGACAGTGGAACAAGTCTGGGATATATATGTGTGTGTGTGTGTGTGTGTGTGTGTGTGTGTGTGTGTGGAGGGGGCTCTGTGATTATCAGTAAGAGAATGGAACCCGGTTGGGATGTTACAGTGTATGGTTCAGTGACTACCAGTGGTAGAAGGCTGGAGTGCCAGACAGTGTATATGTGGGTCTGTGACTACTGGTGGAACAAGACTGGGATGTCAGACAGTGTATGTGTGGGTCTGTGACTTATACCAGTGGACAGTGGAACAAGGCTGGGGTGCAAGACAGTGTAGGTGTGGGCCTGTCACATCTACCAGTAGAACAAGGCTGGTGTGTCAGACAGTGTATGTGGGTCTGTGACTACCAGTGGACAGTAGAACAAGGCTGGGGTGTCAGACAGTGTATGTGTGGGTCTGCGACTACTGATGGAACAAGGCTGGGGTGTCAGACAGTGTATGTGTGAGCTTCAGTGACTGACAGTGGAACAAGGCTGGGGTGTCAGACAGTGTATATGTGAGCTTCAGTGACTAACAATGGAACAAGACTGGGGTGTCACACAGTGTATATGTGAGGTTCAGTGACTAACAATGGAACAAGACTGGGGTGTCACACAGTGTATATGTGAGGTTCAGTGACTAACAATGGAACAAGACTGGGGTGTCACACAGTGTATGTGTGATTTTGTGATTACTGGTGGAACAGCTGAACAATTCTAGGTTAGCAATGTATCAGTCCCTATCATCTGGACATAGTGCCTGTCATCTGGACATAGTGCTTATCATCTGGACATAGTGCCTGTCATCTGGACATAGTGCTTATCATCTGGACATAGTGCCTGTCATCTGGACATAGTGCCTATCATCTGGACAGAGTGACTATCATCTGGACATAGTGCCTGTCATCTGGACATAGTGCCTATCATCTGGACAGAGTGCCTGTCATCTGGACATAGTGCTTATCATCTGGACATAGTGCTTATCATCTGGACATAGTGCCTATCATCTGGACATAGTGCCTGTCATCTGGACATAGTGCTTATCATCTGGACATAGTGCCTGTCATCTGGACATAGTGCCTGTCATCTGGACATAGTGCCTGTCATCTGGACATAGTGCTTATCATCTGGACAGAGTGCCTGTCATCTGGACAGAGTGCCTGTCATCTGGACATAGTGCCTGTCATCTGGACATAGTGCTTATCATCTGGACATAGTGCCTGTCATCTGGACATAGTGCTTATCATCTGGACATAGTGCCTATCATCTGGACATAGTGCCTGTCATCTGGACATAGTGCTTATCATCTGGACATAGTGCCTATCATCTGGACATAGTGCCTGTCATCTGGACATAGTGCCTGTCATCTGGACATAGTGCTTATCATCTGGACATAGTACCTATCATCTGGACATAGTGCTTATCATCTGGACATAGTGCCTATCATCTGGACATAGTGCTTATCATCTGGACAGAGTGCCTGTCATCTGGACATAGTGCTTATCATCTGGACATAGTGCCTATCATCTGGATATAGTGCCTATCATCTAGACATAGTGCCTGTCATCTGGACATAGTGCTTATCATCTGGACATAGTGCCTGTCATCTGGACATAGTGCCTATCATCTGGACATAGTGCTTATCATCTGGACATAGTGCTTATCATCTGGACATACTGCTTATCATCTGGACATAGTACCTATCATCTGGACATAGTGCTTATCATCTGGACAGAGTGCCTGTCATCTGGACATAGTGCTTATCATCTGGACATAGTGCCTGTCATCTGGACATAGTGCCTATCATCTGGACAGAGTGCCTGTCATCTGGACATAGTGTGTATCATCTGGACATAGTGCTTATCATCTGGACAGAGTGCCTGTCATCTGGACATAGTGCCTATCATCTGGACATAGTGCTTATCATCTGGACATAGTGCCTGTCATCTGGACATAGTGCCTATCATCTGGACAGAGTGCCTGTCATCTGGACATAGTGTGTATCATCTGGACATAGTGCTTATCATCTGGACATAGTGCCTATCATCTGGACATAGTGCCTGTCATCTGGACATAGTGCTTATCATCTGGACAGAGTGCCTGTCATCTGAACATAGTGCTTATCATCTGGACATAGTGCCTGTCATCTGGACATAGTGCTTATCATCTGGACAGAGTGCCTGTCATCTGGACATAGTGCCTATCATCTGGACATAGTGCCTGTCATCTGGACATAGTGCTTATCATCTGGAAATAGTGCCTATCATCTGGACATAGTGCCTATCATCTGGACATAGTGCCTGTCATCTGGACATAGTGCTTATCATCTGAACAGAGTGCCTGTTATCTGGACATAGTGCTTATCATCTGGACATAGTGCCTGTCATCTGGACATAGTGCCTATCATCTGGACAGAGTGCCTCTCATCTGGACATAGTGCTTATCATCTGGACATAGTGCTTATCATCTGGACATAGTGCCTATCATCTGGACATAGTGCCTGTCATCTGGACATAGTGCTTATCATCTGGACAGAGTGCCTGTCATCTGGACATAGTGCTTATCATCTGGACATAGTGCCTATCATCTGGACATAGTGCTTATCATCTGGACATAGTGCCTATCATCTGGACATAGTGCTTATCATCTGGACAGAGTGCCTGTCATCTGGACATAGTGCCTGTCATCTGGACATAGTGCCTGTCATCTGGACATAGTGCTTATCATCTGGACATAGTGCCTGTCATCTGGACATAGTGCTTATCATCTGGACAGAGTGCCTATCATCTGGACATAGTGCCTGTCATCTGGACATAGTGCCTGTCATCTGGACATAGTGCTTATCATCTGGACATAGTGCCTGTCATCTGGACATAGTGCTTATCATCTGGACATAGTGCCTGTCATCTGGACATAGTGCCTATCATCTGGACATAGTGCTTATCATCTGGACATAGTGCCTGTCATCTGGACATAGTGCCTGTCATCTGGACATAGTGCTTATCATCTGGACATAGTGCTTATCATCTGGACATAGTACCTATCATCTGGACATAGTGCTTATCATCTGGACATAGTGCCTATCATCTGGACATAGTGCTTATCATCTGGACATAGTGCCTGTCATCTGGACATAGTGCCTATCATCTGAACATAGTGCTTATCATCTGGACATAGTGCCTGTTATCTGGACATGGTGCCTATCATCTGGTCATAGTGCTTATCATCTGGACATAGTGCTTATCATCTGGACATAGTGCCTGTTATCTGGACATGGTGCCTATCATCTGGTCATAGTGCTTATCATCTGGACATAGTGCTTATCATCTGGACATAGTGCCTGTCATCTGGACATAGTGCCTATCATCTGGACATAGTGCTTATCATCTGGACATAGTGCCTGTCATCTGGACATAGTGCCTGTCATCTGGACATAGTGCTTATCATCTGGACATAGTGCTTATCATCTGGACATAGTACCTATCATCTGGACATAGTGCTTATCATCTGGACATAGTGCCTATCATCTGGACATAGTGCTTATCATCTGGACATAGTGCTTATCATCTGGACATAGTGCCTGTCATCTGGACATAGTGCCTATCATCTGAACATAGTGCTTATCATCTGGACATAGTGCCTGTTATCTGGACATGGTGCCTATCATCTGGTCATAGTGCTTATCATCTGGACATAGTGCTTATCATCTGGACATAGTGCCTGTTATCTGGACATGGTGCCTATCATCTGGTCATAGTGCTTATCATCTGGACATAGTGCTTATCATCTGGACAGAGTGCCTATCATCTGGACATAGTGCCTGTCATCTGGACATAGTGCCTGTCATCTGGACATAGTGCTTATCATCTGGACATAGTGCCTGTCATCTGGACATAGTGCTTATCATCTGGACATAGTGCCTGTCATCTGGACATAGTGCCTGTCATCTGGACATAGTGCTTATCATCTGGACATAGTGCCTGTCATCTGGACATAGTGCTTATCATCTGGACATAGTGCTTATCATCTGGACAGAGTGCTTATCATCTGGACAGAGTGCCTGTCATCTGGACATAGTGCCTGTCATCTGGACATAGTGCTTATCATCTGGACATAGTACCTATCATCTGGACATAGTGCCTATCATCTGGACATAGTGCTTATCATCTGGACAGAGTGCTTATCATCTGGACAGAGTGCCTGTCATCTGGACATAGTGCCTGTCATCTGGACATAGTGCCTGTCATCTGGACATAGTGCTTATCATCTGGACATAGTACCTATCATCTGGACATAGTGCCTATCATCTGGACATAGTGCTTATCATCTGGACATAGTGCCTATCATCTGGACATAGTGCTTATCATCTGGACATAGTGCCTATCATCTGGACATAGTGCTTATCATCTGGACATAGTGCCTGTTATCTGGACATAGTGCCTGTCATCTGGTCATAGTGCCTGTCATCTGGACATAGTGCTGATCATCTGGACATAGTGCCTATCATCTGGACATAGTGCTTATCATCTGGACATAGTGCCTCTCATCTGGACATAGTGCCTGTTATCTGGACATGGTGCCTATCATGTGGTCATAGTGCTTATCATCTGGGCATAGTGCTTATCATCTGGACATAGTGCCTATCATCTGGACATAGTGCCTCTCATCTGGACATAGTGCCTGTTATCTGGACATGGTGCCTATCATCTGGTCATAGTGCTTATCATCTGGACATAGTGCTTATCATCTGGACATAGTGCCTATCATCTGGACATAGTGCCTGTTATCTGGACATGGTGCCTATCATCTGGTCATAGTGCTTATCATCTGGACATAGTGCCAATCATCTGGACATAGTGCCTGTCATCTGGACATAGTGCTTATCATCTGGACATAGTGCCTATCATCTGGACATAGTACCTATCATCTGACATAGTACCTATCATCTGGACATAGTACCTATCATCTGACATAGTACCTATCATCTGGACATAGTACCTATCATCTGGACATAGTGCCTATCATCTGGACATAGTACCTATCATCTGGACATAGTGCCTATCATCTGGACATAGTGCCTATCATCTGTACATAGTGCTTATCATATGGACATAGTGCTTATCATCTGGACATAGTGCCTATCATCTGGTCATAGTGCTTATCATCTGGACATAGTGCCTATCATCTGGACATAGTGCCTATCATCTGGACATAGTGCTTATCATCTGGACATAGTGCCTATAATCTGGTCATAGTACCTATCATCTGGACATAGTGCCTATTATCTGGACATAGTGCCTGTCATCTGGACATAGTGCCTATCATCTGGACATAGTGCTTATCATCTGGACATAGTGCCTATCATCTGGTCATAGTGCCTGTCATCTGGACATAGTGAGTGTCATCTGGACATAGTGCTTATCATCTGGACATAGTGCCTATCATCTGGACATAGTGCCTGTCATCTGGACATAGTGCTTATCATCTGGACATAGTGCTTATCATCTGGACATAGTGCCTGTCATCTGGACATAGTGCTTATCATCTGGACATAGTGCCTATCATCTGGACATAGTGCCTATCATCTGGACATAGTGCTTATCATCTGGACATAGTGCCTATCATCTGGACATAGTGCCTGTCATCTGGACATAGTGCTTATCATCTGGACATAGTGCTTACCATCTGGACATAGTGCCTATCATCTGGTCATAGTGCTTATCATCTGGACATAGTGCCTATCATCTGGACATAGTGCTTATCATCTGGACATAGTGCCTATCATCTAGACATAGTGCTTATCATCTGGACATAGTGCCTGTCATCTGGACATAGTGCTTATCATCTGGACATAGTGCTTGACATAGTGCTTATCATCTGGACATACTGCTTATCATCTGGACATAGTTCCTATCATCTGGACATAGTGCCTATCATCTGGTCATAGTGCCTATCATCTGGACATAGTGCCTGTCATCTGGACATAGTGCTTATCATCTGGACATAGTTCCTGTCATCTGGTCATAGTGCTTATCATCTGGACATAGTGCTTATCATCTGGACATAGTGCCTGTCATCTGGACATAGTGCTTATCATCTGGTCATAGTGCCTATCATCTGGACATAGTGCCTGTTATCTGGACATAGTGCCTGTCATCTGGACATAGTGCTTGACATAGTGCTGTCATCTGGACATAGTGCCTATCATCTTGACATAGTGCTTATCATCTGGACATAGTGCCTGTTATCTGGACAGAGTGCCTGTCATCTGGACATAGTGCCTGTCATCTGGACATAGTGCCTATCATCTGGACATAGTGCCTGTCATCTGGACATAGTGCCTATCATCTGGACATAGTGCCTGTCATCTGGACATAGTGCTTATCATCTGGACATAGTGCTTATCATCTGGACAGAGTGCCTATCATCTGGACATAGTGCCTGTTATCTGGACAGAGTGCCTGTAATCTGGACATAGTGCCTATCATCTGGACATAGTGCCTATCATCTGGACATAGTGCCTATCATCTGGACATAGTGCTTATCATCTGGACATAGTGCTTATCATCTGGTCATAGTGCCTATCATCTGAACATAGTGCTTATCATCTGGACATAGTGCCTGTCATCTGGACATGGTGCCTATCATCTGGACATAGTGCCTGTCATCTGGACATGGTGCCTATCATCTGGACATAGTGCTTATCATCTGGACATAGTGCTTATCATCTGGACATAGTGCTTATCATCTGGTCATAGTGCCTATCATCTGAACATAGTGCTTATCATCTGGACATAGTGCCTATCATCTGGACATAGTGCCTATCATCTGGTCATAGTGCCTATCATCTGGACATAGTGCCTATCATCTGGTCATAGTGCTTATCATCTGGACATAGTGCTTATCATCTGGACATAGTGCTTATCATCTGGTCATAGTGCCTATCATGTGAACATAGTGCTTATCATCTGGACATAGTGCCTGTCATCTGGTCATAGTGCCTATCATCTGGACATAGTGCCTATCATCTGGACATAGTGCCTATCATCTGGACATAGTGCTTATCATCTGGACATAGTTCTTATCATCTGGTCATAGTGCCTATCATCTGGACATATTGCCTATCATCTGGACATAGTGCCTATCATCTGGACATGGTGCTTATCATCTGGACATAGTGCTTATCATCTGGTCATAGTGCCTATCATGTGAACATAGTGCTTATCATCTGGACATAGTGCCTGTCATCTGGTCATAGTGCCTATCATCTGGACATAGTGCTTATCATCTGGACATAGTGCCTATCATCTGGACATAGTGCTTATCATCTGGACATAGTGCCTGTCATCTGGACATAGTGCCTATCATCTGGACATAGTACTTATCATCTAGACATAGTACCTATCATCTGGACATAGTGCCTATCATCTGGACATAGTGCCTATCATCTGGACATAGTGCCTGTTATCTGGACATAGTGCTTATCACCTGGACATAGTGCCTATGATCTGGACATAGTGCTTATCATCTGGACATAGTGCTATCATCTGGACATAGTGCCTCTCATGTGGACAGAATGCCTATCATCTGGACATAGTGCCTGTCATCTGGTCATAGTGCCTATCATCTGGACATAGTGCCTGTCATCTGGACATAGTGCCTATCATCTGGACATAGTGCCTGTCATCTGGACAGAGTGCTTATCATCTGGACATGGTGCCTATCATCTGGACATAGTGCCTATCATCTGAACATAGTGCTTATCATCTGGTCATAGTGCCTATCATCTGAACATAGTGCTTATCATCTGGACATAGTGCCTATCATCTGGACATGGTGCCTATCATCTGGACATAGTGCTTATCATCTGGACATAGTGCTTATCATCTGGTCATAGTGCCTATCATCTGAACATAGTGCTTATCATCTGGACATAGTGCCTGTCATCTGGTCATAGTCCCTGTCATCTGGACATAGTGCTTATCATCTGGACATAGTGCCTATCATCTGGACAGAGTGCTTATCATCTGGTCATAGTGCCTATCATCTGGACATAGTGCTTATCATCTGGACATAGTGCCTATTATCTGGACATAGTGCCTGTCATCTGGACATAGTGCCTATCATCTGGACATAGTGCCTATCATCTGGACATAGTACTTATCATCTAGACATAGTACCTATCATCTGGACATAGTGCCTATCATCTGGACATAGTGCTTATCATCTGGACATAGTGCCTGTCATCTGGACATAGTGCTTATCATCTGGACATAGTGCCTATCATCTGGACATAGTACCTGTCATCTGGACATAGTGCCTATGATCTGGACATAGTGCTTATCATCTGGACATAGTGCCTGTCATCTGGACATAGTGCCTCTCATCTGGACAAAGTGCCTATCATCTGGACATAGTGCCTATCATCTGGACATAGTGCCTGTCATCTGGACATAGTGCCTGTCATCTGGACATAGTGCTTATCATCTGGACATAGTGCCTATCATCTGGACATAGTGCCTGTCATCTGGACATAGTGCTTATCATCTGGACATAGTGCCTATCATCTGGACATAGTGCTTATCATCTGGACATAGTGACTATCATCTAGACATAGTGCCTATCATCTGGACATAGTGCTTATCATCTGGACATAGTGCCTATCATCTGGACATAGTGCTTGTCATCTGGACATAGTGCCTGTCATCTGGACATAGTGCTTATTATCTGGACATAGTGCTTATCATCTGGACATAGTGCCTATCATCTGGACATAGTGCTTATCATCTGGACATAGTGACTATCATCTAGACATAGTGCCTATCATCTGGACATGGTGCTTATCATCTGGACATAGTGCCTGTCATCTGGACATAGTGCTTATCATCTGGACATAGTGCCTATCATCTGGACATAGTGCTTATCATCTGGACATAGTGCTTATCATCTGGACATAGTGCCTGTCATCTGGACATAGTGCTTATCGTCTTGACATAGTGCCTATCATCTGGACATAGTGCCTATCATCTGGACATAGTGTCTGTCATCTGGACATAGTGCCTGTCATCTGGACATAGTGCTTATCATCTGGACATAGTGCATATCATCTGGACATAGTGCTTATCATCTGGACATAGTGCCTATCATCTGGACATACTGCCTATCATCTGGACAGAGTGCCTGTCATCGGGACATAGTGCCTGTCATCTGGACATAGTGCTTATCATCTGGACATAGTGCCTATCATCTGGACATAGTGCCTGTCATCTGGTCATAGTGCCTCTCATCTGGACAGAGTGCCTATCATCTGGACATAGTGCCTGTCATCTGGTCATAGTGCCTATCATCTGGACATAGTGCCTGTCATCTGGACATAGTGCCTATCATCTGGACATAGTGCCTGTCATCTGGACAGAGTGCTTATCATCTGGACATGGTGCCTATCATCTGGACATAGTGCCTATCATCTGAACATAGTGCTTATCATCTGGTCATAGTGCCTATCATCTGAACATAGTGCTTATCATCTGGACATAGTGCCTATCATCTGGACATGGTGCCTATCATCTGGACATAGTGCTTATCATCTGGACATAGTGCTTATCATCTGGTCATAGTGCCTATCATCTGAACATAGTGCTTATCATCTGGACATAGTGCCTGTCATCTGGTCATAGTCCCTGTCATCTGGACATAGTGCTTATCATCTGGACATAGTGCCTATCATCTGGACAGAGTGCTTATCATCTGGTCATAGTGCCTATCATCTGGACATAGTGCTTATCATCTGGACATAGTGCCTATCATCTGGACATAGTGCCTGTCATCTGGACATAGTGCCTATCATCTGGACATAGTGCCTATCATCTGGACATAGTACTTATCATCTAGACATAGTACCTATCATCTGGACATAGTGCCTATCATCTGGACATAGTGCTTATCATCTGGACATAGTGCCTGTCATCTGGACATAGTGCTTATCATCTGGACATAGTGCCTGTCATCTGGACATAGTGCTTATCATCTGGACATAGTGCCTGTCATCTGGACATAGTGCTTATCATCTGGTCATAGTGCCTATCATCTGGACATAGTGCCTGTTATCTGGACATAGTGCCTGTCATCTGGACATAGTGCTTGACATAGTGCTGTCATCTGGACATAGTGCCTATCATCTTGACATAGTGCTTATCATCTGGACATAGTGCCTGTTATCTGGACAGAGTGCCTGTCATCTGGACATAGTGCCTGTCATCTGGACATAGTGCCTATCATCTGGACATAGTGCCTGTCATCTGGACATAGTGCCTATCATCTGGACATAGTGCCTGTCATCTGGACATAGTGCTTATCATCTGGACATAGTGCTTATCATCTGGACAGAGTGCCTATCATCTGGACATAGTGCCTGTTATCTGGACAGAGTGCCTGTAATCTGGACATAGTGCCTATCATCTGGACATAGTGCCTATCATCTGGACATAGTGCTTATCATCTGGTCATAGTGCCTATCATCTGAACATAGTGCTTATCATCTGGACATAGTGCCTGTCATCTGGACATGGTGCCTATCATCTGGACATAGTGCCTGTCATCTGGACATGGTGCCTATCATCTGGACATAGTGCTTATCATCTGGACATAGTGCTTATCATCTGGTCATAGTGCCTATCATCTGAACATAGTGCTTATCATCTGGACATAGTGCCTATCATCTGGACATAGTGCCTATCATCTGGTCATAGTGCCTATCATCTGGACATAGTGCCTATCATCTGGTCATAGTGCTTATCATCTGGACATAGTGCTTATCATCTGGACATAGTGCTTATCATCTGGTCATAGTGCCTATCATGTGAACATAGTGCTTATCATCTGGACATAGTGCCTGTCATCTGGTCATAGTGCCTATCATCTGGACATAGTGCCTATCATCTGGACATAGTGCTTATCATCTGGACATAGCTCTTATCATCTGGTCATAGTGCCTATCATCTGGACATATTGCCTATCATCTGGACATAGTGCCTATCATCTGGACATGGTGCTTATCATCTGGACATAGTGCTTATCATCTGGTCATAGTGCCTATCATGTGAACATAGTGCTTATCATCTGGACATAGTGCCTGTCATCTGGTCATAGTGCCTATCATCTGGACATAGTGCTTATCATCTGGACATAGTGCCTATCATCTGGACATAGTGCTTATCATCTGGACATAGTGCCTGTCATCTGGACATAGTGCCTATCATCTGGACATAGTACTTATCATCTAGACATAGTACCTATCATCTGGACATAGTGCCTATCATCTGGACATAGTGCCTATCATCTGGACATAGTGCCTATCATCTGGACATAGTGCCTGTTATGTGGACATAGTGCTTATCACCTGGACATAGTGCCTATGATCTGGACATAGTGCTTATCATCTGGACATAGTGCTATCATCTGGACATAGTGCCTCTCATCTGGACAGAGTGCCTATCATCTGGACATAGTGCCTGTCATCTGGTCATAGTGCCTATCATCTGAACATAGTGCCTGTCATCTGGACATAGTGCCTATCATCTGGACATAATGCCTATCATCTGGACATAGTGCCTGTCATCTGGACAGAGTGCTTATCATCTGGACATGGTGCCTATCATCTGGACATAGTGCCTATCATCTGAACATAGTGCTTATCATCTGGTCATAGTGCCTATCATCTGAACATAGTGCTTATCATCTGGACATAGTGCCTATCATCTGGACATGGTGCCTATCATCTGGACATAGTGCTTATCATCTGGACATAGTGCTTATCATCTGGTCATAGTGCCTATCATCTGAACATAGTGCTTATCATCTGGACATAGTGCCTGTCATCTGGTCATAGTCCCTGTCATCTGGACATAGTGCTTATCATCTGGACATAGTGCCTATCATCTGGACAGAGTGCTTATCATCTGGTCATAGTGCCTATCATCTGGACATAGTGCTTATCATCTGGACATAGTGCCTATCATCTGGACATAGTGCCTGTCATCTGGACATAGTGCCTATCATCTGGACATAGTGCCTATCATCTGGACATAGTACTTATCATCTAGACATAGTACCTATCATCTGGACATAGTGCCTATCATCTGGACATAGTGCTTATCATCTGGACATAGTGCCTGTCATCTGGACATAGTGCTTATCATCTGGACATAGTGCCTATCATCTGGACATAGTACCTGTCATCTGGACATAGTGCCTATGATCTGGACATAGTGCTTATCATCTGGACATAGTGCCTGTCATCTGGACATAGTGCCTCTCATCTGGACAAAGTGCCTATCATCTGGACATAGTGCCTATCATCTGGACATAGTGCCTGTCATCTGGACATAGTGCCTGTCATCTGGACATAGTGCTTATCATCTGGACATAGTGCCTATCATCTGGACATAGTGCCTGTCATCTGGACATAGTGCTTATCATCTGGACATAGTGCCTATCATCTGGACATAGTGCTTATCATCTGGACATAGTGACTATCATCTAGACATAGTGCCTATCATCTGGACATAGTGCTTATCATCTGGACATAGTGCCTATCATCTGGACATAGTGCTTGTCATCTGGACATAGTGCCTGTCATCTGGACATAGTGCTTATCATCTGGACATAGTGCTTATCATCTGGACATAGTGCCTATCATCTGGACATAGTGCTTATCATCTGGACATAGTGACTATCATCTAGACATAGTGCCTATCATCTGGACATGGTGCTTATCATCTGGACATAGTGCCTGTCATCTGGACATAGTGCTTATCATCTGGACATAGTGCCTATCATCTGGACATAGTGCTTATCATCTGGACATAGTGCTTATCATCTGGACATAGTGCCTGTCATCTGGACATAGTGCTTATCGTCTTGACATAGTGCCTATCATCTGGACATAGTGCCTATCATCTGGACATAGTGCCTGTCATCTGGACATAGTGCCTGTCATCTGGACATAGTGCTTATCATCTGGACATAGTGCATATCATCTGGACATAGTGCTTATCATCTGGACATAGTGCCTATCATCTGGACATACTGCCTATCATCTGGACAGAGTGCCTGTCATCGGGACATAGTGCCTGTCATCTGGACATAGTGCTTATCATCTGGACATAGTGCCTATCATCTGGACATAGTGCCTGTCATCTGGTCATAGTTACTATCATCTGGACATAGTGCTTATCATCTGGACATAGTGCTTATCATCTGGACATAGTGCCTATCATCTGGACATAGTGCTTATCATCTGGACATAGTGCCTATCATCTGGACATAGTGCCTGTCATCTGGACATAGTGCTTATCATCTGGACATAGTGCCTATCATCTGGACATAGTGCCTGTCATCTGGACATAGTGCCTATCATCTGGACATAGTGCCTGTCATCTGGACATAGTGCTTATCATCTGGACATAGTGCCTGTCATCTGGACATAGTGCCTATCATCTGGACATAGTGCTTATCATCTGGACATAGTGCCTATCATCTGGACATAGTGCCTGTCATCTGGACATAGTGCCTGTCATCTGGACATAGTGCTTATCATCTGGACATAGTGCCTATCATCTGGACATAGTGCCTGTCATCTGGACATAGTGCCTATCATCTGGACATAGTGCCTGTCATCTGGACATAGTGCCTATCATCTGGACATAGTGCCTGTCATCTGGACTTAGTGCTTATCATCTGGACATAGTACCTATCATCTGGACATAGTGCCTATCATCTGGTCATAGTGCCTGTCATCTGGACATAGTGCCTGTCATCTGGACATAGTGCTTATCATCTGGACATAGTGCCTATAATCTGGACATAGTGCCCATCATCTGGACATAGTGCCTGTCATCTGGACATAGTGCCTATCATCTGGACATATTGCTTATCATCTGGACATAGTGCCTGTCATCTGGACATAGTGCTTATTATCTGGACATAGTGCCTGTCATCTGGACATAGTGCCTGTTATGTGGACATAGTGCCTGTCATCTGGACATAGTGCCTATCATCTGGACATAGTGCCTATCATCTGGTCATAGTGCTTATCATCTGGACATAGTGCTTATCATCTGGACATAGTGCCTATCATCTGGACATAGTGCCTGTTATCTGGACATAGTGCCTGTTATCTGGACATAGTGCTTATCATCTGGACATAGTACCTATCATCTGGACATAGTGCTTATCATCTGGTCATAGTGCCTATCATCTGGACATAGTGCCTGTCATCTGGACATAGTGCCTATCATCTGGACATAGTGCTTATCATCTGGACATAGTGCCTGTCATCTGAACATAGTGCCTATCATCTGGACATAGTGCTTATCATCTGGACATAGTGCTTATCATCTGGACATAGTGACTATCATCTAGACATAGTGCCTATCATCTGGACATAGTGCTTATCATCTGGACATAGTGCCTATCATCTGGACATAGTGCCTGTCATCTGGACATAGTGCTTGTCATCTGGACATAGTGCCTGTCATCTGGACATAGTGCTTATCATCTGGACATAGTGCCTATCATCTGGACATAGTGCTTATCATCTGGACATAGTGACTATCATCTAGACATAGTGCCTATCATCTGGACATAGTTCTTATCATCTGGACATAGTGCTTATCATCTGGACATAGTGCCTGTCATCTGGACATAGTGCTTATCATCTGGACATAGTGCCTATCATCTGGACATAGTGCTTATCATCTGGACATAGTGCTTATCATCTGGACATAGTGCCTGTCATCTGGACATAGTGCTTATCGTCTTGACATAGTGCCTATCTTCTGGACATAGTGCCTGTCATCTGGACATAGTGCCTGTCATCTGGACATAGTGCTTATCATCTGGACATAGTGCATATCATCTGGACATAGTGCCTATCATCTGGACATAGTGCTTATCATCTGGACATAGTGCCTATCATCTGGACATACTGCCTATCATCTGGACAGAGTGCCTGTCATCGGGACATAGTGCCTGTCATCGGGACATAGTGCCTGTCATCTGGACATAGTGCTTATCATCTGGACATAGTGCTAATCATCTGGACATAGTGCTAATCATCTGGACATAGTGCCTATCATCTGGTCATAGTACCTATCATCTGGACATAGTGCTTATCATCTGGACATAGTGCCTGTCATCTGGACATAGTGCCTGTCATCTGGACATAGTGCCTGTCATCTGGACATAGTGCTTATCATCTGGACATAGTGCCTATCATCTGGACATAGTGCCTGTCATCTGGACATAGTACCTATCATCTGGACATAGTGCCTGTCATCTGGACATAGTGCTTATCATCTGGACATAGTGCCTGTCATCTGGACATAGTGCCTATCATCTGGACATAGTGCTTATCATCTGGACATAGTGCCTATCATCTGGACATAGTGCTTATCATCTGGACATAGTGCCTGTCATCTGGACATAGTGCTTATCATCTGGACATAGTGCTTATCATCTGGACATAGTGCTTATCATCTGGTCATAGTGCCTGTCATCTGGACATAGTGCCTGTCATCTGGACATAGTGCTTATCATCTGGACATAGTGCCTGTCATCTGGACATAGTGCTTATCATCTGGACATAGTACCTATCATCTGGACATAGTGCCTATCATCTGGTCATAGTGCCTGTCATCTGGACATAGTGCCTGTCATCTGGACATAGTGCTTATCATCTGGACATAGTGCCTATCATCTGGACATAGTGCCCATCCTCTGGACATAGTGCCTGTCATCTGGACATAGTGCCTATCATCTGGACATATTGCTTATCATCTGGACATAGTGCCTGTCATCTGGACATAGTGCTTATCATCTGGACATAGTGCTTATCATCTGGACATAGTGCCTATCATCTGGACATAGTGCTTATCATCTGGACATAGTGCCTGTCATCTGGACATAGTGCCTATCATCTGGACATAGTGCCTGTTATCTGGACATAGTGCCTGTCATCTGGACATAGTGCTTATCATCTGGACATAGTGCCTGTCATCTGGACATAGTGCCTGTTATCTGGACATAGTGCCTGTCATCTGGACATAGTGCCTATCATCTGGACATAGTGCCTATCATCTGGTCATAGTGCTTATCATCTGGACATAGTGCTTATCATCTGGACATAGTGCCTATCATCTGGATATAGTGCCTGTTATCTGGACATAGTGCCTGTTATCTGGACATAGTGCTTATCATCTGGACATAGTACCTATCATCTGGACATAGTGCTTATCATCTGGTCATAGTGCCTATCATCTGGACATAGTGCCTGTCATCTGGACATAGTGCCTATCTTCTGGACATAGTGCCTATCATCTGGACATAGTGCCTATCATCTGGACATAGTGCCTGTCATCTGGACATAGTGCCTATCATCTGGACATAGTGCTTATCATCTGGACATAGTGCCTGTCATCTGGACATAGTGCTTATCATCTGGACATAGTGCCTGTCATCTGAACATAGTGCCTATCTTCTGGACATAGTGCTTATCGTGTGGACATAGTGCCTATCATCCAGACTGAGTGCCTGTCACTGGGAGGATGTACCAAAGTGAATGAGTGAATGCCTGAAGACTCACTGGAACACAGAGTATCACTGGTTTAAGATTAATTTACTTATTATTTATTGACTGTAAGCTGTATAATATTTTTACTTCTAGTTTTTACCTTTTATCTCCTTAGATCACTGCTATGTGAGTGGGTGTTGTAGGCTGCCAGAGAACATTTCAACAACGTTTTTGCAAGGAAAGAAATTGCTACAATCCCAAATGACATTCACATCTAAACTGCAACACATAATTTAGCTTTAAATGAGAAAATATGTTTGAAAGGCAACATTTATACTCACCCAGCTGGTATCCCCGCTCCGGTTCTAATATTTTCATAAAATGTTCACCAGAAGTTGTGTTGTGTGTTCTCAGTTAGAATTTTTAGTTTAAATTTACAGCTATAATTCTGAAACTGTTAAAAATAAATAACAGTGATTAAGGAAAACTATTTCCTCATAGTTTATTTTTATATGTTTTAAACCAAAAGTAGGCCACCTTAGGCTCTCTGTTTCAGTGGCTCTAAACCAAGGTGCCATGACACTTTGGTCACGTGGACACCACCTTCAGGTTCCACTTTTCCGTCCTATGAAGACTCCAGAAAAAAAAGTGAATATTAGATCAAATGTCTATTTATGGACATTGTTACACACAGTAATCTTGTTTTTGTCATTCTGAATAAGATACTTAAATGGATAGTAATACTTAATTATTACTAATCCCTATATTAAAGACATATTAAAAATAAATATATTGTCCCCCCAGTGTCATCTCTCAAACCTTTATGATTTGAGAGATAATCGCTCCTAAAGTTGCCCTCTCCCTCCCCCCTTCCCTGAAGTCAGCGTTGTAACTGATTGAAGGGAAATCTGGTCTTACGATCATCAGGCGGCTCTGCAGCAGAGCCGTGATCTCGTTCATAAAAAAGAAACTTTCACTAAAACGGTCTTCTACGTGTGTTTGCAAGCCAAGTACAAACCAAGCACAAACCAAGCACACGTAGAAGACCATTTCAGTGAAAGATTTCTTTTTTATTAACGAGATCACGGCTGTGCTGGAGAGCCGCCTGAAAGTCGTACGACAGGCTTCCCCTGCAGAGAGCTAGAACGCTGACTTTGGGGGAAGGGGAGGGAGAGGGCAACTTTAGGAGCGATTATCTCTCAAACCATAAAGGTCTGAGAGATGACACTGGGGGGGCAATATCTTTATTTTGAGTATGACTTTAATGTAGGGATTAGTAATAATTATTACTATCACTTTAAAAATAACATAGTAACATAGTTGACAAGGCAGAAAAAAGACATGCGCCATCAAGTCCAACCCATGCCAAAACACACCTGTTGATCCAGAGGAAGGCAGAACCCCCCCCCCCCCCCGAAAAAAAAAACAAAAAAAAAACCCTAAAGCCATTTCCAATTTAGCTCAAAGTGGGAAAAAAATCCTCTGTCAGGACTAAAAGAGACAAAGAACCTTCATGTAATCCAGCAGCATGTGTAGCGGGCGGGGCACCCACTCTTGGGACTAGGTGTAAGCTCCAGCATAAAGCTAATATGGACTGTGTGTATTATATGTAACCCCTGTCAATCTGTGCAACTTTGCTGACACACCAAGAAGAGAACAGCAGAAGTGTTTAATTTTTATGTTTTACCCCTGTTTGTTTTCCTGTAATTGTTGTCCTATGTTTGTGTGCCGTGACCTCTCTAATAAATGCTATTTATTATCTTTTTGTCTGGCTGGATAAATCGCTTAACCCTCGGTCTACCAAGCAGTAACCCCTGTACCCCCATTCACAGAAACCAATTGTGAATTGTAATAACTTTTGAATGAAAAATCTCCCGTCAGTGGAAGTTATCTTGTTTTCCTTAAAGGGATAGTAATGTTTCATAATAAAAGCAGCTCTAATTAATCTTCATAGTATTTGGACTTTGGAGAGTGTTATTTCAGTTCTGCCAGAGTTGTAGTTGAAGATTAATTCAATGACAAAATATCCCCCTCCTGCCCCTTTTACTGATGTAACACTGCTCAGCCAGATCAGAAGGGAGGTTCCCCGGTAGACTGCAGAGAGGGACAATCTTCAATTAAGGTAAGGGAAAAACCTGAAAAGCTTGTCAAGGGGGGGCAGGGTTTTCATTGTTCTCATAGGAAGAAGAATGTCCCCTTCTGTTATCTGTCTGGTCTATGGACTGCATTCCACATCTGAGAAGAGATGGCTTACACTAGGTAAAAAGGGGCGGGAGGGGAACTTTGCTTGTGAATATCTCATAAACCATAAAGGTTTGAGAGATAAGACTTATATCATTCTTCATGTTTTTTTAATGCCTACAAAATAAAATAGACTTAAAATGAAGTATTACTATCCCTTTAACAGAAAAATGTCATATATAATGTATGCCTCACTCCCTGGGTTGATGTCCTGGGTACTCTGGATCAGGCATTAACAGATGGCTGCCTTTTGCTGGCAAACCAACATAGTGAATTTAGCTTCAGAACCCAGGATGGGGCTCTCAGAAGACACACACCAGTAGAACAGCGAGGCAAGGGATTTTGCTCTTGCAGTAGCTGGGATGAGGATCACCAGCCAGATCCCCAGAGTATGTTAGAGAATATGTCTAGACAAACAGCATCCTGAAGACACAGGAGCTATCAAATCAAGTCCCGGATAAAGTTCTGGATAAGCACTAATCGGGGTTGGCATAGTGTCCCCTCAGTGGTACTCAATTCATGTTTTTCGCTCCCATGTGCCATTGAAGGAAGCAAATCTCATTGTCCATATCAGACAGTCCAGCTCTGAAATGTCAAGCACATCCTTTCTGCACGAGAGAAAGCGTACATCCACAGACATACGTTTTGACCTCTGTGGGCCTCGTCAGTGTGGTGCAGCTGATTCCCTCTAGGAACATGGAGAGCAAGGGCCCATGGCTTGGCCCTTTGTATCATAGAGAGACCTATAAATAAAAAATGTGACAAGTACAGAGAATGAAAAAAATAAAGTAACATAGTAATTTAGGTTGAAAAAAACTTGCGTCCATCTAGTTCAACCTTTTCCTATTCCTGTTTACCATCGTTGATCCAAAAGAAGGCAAAAAAATAAAAACCCTCAATTAGCAATTTAAAATTCTGCCTTGAATGGGGGGGGGGGAATTCCTTCTTGATTCCAAATGTCAATCAGATTCCTCCCTGGATCAACAAGCCCCAACTAAATATTCATCCCAATACTAACGTACATAGCCCTCTATGTTTTGTTATAAAGCATTGTGAACCCCCTTATGAAAAAATATCCCTAACTTTGAGCATCCACTAGAGCACTGTTAAAGTGGAACTATTAGCTTAATTTGAAATCTGCATTAAAGGGACAGTAATACTTAAAATGTAAAAAAAATATATGTTGTAGGGTTTATCCCCCTGAGTAAAACAAGGTCACTCCCACTGCTGAAAGGCATTTCATTCAAAAGTTATTAATTTTCAAAGTTGAATTTTTTAGGTGCAATATCACAGTGGCCTGAAATTGTACAGTGGCGCTGTTGCTACACGATCCTATGGACAGCTCTGGTCCCGGGACCATAAATCTCCATAGGATGGTGTAGCAACAGCGCCACTGTACAATTTCAGGCCACTGTGATATTGCACCTAAAAAATTCAACTTTGAAAATTAATAACTTTTGAATGAAACACCTTTCAGCAGTGGGAGTACTCTTGTTTTACTCAGGGGGGTAAACCCTACAACATATTTTTTTTACATTTGAAGTATTACTATCCATTTAAAACTGCCTATATGTCATGTTAGCCAAAAGTCAATCAGATGTATAGTTTATGAGAAATTCACACTTTTATTTCTGGGAAAACATAGTAACATAGCAACATACTAGCATAGTAAAGTAGGTTAAAAAAGACACAAGTCCATCAAGTTCAACCCTTGCCTCATATCCTAGAGACCTGAGGATTATATTAGCTTTCCTGCTGCCAAATAAGTTAGTCTTTATCAGACCTTCCTGTTTCACCTACTATTACACAGTATAACCCTGTATGTTCCCTTTTGAAAGAAATGTATCTAATCTTCTCTTAAATGTATCCATTGTATCTGCCATAACCACATCCTTGGGCAAGGAATTCCATAATATAACAGATCTTACAGTAAAAAACCCTTTCCTCTTCTGAAGTCTAAACCTCCTTTCCTCTAATCTCAAGGGGTGACCATTTGATCAGGCCTTGGAATGAATAGCTCACCACAGAGATCCTTGTATTGACCTCTCATATACTTGTACAATGTGATAAGATCTCCTCTTAGTCGTCTTTTCTCTACAGTAAATAAACCAAGTTTGTCTAGTCGTTCCTCATATGTCATGTCCTCCATTCCCTTAATTAATTTTGTTGCTGTGCACTCAGGGCCGGATTTATAATTAGGCAGAGTAGGCATCTGCCTACAGGCGCACCCCACAGAGGGGCGCCTGTCATTGGGATCATGTTGTGTTTTTTTGTTTGTTTTTTTAATACACCTCCCCCACCGCCCTTCACCGCAACATGGTGAGGACAGGTCTGTGCCTTCTTCGGCACAGACCTGTAGCTGCTGAGCTCCTTTGTTGGGTCTTTAGTAATACTCTGCATTACTGAAAATTAGACCGCGTGGGAGCTCCTGCAGCTACAGGTCTGTGCAGAAGCAGGAGGCACAGACCATTTCTACCGTTGGACCACCAGGGAGGAGGCAGGAAACGGACACTGGGGGGGCAATGTGCAATATGGAGCTGATGGGGGGCAAGTTGGAGCTAATTGAGGCAATTTGGAGCTGATGGGGGGCAATGTGAGGGCAATATGGAGATGATGGGGCAATATTGGGTTGATGGAGAGCAATGTGAGGGCAATATGGTATATGGAGATGATGGGGGCAATGTGGAGATGATGGAGGCAATATGGAGCTGATAGGGGGCAATGTGAGGGAAATATGGTATATGTAGATGATGGGGGCAATGTGGAGATGATGGGGGGCAATGTGAGGGCAATATGGTATATGGAGATGATTGGGGAAATGTGGAGATGATGGGGGCAATATGGAGTTGATGGGGGGCAATGTGGACATTAGGAGCATTGTGGAGGTGTCCAGTGGAGATGGTTAATGGGGGGGGGCTTCAGATTTCTGTGCCTACAGGCTCCTGAGATGTAAATCCGGCCCTGTGTGTACTGTAATCTCTCCAGTTCCAGTATATACTTTTTCAGAACTGGTGCCCAAAACTACACTGCATATTCAAGGTGAGGTATTACCAATGATTTGTACAATGGCAAAAAAAGTGAAAGTGAAAATATTCTTGTGCTTCACAGAGCTTCATTAGCATATGAGATGTCATTGAAAACTTCATTAGCATATGACACATCACTGGATAGGCTTCATTAGCATATGACGCATCACTGAAAAGCCTAGTTCTCATATGCAACGTCACTGATTCTGTATCGGTACCACAATTAGCATACATTAGCATATGGTAACAAGTATGAATATCTCCTTAACTCTACATTTGTTGGTGTTCTGGTTAACATGACACATAGGCAGTTTTTAATGCAGTTTTCAAATATGCCAACTTGAATTAAGGTGAACGTTCCACCAAAACTCAATGACTGGGTAAGGAGGAGTGCTTCCGAATCAAAATACTAAACAGTTGCTTCCAATATCAATCACCCCCAATAAATAAGCACTCACCAAGCCACTTCAGGACCGGAGGACCCGGTGCAGCTCTCCACAATCGCAGCCACGATTCCACAGACAGGAAGTCAACAGGAGGAAAGCGCACCCGGATCCACTGACAGATTCTCAGCCAAAGCAATGAGTTTAAAAGTTCAATACTTTATTCCAATCTCATAAAAGCAACCATGAATGAATACATGCACAAGGTGCGCAGGACTTGCCTAACGCGTTTCATGGCGATATACCACCACTTAATCATAGCCTATGATTAAGTGGTGGTATATCGCCACGAAACGCGTTAGGCAAGTCCTGCGCACCTTGTGCATGTATTCATTCATGGATGCTTTTATGAGATTGGAATAAAGTATTGAACTTTTAAACTCATTGGTTTGGCTGAGAATCTGTCGGTGGATCCGGGTGCGCTTTCCTCCTGTTGTCTTCCTGGGTAAGGAGGAGGGCATTAATCAGTGAGGCAACCAAGAGGCCAATGGTAACTCTGAAGAAGCTGGAGAGATCCGTAGCTGAGAGAGGAGAAACCATTCTCTAGATGACCATCACCTAGATGCGCCATAATGATGGATTTCATGAAAAAGTGATGAGAAGAAAGCCATTGAAGAAAAAATACCCACATCAGGTGATGATTGCATTTTGCCAAAAGTCATGTGGTAGACATGCGAATAGTTTCTCTGGTCTGATGAGACCAAAACTGAAATTGTTGTCTTTAGAATAAAACACTGTGTGTGGCACAGAACCAACACTGCTCATCACCCGGAGCGCTGGCTCAGTTGATTAAAGCACCAGCTGTAGAATCTACTCAGACCGTGAGGTTGCAGGTTCTAGTCTCGGTAAGGTCAGCTCAGCCTTTCACCTTTCTAAGGTAGATAAAAATGAGTCCAGGACATACTTGAAAATGAGAGACAATCTCAATGTATTCTTCCTGGTAAAATACTTTGACAAAAAAAAAAAAACATAATCCTCATGATGAAGCATTGAGGTAGCAGCATCATGTCATCGGACAATTGTAGAGGAAAAAGTCTTTCAGTCTGCAAGAGACCTAGGACTGGGGTGGAGGTTCATCTTCCAGCAGGACAATGACCCTAAACACACAGCCAAACTTACATTAGATTGGTTTAAAAACGAGAACCTGAAACCAAGCACACGTAGAAGACCTTTTCAGTGAAAGATTTCTTTTTTATAAACACAATCTCGGCTCAGCTGCAGAGCCGCCTGATGCACATAAGACTGTCGTAGGACAGCTTCCCCTGCAGTCAGCGTTCTTTCAGGGAGGGGGGAACTTTGAGCGCTATCATCTCACAAATGACAATGGGGGCAATAAGTTTCTTTTTAAAGGGATAGTAATACTTCATTTTAACTTTATTTTATTTTGTAGGCATTAAAAAAACATGAAGAATGATATAAGTCTTATCTCTCAATCCTTTATGGTTTGAGAGATATTCACAAGCAAAGTTTCCCCTCCCCGCCCCTTTTACCTAGTGTAAGCCATCTCTTCTCAGATGTGGAATCCAGTCCATAGACCAGACAGATACCCACAGGGGACAATCTTCTTCCTATGAGAACAATGAAAGCCCTGCCCCCCTTGACAAGCTTTTCAGGTTTTTCCCTTATCTTAATTGAAGATTGTCCCTCTCTGCAGTCTACCTGGGCACCTCCCTTCTGATCTAGTTGAACAGGGGGGGGATACTTTGTTTGTGAATATCTCTTAAACCATAAAGGTTTGAGAGATAAGACATATCATTCTTCATGTTTTTTTAATGCCTACAAAATAAAATAAAGTTAAAACGAAGTATTACTATCCCTTTAACAAAGCTACAATATGGGGATTAGTAATTTGCAAGTATTTCTATCCCTTTAAAAAGACTCGCAGCTGTAATTTCTGCCAAATGTGTGTCTACCAACTGTTGACTCAGGGAGATGAATAATTATGCAACCAACAAATGTCGGAGGGTTTTTTGTTTAACTAACTGTTGTGTCACAATAAAATATTTTGCCTGTGTTAAGCATGTTGTGTAAATCAAACTGCAAAAATCCCAATTAAATTCATTTTAATTCCAAGTTGTAACACAACAAAATGTAGAAAAGGCAACGGGGGTGAATATTTATGCAAGTCACTGTAAATATCGATTAATAAATCTCTTTTCCAAGAGACAACGAGCCAACCCCTCGATCCTCTATCACAGGAAACGTCTGTTTTCCTTCTCTCTCCCAATAAAGAAAGAGCTGTTGTGATTTATAATGAAACCCGTGTTTTATTTCCTCTGAGACCCTTTGGAAAATTTGAGAATATTAAATATGGGCCTGTTTTAATTACAGTAACTCATCGTCTCATGTGTGTGAGCTTTTATCTGCTAGACGATTCCTCTTCCATCCAATACCTCTTCCTACCTAACGCATGTGATTGTAAAACGACATATACAGATGCCCCGGCATCAGCACCACTGGAGGCTGTTCCAGGAATCCACTACAGATATGTAGATCAAGTACACACACACAGGGACAGATTTAACCTGCTTCCTGCTGGCTCCCTGCTTCCAACACACTATATACAGCTTACATTGCAATGCCACCATATACCAATGCCTGGAATGTTCATGTAGGTCCACAGTCCTCACTCATCTCAGGGGTTTAACCCCCCTGTTTCTCCAAGCTGTTATAGTACAGAATTATAAAGATAATAATAACAGTTGGGACTTTAGTCATCCAGCTAAAGTTGTGAAGCAAACCAACAACAACATAAATAGGAAATTAAAAGTCCACAAATTCCCATTGATGTATAAAGGGGCTTTTAACTGATTTATTCAGGCTTGAATGTTTAGTTTTTGTTGTTTTTCCTTCCTCTGGATCAACAAAAACAAGGGTAGTCTACAGAAGAATGAACTGTTACCGGTCACTGAACTAGTTTCAAGAATGAACTATGTTACCGACCACTGAAATGTTTTTCCTCTTCTCCTTCTTATTTCAGGGTCTCCGAGCAGCAGACAATGACCCCACAGCTCCCCCTTACGACTCCCTCCTGGTTTTCGATTACGAGGGGAGCGGATCCACAGCCGGCTCCGTCAGTTCCCTTAACTCCTCCAGTTCCGAGGATCAGGACTTTGACTATTTAAACGACTGGGGACCCCGCTTTAAAAAACTGGCTGACATGTATGGTGGGGGAGACGAGGATTGATGGGGGGGGGAGGATGACATTGCTTCTGATCAACTAATGGAACAAACCTCCTAGGTTGTACAGTGTCAGCTTTTTTTTTCCGTTGTTAACCCCTTGAGGACAAGAGGGGGGTACAACGCATTGTGAAGTAATGCGTTACATGCCCCTCTCGTTCACAAGAGGTTATCTCCCACCTCTCAGCCCCCTTCCTGACTGCATTGTTCTTTAGTGCCACGTTAGGGACACGTTGCTTTTCTGCTTTATTTTTGGTTCATTTTGGCTGATATTTACGGCAGAAATCCCCATTGTCTTCATTGTTTTACATTTTACTCTGCACCAGGCATCAGTTAAAGGAGCAATGACATTTATTATGAAAATATGGATCCATAGTAAAGCTGTTCTTGCTGTATAAAACAAGGGTACTTTGGTTTGTCGGAAAGTTATTTTAGCTGTAACTGTTTTAACATTTTCAGTGCCAGCGGATTTGCAACACACTGCAGAGTAATACAACCCCACCCGGCACTCGAAAGGTTAACCTCACTGTTGACAACAGCCCCAAGTGATGTCCAGAGTGCATTTTTCCTCTATTATTTTCTACTAGTGTTAAAGCCCATGTACACGTGCCAAGGTCCGGGCAATGTTAACCCTTTGAGTGCCAGAGGGGTACGCAACGCATTGCTTTGCAATGCGTTATGTACCCCTCTGGTACTCAAAGGGTTAAGAGGCCGCTACCTCACTGCTCCACGCGATACAATCACACATCGCCTCACTCATACAATGCAATCATGCACCGTAGAGACTGCCCGAACGCGGGCTGTCTCTAAAGCGCATGACTGCATCAGGACAAACATAACTGGCCTTTTATATAACAGGATATTGCACTTTCATATATATATATATATATATATATATATATATATATATATATATATATATATAATAAAACTGGGTTAAGTTGTAATAATTTCTTAATGAAGCATCCTCCAGTCGCTGAAGTACCATTGTTTAGCTTTACAGGAGAACCCCTATACTTTATTTTTCATAATCAAACATTATTGCTCCTTTCAACCTTTGAGTGCCAGAAAGTTGCAGTGCCTTGGATACCTTCTGACATTCAAAGAGTTAAGTGAAAAGAATATTAGAATTTTGTAACATTCACAGATAGATACATAAAATGGCCCACTCTTTGCTAGAACTTAAGACACCTGGTATCATTTAGACTGATTTTCACATGCAGGGGAAGCCATTTTGCTGCACACTCTTTACTTCCTGGTCAGGAAGCTATAGTCTACTTTGCAAGCTGCAGCAGGAAGTGAGATGCGCAAAAGAAAATTGCTTCCCTCGCCTGCTGAGAAACAGCATGTGAAAATTCACATATATATTTGCGTTTTTTTTAAACATGCACTTTCATATACAGTAAGTGTCTTGTATTTTATATGAGTAATAAACCTTTATTATGAAAAGAAAACATATATGTTTTATGGCTTTTCATATAGGGTAAAACAAGGATACTCCTGGGGAATGATTTCTTCTAAAGTCAACATATTTATGTGAGAGAGAGAGAGTACTTGCTCTTATTCTTATCTCTCAAACCGTTATGGTTTGAGAGATATAGGAAAATAAAGTTCTCCGCTCCCTCCCCTTTATGCCTGACGAGCTGTTAAGCTCTCAGAAGCAGATTCTGGTTGCTTGACCAGATGTGGCTCTTCAGCAGTGCCGATAAATCGATATCTAAAGATAAATACTTAATTTGGAACGGTCTACAAAGTGTGCCTGGCTTCCAAGTATTTATTTCTAAATAGCATGATTTCAGCTCTGCTGAAGAGCCTCTGTCTGGTCAAATGACTGGAATCTGCAGCTGTCAGCTAGATGGCAGACTTGAGTGAAACAGCCAGGAAAAGGTAATTTTAGCAAGTTATATCTCTCAAACCATAAAGGTTTGAGAGATAAGACTTAAATTGATCATCTTTTTTTAATGTCTACAATATTAAATCAACTTAAAATTAACCATTACCATCCCTTTAATGTATTGATAAGCATAGAAATGGTCTTATTGAAACATGTACAGTATACATGAGAAATCAGCAGGACTTGTGTTAAGCAGTGCAGTATTGAATTTAATGTCAGCGTTTCGGACCCCTAAACGGTCTATATTAACAGTGCCACCTGTGGTCATTATTATCTTTTATTTCTAAAGCACCAAAATTATCTTTGGAATTTGACAAAAAAAAGGGGTGGATAACAAACCAACAATATGATGTGCGTGTACAGATTGAAACGAGTAGAGAGAGGGTTTTGCTATCCAAAGAATTTGGCTACAATTCTTCTGCAGCAGGAGATGCACTAAGGTGTGATGAATAGGTCATATATAGCGGAGATGACTTCTACACTGTTCTAAATACTGCAGGTCCTATGTTATTCTGTGGAGCCAATGCAGTAAGATCTCTCCATCTTCAGAGATCGTCGTACATAGGCTCCATAGAACGGCACCGCACTTGGAGAATTTAGAACACTGGAGTAGAAGGAGTGTCCTCTTTATCTCTGCTTTATCACTGACATTTATTCTGTTGCATTCCATTGGGGAGCAGTTCGCCATAGGATATGGTAGGAACAGCTCTGGCACTTTGTGAAGGTTTGAACTGTTATAACATTTAAGCGAAGTAACTGCCAGCAGTGGAAGTACCTTGTTTTACTCTGCAGGAAAAAGTCCTATTATATGGTTTTTTTTTTTTCATAATAAATATTTACTCCTCTTTGAACCTTAGTGTTCATTTAACCCTTTGAGGTGCCAGAGAGTATGCAACGCATCGCAGAGCACTCAAAGGGTTAACCGTTCTGCTCCTGAAAGTCTGAGACACATTGGTTTGTCCAACCTCGACTGATACCTGGGGGAGTTTGCATTGTCATAATGTATAAAAACGCACACAATGTAATATCAGACAATTCATACGTGTTATATTTATGTGCTTTAAAATGACAGATGCAATTGCAAAGGTGAGTAAAATGCGTGGTGTTGGACTAAAACTCCCAGCATCCTCAGCTGGTGTCAGCTGATGATTATAAGAGTGGTAGTCCAACAACTGCTTGAGAGCCACACTTTGCTCACCTGTGTCTTATTCATTCCTTAAAGGAACACTATCTTCTGCTAATAGTACCCAGTACCCCCGCCCAAACACACACACACACACCACTTATCTTAATCTGGGCAGAAAATCCTAATGTCCACTATTAATTATTTCTGCATGGACTGGTTCCCAAAATTAATTTTTAATTACGCACTGACTATTGTCCTGGATGCAGACATGCGGGAAGACTACAGGACTCCAAAGGTCTCGCACCTGAATTATTTTTGGGAAGTAGCCCTTTTTTTTTAAGAAAAACTTCAGTGAGATAATTATGGGAATCTGGATTCGGACAAACATAGAATGACGTGTGTGTGTGTGTGCCACCATGGTATATCGAGTACTAACTGAAGATTAATGTGGGGAGAATCATTGTTTCAATATCACCAATAGTATCATACTGGAAAGCTCCATGCCCCTAGTCTCTGGAGGCCTACTAAGATTTAGGGTTAACAGTGTCCAAGTGAAGCAATTTGAGTCATAAAGTGGGTGGGGCTTGATTGGGGTGGGCAGGAATGGGAGGAGGGGAAGCGGGGTTTGCCCTTAAAATAGGTGTAAAGTGGGAAGAATAGGGAGGAGCATGAGCGGAACTGGCAGTGAAGCAGGTGGAGTTACAAGGGAGAGTGACTAGAACTGGCAGTGAAGTGGGTGGAGTTACAAGGGAGAGTGATGGAACTGGCAATGAAGTGGGTGGAGTTACAAGGGAGAGTGACTAGAACTGGCAGTGAAGCGGGTGGAGTTACAAGGGAGAGTGACTAGAACTGGCAGCGAAGTGGGTGAAGTTACAAGGGAGAGTGACTGGAGCTGTCAGTGAATTGGGTGGAGTTACAAGGGAGAGTGACTGGAACTGGCAGTGAATTGGGTGGAGTTACAAGGGAGAGTGACTAGAACTGGCAGCGAAGTGGGTGAAGTTACAAGGGAGAGTGACTGGAGCTGTCAGTGAATTGGGTGGAGTTACAAGGGAGAGTGACTGGAACTGGCAGTGAATTGGGTGGAGTTACAAGGGAGAGTGACTGGAACTGGCAGTGAAGTGGGTTGAGTTACAGGGGAACTCACTAATTTCACTTTTAAAATGTTGCACTGAAAAGTGCATGATAGGAAACAGCGCAATTGTATAGTTCAAAAGGGCGACATGAGAATCTCGCCCTGCATAAAAAACGCAAGATTCTCATGTCGCCTCCTAAAATGTCGCTGGGATGTGTAGTTTTGCCAAGCTCCGCCTCTTTTTCCCCTTCACTCAATAAATCCACCTGATGTGAAAGCAGCAGTGACTTGTGGAGCTTCACTCTGTCAGTGTAATTATTTTTTTAACCCTTTTGGCACCGGAGAGGTATTGCGTTGACACCATTACTGGATTTGTCAATCAAAACTGAGGAGTACAGAGGTACAAAACAGCCAGATAAACAGCTTATGGAGGCAAAAGTACTTAAGGTGGATCTATAGGGCGGTAGTTATTCAGCAGAATGTTATAAAGGATCCTATGCACATTTGAGTTCCAGACTTACACAAGGTTGCATTTTAAAATTTAGAATAAATATAACCTGTGATCTGGTTAATTGGATTGCTACTTTTAATAATAATGAAATACATAACCAGAAATCACTGCTGCTGCTGTCACATCAGATGGATTTATTGAGAGAAGGGGAGCGGAATTCTTCTATTCTGTATCTGCGACATTTCAGGAGTCAACATGAGAATCTTGCGCTTTTTATGCAAGGCGAGATTCTCATGTTGCACTTTAAACTATGTGACCTGGTGAATGCGCTGTGGTGAATGCATCAGTCTGTATCACAACAGTTTAAATGGATACCAACTTACTGAACCCTGAGAATCAGCCTCTGTCCCTGAAGACCAAATAATTAACCTCTTAACATCCAGTGGTCCTGGAGCTGGAACATACTTAAGGACCTCATAGATATCATTCAGAGAGAAGGCACACGTGACTGATCACGTGTATGGCTCGTTGAACAAGAGTGTGAAACTGACAGCTCCGGTTGTGCCATAACATGCCAGGACCATCAACGGTCCTTAGCTAGGTATGGTTAGGATTTTCTTCCCAGATTTACATAAACGAGGGGGGTCATTACCAGAAATGTTAGTCTTCCTTTAGCCTAAATTCAAAATAGTCTGAAACATGATGATTTAAGATTTGGTTCTCCTGGTCAGAAGTAAAATATAGAATAATGAAAATGTCCAGCGGGGGGGGGGTTAATTGGCAACATTAACTCTTTCTTTGCTGTCTGGTTTTGCGATATTGTACAGCTCAGTATGAGAATCTTGCGTCGCTGGCAGTCCATCAGAGAAGGGGTTAAACCTGCTATTTTTTTTTTGTCTTGAAGTTTTTAAGGCAATCGAGCATGTCTGCTTTTCATTACCGCTGCTTGTCCCCTTATTTTAATATATATATATATATATATATATATATATATATATATATATATATATGAAAAATCTGTACATAGGTGAGCAGGTTTCCTGATGACTTGAGTAACTTGAAACAAAAATAAATTTTTTTAAAAAGCACTGTTTTTACAAATGGAAACAAAATGAAAAAAAAATAGTAAAAAAAAAAAGCAAACATTAAAAAAATATGTTTTTTGAAAAGTGCCTTTTTGGTACGTTATGTGAGGTAGTATTAATCTCAGGAGAGGTCGGAGGGTGGAAGAGATGTAAACTGATAAAGGCTTTTGATTAACCCATCCCAACCGTGCTGCAGGGTTTTTGGGAATTCTCTTTTGGCAGTTAAGGGGTTAATGCATTAAAGGGATGCGGTATGTTCAGCTTGGCTGTTAGTGGTAGTACCTCTGCTGGTTTCTTTGGCAGCGAAAGGGTTAAGGGCGCAAATCTATTCATTTTACGTGTCTTTCTAAAAAAAAAAAAAAAAATTGGTTCAATTCTGGGAAAAACCAGCTGCGGAGATGTACATATTCCCAGAATGCCAGTTGATTTAAATGAGGCTTTTTTAACCCCTTTAATGCTTTGTAATGCATTGGGAACCTCTCTGGTATTCAAGGAGTTAAAATCTCCTTTTAACCCTTGGAGTGTCCGAGAACGCGTTGGGCACCCCTCTGTCACTCCAAGGGTTAAATCGATGTGGAGGTTTGTTTGTCTCCTATGGTTAATATGACCAGTTCACCATTTTAATACGAGACTCATGTTACATTTTCATTCTGCCTGACAGCAAAGGAACTTGTTCAGCCCTGCAGTGTGTGTATTTCAAATTAAAGGGATAGTAATGTTTCACAAAAACAGCAGCTCCAATTAATCTTCATAGTATTTGGGCCATGGAGAGTGTTATTTCACTACTGTCAGAGTTGTAGTTCAATAGTAATTGAATGATTAAGTATCCTCCTCCCGCCCCTTTTACTGATGTAACACTGCTCACCTCAGATGTGTTGTAGTTCAAGCGCAATTGAATGATAAATTAGCCCCCCGCCCCTTTTACCTATTGTAAGCCTCCTCCCCTCAGATGTGGAATCTAGTCCTGAGACCGGACAGGTCGCAGCAAGGGACAATCTTTTTACTGTGAGAACAATGAAAACCCTGCCCCCATTGACAGGTTTTTCCTTATGATCACTGAAGATTGTCCCTCTCTGAGATCCATCCGGACAGTCTTGCTGCTCTGAGGTGAGCAGTGTTACATCAGTAAAAGGGTCGGGAGGGGGATACTTTATCATTCAATTACTCTTGAACTACAACTCTGACAGTATTGAAATAACACTCTCCATGGCCCAAATACTATGAAGATTAATTAGAGGATTTTTCCAACTATGTGAAGGAAAGTCAGGATTTTATAAAGACAAGGAGGTGAATATTATGCTTAAACCTTCTTTACTAACTCCAATAGCAGCAAATAAACGTTACATCCATTTCAAGAAAAATGTTTAGAATTCAACCAGTAACCCCACCCCTCAGTGTGCAGTCCACCAATCTCCTTACAGTGCCCCCAGTAAACTGTCAATCTGTAATATTCTATCCCTCTTTCTTTGATGGTCTTCACAACTGGAACTCAAATAAATTCAACTAGTATAGATAATCTGATGGGAATAATTCTTTCTCTTCTTTTCTCGTCAATACTTCAAGTTTATCCAAGATATTGGTTTTCTTGGTCAATAAGAATCATCCTGAAATAAAACACAAACAAAGTAATATGGAGGGTATATTAGGGAGGGACAATATTTGCCTCCTTGTCCTGATTTTCCTTCACATAGGAAAATCCTTGAATTTTACTACAAGATAGGAGGCTCATATTATGCTAGTTTAAAGCTGATCAATAACATTATGAGCAATATGTGAAATTGGTTTAAAATAAAAATGTTTTAAAGGTAGATTCCCTAGACCAATCAGCCACCGTGAGAATATCAGATAGACTACCTCCTGCCAAACAAGATTTTGATGCCATTGCACCCCTGGGTTGAAGGATTGATTTCTTCCAATTTATCAAGAAACCCAATTGAGTGAGGAGCTGAACTGTCATTTAGAGATGAGATACAAGAGTTGATTTTTCTTGTGCCATGATAAACATGTCGTCCAGACAAATGCTTAAATGAATCCCTCTGCTTCTCAGAAAAGAGATCACTGGTTTCATCAGTTTGGTGAAACACCATGGGGCTGATGACAGGCAGAAAGGAAGGCAAGTGAACTGCCATTTCGTTCCTTCCCAAAGAAACTGAAGAAAAGGTTGAAACTGGGGAGACATGGGAACCGTGAGGTACGCATCCTTGACATCTAGTTTCACCATCCAATCTGATGGTATCAATAGATCTCTAAGGCAATGAATGCCCTCCATTTTCAAGTGTCTGTAAGTGATGTATTTAATTCTTTTAGATTTATGATCGGTCTTAGACCTGAATCTTTCTTCTTTACCAGGAATAAATTGCTGATATAACCTGGGTTCTGAAGAGGAACATGAATAATGGAACCCTTTGCTTCTAGATCTTTGATCTCTGTATCTACCAGATTTCAAAGACCAAGCCGATTCTCCTCGCATGCTCCAAACAAAGATGGCCGCCGCAACGAGTAATGGAGAGGTGAAAGAAAAGCAAAGAAGGGTGAACGCACTACCTCCATCGGCGGGCTCTGAGGAGAATTGGAAAGCTAGAGAAAATAAAATAAATCATCAAAAGGGGGTAAAGCGTAAATAAAATAAAACGGAAAACCCCGCACAGCACAAAATGGTAGGATATAACAAAGCTCTATAAGATAAGGATAAAAAAAGAGAGTAAAACCATATATATAATATTTATAAACTATAACAACAAATATTTTATTAGAGAAAATGAGTACTTATCCTCTATTGGAGCAGCAAAGAAAGAGGGATAGAATATTACAGAGTGACAGTTTATTGGGGACACTGTAAGGGGATTGGTGGACTGCACGCTGAGGGGTGGGGTTACTGGTTGAATTCTAAAGGTTTTTTTCTTGAAATGTATGTAACATTTATTTGCTGCTATTGGAGTTAGTAAAGAAGGTTTAAGCATAATATGTGACTTCTGTCTTTTATTGTGAAACATTACTATCCCTTTAAAATTGCACAACCCGCAGTGCAGTTGTTTTTATCTGTAGAATTGCATCTCTTATCTTGGCGGGAGGCCCTTAAACCCTTCAATGCTAAGGAGATATGATTCTTAACCCTTTGGATGACAGAGAGAGATCTAAGACACTGTTTGCGCACTCTGTTGGAGTTCTGTTTGGCCTCTAAAGTATGAAAGGATCTGTAATGTTAAAAATAGTTTCTCATATATGAAACATCATGTTGTATCATTTACAGATACGTACGTAAGTTTTCATGCTTTGACTGGGCATATCATATATGACATTGGATGTGCTGCTTTATAGCAAACCGGGGGAAGCCATTTTCCTTTACACCATTCACTTCCTGGACTGGAAGCTGTATTATTTTGTGTGTGACACAACAGGAAGTGAAGAGTGCAAACAGTAATCTTGCCCCCCCCCCCAGCCTACTGAAAATCAGCCCAGACAATATCCTGTATGATATCGGGACCAGAGGTTTGTGTGACACAAATTGCCTCTGGATTTGAAAGTGTTAAGGTTTGGAAACTCACACACTTATCTGTCAGTGTTTTGTTTTATATTGGGGTGAGTTGTATTTTAACATAAGATATTTCATTACGATCTGGAAGCCAGTTTAAGCGCACAGCGGGTTAAAACAGATGCAGTTCTAAAAAACTGATACAATTTGCCATTTGCAGACCAATATGTTGCACATGGATCTTGAACACCATATCATCATCCCTATAACTCCTCCTATAACACCATATCATCATCCCTATAACTCCTCCTATAACACCATATCATCATCCCTATAACTCCTCCTATAACACAACATCATTATCCCTATAACTCCTCCTATAACACAACATCATCATCCCTATAACTCCTCATATAACACCATATAACCCTCCCTATAACTCCTCCTATAACACCACATCATCATCCCTATAACTCCTCCTATAACACCATATCATCATCCCTATAACTCCTCCTATAACACCACATCATCATCCCTATAACTCCTCCTATAACACCACATCATCATCCCTATAACTCCTCCTATAACACCATATCACCATCCCTATAACTCCTCCTATAACACTATATCATCATCCCTATAACTCCTCCTATATCACCATATCACCATCCCTATAACTCCTCCTATAACACTATATCACCATCCCCATAACTCCTCCTATAACACCATATCACCATCCCTATAACTCCTCCTATAACACCATATCAACATCCCCATAACTCCTCCTATAACACCATATCACCATCCCTATAACTCCTCCTATAACACCATATCACCATCCCTATAACTCCTCCTATAACACCATATCATCATCCCTATAACTCCTCCTATAACACCATATCATCATCCCTATAACTCCTCCTATAACACCATATCACCCTCCCTATAACTCCTCCTATAACACCATATTATCATCCCTATAACTCCTCCTATAACACCATATCACCATCCCTATAACTCCTCCTATAACACCATATCATCATCCCTATAACTCCTCCTATAACACAACATCATCATCCCTATAACTCCTCCTATATCACCATATCATCATCCCTATAACTCCTCCTATAACACCATATCACCCTCCCCATAACTCCTCCTATAACACCATATCATCATCCCCATAACGCCTCCTATAACACCATATCATCATCCCTATAACTCCTCCTATAACACCATATCACCATCCCCATAACTCCTCCTATAACACTATATCACCATCCCCATAACTCCTCCTATAACACCATATCACCATCCCTATAACTCCTCCTATAACACCATATCACCATCCCTATAACTCCTCCTATAACACCATATCATCATCCCTATAACTCCTCCTATAACACCATATCACCATCCCCATAACTCCTCCTATAACACTATATCACCATCCCCATAACTCCTCCTATAACACCATATCACCATCCCTATAACTCCTCCTATAACACCATATCACCATCCCTATAACTCCTCCTATAACACCATATCACCATCCCTATAACTCCTCCTATAACACCATATCACCCTCCCTATAACTCCTCCTATAACACCATATCACCCTCCCTATAACTCCTCCTATAACACCATATCATCATCCCTATAACTCCTCCTATAACACCATATCACCATCCCTATAACTCCTCCTATAACACCATATCACCATCCCTATAACTCCTCCTATAACACCATATCATCATCCCTATAACTCCTCCTATAACACCATATCACCCTCCCTATAACTCCTCCTATAACACCACATCATCATCCCTATAACTCCTCCTATATCACCATATCACCATCCCTATAACTCCTCCTATAGCACCATATCACCATCCCTATAACTCCTCCTATAACACCATATCACCATCCCCATAACTCCTCCTATAACACCATATCATCATCCCTATAACTCCTCCTATAACACCATATCACCATCCCTATAACTCCTCCTATATCACCATATCATCCCCATAACTCCTCCTATAACACCATATCATCATCCCTATAACTCCTCCTATAACACCATATCATCCCTATAACTCCTCCTATAACACCATATAACCATCCCTATAACTCCTCATATAACACCACATCACCATCCCTATAACACCTCCTACAACACCATATCACCATCCCTATAACTCCTCCTATAACACCATATCATCATTCCTATAACTCCTCCTATAACACCATATAACCCTCCCTATAACTCCTCCTATAACACCATATCACCATCCCTATAATTCCTCCTATAACACCATATCACCATCCCTATAACTCCTCCTATAACACCATATCATCATCCCTATAACTCCTCCTATAACACCATATAACCCTCCCTATAACTCCTCCTATAACACCATATCACCATCCCTATAACTCCTCCTATAACACCATATCACCATCCCTATAACTCCTCCTATAACACCATATCACCATCCCTATAACTCCTCCTATAACACCATATCATCATCCCTATAACTCCTCCTATAACACCATATCACCATCCCTATAACTCCTCCTATAACACCATATCACCCTCCCTATAACTCCTCCTATAACACCATATCACCCTCCCTATAACTCCTCCTATAACACCATATCACCATCCCTATAACTCCTCCTATAACACCATATCACCATCCCTATAACTCCTCCTATAACACCATATCACCATCCCTATAACTCCTCCTATAACACCATATCACCATCCCTATAACTCCTCCTATAACACCATATAACCCTCCCTATAACTCCTCCTATAACACCATATCACCCTCCCTATAACTCCTCCTATAACACCATATCACCATCCCTATAACTCCTCCTATAACACCATATCACCATCCCTATAACTCCTCCTATAACACCATATCACCATCCCTATAACTCCTCCTATAACACCATATAACCCTCCCTATAACTCCTCCTATAACACCATATCACCATCCCTATAACTCCTCCTATAACACCATATCACCATCCCTATAACTCCTCCTATAACACCATATAACCCTCCCTATAACTCCTCCTATAACACTATATCACCATCCCTGTAATCTCCTCCTATAACACCATATCATCATCCCTATAACTCCTCCTATAACACCATATCACCATCCCTATAACTCCTCCTATAACACCACATCATCATCCCTATAACTCCTCCTATATCACCATATCACCCTCCCTATAACTCCTCCTATAACACCATATCACCCTCCCTATAACTCCTCCTATAACACCATATCATCATCCCTATAACTCCTCCTATAACACCATATAACCCTCCCTATAACTCCTCCTATAACACCATATCACCCTCCCTATAACTCCTCCTATAACACCATATAGCCATCCCTATAACTCCTCATATAACACCACATCATCATCCCTATAACTCCTCCTATAACACCATATCATCATCCCTATAACTCCTCCTATAACACCATATCACCCTCCCTATAACTCCTCCTATAACACCATATAACCATCCCTATAACTCCTCATATAACACCACATCACCATCCCTATAACTCCTCCTATAACACCATATCACCATCCCTATAACTCCTCCTATAACACCATATCATCATCCCTATAACTCCTCCTATAACACCATATCACCCTCCCTATAACTCCTCCTATAACACCATATCATCATCCCTATAACTCCTCCTATAACACCATATCACCATCCCTATAACTCCTCCTATAACACCATATAACCCTACCTATAACTCCTCCTATAACACCATATCACCATCCCCATAACTCCTCCTATAACACCATATCACCATCCCTATAACTCCTCCTATAACACCATATCACCATCCCTATAACTCCTCCTATAACACCATATAACCCTCCCTATAACTCCTCCTATAACACCATATCACCATCCCTATAACTCCTCCTATAACACCATATCATCATCCCTATAACTCCTCCTATAACACCATATCACCATCCCTATAACTCCTCCTATAACACCATATCACCATCCCTATAACTCCTCCTATAACACCATATAACCCTCCCTATAACTCCTCCTATAACACTATATCACCATCCCTGTAATCTCCTCCTATAACACCATATCATCATCCCTATAACTCCTCCTATAACACCATATAACCCTCCCTATAACTCCTCCTATAACACCATATCACCCTCCCTATAACTCCTCCTATAACACCATATCACCATCCCTATAACTCCTCCTATAACACCACATCATCATCCCTATAACTCCTCCTATATCACCATATCACCCTCCCTATAACTCCTCCTATAACACCATATCACCCTCCCTATAACTCCTCCTATAACACCATATCATCATCCCTATAACTCCTCCTATAACACCATATAACCCTCCCTATAACTCCTCCTATAACACCATATCACCCTCCCTATAACTCCTCCTATAACACCATATAACCATCCCTGTAACTCCTCATATAACACCACATCATCATCCCTATAACTCCTCCTATAACACCATATCATCATCCCTATAACTCCTCCTATAACACCATATCACCCTCCCTATAACTCCTCCTATAACACCATATAACCATCCCTATAACTCCTCATATAACACCACATCACCATCCCTATAACTCCTCCTATAACAACATATCACCATCCCTATAACTCCTCCTATAACACCATATCACCCTCCCTATAACTCCTCCTATATCACCATATCACCATCCCCATAACTCCTCCTATAACACCATATCACCATCCCTATAACTCCTCCTATATCACCATTAGTGTTGAGCGAGCGTGCTCGGCCGATGCTCGGATCGGCTCGAGCATCGCTCTGCTCGGCACATGGCGGTACTCGTACGAGTACCGCCATGTGCTCGCCCGACATGTTCGGGTGAAGGGGATCTGTGCCGGAAGAGGCACAGATCCGAAGACTCCGCTGGACCACCAGGGACTGGAGGTACGGGGGCATTGCGGAGATGAAGGGGGCATTGCGGAGATGAAGGGGGACATTGTGGAAGAGGGGCATAGACTCTATGCCCCTCTTCCACAATGTCCCCCTTCATCTCCGCTATGCCCCTCTTCCACAATGTCCCCCTTCATCTCCGCTATGCCCCTCTTCCACAATGTCCCCCTTCATCTCCTATGCCATAGAGGAGATGAAGGGGGACATTGTGGAAGAGGGGCATAGCGGAGATGAAGGGGGACATTGTGGAAGAGGGGCATAGAGTCTATGCCCCTCTTCCACAATGTCCCCCTTCATCTCCTCTATGGCATAGGAGATGAAGGGGGACATTGTGGAAGAGGGGCATAGCGGAGATGAAGGGGGACATTGACCAGGCACCCTCCGCTCATCAGAGCAGGGGGTGCCTGGTTTAATGCTCGAGTGCTCCCATGCTTTTCAATGGGGCTCGGGTGCTCGGCCGAGCACTCGAGCCTCAGGGGGTGCTCGGTCAGAGCACCCGAGCACCCGAGCATCGGGGTGCTCGCTCATCATTAATCACCATATCACCATCCCTATAACTCCTCCTATAACACCATATCATCATCCCTATAACTCCTCCTATAACACCATATCATCATCCCTATAACTCCTCCTATAACACCATATCATCATCCCTATAACTCCTCCTATATCACCATATCATCATCCCTATAACTCCTCCTATAACACCATATAACCATCCCTATAACTCCTCCTATAACACCATATAACCCTACCTATAACTCCTCCTATAACACCATATCATCATCCCTATAACTCCTCCTATAACACCATATCACCCTCCCTATAACTCCTCCTGTAACACCATATAACCATCCCTATAACTCCTCATATAACACCACATCACCATCCCTATAACTCCTCCTATAACACCATATCACCATCCCTATAACTCCTCCTATAACACCATATCACCCTCCCTATAACTCCTCCTATATCACCATATCACCATCCCCATAACTCCTCCTATAACACCATATCACCATCCCTATAACTCCTCCTATATCACCATATCACCATCCCTATAACTCCTCCTATAACACCATATCATCATCCCTATAACTCCTCCTATAACACCATATCATCATCCCTATAACTCCTCCTATATCACCATATCATCATCCCTATAACTCCTCCTATAACACCATATAACCATCCCTATAACTCCTCCTATAACACCATATAACCCTACCTATAACTCCTCCTATAACACCATATCATCATCCCTATAACTCCTCCTATAACACCATATCACCATCCCTATAACTCATCCTATAACACCATATCATCATCCCTATAACTCATCCTATAACACCATATAACCATCCCTATAACTCCTCCTATAACACCATATAACCCTACCTATAACTCCTCCTATAACACCATATCATCATCCCCATAACTCCTCCTATAACACCATATCATCATCCCTATAACTCCTCCTATAACACCACATCATCATCCCTATAACTCCTCCTATAACACCATATCACCATCCCCATAACTCCTTCTATATCACCATATCATCATCCCTATAACTCCTCCTATATCACCATATCATCATCCCTATAACTCCTCCTATATCACCATATCACCATCCCTATAACTCCTCCTATAGCACCATATCACCATCCCTATAACTCCTCCTATATCACCATATAACCCTCCCTATAACTCCTCCTATAACACCATATAACCCTACCTATAACTCCTCCTATAACACCATATCATCATCCCCATAACTCCTCCTATATCACCATATCATCATCCCTATAACTCCTCCTATATCACCATATCACCCTCCCTATAACTCCTCCTATAACACCATATCACCATCCCTATAACTCCTCCTATAACACCATATCACCCTCCCTATAACTCCTCCTATAACACCATATCATCATCCCTATAACTCCTCCTATAACACCATATCACCATCCCTATAACTCCTCCTATATCACCATATAACCCTCCCTATAACTCCTCCTATAACACCATATAACCCTACCTATAACTCCTCCTATATCACCATATCATCATCCCTATAACTCCTCCTATATCACCATATCACCATCCCTATAACTCCTCATATAACACCATATCACCATCCCTATAACTCCTCCTATAACACCATATCACCCTCCCTATAACTCCTCCTATAACACCATATCATCATCCCTATAACTCCTCCTATAACACCATACCACCATCCCTATAACTCCTCCTATATCACCATATAACCCTCCCTATAACTCCTCCTATAACACCATATAACCCTACCTATAACTCCTCCTATATCACCATATCATCATCCCTATAACTCCTCCTATATCACCATATCACCATCCCTATTACTCCTCCTATAACACCATATCACCATCCCTATAACTCCTCCTATATCACCATATCACCATCCCTATAACTCCTCCTATATCACCATATCATCATCCCTATAACTCCTCCTATATCACCATATCACCATCCCTATAACTCCTCCTATAACACCATATCACCATCCCTATAACTCCTCCTATAACACCATATAACCCTACCTATAACTCCTCCTATATCACCATATAACCCTCCCAATAACTCCTCATATAACACCATATAACTCTTCCCTATAACTCCTCCTATAACACCATATCATCATCCCTATAACTCCTCCTATAACACCATATCACCATCCCTGTAATCTCCTCCTATAACACCATATCACCATCCTATAATCTCCTCCTATATCACCATATCACCCTCCCTATAACTCCTCCCATATCACCATCCCTATAACTCCTCATATAACACCATATCATCATCCCTATAACTCCTCCTATAACACCATATCATCATCCCTATAACTCCTCCTATAACACCACATCATTATCCCTATAACTCCTCCTATAACACCATATCACCATCCCTATAACTCCTCCTATAACACCATATCACCATCCCTATAACTCCTCCTATAACACCACATCACCATCCCTATAACTCCTCCTATATCACCATATCATCATCCCTATAACTCCTCCTATAACACCATATCACCATCCCTATAACTCCTCCTATAACACTATATCACCCTCCCTATAACTCCTCCTATATCACCATATCACCCTCCCTATAACTCCTCCTATAACACTATATCACCATCCCTATAACTCCTCCTATAACACCATATCACCATCCCTATAACTCCTCCTATAACACCATATCACCATCCCTATAACTCCTCCTATAACACCATATCATCATCCCTATAACTCCTCCTATAACACCATATCACCCTCCCTATAACTCCTCCTATAACACCATATAACCATCCCTATAACTCCTCATATAACACCATATAACCCTCCCTATAACTCCTCCTATAACACCATATCACCATCCCTAAAACTCCTCCTATAACACCATATCATCATCCCTATAACCCCTCCTATAACACCATATCATCATCCCTATAACTCCTCCTATAACACCATATCATCATCCCTATAACTCCTCCTATAACACCATATCACCATCCCTATAACTCCTCCTATAACACCATATCATCATCCCTATAATTCCTCCTATAACACCATATCATCATCCCTATAACGCCTCCTATAACACCTCGTATAGCTCCATTTAACCTCTCATCATAATGCCTCCTATTGTTTGTATAACGCGTCCTTATAATTCCTCCTATTATATAATCCCTCATTATAACTCCTCCTATTGTCCATATAACCCCTCCCTATAACTCCTCCTATTATCATATAACCCCTCCTAATAACTCCCTATAACACCAAATCACTATCCCTATAACTCCTCCTACTGTCCATATAACTCCTCCCTATAACTCTTCTTATTGCTCCATATAACTCTTCCCTATAACTCCTCCTATAACACCATATAACCCCTTCCTATAACTCCTCCTATTATCCATATAACTCCTCCTATCGTCCATATAACTCCTTCTATTGACACATATATTTCATCCATAAAACCCATCCTGTTGCTCCACATAGCCCTCCCTTATATCTCCTTAGCATTCAATGGGTGAAAAACCTTATTACATTAATGGAAATTTTGGATATTATTATTTGTCAGTTGCTTTTCCAGAATTGCTCCAATTCTACTTATTACATCAGCCTCGGTGGGTTATAACATATTTTAGGGGAAAGATACCTTAAGATTATAGATGCTTTCATGATGTATTTTCAGAAAACAGGTTTCTTTTGAAAGATCCTGCGTGGGGGCAGCCATTTTGTCCTTGCAGCTACATCATTTGTTGTCTATTGTCTATATTTCTTTGCAGAAGTTTGAAATTATTTCATTAGTAATTGGCCAAGCTTATGTAATGTTCACAAAAACTCTATGCTTAGATGGAATAGTCACAGATGTCTCATATGAGGTGGCTTCAAGAACAAAATGGCTGCCTGCACAAAACCCATCCTCCACAACATCACAAAGTGGTACTTGTTTTCAGATGCTACATAATGTTGACAGGTAAATTAACCATTTTGTTGTGTTAAACTACTGAGTGTTCAACTAACACTCTCCACACACACACACACACACACACACACTCAGCTTACTATGGCTAGAAAATCCTAATGACCCTTATGAATTTTGCTAGTAATGTTTTCATTAAGAGGTGCTAGGTCTTTTTTTTAAAGAAATAGATATTATATTTCTTAAACCTTTTGAGTGCTAGAAGGGGCGCCCATAGCATTGCAAAGCAATGCTTTAGGCACCCCTCCGGCAATCAAAGGGTTAATGGTCTGAAGGGGTACACGACACATTGCAGTGCAGTCCAATGCATTGCGCGGCACTCTTGTTAAAAATTAAGCTTCTTTAGTTAATTTGTTTATCTAATAGCCTTGAGTTAAGTAATCATCAAGTAATAGAGCACAGCTGCTATTTAATTATTAAAGAAAAAAATAATCTTGAAACGCAGACTTCATTATATTGTAAACAAAACAAAGATTTTTAATGAACCTGCTCATCGGCTGTGCTTTGTGAAGTGGAAACAATCCGACACATCATAGGATTCAGTGGAAGGTCAGTGGCGTAACAATAGGGGTCGCACCCGCGACCAGGCTTGTCACTCCAAGGGCCCGGCCGCCCCCTGTGACCCTCCAGCCCGGCGCCCACAACAAGTAACAAGCTGAGGTCTGTGCCTTCTTCGGCACAGACCTCTAGCAGCTGAACTCCCTCTTCGGCACTCTAGTAATGCAAAGCGCTGGGAGATTACATCATCTCCCAGCGTCTGCATTACTGAAGAGAGTACCGCGCGGGAACTCCACCTGTATAGAGGTCTGTGCAGAAGGAGGCACAGATCTCTACTGCCACACAACTGGATCACCAGGGAGGTAGGAGATGGACACTGGGGAGGTCAATAGGGGCAATGTGGAGGTGGAGATTGGGAGCAATGTGGAGATTGGGGGCAATGTGGAGGCAATGTGGGGATTGAGGGCAATGTGGAGATTGGGGGCAATGGGGGTGCAATGTGGGGATTGGGGACAATGGGGGTGCAATATGGAGGTGGCCAAATGGGGGGGCAATGTGGTCGGGATGGGTCCATGGCAACTTCTGCACCAGGGCCTGGTGGCTTCTAGTTACGCCTCTGTGAAAGGTGCTGGATGCGATACGTTTAGCAGCATTTTCTGTTAAGACAGAGCATTTTACCACTTTTTGATTGAAACAAAACTCTCCTTTGTCCTGTGAAGAGAAGGAATGTTTTGTTCTGACGGGAAAAACGTTAGAATGTCACATGTACGTGAATCTTATGGCGAGGTGCAGGAAGCATGCGCAATCACTATTTCCAGTGTTTACGCATGATTTTGTTGAATTGCGCATGAAAAGTCAAGATTAGTGAACAGCTGCACATATTTTTTTTTTTGTGGCCGTGGTCAGGATTAACAAATCTGTCTGAGCGGAACAGCGAATGCGTCCAATGCAGGACGTGCTATTGAGATCGAATTTATACTTCTGTGTAGTGTTAAATAATTTTTTATGCGCAATTGAAGAAGTGTTCAGTATTTGGCTTTCTGGATTAGAACATGCCTTTAGCACATGTGCACATTTCTTGCATCCCACCATGTGTAACAAACAGGAGCATGTATCAAGACACATTGAATGAATATACAGATCGAACAGCACAGCTGTACTGGTGTTTGTCTACAATGCCCTTTGCTGTACTAGAGAGTATGATTGCGGTAGGACATACTGGCACACAGTCTGCCACTGTTAAAGGGATAGTAATACTTCATTTTAACTTTATTTTATTTTGTAGGCATTAAAAAAACATGAAGAATGATATAAGTCTTATCTCTCAAACCTTTATGGTTTATGAGATATTAACAAGCAAAGTTTCCCCTCCCGCCCCTTTTACCTAGTGTAAGCCATCTCTTCTCAGATGTGGATCAGGTTGTATGACAGTACAGATAACAGAAGGGGACAATCTTCTTCCTATGAAAACAATGAAAGCCCTTCCCCCCTTGACAAGCTTTTCAGGTTTTTCCCTTATCTTAATTGAAGATTGTCCCTCTCTGCAGTCTACCTGGGCACCTCCCTTCTGATCTGGTTGAACAGGGGGGGATACTTTGTTTGTGAATATCTCTTAAACCATAAAGGTTTCAGAGATAAGACTTATATCATTCTTCATGTTTTTTTAATGCCTACTAAATAAAATAAAGTTAAAATGAAGTATTACTATCCCTTTAAGACTTTAATACCCGCAAGCCCATCACTCCTGCCCCAGAGGGTACACAGGAAAATGGCTTAATAGTACACCATTTCCGCTGCTTCTTGTTTACAACATGACATTATTGGATCTGTAAGCGTTTACATGAAAAAAAAAAAAAAAAAAAAATATATATATATATATATATATATATATTACATAACTTTTCCTGCTGTGTAAATCAAGGACACTTTCACTACTAAAGGATGAATATTTCTAGGGTTAGTACAGTTTAAACTCTTATTTTTTTCTTTACAGTGCCCTCTAGTGGTTAGATTTCAGTTAGCTATTTTGTTGCATTTAGTAGGAGCGGTGAGTCATCAACAAACAGTTCTTCATAGAATGTGATGGAAACTATCGAGTTACTTCCTGTCAGTTTGCATTTTCAGGAAGTAATCACACTGTCACTCGCATCCTTAAAAAATTGAAGTGTAATAACATCGGCATACCTGGGAACTTTTGCTTCATGAGCCTCTGCAGAGGGTTTATATGGTGAGTTTGGGGGGGGATATAAATGACAAGATTCATGTCATAAAAGGGGCAGGACTTAATCAGTTGTGGGGGTGGGGCTTAATAATCTATGTCATAAAGTGGGCGGGAAGCAGGAGGAATGGGGTGGGAAGGATGAGAAGTGGGCAGAGCTTCATACGAAACTCCCCACTGCCGGAAAATCAGCCTCTGTCCGCAGTCTTCTGGACAGATCCAGAGAGTTCCCAGGTATGAACATTGGGATAAAATAACTGACAGCGGTAGGAGTACCATTGTTTTACTCGTCATGAAAGGTGCTATAATATACTATTTGACACACACACACACACACACACCTACACTGGAAATTGCTCCAGAGGGCTTTTTTGTTGCCTTCCTCTGGATCAACAGGAGTGTTATTGGCATGGGCTGGACTTGATGGACGCATGTCTTTTTTCAGCCTTATCTACTATGTTACTATGTTACTATACTGGTATTCATAAAGAAAGGTTTACTGCTTTGTTAACTCTTTGAGTGCCAGAGGGGTATCCAACGTACTCAAAAGGTTAGAGAAGGCATAGAGTAAAGGAAAACCCATAGACCGCCCCCCCTTTGGCACAAGAGGTGTTAAGGGGAGAATTTTCCGGTTAGTAGCTTAGTAAATTGACGTTAGGTAGACTTAAGGCTATAGAATTGATCCCCAGTGCCTGTTTATTTACAGAACCATATAGTAAATTTCCCCAGAGTAATGCTAGGCATAATTTACATTTGGCATCCCCTCAATCCGTATACTGATTTTTTTTTATTTTTTATGTATAAATTTACTTAGCTTTGGTTTAGTTACTTACATTATTAAAGGATAAGTAAAGTTTTACTATGAAAAAAAACATATATTGAAGGGATTATCCTACAAATTAAAAACAAGGTTACTTCCAATGCTGGGAAATACTTGATTCAACAGTTATTACAGCTCAAATTGTCACAAAATGGAATTGTTGAAACTATCATATTCTATGGAGAACTGTAGCCATTGGATCACCTTTGCCACAGAATGCAACTGAACGTCTGGACAGCAGATGAACTGTCTAGACATTAGGTGGCGCTGTTACTAAAGGTTTAATTAAAAAAACATCAGTTTGAATGTTGGAATGAACAGCCTCTCAGCAACAGGACTGTCCTTGTTTTTCTCAACGGGAAAAAGGCCTTCAAGGTATGTTTTTCATAATATAGGTTTACAGATCCATACTCTAAATTGTGCAGACGAAGTACAGATGTTGAATAACTTTAAATAATGTGACTCCCTTTTAATTCCATTGTAAGAGTGCTGCTGGTGATTGTGCACATATCTGTCTGCTAGTCATATGGTCTGATACAACTTACACTGCTCACTGTCATGTCTACTGCTAGTCACAAGGTCCCATGGTACCTAGACTGCTCACTAACATATCTACTGCTAGTCACATGGCCCCATGATACCTAGACTGCTTACTGTCATATCTGTCTGCTTGTCACATGGTCTGAAAGAACTTACACTGCTCACTGTCATGTCTACTGCTAGTCACATGGTCCTTTGGAACCCAGACTGCACACTATCATATCTACTGTTAGTCACAAGGCCCCATGATACCTAGACTGCTCACTGTCATATCTGCTGATAGTCACATGGTCCCATGGGATTTAGACTGTTCATGATCATATCTACTGCTAATCTCACGGTTATCATATCTGTCTGCTACTAGCATGGTCCCATGGTATCTAGACTGCTCACTGTCAAATCTGCTGCTACTCACATGGTCCCATGGTAACTAGACTGCTTACTGTCATATCTGCTGCTAGTCACATACTGCCATGGAACTTAAACTGCTCAATATCATAGCTGTCTGCTACTAGCATGGTCCCATGGTATCTAGAATGCTCACTGTCATATCTACTGCTAGTCACCTGGAGTTCTATGGAACCTAGACTTCTCACTCTCATATCTGATGCTAGTCACATGGTCCTAGACTGTTCACTATTATTTCTGAAGATAATTATGTGATCCCTTGGAACCTAGACTGCTCACTATCATATCTGCTGGTGGTCCCATGGACCCTAGACTGCTCACTGTTGTTTTCTGGGAGAAGCATATTGGCATTAGTCCACATTGTTATAATCAAGTATTCAATCAAGATGCAAATTGGGAACATTTAAAGAGCAATGTAAGGCAAAAAATAAAATGGTACATATCTTATGCTGCAGTTGTAATTAAGCAAATGTTGGGCACCTCTGCTGAGACCAGCTTTGATACATGCCTCTGTATGTTTCCTGGTAGGAAAATGATAAACCTTTGGAGGCTAGAAATCTCTCTTTGCAATGTTCTAAAGACTTATCTAGCCTCCAATGGGTCACAGAAGAATGAAATAACTGTTCAATGTACAAAAATATCCAGTTGTACCCTGCAGGCACTTTTATACATTTGATGCTGTATTTTGTTGACCCAGTTCAGAAGATGGAAGACTTTCAAACCGATATCTGTGAAGATGTTGACTGTGTACTAAAGAACTTTGGTTTGTAGGCTACTTGATGGGTTCCATGAAATGTGTCCCTCAACATTCTAAGAGGTCCCGTGCTTTGTAATTCTGCTTGTTATTAGTCATGCAATCCCTTGCTGGGACGTTTGAGAGGACTTCCTGTGAAAGCCATCAGTGGACTAAATTGGGGGCAAGCATGGCATTACCCAGGACATTCTTCTGTAAGTCAAGAACCTCAATTTATCCTCTGTGTACTATGCAAACTCCAAAGAGGGACTGGGTTCTGGGCTACAGCGAAATAGGACAAATCTTGTGATTTTGCCTAAAAATAATAGTAGAATTAGTTCTTTTAAAAAAAAATGAGGCTCCCAGGGAAGTGGAATATAAGATTTCTGGACCAAGAAATGGAATTGGACACTTTATAAGAAAGACACTCGATGAGTGATGCTCAAAATGAACATACAATGTGGGACCTCATTCCAGAATCGGACAGTTGCCTTCTAATAAGACCCACATCAAAGAGTGAAATAACAGTGGCATCATCAAGGCTGCCTTTCACCCCTTTGGCTATGTAGAACTAAATCATTGAACTCAAAGCAACAATGTGAATTAATGGAAGACTCAAAACGTTTCACAGAGGAGAGGAAATGGTACTACGACAGGATAACTCAAGTTTAGGTCTTTCTGAATATTGTCCAATGTAGAAAATTGTATGTCTCTTAATGGGAATTTATGTACGGGAACAAACTTGATAGCTGCCTGCATATAATTAATTTAAAGGGGAACTACCACCCCGCAATAACTTAACCTTCATTCATTCTTCATCTGGCGACTAGCTGCTTAGTAGCGCTAGACGCCAGAAATATGAATATGAATGAAGGTTAAGTTATTGCGGGGTGGTAGTTCCCCTTTAAGTAAAATGAAATACAACTTGTAATTATATGAAAGAATGTATGTGTGTGCGTGTGTGTGTGTGTTTGTGTGCATGCATGCATGTGTGTGTGTATATATGTGGTGTGTGTTTGTGTGCATGCATGTGTGTGTGTGTGTGTGTGTATATATATTTGGTGTGTGTTTGTGTGCTTGCGAGCATGTGTCTGTGTGTGTGTGTATATGTGGTGTGTGTTTGTGTGCTTGCAACCATGTGTGTGTGTATATGTGGTGTGTGTTTGTGTGCTTGCAAGCATGTGTGTGTGTATATGTGGTGTGTTTCTGTGCTTGCGAGCATATGTGTGTGTGTGTGTGTGTGTGTGTGTGTGTGTGTGTGTTTCCAAAGTTGATAGAAATAAAATTACATAATACCGCAGGTGCTGTTTTTCATCAGGTTGGGTAAAGCAATTTTCTTTGTGCTGCTCACATCTAGATGTGTCTTACACTGCAGAGAACATTTCCTCAGCCAGGTGGACAGCACATGTGATTGTATATACCTTAAGTTGTGAAAATTAACACACACACACGTGTTTTTTGTGTATGTATGTGTATGTGTGCGATAAAACAACTTTTATTCTAGAATCATTGTTGATTTAACTCCTCAGATGCCAGAGAGGTCTCTTCCATACTGCAAAGCAATGCATCAGAGACCTCTCTAGCGCCCAAGGGATTAAAGTTGAAGAGAATATCATTAACCCCTTCACTGCCTCGGAGCGATGTGACCATGCAGGCCCAAGCCACTCCCTGCATTTCTTACCATCTCTTGAGTATTTTGAGATCTTGTTGATGAGCAGACAAATCAGGAAGACCTGCGCTCTGAACAGCGTGCACAGAGTTTATATTAATATGTATAAATGAGTGTGTGTGTATATATATATATATATATATATATATATATATATATATATAGATATATATATATATATATATATATACACACACACACTGTTTGCCAAGCAACTCTGCTATGGGCTTTAATGTATAAATACAAAACATGGAGTAATTCTGGAATATACCAGTGTATTATGGGGATCAGATAACTGCTTCCCTGTATTTAAACAAGCTGTACATTTTTGTTATGAAAAAATATATATATTGTAGAACCTTTCCTGGCGAGTAAAATAAGGATACTCCCACAACTAAGGCAATCATATTTCCAGAACTATTACAGTTTAAATGTGTGTTTTTAATGCATTAACTGTGCACTCTGTCGGCCAGATTCCAATTAGTTATTCTATTTGAGAGGAAAGTCAGCAACAAACAGGTCCCTATAAGATGCGATAGAAACTTCCTGTGAGTTTGAACTTTCAGGAAGTAATCGCACTGTAATTCACTTCCTGACAATTTGAACGTTTGTCAGCAGGATAATCTCTATAACATGCAGGTTTTCATAAAAAAAAGTTTATCCTTTAAATGGGGCATTTAACTCATTGTATACCACAAAGGTCTCCCATACATTGCGAAACAATGCATTATAGACCTCCCATTCATTCAAGGGGATAACCCATTGATTGCCAGAGGGGTACGCTCTGCATTGTTGAGCAATGTGTGGCGTACCCTTCTGGAACTCAAAGGGTTAAAAAAGTCATTTCAATATATGGGAATGTTTATCTCTTGATGTACAGAACTGCTCCAATTTCTTAACTTATATGGCCCTTCTTGGTCAATATCCCACATCTCAACCCTTTATGGGAAGCATAAATGTCATAGGATTTTTCCTGCAGAGTAAAACAAAGGCACTACCACTGCTGGAAGTGGCTTCATCTAAAAGGTGTTACAGCCAAACCCTTTTTTTTTTTTTCATTATAATTGCAATGTTCTAGTGTGCTTTCCAGGTGGTGCTGTTTCCATGACTTACTATGGAGAGAGGTAGTCTATGACTCAAGTTGTCCCATAGAGTGTATTATGAAAAAAAATGCATCTTTTGGACACCAGTTAGCACTGCTGTTGACAGCTTAAAAATACAAATATATAAATAAAAATAAGTTTTCTCTGTAATCTCTTTTAAAATCAGAAGCACTCTTGTTTAACACAGAAGGAAATGTTCTATAATGTGTATGTTTTCATATCAAATTAGTGTACTGCCTCTTTAACCCCTTATGGACCAGCGGTCCCGGGTGTGTGGTCCTTTAAGGGCCAGCTAGGGAAGTTTGACGTGCCGCCCCTCGTGACTGATCACGTGTGCCGACACGCTGAACGAGGGACTGAAAGAGATCGCTCCGGTCTTGGAGCGATCAACTTCTGTCCCCGGTATTACTCACCTCGCTACTGCAGGAGTGCGGTGAGTAAAAGTACGTGATGTACCAGGACCGTCACTGGTCCTTAAGTGCCGGACCAGCGTGATGGTCCGGGTATGTCAATGGTCCTTAAGAGGTTAAGCCTACTCATGGTTCATTGACCATCCTTGGAAACCCAGACCAATCTGGGATTCCTTCTGAGCTAACAGATAACAGTCCAATCGTTTATCAAGTGAATAATGCATGACGACAATATCATATGTTAAAGCGGTCTGGGTTGGGTTTGCGTCATCCTTTCCCAAATTGCTGCTGAAATTTTTTCCTTGCCCCCCCCCCCACTGCATGTTCCCTCCCCATCCCGTTGATTTGAAAATGCCGCTTTTGAACCCTCCACCGTCGCCTGCCGCCTCCTGCATGTAACGTTTGCGGTTCCTAAATAGGAAACCCTCCCGAACGTGTTCACAAACCAGGCACCACCTCCATCACATTCCCCTTTTTTGAAAATAGACAGAAAAACACAAACCCTTCTTTTTTGTAAAAACTGTCAACAGCACAAAACTTTTTTTATATCTTGTTGTTTGTAGTTTTTTTGTACTGAAATACGAAAAAAAAAATTAAAAAAAAATAAAAAGAAAAGAAAGGGGGAGGCGATACAAGGAACCAACTTGTACCTGTGTCTGTGTGTTTGCCTAATACCGCGGTTTTCTGAAACGATAACTGGTTTAATTGTGTGTTACTGCTGACTTGGAACCCTGCCATCTTGCTCTGATGTAAAGAAAATAAATAATTAAATACAATGGAAAAAAAATTAAATAAATAAAATATCCCAATTTGTATTTCAGACTCTGTTTCTTCCACGCACCCTGGGCTGGATTCTATTGGGTATGGTAAAGCCTGCGTTAGGGGCAAAAGAGAGTTCCAGATGGTACAAATATTGTTGTACTGTCAGATTCTTATTCCCTGGCCAACATCCTCAGCATTGAGCATTGGTCACATGAACTCCCTTTGTGGCCAAATTCCGGCTTTCTATTCCCACAACTCACTCAAAAAGAGTGAGTAGTGGGTGTCGGAGTTGATATTCTTATATTTAGGGAGAATGTAAGGGTTAACCAGGTGCCGACACACCTTCCAGCTCTGTCTAGGGGTATAAAGTGTATTACCTTGCAGGTAGGGATGCCACCTTTTCTTCAAAAAAAATACCGGCCATGGCATTCCCTCCATAGACTTAACATTGGATGGAAGCCAATTTTTTACCGGCCAGGTGGCAACCCTACTTGCAGGAAGTATTCCTTAGCCAAAAATCACAGATAGTTTCTTCTTTTATTATAAAAATAAAGATTTATTTGCCGTGAGTAAGATGGTCATTCCTCACAGGGTTACAACAGGCACACAGAAGAAGATGTAACAAGATGTTTCCACAAGATGTAATCCAAAGATGTAACCGAAAGCTGTAACCCAAAGTTGTAACAACCGGTTTAGCTAAGTGATGGCCTTCTTAAAGGGATAGTAATAAAAGCAGCTCTAATTAATCATCATAGTATTTGGACTTTGGAGAGTGTTATTTCAATTCTGTCAGAGCTGTAGTTCAAGAGTAATTGAATGACAAAGTGTCCCCCTCCCGCCCCTTTTACTGATGTCACACTGTTCAGCCAGAGCAGAAGGGAGGTGCCCAGGTAGACTGCAGAGAGGGACAATCTTCAATTAAGATAAGGGAAAAACCTGAAAAACTTGTCAAGGGGGCAGGGCTTTCATTGTTCTCATAGGAAGAAGATTGTCCCCTGCTGTTATCTGTCTGGTCTATAGACTAGATTCCACATCTGAGAAGAGACGGCTTACACTAGGTAAAAGGGGCGGGAGGGGAAACTTTGCTTGTGAATATCTCATAAACCATAAAGGTTTGAGAGATAAGACTTATATCATTCTTCATGTTTTTTTAATGCCTACAAAATAAAATAAAATTAAAACTAAGTATTACTATCCCTTTAAAGGCAGATTCTGGACATCTGATCTGTATGTCTCTGCCCAGAACAGCTTCCCTTCCCCCAGGCCTGACCAAACAAAGACCATGATAGATCCTGTTTGTCCAGGCCCAATTGGGGCTATATGTTTGTTACAGCTTACCTTGACTCCAGCATTATTACAGGTGTGAGGCTTCAAGCAGGCTGCAGGCCTCTGTTTTATTTGTTTGCTTACTGTAGTCTCCTCCTACCTACTTCCTACTTCCTCCATCTGAGCTGCTCCTCCTACTTCCTGTGGAGGGGTTTAAAAGGCAGACTGAGGCCTGACTCAGAGGCCCTTGCGTACTGTCACGGGCACCCAGGAATGCTCAGAACTCAGTTCGGTAATAAAGATTTTACATTATATTACCGTACTGTGTTCTGAGCATTCCTAGGTGCCCGTGACAATGTTTTACAAGTGAGGGGCTGTTAGTTTACATACAATCAAAGATGTCTTTGATCTCAGGCCATCATCTAGCAATCTTCCTCAAGGTTCATTTTATGGCATGTAGATACCATCTGTCAAACCAGCCCTTGTTTCATCAGTTGATGTGGGGATGACAACAAATATACCTCCTGCCAAAAAATTACCTATTTGGACAGCTGATATGACCATGACAAACAAATAACTTTATGGCATGTAGATACCATCTGCCAAACAAGTCTTTGCTTGGGTTGCTGACAAGGGCGTGATAAACAAAGAATGAAGGAAAACAATGGCCTTTCCCTTAAAGTTCAGCTTGACCTGAAAGAGCCATCCCTATGATTGCAATAATATCAAAGATGTCCTGTACATCTATCAAATTATTACATAATTATAAGATTCACATGTCCACAGTGGGAACATCAAAGGAAACTAGGCAACACTCTATGTTGGACATAGTATCAGACAGTGACCGTATACTAGTGTCACAGTCACTCGTACCCTCCCAAACTTAGCTTAAAAGCACCCCTTCCCCCTTCACTACAACTAACACTACCAAAACAATACCCCAGTCCTAACATTAACCTATTGCCCATTCCATCTGTAACCAGCAACATGTTTACCATAATGTCTCAGGTTCAACAGTGTTTTCTTCACCCTGGTTCTCCTGAATCTTCTCGCTAAATAAAATGAACATTGAAATAAAAACCATACTACCATTCCACCACCTTCACCATTGCCTATAATAAAGTGTAACCCCGCCCCCCATCCCCTTGGGTCCTCCTTGGGTCCTTGCCTGAGCCAATGTGAGGGAAATATGAACATGGATTGGTTTTTATATGGCCAATCCCTGTTCAAATGAGTTCCCATGTGCCCATTGGCTGAGATGTGGTTACTTAGGGCACTGTACATGACCTAGAATAGCCACACCTCCCAGCCAATTAGCATCTGGCTTTCACTGGGAGGTGGAAATACTCTAAGCCATGTTCTGTGTCCACATTCCAGCCAATGGGAGCATGAGAACAAGTCTGAACAGGCATTGTCCATATAAAAGCCAGTCCCTGTTAATATTTCCCTTACACTGGCTCAGCCAATGGCTTGTGCAGGGCCGAAGGGGTGGGGGTAATTTACTAGAGGCAGCAGCAATGGGGACACTGGGGTGTTAGTGGGTTTTTTTTTTTGTTTTTTTGTTTTTTATGGTCATTTAATTTAGAGAGAATATGTAGGAGGACCTGGATGAAGAAGGCACCTCTGGCATCAAGGAAAGCAGGTTACTGTTTACAGGTATGGGGACTAGGTCAGAGTTGGAGAACGTTTTTGGGCCCGAATACCCAATTTTCAGTAGGGAGACTACGTGGGAGATATTAAAGTGCCAGTACTGAGAATTTACCATGGAAAGGAGGTTTCTTTGGTGAATATATATGTGAAAAGACATCTATATACAGTTGTATGCTCCCTTATGTTCAAGACAAAAATGATGTGAGAGGCTCTGAGTACGAACAAAAGCACAATGGCCTGTCCTATGGCTAGTCATTGCTCAAGAGTATTACATTTTAGCTCTCTAGTGCCATTACAGAGGAGAAATTTCCACATACATATTAGACTAATCCCGCCCATAAGGGTGGTCCAGTACCAAAATGATGGGCAAGTCCCCTCTGCGCGGAAAAACCAGCTAACCCCAGACGTACGTTTCAGCCTTATTTTGGGCCTCATCAGTGAGGTGCAGCTGCTTTCCCTAGGCACTGAGAGCAAGGGGTCCACGTCTGGATTACCCTTTACACTTAGGGAGAGACCCTAAGTGTTTCTCAAAAACAAGCCAAAAATGATGTGAGAGGCTCTGAGTACGAACAAAAGCACAATGGCCTGTTCTCCGGCTAGTCACCGCTCAAGAGTATCACATTTTAGCTCTCTAGTGGCATTACAGAGGAGAAATTTCCACATACATATTAGACTAATCCCGCCCATAAGGGCGGTCCAGTACCAAAATGATGGGCAAGTCCCCTCTGCTCGGAAAAACCAGCTAACCCCAGACGTACGTTTCGGCCTTATTTTGGGCTTCGTCAGTGAGGTGGGGTCCACGTCTGGATTACCCTAAGTGTAAAGGGTAATCCACACGTGGACCCCTTGCTCTCAGTGCCTAGGGAAGCCAGCTGCACCTCACTGACGAGGCCCAAAATAAGGCCGAATCGTACGTCTGGGTTTAGCTGGTTTTTCCGCGCAGAGGGGACTTGCCCATCATTTTGGTACTGGACCGCCCTTATGGGCGGGATTAGTCTAATATGTATGTGGAAATTTCTCCTCTGTAATGGCACTAGAGAGCTAAAATGTGATGCTCTTGAGCGGTGACTAGCCATAGGACAGGCCATTGTGCTTTTGTTCGTACTCAGAGCCTCTCACATCATTTTTGGCTTGTTTTTGAGAAACACTTAGGGTCTCTCCCTAAGTGTAAAGGGTAATCCAGACGTGGACCCCTTGCTCTCAGTGCCTAGGGAAGGCAGCTGCACCTCACTGATGAGGCCCAAAATAAGGCTGAAACGTACGTCTGGGGTTAGCTGGTTTTTCCGCGCAGAGGGGACTTGCCCATCATTTTGGTACTGGACCACCCTTATGGGCAGGATTAGTCTAATATGTATGTGGAAATTTCTCCTCTGTAATGGCACTAGAGAGCTAAAATGTGATACTCTTGAGCGGTGACTAGCTGGAGAACAGGCCATTGTGCTTTTGTTCGTACTCAGAGCCTCTCACATCATTTTTGGCTTGTTTTTGAGAAACACTTAGTGTCTCTCCCTAAGTGTAAAGGGTAATCCAGATGTGGACCCCTTGCTCTCAGTGCCTAGGGAAGCTAGCTGCACCTCACTGACGAGGCCCAAAATAATGCCGAAACGTACGTCTGTGGTTAGCTGGTTTTTCCAAGCAGAGGGGACTTGCCCATCATTTTGGTACTGGACCGCCCTTATGGGCGGGATTAGTCTAATATGTATGTGGAAATTTCTCCTCTGTAATGGCACTAGAGAGCTAAAATGTGATACTCTTGAGCAGTGACTAGCCGGAGAACAGGCCATTGTGCTTTTGTTCGTACTCAGAGCCTCTCACATCATTTTTGGCTTGCTCCCTTATGTTAACAGACAGATGCAATCTGTGTTTTCTACTAAGAATAAAAACACATGAAACAAAATTTTCTGTTACCACAAGACTTACAACTGAGATTGACCTACTTTAATGATGCCACAGAGCTTACAATTGAAATTTAGCTACACCAATGATACTACAGAGCTTACAATTGAAATGGAGCTACACCAGCGATACTACAGAGCTTGCAAATGAAATAGAGATACACTAGTGATAGTACAGAGCTTACAATTGAAATGGAGTCACAGTAGTGATATCACAAAACTTACTATTTAAATAGAGCTATACTAATGTTACCACAGAGATTACAATTGAAATGGAGCTACACCAGTGATACTACAGAGCTTACAACTGAAATTTAGCTACACCAGTCATACTTCAGAGCTTGCAATTGAAATGGAGCTACAATAGTGATACCACGGAGCTTGTAATTGAAATGGTGCAACACTAGTGACACCGCTGATCATACAGTTGAAATGGTGCAACACTTGTGACAACGCCGATAATTCCCAATCCCAGATATGCGTATAAGGGGCATAAGAATAACTTGGCTCTAAGCCACTATAATGAGAGGAGGGCTGTGTGGCTCTCCAGCCACTACAAGCAAAATAAAGGATTTGGTAGTAAGGTGGGATTTTCAAGCACTGTAACAGGACTTGTTAGCAGCAAACCTTTCATAAGGACTGACTTTAAAATAGGGGGACCAGACCTCACCTTTAACTGGGGACTATTTCCTGTGTGCCCCGAGTTAAAGGGAAGGACTGGTCAGCTTACTTTAAGAGCTTTGAACTATTCACTCCAGAATGCAGATACTGGGCGGTATGTCCCTACTTGCTCTAACCCTGTGTCATTCCAATCAGTTCACGCGGAGCCTTTAACCCCTTCCCGACAAGTGACTTACCTGGTACGTCACGAAAAAATGTCACTTAGTGACAAAGGACGTACCTGGTAAGTTACGGAAGTCATTCACTTTAATGGAAAAAAAAAAAAACCCTGTCGTTAAGTGCCGGCCGCGTGCGCTCGCGGCTGGTCACTAAGGGGTTAAAAGGCAACAGCATAAGAGATCTCACTGCTTCAACTCACACAACACAAGCAGGACTTCACCCTCTGCCTTTCTATTATAAAAAGCTCCAGTTTAGAGACTAATGAAGCAGTTAATTGGTGCAGATCAGGCAGTTAGTACAAGGCTAGATAACACGATGCCCTCCAGCTGCTCCCAGACTAAAATGTCCATTACCCTCTGCCAGCAGTTATTATCTGGCAGCCACAGTGGAGGTCCTCATGTCACCCAGCCTCCAGATAACAGATAACACCTGATTCTTCACTCTGGAATTTTGGTCATTCACCTTGATATTTGGGTCAAAACCCAGATTCTCAGGGTGAAACTCAAGTTATCCTCGTTACTCTAACGAGCACGCACCTCGGGTATTCTGCATTACAGCAGCGTCTCCTCAGTGGGCGCAGGACAGGTGTAAGAGGCAGGACCCCCACCTTTCCTATTGCCTCCATAGAGTAGGATAAGTATCTGACAAAACCTCCTCTTCAGATAAAGTTTCAGCACCTCCAGCTCTGAAGAGTTAATCTGGTTCATTGTATTAAAGGGATAGTAATACTTCGTTTTAACTTTATTTTATTTTGTAGGCATTAAAAAAACATGAAGAATGATATAAGTCTTATCTCTGAAACCTTTATGGTTTAAGAGATATTCACAAACAAAGTATCCCCTCCGCCCCTTTTACCTAGTGTAAGAAATCTCTTCTCAGGTGTGGATCAGGTTGTAAGACCAGACAGATAACAGCAGGGGACAATCTTCTTCCTATGAGAACAATGAAAGCCCTGCCCCCTTGACAAGTTTTTCAGCTTTTTCCCCTATCTTAATTGAAGATTGTCCCTCTCTGCAGTCTACCTGGGCACCTCCCTTCTGATCTGGCTGAACAGGGGGGGGGGGATACTTTGTTTGTGAATATCTCTTAAACCATAAAGGTTTGAGAGATAAGACTTATATCATTCTTCATGTTTTTTTAATGCCTACAAAATAAAATAAAGTTAAAATGAAGTATTACTATCCCTTTAAAGACAGAGGAGATCAGAGAGACGGCTGGGGGTCTGACTGCACCTACAGGTTCAACCCTTTCAGTGCCAGAGGGCTGTGCAACCCCTTGCTCTGCAACATGTTGTATACCACGCTGGCAATCAAAAGGTTAATTGGTTTCCTGCCATTACAGATGAAGACACAGAGCTGGGCTGACTGACGCGCTTCGCTTTACACAAGGGCACCTAGAATGCCTTCACCAGCAGTTACCTAACAGATCGATCACAACCTGATAGTAACCCTTTGCGTGACAGAGCGGTATGCAAAGCATTGCTTTGCAATGCGTTGCATACCCTCTAGTATTCAAAGGGTTAAATACATCTGTGAGCATTTTTAACCCTTTGGATGCCAGTGGAGAGTTGTATACCACCTCTGTTAACTGTTGCATGCCTGTTTTGTAATATCTATTCTCTTGTTAAACGAAATGGACATTGTTGGGTTAACTCCTTGGATGCTAGAGATGTCTCCAACCTCTCTAGCAACCAAAGGGTTAAACGTTCACTGATCAGACCTCCGAAGTGTTCCTCTTTAGGAGTGTAATGTGAACCGAGGACGCCAGGTTGTCCTTAGCTGTCGCGCCGTGTTTTTCCCTCCTGGATGTGGCTACAAGTGGGGTAGCCGTGCCGGTGAATCTGGAACACAGCATCCGTGAATGGGGGGGTCAATGGGGACCCTTTAAACCATTCATGTCTTGGACTTGTGGTAATGATCAAGTAAGACACACAGGCCATGTATGGATGAAATCCAGGCCACAGCTTTTTTGGATTATTAAAGGGACCCATTCAAGAATAAAACACAGGACAGTTCTAGTCCAAAGCGACTACTGACTTTATTCAGGGGACATTTTATACATTCTCATCAAAAAACAGAAACAAGCTGCTCCACTCTGGATCGTAAGTATATAATTTGTTTGGAACAAATTCTCCTCCACAACCTCAAACGAGGATCCTCATCCCCTTTAAAATCACTTGTCATCCACCGTCACTTGTGCTCCCAAAAGGCTCTTCCAAATACCTTTTAATTGCAACATACACAAGAATATGGTGCACCAAGTTTTCATATCGAGGATACGACTAAGTGAATGGTAAAATCATCAATTCTTTATTGCAATACGAAAACATACAATCCATACCTCATATTTCTTTAACAGGCGTATATGGGATAAAGGTGGGCACCACACTGCAGACGCCTCTCAAGCCATTACAATCAACTCGTTTCGCGTGAAAGCACACTTTATCCCATATACGCCTGTTAAAGAAATATGAGGTATGGATTGTATGTTTTCGTATGGCAATAAAGAATTGATGATTTTACCATTCACTTAGTCGTATCCTCAATATGAAAACTTGGTGCACCATATTCTTGTGTATGACATTTTATACATGACTGGGATACAATAACACACAATGTTAGGGTGGGTTGAGAACACAGTGGGACAAAAGAGTGAAACATAGAACAGTGGTAGTGTAAACATATGGTACAATGGGCCGTACATGAAGACAATGTCACTGCATACACCAGAGCAGTTTAACATAATTCAGTCTTGCCACTCAAATTCCAAGCCAATAGGAATTGGAGCAACAAGACCCAGCGACCAATCAGGAGAGTGCTTACTGGCCCAGCAACATAATGTACTGAAAACCTTTTAACACTATGCTACTGTTCAGGGAAACACCTACTGGTCAAACAGAGCACAACCTCGAACTGTGTCAATACAATTCCCCATAGAGGACATGTGTTGAGATATCACTAAAGGTGCTCTCACAGTGCTGTAGCCTATGTTATATATATTGTATGGTTGCTAGAAGTGTAAGTAAAGTTTTGTTTGTTTTCAGCTTCCCCTTCCTGCTGCAACAGGAAGAGAAGCAGTGAGCATTTTTTTTTCTCAAAAAATAAAGACACATAAAGGTAGCAGGGAAGAGTCTGGTAACTATAGACCAGTAAGTCTTACATCAGTAGTAGGAAAATGAATGGAGACTATGTTAAACGAAAGAATTGTTGAATATCTGAATTTAAATGGCTTGCAAGATACCAAACAGCATGGGTTTACAAGCAGGGAGATCTTGTCAAACTAACCTCCTAGATTTTTTTGACAGGGTAACTAAAATAATAGACCAAGGGGGAGCAGTAGATATAGCTTATCTAGATTTGACAAGTTTTTCAGCTTTTTCCCTTATCTTAATTGAAGATTGTCCCTCTCTGCAGTCTACCTGGACATCTCCCTTCTGATCTGGTTGAACGGGGGGGGGGGATACTTTGCTTGTGAATATCTCTTAAACCATAAAGGTTTGAGAGATAAGACTTATATCATTCTTCATGTTTTTTTAATGCCTACAAAATAAAATAAAGATAAAACGAAGTATTACTATCCCTTTAAACACAGGCTCGTGAAGTTTATCACAAAGAGAGTTTTTGAAAGACAGACTCAAACTGATATGATTCATGATGATGAGGATTACCATAGGGAGGACCATGCACCCCTAATACCAATAGGGTTACCACCCAGCCGGTATTTTACCGGCAGGCTGGTAAAAAATTGGCTTCAGTCCAATGTTAAGTCTATGGATGGAATGCCATGGCCGATATTTTTTGGAAGAAAAGGTGGCAACCCTATATACCAAAGACCAATCAGACTGAAATTGAGTGTCCAGAGCCGATTCAAATTTCTGAAATAGAAACTTTAAGGATTGAGAACGATGGTCGGACAGGGAATGACCACAGTACACGTTATCCTAAAAGGGACAGAAAAACTCCTCAGTACTTGGAGGACTATATTTCAAAATTGGAATGTAATGACTAGTGTTGAGCGAGCATGCTCGGCCGATGCTCGGATCGGCTCGAGCATCGCTCTGCTCGGCACATGTCGGTACTCGTACGAGTACCGCATGTGCTCGCCCGCCATGTTCGGGTCTCCTCCCCGCACGTTTTGCGGCTGCTGCGCAGCCAATAAACATGCAGGGAGGCTCTGACATCGGTGTAATGCCAGCAGCCATGTTGGCTGCTGGCATTACACTGATTGGCTGGCCAGAACCCGTGGTCAGGTGCTGTATAGCACCTGACCATCGAGTTCGGCTCAGTCTGAGCCAGGGAGAGCTGAGGATAGGAAGGGAAAGGCAGTGTAGGGAGGAAAAAAACAAAAATTGTGAAAAAAAAAGAAACAAAAGTCCTTTTTAGGACTACTGTGTGTGGGGGCAGCAGGTTATTTGGTGTGGGGGGAAAAAAACAAAAAAAAAAAAAAAAAAATATATATATTCTGTTTAGTGTGCAAAGTTGCAGATTAGAGCACATTCTGTTTAGTGTGCACAGTTGCAGATTAGAGCACATTCTGTTTAGTGTGCAAAGTTGCAGATTAGAGCACATTCTGTTTAGTGTGCAAAGTTGCAGATTAGAGCACATTCTGTTTAGTGTGCAAAGTTGCAGATTAGAGCACATTCTGTTAAGTCTTCAAACTAAAATATCAAAGTCACGTATTCCATTCAGTGTGCTTCGCCGCAGTGTAGCAGCACATTCTGTGTACTGTGCAGAGTTGCAGAATAGGAAGAAATACTGTTAAGTCTTCAAACTAAAATATCAAAGTCACATATTCCATTCAGTGTGCTTCGCCGCAGTTTAGCAGCACATTCTGTGTACTGTGCAGAGTTGCAGAATAGGAAGAAATACTGTTAAGTCTTCAAACTAAAATATCAAAGTCACATATTCCATTCAGTGTGCTTCGCCGCAGTGTAGCAGCACATTCTGTGTACTGTGCAGAGTTGCAGAATAGGAAGAAATACTGTTAAGTCTTCAAACTAAAATATCAAAGTCACATATTCCATTCAGTGTGCTTCGCCGCAGTTTAGCAGCACATTCTGTGTACTGTGCAGAGTTGCAGAATAGGAAGAAATACTGTTAAGTCTTCAAACTAAAATTTCAAAGTCACATATTCCATTCAGTGTGCTTCGCCGCAGTTTAGCAGCACATTCTGTGTACTGTGCAGAGTTGCAGAATAGGAAGAAATACTGTTAAGTCTTCAAACTAAAATATCAAAGTCACATATTCCATTCAGTGTGCTTCGCCGCAGTGTAGCAGCACATTCTGTGTACTGTGCAGAGTTGCAGAATAGGAAGAAATACTGTTAAGTCTTCAAACTAAAATATCAAAGTCACATATTCCATTCAGTGTGCTTCGCCGCAGTTTAGCAGCACATTCTGTGTACTGTGCAGAGTTGCAGAATAGGAAGAAATACTGTTAAGTCTTCAAACTAAAATTTCAAAGTCACATATTCCATTCAGTGTGCTTCGCCGCAGTTTAGCAGCACATTCTGTGTACTGTGCAGAGTTGCAGAATAGGAAGAAATACTGTTAAGTCTTCAAACTAAAATATCAAAGTCACATATTCCATTCAGTGTGCTTCGCCGCAGTGTAGCAGCACATTCTGTGTACTGTGCAGAGTTGCAGAATAGGAAGAAATACTGTTAAGTCTTCAAACTAAAATATCAAAGTCACATATTCCATTCAGTGTGCTTCGCCGCAGTGTAGCAGCACATTCTGTGTACTCTGCAGAGTTGCAGAATAGGAAGAAATACTGTTAAGTCTTCAAACTAAAATATCAAAGTCACATATTCCATTCAGTGTGCTTCGCCGCAGTTTAGCAGCACATTCTGTGTACTCTGTACAGTTGCAGAATAATAAGAAATACTGTTAAGTTTTCAAACTCAAATATTAAAGTCACATATTCCATTCAGTGTGTTTCAACGCCGTTTAACAGCCTATTCTGTGTACTCTGTACAGTTGCAGAATTATAAGAAATACTGTTAAGTTTTCAAACTCAAATATTAAAGTCACATATTCCATTCAGTGTGTTTCAACGCTGTTTAACAGCCTATTCTGTGTACTCTGTACAGTTGCAGAATTATAAGAAATACTGTTAAGTTTTCAAACTCAAATATTAAAGTCACATATTCCATTCAGTGTCTTTCACCGCCGTTTAACAGCCTATTCTGTGTACTCTGCAGAGTTGCAGAATTATAAGAAATACTGTTAAGTTTTCAAACTCAAATATTAAAGTCACATATTCCATTCAGTGTGTTTCAACGCCGTTTAACAGCCTATTCTGTGTACTCTGTACAGTTGCAGAATTATAAGAAATACTGTTAAGTTTTCAAACTCAAATATTAAAGTCACATATTCCATTCAGTGTCTTTCACCGCCGTTTAACAGCCTATTCTGTGTACTCTGCAGAGTTGCAGAATTATAAGAAATACTGTTAAGTTTTCAAACTCAAATATTAAAGTCACATATTCCATTCAGTGTGTTTCAACGCCGTTTAACAGCCTATTCTGTGTACTCTGTACAGTTGCAGAATTATAAGAAATACTGTTAAGTTTTCAAACTCAAATATTAAAGTCACATATTCTGTGTAAGATGAAGAAGGCGGGTAAAAAGGGACGGGGAAGTGGACGTGATCCTGAAAGTTCAGGGCGCGGGTCAGGACGCGGAGAAACTGTGCCTGGTGCCAGAGCACAAGAAAGAAAGACATCCACCATACCTAGCTTCATGTCTGATTTCACAGGGCGTCGCAGGACATCACTCTCGAGGTCCGACCAGTGCGAACAGGTGGTCGGTTGGATGACAGCTGATACTGCTTCCAGTCGGTTAAGCACCACCCTGTCTTCCACCAAGTCCACTCTCAGTAGCCAAGAGTCTGGTCAACATAATCCTCACTCTGATCATCCTTCCTCCCACCATACACGGTCTGGTCAAAGAAGTGATCCCACACTGGGATATAGTGATGAGCTCGTCTCATCACCAATCCTTCATTTGACCCTCTCTCCAAGCACGCTTGCAGAGGAACATGACATCTTGTGCCCTGATTCACAACCTCTAGAGGCTACCCAATCACAAGAAGATGACAGATGTGAACGGCATTTAAGGTCAAAGGAAGTAGTGGATGATGATGATGATGATGATGAGACACAGTTGCCATTAAATCAACCACTATTTCCGTCTCAAGACCTTGTTGAGGAGAATGTTATACAGTTGTCAATGACTGAGTATGTGGTGGGATCAAGACTTGAGGAGGATGATCAGAGTGAGGAAGTGGAGGAGGACTTGGTGGACGATGAGGTGACTGACCCCACCTGGGAAGGTGTAGAGCCGAGCGATGACAGCAGTCCTGAGGGTGAGCCATCTGCAGCACCGCAACAGGCTGGAAGAGGCAGTGGTGTGGCTACAGAAAGAAGGCGGACCGCACCAAACCGGCCCGCAAATGTTCCACGGAGCACCCCCTTGCGTAAATCTACCTTGCCAAAGGGTAGGTGTTCCGCGGTATGGCGTTTTTTTAAGGAAAGTGCGGACGACAAAAGAATTGTAGTTTGCAACCTGTGCCACACCAGAATGAGCCGAGGCATGAACACTAGAAACCTCACCACCACCAGCATGATCCGACACATGGCATCCAAGCACCGTAGTAAGTGGGAGGAACGCCTGGATCGCCCACCTGTGTCTGCAGGCCACACCACTGCCTCCTCTTCCCCTGTTTTCGGTGCCGGCCAATCGCCTGTCGAAGGCGCAGGCCCGCATACCTCCCGCCCTGCACCTGTAGCATCTGAAGCACCATCAGCGACCACATCCACTTCCCTGTCCCAGCACAGCGTCCAAATGTCGTTACCCCAGGCATTTGAGCGCAAGAGAAAGTACCCAGCCACCCACCCACAGGCCATAGCACTAACCTCACACCTTTCAAAATTACTGGCCATCGAAATGCTGCCATTTAGGCTTGTGGACACTGAGTCCTTCCGCAGCCTGATGGCAGCAGCTGTCCCTCGGTACGCGGTCCCCAGCCGCCACTACTTTTCCCGGTGTGCCATCCCCGCATTACACCACCATGTGTCCCGTAACATCACCCGTGCCCTGACCAACGCAGTTACTGGGAAGGTCCACTTAACGACTGACACATGGACAAGTGCTTGTGGCCAGGGACGCTACATTTCCCTGACGGCACACTGGGTGAATGTCGTGGAGGCTGGGAGCGACTCGGACCCTGGGATGGCACGGGTGCTACCCACGCCGAGGATTGCGGGCCCTACCTCCATCAGGGTTTCCACCAGCACCTACGTTATTGGCTCCTCCTCCTCCGTTTCCACCTCCGAATTCTCTACACACACCGCCACTCCCCCATCAGCCAGTAGCTGGAAGCAGTGTAGCACTGCAGTGGGGAAGCGTCAACAGGCCGTGCTGAAGCTGATCTGCCTTGGGGACAAACAGCACACGGCCTCAGAGCTGTTGCAGGGGATTAGTCACCAGACCGAGCAGTGGCTCTCGCCACTCAACCTGCAAGCAGGCATGGTTGTGTGTGATAATGGGCGTAACTTGGTGGCGGCTTTGGAGCTCGGCAAGCTCACACACGTACCATGCCTAGCGCATGTATTTAATTTAGTGGTGCAGCGATTTCTAAAAACCTACCCCAATGTGCATGATCTCTTGACCAAGGTGCGCCGCGTGTGTGCACATTTCCGTAAGTCATCAACAGCTTCGGCCGGCCTGTTGAAGCTGCAGCAGCGCTTACAATTGCCAGCTCACCGGCTGCTGTGTGACGTGAGCACGCGCTGGAACTCCACCTTCCACATGTTGGCCCGGCTTTGTGAGCAGCAGAGGGCAGTAGTGGAGTACCAGCTGTTACACGGTCGTCGCCTCTCCGTTCAACTTCCTGTAATCAGAAGTGAGGAGTGGGAATGGATGTCAGACCTCTGCGAGGTTTTACGCAATTTTGAGGAATCGACACAGATGGTGAGCGGCGATAACGCTATTATCAGTGTAACCATCCCACTTCTGTGTCTACTGAAACGCTCGCTGCTCACAATTAAAACCGACGCTTTGCATGTGGAAGAGGTGGAAATGGGGGAGGAAGAGCTTACACAAGGTGATAGCCAGAGCACCCTCAGTTCGTCTTCTCAGCGACAATTGGAGGAGGCGGAGGAGGAGGAGGAGGAGGAGGAAGACACGGTTGCCTCCGCTACAGAGGGTAGCCATGGAACTTTAGTTCCATCTCTTCAGCGTGGGTGGGCAGAAGAGGAGGAAGAGGATGAGGATATTGAGAGTCAGCCTCCTGGTGAGGACAGCGAAATCTTGACTGTTGGTACTCTGGCACACATGGCTGACTTTATGTTAGGCTGCCTTTCCCGTGACCCACGCGTTGTACGCATTTTAGACAACACGGATTACTGGGTGTTCACCCTTCTGGACCCCCGCTACAAAGAGAATTTCTCATCTCTCATTCCTCCGGTGGAGAGGACAAGCAAAATGGTGCAATACCAGAAGGTTCTTGTTGAAAAATTGCTCCAAAATTTTCCATCTGACAACGCTGGCGGCAGAGTACGTGCTACCTTGGCCAACCGAGAAGGGGAGAAAAGGGGAGCACACAGCAGTTCCGAGAAAGGCAGGGCAACACTCTCCAAGGCGTGGGACACCTTCATGACACCCCGGCAGCACCCTCACCCTGATGCGCAGCCTAGTGTCACAAGGAGGGAAAAGTTTTGGAAGATGGTGAAGGAGTACGTAGCAGACCGTGTCAGCGTCCTCAATGATCCCTCTGTGCCTTACAACTACTGGGTGTCCAAGCTGGACACGTGGTATGAACTGGCACTCTACGCCTTGGAGGTGCTGGCCTGCCCTGCCGCCAGCGTTCTGTCTGAGCGGGTATTTAGTGCTGCTGGTGGCATCATAACAGATAAGCGTATCCGCCTTTCCACCGACAATGCTGATAGGTTGACACTTATAAAAATGAACAAGGCCTGGATTTCCCCTGACTTCTCCACTCCACTGGAGGAAAGCCCCGGGGGAACATAAACTCACTTTATATATGTTATTTACAATGATGGGAATACTCTGTATTCCCATTCACCCCTTCCACCCAAAAAACGGGTATATGGTTGACTCTTAATCTTCTCATCCTCCTCCTCCTCTTCCATATGCCCTGGGATATAATTTTTATATAGGGCCAGCTCACCAGCGTGCCCTGGGATATAATTTTTATATAGGGCCAGCTCACCAGCGGGCCCTGTTTGCCAATTTTTATATAGGTCAGCTCACCAGCGGGCCTTCTCATATAATGTTTTATTGGGTCAGCTCTCTAGCGGGCCCTCTCATATAATGTTTTATAGCGTCAGCTCACTAGCGGGCCTTCGCATATAATGTTTAGGATGGTCAGCTCTGCAGCAGACCCTCACCCATAATGTTTTAGATGGTCAGCTTAGCGCACGTTTCCATCTTAATCATGGCCTCAGTTCTGAAAATCAAGGAAATTTTTGGGAGAATTTGCCTCTGCGCACGTTTCCCTCTTAATCATGGCCTCAGTTCTGAAAATCAAGGAAATTTTTGGGAGAATTTGCCTCTGCGCACGTTTCCCTCTTAATCATGGCCTCAGTTCTGAAAATCAAGGAAATTTTTGGGAGAATTTGCAGATGATATACAAGTAAATATACAGCAAATATTGTTTGGTAACAATTTTTCGCCTAAAGTCGTTTTTATTTTCCTTTTTGTGTGTTTTATGGTCAGTCTGTAAAAATGGCGTACTACGGGCGAAAGATCGTTCCCAGCAGCGATGTTGGAGTCCAAGGTGCATCCAGACATCCTCCCTATGCTGTCCCTGAACCATTTCTGTAGTGTTTCCATCTTTTTCTGCCCTTTTCCTATGGACCAGGCACCCTCCCCTCATCAGAGCAGGGGGTGCCTGGTGTAATGCTCGAGTCCTCCCATTGACTTCAATGGGGCTCGGATGCTCGGCCGAGCACTCGAGCCTCAGGGGGTGCTCGGTCAGAGCACCCGAACATCCGAGCATTGGGGTGCTCGCTCATCACTAGTAATGACCAAATACTAACAAACATTGATTACTGCTATAAGATATTTGATGTACCACAAACCTTTAAAGATGCTACAAACTCACCCCAGTCACAGAATTGGCTGAAAGCTATGACAGAGGAAACGGATTCATTGAAAGAAAATTACACATTCACTTTGACAACTTTACCAGAAGGTAAACGTTCAGTGGAGGGTCGATGGGGGTATACAGTGAAAAACAACGTTGATGGATTAGAAATGTACAAAGCCAGATATGTTGCTAAAGGTTATAGTCAAGTAAAAGGAACTGATTACAAGGAAATTTTTTCTCCAACTGCAAACATTACATCAGTACGTATTTTTATGCAGATGGCAGCACAGTATGATTTACTTCTTCACCAGATGGATGTGAAAACAGCCTACTTACATTCCCCAATTGATTATGAGGTTTATGTGTGTGACGGTACCAGGATTTACCGGACCCTTTTGGGGTCATCGGTTCCTGAACCGCCGCTGCTGCTGCCCCTCTTCCCCGGCCGGCTGGAGCCCTGCTGTTTCCTGGAGGTCCTGGATACTCAGGCAGGAATAACTGGATGCTGCCCCCTGGCAGACTGGCAGAGCTAGTGAATTTATCTGCAGAATCCTATGTGTGGTTTCCGGAGGCCCTACGCCAGTAGACCGGCGAGGCAAGTGAATTCGCTCCTGCAGTGGCTAAGGTGAGAATCTCCAGACCAATCCCCTCCAGAAATACAGCTGAGACTTATATTAAGGAGGGTAGAACAGAACAGCTTTATTGATAAAACACACTGCTTATATATACACTTCCAGACACTCTTATCAAGATTAAAATACAAATCAGTGCTTGAAAAAGGGACATTTTAACTGGTCCATAATAACCTCCCCTGACTGGTCAATGAAGCACAGCAGAAATCAATCCACATTCCTTAGCACATGGAGTATTCTTTAAACAAGTCAGAGTGCTGGACCTAACAGCCCACTCTGCACTCTGGTTCCCCAGATTTACCAACTGTCACACAATGTACAAAACAGTGATCAATATTTCAAATGTTATAGTTCTAAATTATTCCATCTGGTCACAAAGTGGAACAACCAGAGGGATTTGAGGTACAGTCTAAACAAAACGAGAGACTAGTTTTAAAATTGAACAAATCATTGTATGGTCTAAAACAATCAAGTAGAAATTGGATCAAGATTCTGCATGATAATTTAAGTGAAAATGGTTAAGCCTTTAACAAAATCCAAACTAGAAAGACTGATTGACTGAGCCAGCTTCATGCAGTAATGCTGGTGTCGGCCATGGATTTTCAGGCAACCTGTTTGTATGGCACTGACACTCAGATACATGCAACAAATGGTTAAGTAGCCTCACATCTTGATCAGTAATAAATGTAGTTGCACTATAATTATTCTAGGTTTACTACATTGCACTGGAATCAACCTCCCTTTAACCCCTTGGATGCTCGAGATGAATGTGCGTATTCATGGGGTTAAAGGGGGATTGATTCCAATGCAATGTAGTAAAGCTAGAATAATTATAGTGCAACTACATTTATTACTGATCAAGATGTGAGGCTAATTAACCATTTGAGTATAATGCTTATCGCTCTGAACACTTAACCCTTTGAGTTACGGAAAGGAATACATTGTTTTGCTTTGCAATGCACTGGATTCTTCTCTGGCACTCAAAGAGTTAAAGGACATGCAGATCTGCCGTATTGATGACTGTTAGAGTAGAAGGGATTTGTTGTAGTGCAAAAGGAGATATATATCCCAGGAATCTCCTTTTTGAGACCCAAATTCCTCTGTTCCACCCTGGTGTCCCTGTGTTTAGGAGATCAGACTGCGTGGTGTGTATATAAGTGTATCACCCTGGTGTCCCTGTGTTTAGGAGAACAGACTGTGTGGTGTGTATATAAGTGTATCACCCTGGTGTCCCTGTGTTTAGGAGATCAGACTGTGTGATGTGTATAGAAGTGTATCACCCTGGTGTCCCTGTGTTTAGGTGATCAGACTGTGTGGTATGTATATAAGTGTATCACCCTGGTTTCCCTGCGTTTAGGAGATCAGACTGTGTGGTGTGTATATAAGTGTATCACCCTGGTGTCCCTGTGTTTAGGAGAACAGACTGTGTGGTGTGTATAGAAGTGTATCACCCTGGTGTCCCTGTGTTTAGGAGATCAGACTGTGTGGTGTGTATATAAGTGTATCACCCTGGTGTCCCTGTGTTTAGGAGATCAGACTGTGTGGTGTGTATATAAGTGTATCACCCTGGTGTCCCTGTGTTTAGTAGATCAGACTGTGTGGTGTGTATAGAAGTGTATCACCCTGGTGTCCCTGTGTTTAGGAGATCAGACTGTGTGGTGTATATAAGTGTATCACCCTGGTGTCCCTGTGTTTAGGAGATCAGACTGTGTGGTGTGTATATAAGTGTATCACCCTGGTGTCCCTGTGTTTAGTAGATCAGACTGTGTGGTGTGTATAGAAGTGTATCACCCTGGTGTCCCTGTGTTTAGGAGATCAGACTGTGTGGTGTGTGTATATAAGTGTATCACCCTGGTATCCCTGTGTTTAGGAGATCAGACTGTGTAGTGTGTGTATAAGTGTATCACCCTGGTGTCCCTGTGTTTAGGAGATCAGACTGTGTGGTGTGTATATAAGTGTATCACCCTGGTGTCCCTGTGTTTAGGAGATCAGACTGTGTGGTGTGTATAGAAGTGTATCACCCTGGTGTCCCTGTGTTTAGGAGATCAGACTGTGTGGTGTGTGTACATAAGTGTATCACCCTGGTGTCCCTGTGTTTAGGAGATCAGACTGTGTGGTGTGTATATAAGTGTATCACCCTGGTGTCCCTGTGTTTAGGAGATCAGACTGTGTGGTGTGTATATAAGTGTATCACCCTGGTGTCCCTGTGTTTAGGAGATCAGACTGTGTGGTGTATATATAAGTGTATCACCCTGATGTCCCTGTGTTTAAGAGATCAGACTGTGTGGTGTGTATAGAAGTGTATCACCCTGGTGTCCCTGTGTTTAGGAGATCAGACTGTGTGGTGTGTATAGAAGTGTATCACCCTGGTGTCCCTGTGTTTAGGAGATCAGACTGTGTGGTGTGTATAGAAGCGTATCACCCTGGTGTCCCTGTGTTTAGGAGATCAGACTGTGTGGTGTGTATATAAGTGTATCACCCTGGTGTCCCTGTGTTTAGGAGATCAGACTGTGTGGTGTGTATATAAGTGAATCATCCTGGTGTCACTGTGTTTAGGAGATCAGACTGTGCGGTGTGTGTATATAAGTGTATCACCCTGGTGTCCCTGTGTTTAGGAGATCAGACTGTGTGGTGTGTATAGAAGTGTATCACCCTGGTGTCCCTGTGTTTAGGAGATCAGACTGTGTGGCGTGTATAGAAGTGTATCACCCTGGTGTCCCTGTGTTTAGGAGATCAGACTGTGTGGCGTGTATAGAAGTGTATCACCCTGGTGTCCCTGTGTTTAGGAGATCAGACTGTGTGGTGTGTGTATAGAAGTGTATCACCCTGGTCTCCCTGTGTTTAGGAGATCAGACTGCGTGGTGTGTATATAAGTGTATCACCCTGGTGTCCCTGTGTTTAGGAGATCAGACTGTGTGGTGTGTGTATAAGTGCATCACCCTGATGTCCCTGTGTTTAGGAGATCAGACTGTGTGGTGTGTATATAAGTGCATCACCCTGGTGTCCCTGTGTTTAGGAGATCAGACTGTGTGGTGTGTATTTTTAAGAGATCAGACTGTGTGGTGTGTATATAAATGTATCACCCTGGTGTCCCTGTGTTTAGGAGATCAGACCATGTGGTGTGTATAGGAGTGTATCACCCTGGTGTCCCTGTGTTTAGGAGATCAGACTGTGTGGTGTGTATTTTTAGGAGATCAGACTGTGTGGTGTGTATATAAATGTATCACCCTGGTGTCCCTGTGTTTAGGAGATCAGACCATGTGGTGTGTATAGGAGTGTATCACCCTGGTGTCCCTGTGTTTAGGAGATCAGACTGTGTGGTGTGTATATAAGTGTATCACCCTGGTGTCCCTGTGTTTAGGAGAACAGACCGTGTGGTGTGTATATAAGTGTATCACCCTGGTGTCCCTGTGTTTAGGAGATCAGACCGTGTGCTGTGTATAGAAGTATATCACCCTGGTGTCCCTGTGATTAGGAGATCAGACTGTGTGGTGTGTATATAAATGTATCACCCTGGTGTCCCTGTGTTTAGGAGATCAGACCGTGTGGCATGTATAGAAGTGTATCACCCTGGTGTCCCTGTGTTCAGGAGATCAGACCGTGTGGTGTGTACAGAAGTGTATCACCCTGGTGTCCCTGTGTTCAGGAGATCAGACCGTGTGGTGTGTATAGAAGTGTATCACCCTGGTGTCCCTGTGTTTAGGAGATCAGACCGTGCGGTGTGTATAGAAGTGTATCACCTTGGTGTCCCTGTGATTAGGAGATCAGTCTGTGCAGTGTGTATATAAGTGTATCACCCTGGTGTCCCTGTGATTAGGAGAACAGACTTTGTGGTGTGTATATAAGTGTATCATCCTGGTGTCCCTGTGTTTAGGAGATCAGACTGTGTGGTGTGTATAGAAGTGTATCACCCTGGTGTCCCTGTGTTTAGGAGATCAGACTGTGTGGTGTGTATATTAGTGTATCACCCTGGTGTCCCTGTGTTTAAGAGATCAGACTGTGTGGTGTGTATAGAAGTGTATCACCCTGATGTCCCTGTGTTTAGGAGATCAGACTGTGTGGTGTGTATAGAAGTGTATCACCCTGGTGTCCCTGTGTTTAGGAGATCAGACTGTGTGGTGTGTATATAAGTGTATCACCCTGGTTTCCCTGTGTTTAGGAGATCAGACTGTGTGGTGTGTATATAAGTGTATCACCCTGGTGTCCCTGTGTTTAGGAGATCAGACTGTGTGGTATATATATAAGTGTATCACCCTGGTGTCACTGTGTTTAGGAGATCAGACTGTGTGGTGTGTGTATAAGTGTATCACCCTGGTGTACCTGTGTTTAGGAGATCAGACAGTGTGGTGTGTATAGAAGTGTATCACCCTGTTGTCCCTGTGTTTAGGAGATCAGACTGTGTGGTGTGTATAGAAGTGTATCACCCTGGTGTCCCTGTGTTTAGGAGATCAGACTGTGTGGTGCGTATATTAGGGTTCTGTACCTCCCAAGTGTCCCTCTTTAGGAGATATTTGGGGTCCATGCCTCCCAAGTGTCCCTCTTTAGGAGATATTATGGCTCCATATCCCCCCAAGTGTCCCTTTTTAGGAGATATTAGGGGTCCATACATCCCAAGTGTCCCTCTTTAGGAGATATTAGTGGTCTGTACCTCCCAAATGCCCCATGGAGATATTATGGACGTTTGTGATCGTGGCGCCTGCTACACACTGCGCTGTGATCACAGATCACGTCTATGAAAAAAATGTGCCTTGGTCCTCCAGAGGTCCCCATCCCCAGACAGCACAGCCCTTAAGGGGTTAAATCAGTTGGTTTAATTACCCCTTCTCTCATGGTACCACTTTTACTCCACTTCACGTTGTGCATGTGACCCTATATTTTTACTTTAGAAAGACCTGAAGCATATCAGGTTAATTAGGTCTTTAAAGCTGGTTTCTGACTGATCACTCAGTACCAAGCTCCACCCATTATATCAGAGCTCCTCCCACTGTCCAACAGGAAGCAGCATGGACCACAAGGTGTTGAAGGTCAGTAATTTAAATAGCAAGGGGGGGGTCCTGTAGTATGATGTATAACTGACAGTCTGGGGATCATCTAAGTGGTCAAGACAGCCTTCTGTGTGCTAGAGGGGTATGTGGCACCTTGCAGTTTTCTCGAACACAAAGGGTCAAAGAAGCACCTTAACCCCCTAGAAAACCAGAGATACTAAAATAAAAGGTCAAGATTTCCAGTTGGAGGGTGTAAAATGTAGATGTGCATAAGTACTGGGAGACAGACTCCTGGAACAGCCTCCCAGCAGAGGTGGTAGGCCCTGATCCTGTAAGGGAATTCAAAGATGCCTGGAACAGACAGGGTTTTCCTTATGATCACAGTAAGAAGATTGTCCCTTGCTGTGACCTGTCCGGTCAAGAGACCAGATTCCACATCTGAGGGGAGGTGTCTTACACTAGGTAAAAGGGGCGGGAGATGGATACTTTATCATTCAGTTACTACTGTACTACAACTCTGACAGTATTGAAATAACACTCTCCACGGCCCAAATACTAGGAAGATTAATTGGATGTTTTATTTTGAAACATTACTATCCCTTTAAGATGCCTACTCTGTGCCCACCTACATTGCACCAGTGAAACAAGGAGAGGACAGACAATGGGTTCACTTTGAAAATGTCACACAAAGAAGTGCGAGCAACTAAACAGCGCATTCATCATGTTGCCGTGATGAAAAGAGCGATCTGAGCATCTCACCCTCCTCAAAAGCATTAGATTCTCATGTCGCTGCCTTAAACATGGCTGAAACCCGCAGCCATTATATCTTTTACTTCCCGGCATACCTTTCACGTTCATTCAACTCACGAGTAGCAACCGGTGGCCCTCCAGGTCTTCTCAAGGAATGATAAATAAGGCCATATGTTTCTGCTCCCCTTAATAGATTGAATCAGTGTTACTGAGGTAATGGTGCATGTCCCTTGCTGGCGGCAGGTAATGGTGTATGTCCCTTTCCAGTGGAAGGTAAGGGTGCATGTCCCTTGCCGGTGGAAGGTAAGGGTGTATGTCCCTTGCCGGTGGAAGGTAAGGGTGTATGTCCTTTGCCAGTGGAAGGTAAGGGTGTATGTCCCTTGGTGGCAGCAGGTAAGAGTGTATGTCCCTTTCCGGTGGAAGGTAAGGGTGTACATCCCTTTCCGGTGGAAGGTAAGGGTGTACGTCCCTTTCCGGTGGAAGGTAAGGGTGTACGTCCCTTGCCGGTGGAAGGTAAGGGTGTACGTCCCTTGCTGGTGGAAGGTAAGGGTGTACGTCCCTTGCCGGTGGAAGGTAAGGTTGTACGTCCCTTTCCCGTGGAAGGTAAGGGTGTACGTCCCTTGCCGGTGGAAGGTAAGGGTGTACGTCCCTTTCCGGTGGAAAGTAAGGGTGTACGTCCCTTTCCGGTGGAAGGTAAGGGTGTACGTCCCTTTCCGGTGGAAGGTAAGGGTGTACGTCCCTTGCCGATGGAAGGTAAGGGTGTACGTCCCTTTCCGGTGGAAGGTAAGGGTGTACGTCCCTTTCCGGTGGAAGGTAAGGGTGTACGTCCCTTTCCGGTGGAAGGTAAGGGTGTACGTACCTTGCCGGTGGAAGGTAAGGATGTACGTCCCTTTCCGGTGGAAGGTAAGGGTGTACGTCCCTTTCCGGTGGAAGGTAAGGGTGTACGCCCCTTGCCGGTGGAAGGTAAGGGTGTACGTCCCTTTCTGGTGGAAGGTAAGGGTGTATGTCCCTTGCCGGTGGAAGGTAAGGGTGTATGTCCCTTGCCGGTGGAAGGTAAGGGTGTATGTCCCTTGGTGGCTGCAGGTAATGGCACATGTCCCTGTTGATGCCATGTAATACCAGCTATAAAAATAGTGTCATTGACTTGACCGAAAATCACCCCTGCCTGGATTAGAGCAACATGGATTAGGCCTTATTTACCATGGAAAAAAAATGTCAATTTTGTTTCTATTTCAATAATAAAAAAAAATATTGTTACTTTTTTTTGTTTGTTTCATCAGCCCAGGAATTACCTGGGTTAGATTTCCAGCATGTCTGACAAATTGCTAGTTAACCCTTTGCATACCAGAGGAATGTTCAATGCACTTCACTGCAGTTCCCTCTGGCACTTAATGGGTTAAAAAAAAAACAGCAGGATGTCTGTTTATCTGTATAGGATTAAACGTCCCTCTCGCCGGGGCAGGATCTCTTCAGTGCAATATAATGACAATCTAATCCTCAGTAATTGCTAGAGTACAAACGAGTTTGCTTTAATTATGTGTAATTCACTTATATCTAAAAGGTTAGTATTTCTGCTTCTCCTCTTGTCTGGGCCCTTTTTGTCCAATTACACACTCTGCTGTTCAGTTCATCAAATGAGTGACTATTAAGTGTAATTAGCATTTACTTGCAGCGGTAATTACATAGGCTCTGCCCAACCACAAAGCGACCGCTACGAAATTGCGTCATCTTTTGGGTTGCCACAGAGACCCAAAGAGAGGGGAGGAGGATGTTTTTATTTATTTTTTCTTTGTTCGTTTACTTGCTAAAACCAAGGTAGTTATTTGGGATTCTAACACTGTCACTGTTTTGGGAAACGAGTTCTGGAGTAGAGTGAATCTGAATCCACTAGAAGGCTTCATTACATGCGACACAAGTCTCTAGCAAGTCTTTCCAGACAGGAAGGGCAAATGGCACAGGAAACACCTTCAGAGTTGGATTAAGACTCTCTATGGGCCCTATGCAGGATCCCAAATTTGCCACCCCCCCCACACTCCTGCAGCAATCCTTTCTGAATTTGCCCACATTGTCCTCATTGTCCACCCCCGTGTTCTACACCTCCACTTTGCTGACCTCTGCATTGTTCCCATCAACATTATCCCCAGTTGTCCACCTCTACGTGCATGGCTACAATAATGGCGGCAGCCGGACAGCTGTACTGTACCTCTTGCACGCTCTGCCTCTGTTCCCCTATCCTGCGCATGGTGCACAGACCACAAGGTTGCGCACGCACATGCAGTCAAGTAACTAGATTCCCTTTATTAAGTCTACTAGTGTAAAAGCCTATGTACACGGGCCAAAGTAAACGGCACTGAATGGGTTAAGATAGCCGAGCACCCGCCAGTCCATGCACCTGCGGACTCAGTAACAGCAGTGCGTGAGGTACCAGGAGAGGGAGTGCGCCTCTACCTTGTCAGTCTCGGTGTGTGTGCTGGAGCGCGCCTCTACCTCGTCAGTCTCTGGTGTGTGTGTGGGAGCGCGCCTCTACCTCGTCAGTCTCTGGTGTGTGTGTGGGAGCACGCCTCTACCTTGTCAGTCTCTGGTGTGTGTGTGGGAGCACGCCTCTACCTTGTCAGTCTCTGGTGTGTGTGTGGGAGCACGCCTCTACCTTGTCAGTCTCTGGTGTGTGTGCAGGAGCGAGCCACTACCTCGTCAGTCTCAGGTGTGTGTCTATCACGGTGCCCGTGATTCGTGCAGCCCTGTGTCTGTCACTTGCTGAGTATTCGTGATTGGCTGTCTGTCATTAGCCCTCCTCACACAGCCTTTTTAAACCCAGGTTGAGCACTTCCAGGTTGCCCTTTCGTGGTGTTTCTGACTCCACTCTGCCTGACCTGCTTGTTAGATCTCTGGGCCTGTTTCCAGTGTTCCTGTATGCTACGTTCCGGTGTTCCAGTGTTCCAGTGTTCCTGCACGTTAACGTTCCGGTGTTCCAGTGTTCCTGTGTTCCTGTACGTTAATGTTCCGGTGTTCCAGTGTTCCTGTGTTCCTGTACGTTAATGCAGGGCTCAAAATTTCCACTCGCCACTAGCCAATGGCGAGTGAAAATTTAGCCCTGGCGAGTAGAAATTCAGCCCTGGTGGGTATTGTTATGGCTTGCAGTGGAGAGTAACTTTTCAGGTCTGGCTAGTAGCAAAGGACTTAAAATTATAAGCCCTGCGTTAATGTTCTGGTGCTCCAGTGTTCCAGTGTTCCTGTATGCTAACGTTCCGGTGTTCCAGTGTTCCAGCGTTCCGGTGTGCCTGTATTCCGGGGTTCCTGTGCTCCAGCACCGTGCGGGTTAACCTGTACGAGTTCCTGAGTCTCGCGCTCCAGCTGTCACTCCGGCGACATTGTTCTCCTCGCTATTGCATACACATTGTTGGTCCCAGTGTGCGGATGCTGGTTTACTCCACAAACAGGTTGCGAGTTACCTTGTTGGTCCCAGCGTGCGGACGCTGGTTGGCTCCACTAAACCTGGTTGCAATATACATTGTTAGTCCCAGCGTGCGGACGCTGGTTTGCTCCACTAAACTTGGCTGCGATATACATTGTTGGTTCCAGCGTGCAGCCGCTGGTTTGCTCCACTAAACCTGGTTGCGATATACATTGTTGGTTCCAGCGTGCGGATGCTGGGTTACTCCACTAAACCTGGTTGCGATATACATTGTTGGTTCCAGCGTGCGGACGCTGGTTTACTCCACTAAACCTGGTTGCGATATACATTGTTGGTTCCAGCGTGCAGTCGCTGGTTTGCTCCACTAAACCTGGTTGCGATATACATTGTTGGTTCCAGCGTGCGGTCGCTGGTTTGCTCCACTAAACCTGGTTGCTATATACATTGTTGGTCCCAGCGTGCGGACGCTGGTTTGCTCCACTAAACCTGGTTGCGATATACATTGTTGGTTCCAGCGTGCGGACGCTGGTTTGCTCCACTAAACCTGGTCGCAATATCCATTGTTGGTTCCAGCGTGCGGACGCTGGTTTGCTCCACTAAACCTGGTTGCGATATACATTGTTGGTTCCAGCGTGCGGACGCTGGTTTGCTCCACTAAACCTGGTTGCGATATACATTGTTGGTTCCAGCGTGCGGACGCTGGTTTGCTCCACTAAACCTGGTCGCAATATCCATTGTTGGTTCCAGAGTGCGGACGCTGGTTTGCTCCACTAAACCTGGTGGCGATATACATTGTTGGTTCCAGCGTGCGGACGCTGGTTTGCTCCACTAAACCTGGTTGCGATATACATTGTTGGTCCCAGCGTGCGGACGCTGGTTGGCTCCACTAAACCTGGTTGCAATATACATTGTTAGTCCCAGCGTGCGGACGCTGGTTTGCTCCACTAAACTTGGCTGCGATATACATTGTTGGTTCCAGCGTGCAGCCGCTGGTTTGCTCCACTAAACCTGGTTGCGATATACATTGTTGGTTCCAGCGTGCGGATGCTGGGTTACTCCACTAAACCTGGTTGCGATATACATTGTTGGTTCCAGCGTGCGGACGCTGGTTTACTCCACTAAACCTGGTTGCGATATACATTGTTGGTTCCAGCGTGCAGTCGCTGGTTTGCTCCACTAAACCTGGTTGCGATATACATTGTTGGTTCCAGCGTGCGGTCGCTGGTTTGCTCCACTAAACCTGGTTGCTATATACATTGTTGGTCCCAGCGTGCGGACGCTGGTTTGCTCCACTAAACCTGGTTGCGATATACATTGTTGGTTCCAGCGTGCGGACGCTGGTTTGCTCCACTAAACCTGGTCGCAATATCCATTGTTGGTTCCAGCGTGCGGACGCTGGTTTGCTCCACTAAACCTGGTTGCGATATACATTGTTGGTTCCAGCGTGCGGACGCTGGTTTGCTCCACTAAACCTGGTTGCGATATACATTGTTGGTTCCAGCGTGCGGACGCTGGTTTGCTCCACTAAACCTGGTCGCAATATCCATTGTTGGTTCCAGAGTGCGGACGCTGGTTTGCTCCACTAAACCTGGTGGCGATATACATTGTTGGTTCCAGCGTGCGGACGCTGGTTTGCTCCACTAAACCTGGTTGCGATATACATTGTTGGTTCCAGCGTGCGGTCGCTGGTTTGCTCCACTAAACCTGGTTGCTATATACATTGTTGGTCCCAGCGTGCGGACGCTGGTTTGCTCCACTAAACCTGGTTGCGATATACATTGTTGGTTCCAGCGTGCGGACGCTGGTTTACTCCACTAAACCTGGTTGCGGTATACATTGTTGGTTCCAGCGTGCGGACGCTGGTTTGCTCCACTAAACCTGGTCGCAATATCCATTGTTGGTTCCAGAGTGCGGACGCTGGTTTGCTCCACTAAACCTGGTTGCGATATACATTGTTGGTTCCAGCGTGCGGATGCTGGGTTACTCCACTAAACCTGGTTGCGATATACATTGTTGGTTCCAGCGTGCGGACGCTGGTTTACTCCACTAAACCTGGTTGCGATATACATTGTTGGTTCCAGCGTGCGGATGCTGGGTTACTCCACTAAACCTGGTTGCGATATACATTGTTGGTCCCAGCGTGCGGACGCTGGTTTGCTCCACTAAACCTGGTTGCGATATACATTGTTGGTTCCAGCGTGCGGATGCTGGGTTACTCCACTAAACCTGGTTGCGATATACATTGTTGGTTCCAGCGTGCGGACGCTGGTTTACTCCACTAAACCTGGTTGCAATATACATTGTTGGTTCCAGCGTGCAGTCGCTGGTTTGCTCCACTAAACCTGGTTGCGATATACATTGTTGGTTCCAGCGTGCGGACGCTGGTTTGCTCCACTAAACCTGGTTGCTATATACATTGTTGGTCCCAGCGTGCGGACGCTGGTTGGCTCCACTAAACCTGGTCGCAATATCCATTGTTGGTTCCAGCGTGCGGACGCTGGTTTGCTCCACTAAACCTGGTTGCGATATACATTGTTGGTTCCAGCGTGCGGTCGCTGGTTTGCTCCACTAAACCTGGTTGCTATATACATTGTTGGTCCCAGCGTGCGGACGCTGGGTTACTCCACTAAACCTGGTTGCGATATACATTGTTGGTTCCAGCGTGTGGACGCTGGTTTGCTCCACTAAACCTGGTTGCGATATACATTGTTGGTTCCAGCGTGCGGACGCTGGTTTGCTCCACTAAACCTGGTTGCGATATACATTGTTGGTCCCAGCGTGCGGACGCTGGTTTGCTCCACTAAACCTGGTTGCGATATACATTGTTGGTTCCAGCGTGCGGACGCTGGTTTACTCCACTAAACCTGGTTGCGGTATACATTGTTGGTTCCAGCGTGCGGACGCTGGTTTGCTCCACTAAACCTGGTCGCAATATCCATTGTTGGTTCCAGAGTGCGGACGCTGGTTTGCTCCACTAAACCTGGTTGCGATATACATTGTTGGTTCCAGCGTGCGGACGCTGGTTTGCTCCACTAAACCTGGTCGCAATATCCATTGTTGGTTCCAGCGTGCGGACGCTGGTTTGCTCCACTAAACCTGGTTGCGATATACATTGTTGGTTCCAGCGTGCGGACGCTGGTTTGCTCCACTAAACCTGGTTGCGATATACATTGTTGGTTCCAGCGTGCGGACGCTGGTTTGCTCCACTAAACCTGGTCGCAATATCCATTGTTGGTTCCAGAGTGCGGACGCTGGTTTGCTCCACTAAACCTGGTGGCGATATACATTGTTGGTTCCAGCGTGCGGACGCTGGTTTGCTCCACTAAACCTGGTTGCGATATACATTGTTGGTCCCAGCGTGCGGACGCTGGTTGGCTCCACTAAACCTGGTTGCAATATACATTGTTAGTCCCAGCGTGCGGACGCTGGTTTGCTCCACTAAACTTGGCTGCGATATACATTGTTGGTTCCAGCGTGCAGCCGCTGGTTTGCTCCACTAAACCTGGTTGCGATATACATTGTTGGTTCCAGCGTGCGGATGCTGGGTTACTCCACTAAACCTGGTTGCGATATACATTGTTGGTTCCAGCGTGCGGACGCTGGTTTACTCCACTAAACCTGGTTGCGATATACATTGTTGGTTCCAGCGTGCAGTCGCTGGTTTGCTCCACTAAACCTGGTTGCGATATACATTGTTGGTTCCAGCGTGCGGTCGCTGGTTTGCTCCACTAAACCTGGTTGCTATATACATTGTTGGTCCCAGCGTGCGGACGCTGGTTTGCTCCACTAAACCTGGTTGCGATATACATTGTTGGTTCCAGCGTGCGGACGCTGGTTTGCTCCACTAAACCTGGTCGCAATATCCATTGTTGGTTCCAGCGTGCGGACGCTGGTTTGCTCCACTAAACCTGGTTGCGATATACATTGTTGGTTCCAGCGTGCGGACGCTGGTTTGCTCCACTAAACCTGGTTGCGATATACATTGTTGGTTCCAGCGTGCGGACGCTGGTTTGCTCCACTAAACCTGGTCGCAATATCCATTGTTGGTTCCAGAGTGCGGACGCTGGTTTGCTCCACTAAACCTGGTGGCGATATACATTGTTGGTTCCAGCGTGCGGACGCTGGTTTGCTCCACTAAACCTGGTTGCGATATACATTGTTGGTTCCAGCGTGCGGTCGCTGGTTTGCTCCACTAAACCTGGTTGCTATATACATTGTTGGTCCCAGCGTGCGGACGCTGGTTTGCTCCACTAAACCTGGTTGCGATATACATTGTTGGTTCCAGCGTGCGGACGCTGGTTTACTCCACTAAACCTGGTTGCGGTATACATTGTTGGTTCCAGCGTGCGGACGCTGGTTTGCTCCACTAAACCTGGTCGCAATATCCATTGTTGGTTCCAGAGTGCGGACGCTGGTTTGCTCCACTAAACCTGGTTGCGATATACATTGTTGGTTCCAGCGTGCGGATGCTGGGTTACTCCACTAAACCTGGTTGCGATATACATTGTTGGTTCCAGCGTGCGGACGCTGGTTTACTCCACTAAACCTGGTTGCGATATACATTGTTGGTTCCAGCGTGCGGATGCTGGGTTACTCCACTAAACCTGGTTGCGATATACATTGTTGGTCCCAGCGTGCGGACGCTGGTTTGCTCCACTAAACCTGGTTGCGATATACATTGTTGGTTCCAGCGTGCGGATGCTGGGTTACTCCACTAAACCTGGTTGCGATATACATTGTTGGTTCCAGCGTGCGGACGCTGGTTTACTCCACTAAACCTGGTTGCGATATACATTGTTGGTTCCAGCGTGCAGTCGCTGGTTTGCTCCACTAAACCTGGTTGCGATATACATTGTTGGTTCCAGCGTGCGGACGCTGGTTTGCTCCACTAAACCTGGTTGCTATATACATTGTTGGTCCCAGCGTGCGGACGCTGGTTTGCTCCACTAAACCTGGTCGCAATATCCATTGTTGGTTCCAGCGTGCGGACGCTGGTTTGCTCCACTAAACCTGGTTGCGATATACATTGTTGGTTCCAGCGTGCGGTCGCTGGTTTGCTCCACTAAACCTGGTTGCTATATACATTGTTGGTCCCAGCGTGCGGACGCTGGGTTACTCCACTAAACCTGGTTGCGATATACATTGTTGGTTCCAGCGTGCGGACGCTGGTTTGCTCCACTAAACCTGGTTGCGATATACATTGTTGGTTCCAGCGTGCGGACGCTGGTTTGCTCCACTAAACCTGGTTGCGATATACATTGTTGGTCCCAGCGTGCGGACGCTGGTTTGCTCCACTAAACCTGGTTGCGATATACATTGTTGGTTCCAGCGTGCGGACGCTGGTTTGCTCCACTAAACCTGGTCGCAATATCCATTGTTGGTTCCAGAGTGCGGACGCTGGTTTGCTCCACTAAACCTGGTGGCGATATACATTGTTGGTTCCAGCGTGCGGACGCTGGTTTGCTCCACTAAACCTGGTCGCAATATCCATTGTTGGTTCCAGAGTGCGGACGCTGGTTTGCTCCACTAAACCTGGTGGCGATATACATTGTTGGTTCCAGCGTGCGGACGCTGGTTTGCTCCACTAAACCTGGTCGCAATATCCATTGTTGGTTCCAGAGTGCGGACGCTGGTTTGCTCCACTAAACCTGGTGGCGATATACATTGTTGGTTCCAGCGTGCGGACGCTGGTTTGCTCCACTAAACCTGGTGGCGATATCCATTGTTGGTCCCAGCGTGCGGACGCTGGTTTGCTCCACTAAACCTGGTTGCGATATACATTGTTGGTTCCAGCGTGCGGACGCTGGTTTGCTCCACTAAACCTGGTTGCGATATACATTGTTGGTCCCAGCGTGCGGACGCTGGTTTGCTCCACTAAACCTGGTTGCGATATACATTGTTGGTTCCAGCGTGCGGACGCTGGTTTGCTCCACTAAACCTGGTCGCAATATCCATTGTTGGTTCCAGAGTGCGGACGCTGGTTTGCTCCACTAAACCTGGTGGCGATATACATTGTTGGTTCCAGCGTGCGGACGCTGGTTTGCTCCACTAAACCTGGTTGCGATATACATTGTTGGTTCCAGCGTGCGGTCGCTGGTTTGCTCCATTAAACTTGGTGGCACTATTTACCATTAGTCCCAACGTGCGGACGTTGGTTTGCTCCTGTACATCCAGTACTGTGGTCAGTCTCTGTCCACTTCCTGGCAGTTGTCTGATTATCCCTGGCAATAGACTTCTGCTGAGTAAGACCTCTATACTTATGCTCTCTGCTGTCTTAGTCACCTGACAGCTGGTCTACTTGCTCAGGCTGCCCTGCCCGGTATTGGTGAGGCCGGTAGAACCTTGATGATACCATCCTGTAGGTTGCCTCACCCGGTATTGGCAGGGCCGGTAGAGCCTACTACAGTACTCCTTTGGGCTGCCCTGCCCAGTATTGGTAAGACCGGTAGAACCTTGTAATTCACCATCTTTAAGGTTGCCTTACCCGGTATTGGCAGGGCCGGTAGAGCCGACATTTAGCATTCCATTGGGCTGCCTTGCCCGGTATTGGTAAGGCCGGTAGAACCGGTATACGTCATCTCACGGTTGCCTTACCCGGTATAGGCAAGGCCGGTAGAGCCTGTCATTTAAACTGTCACTTGGGTTGCCTTGCCCGGTATTTAGGCAAGGCCGGTAGAACCTATTGCATGTTCTATTACTGTTGTATTGTTATGTATGTTTACCCTACGGGGACTGCCTTTAACTTTTAATAAAGCTAAATTATTTTACCAAACCTTAAGTCTGAGAGTCTTCAAAAACCGTGACAGTGTCCTGGAGCATGCCTCTACCTCGTCAGTCTTTGGTGTGTGTGCTGGAGTGCACTTCTACCTCGTCAGTCTTTGGTGTGTGTGCTGGAGTGCATTTCTACCTCGTCAGTCTCGGGGGTGTGTGCGGGAGCACGCCTCTACCTCGTCAGTCTCAGATGTGTGTGCTGGAGTGCACCTCTACCTTGTCAGTCTCGGGTGTGTGTGCGGGAGCACGCCTCTACCTTGTCAGTCTCTGGTGTGTGTGCGAGAGCACGCCTCTACCTTGTCAGTCTCAGGTGTGTGTGCTGGAGCACGCCTCTACCTTGTCAGTCTCAGGTGTACAGGAGCACCACTTGACCCAGAGCAGGGTGTTCCTGAACGCACCTCACACCTCAGGGCTCAGCTAGACACCACTTGACTGGGGCCAGGGCTCGCTCACACACCGGGACGGACACCGGGCACACAGGGCTGGGAGAGATTCTGGGAAGATGGCGCATTTTGTCCGTTCGGGCAGTCTCTACTGCTCATGACTGCATCTGACAAGCATACGTCTGGCTTTTTATATAATAGAACTAGGATAGGATTGGAACACAATGAAGGGAAGCTAGTTCCATGACTGCACGTGAGTGTGCAACCTTGTGGTCTTTGCAACATGCGCAGGATAAGGGAACAGAGGCAGAGCGTGCAAGAAGAAGTTCACTGTCTGTACCAGACACTGGCAGTGAGGAGCATTAGCAGGTGAGCCCCCCTGGGTGCCCCCCCCAGGTCACTGGGCCCTAGGCTTCAGGTCCCCAGGTCCTAGGCTTTGCCCATGATCCGGTTCTGAATCTAGAGACCTCTTCAGAACTGTGCAGTGCAATGGAGATGTCACTAGTATTTAACGGGCTTCTAATTTGTCAAACATAACTGACAGGAGTATAAATGATGCCTTCCTAAGTAAGTCCTAAATATTTACAGTTTTCTTGCCTTTAGGCTCTGCTGCAGTGTATAACTGAACACATTTTACAAATGGATAATATATATAAGGTCCTTTTTAAAATCATGGGTGGGTCTGGCTAGAGCCATAGCAAGAGAGAGACCTGCCCCTGAGGATCTTGGGAAGGGCTGGATGGAGTCAGAGACCCACCCACTAGACTCATGGGTGAGGCCGGCTAGAACTAAAAGAGAGTTCCTCTGCCCCTTCATGTCATAAGCCAGGCAGGTTAGAAGCATAGAAAAAAACCTTGCCCTTTAAAATCATGGGTGGAGCTGACTGAATCCGTAGAGAGACCCGCCTTTTAAGAATCATAGGGTGGGGCTTACTAGAGGGACCGCCCATTATAATAATGTGTGGGACTGGTTATAGCCATTCAGAGAGAGAGATGGTCTCTCTTAAGAGTCTAAGGGGCCTTGTAGTAAAATGTCCCCACACAGTTATAGACTACAACTGGCGATGGTGGTTTTTATACGTCAAGTAAGGAATGCAAATGTTCCCACTAGTAAGAAATAACGGCAGTTCTGAAACGCACATCACCCATCTTCAAACATCAAAATCTCACCCATAGAAGACAAGTGAAGCCCAGAGCCATTCAAACGTTGGAGTTAGGGATAACGCAAGTTAAATTGCAACATTTTCCTCCAGAAATCTAACACCTATTTTTTTTTTTTGGAGAACATCACACAACTCAAAGTAGAAAACCACCGTCGGGGAAAATAAAACAGAGAATTAGGAATAACATGAGTCTGCGCTTCCCTACCCAGCCAGTAGGGGAACACAGAGATGGCTTTCAGCACCATGGACAGCATTGAATGCCATAGGGGTGTGCACTGCTCACCCCTGTGGCATTCAAAGGGTTATAATACAGAAAACTAGTACACCAAGTATTACACAATGCCCCCCTTTGACATCCCCCCCACTTAGTATGTCGACATATATTATGCGACATACTAACTCCATCCACATTCACCTTAGGGACTGCCATGTAGTGGACAAATCTGTCTGATATTCAAAACTTAACTCTTTGAGTACCGGAGAGGTAGGAAAGCATTGCTTAGCATGTTTCCTACCTCTCTGGTACCCAAAGGGTTAATAGGCAAGGTATGGACTACATACCTTGCCTGTATATGTGTTTGTGTGTGTGTGTGTGTTTTAAACATTTGTTTTATTAAGAAAACTTTTATTAAACATGTACATATTAGACCTCAAGGGGGGTGTCATGACCCCTCATGACACCTCCCTACCATGAGGCGAACAATTGCCCTTTAATAAAGTTAAGAGCAAGTAAGCTATGTGCAACATAGCTTATATGCGCTTTTATGGTTTATGAAACCATGAGACCTCAAAGTGGGGCACCAGGACCTCTCCTGATAGCCCCCCAACCATGGATCATCTATCCAAAATGATAGATGATCCATGGGGCAACCCCAAAGGCATTTAATGCCGCCTTGATGCTGCTGGCTTTACAGCCACCTGCAGCATCAAGATCAGAATGAATGAATGAATGGAGGTGAAGGGAGCCCTGCGTTCCCATCATTCAGTGAGTCACCCAGGTCAAACCGGGTGACTGATTACGTGATCAGAGCGCAGGGCTGCTTCCACAATTGTATCTGTAGTTACATCTCATTCATTTTTAATGCCCTACCTCCTGTGTCCCATTGCTATTAGTACTTTTGCTCCACTCTCCTTCAAAAGGAGAGTGGAGCAAAAGTAGTAATAGCAATGGGACACAGGAGGTAGAACATTATAAATGAATGAAATCTACCTAAAGAACCAATTGAGGAAGCAGCCCTGCCCTCTGACAGCAGCGCTCCCTTCACAACCTGTCATTCATATACCAAGAAGGCTGGGGGCATTGGAGGAAGCGGGTGGAGGGTAGAGAGACATCGGAGGAAGTGGGCGGCAATCTTGTATTTACCACCCGCTTCCTCCGATACCTCTCTCCCCTCCTCACTCGTCGTCCTTGTCTCCTGCCTGGCGTCGCACACTCTACAACTTCGTCCCTTCTCACTCAGAATGATGATTACTTCCTTAATATATATATATATATATATATATATATATATATATAATATGAATATAGTGTGATTACTTCCTGAAAGTTCTAAATGACAGGAAGTGACTCTGCAGTTTCTTTCACATTCTGTGAAGAACGGTTGGTCACTGACTCCTCTCTCCTAGGAAATGCAACAGAATAACTAATTGCAATCTGACCGCTAGAGGATGCTGTTAAAGCGGAACTACCACCAGAGGTAAAGTCCCCTGCAATAATTAGGTAGGTGGCGACTAGCTTAATAATAGTTATATTACCTCTCACAACGACACGATGCTACAGAAATCATTAACCTTACAACACCGGATGCCAGGTATCAGTGCAGACATCTTGTCTGTGCGCCTGCGCTGTCAGTTCCGGTCTCCCTTCAGAAGCATTGCGCTGTCCTGAAAGGCACCGGAAGGGACTGATGGCGCAGACTGCACTTAACTGGCCGTCACTCTCGGATTTCTGTAGCATTGTGTCATTGTGAGAGGTAATATAACTATTATTAAGCTAGTCGCCACCTACCTAATTATTGCAGGGCGACGTTACCTCTGGCGGTAGTTCCGCTTTAATGCGAAAAAAAGTTTAAACTGTAATAACTCTGAAAGTATGCATCTCTCAGCAGTGGGAGTACTCTTGTTTTACTCAACAGGAAGATCCATAAAATATATATTTTTTTCATAACAAAAGTTTGCTGCTCCTTTTAAGTAAAAGACGGCTGTCTTGCCAGGAAATGAGGAGAGCAAAGGAAAAGGGCTTACCCCTACATAATGAAAACTTGTGGGTGTGTATAATATATACATTCACATCAAGGTGTGGAAACATACACGTTTCTCTGTATAGTACAATATGTACAGAACGATAGAAATTAACTGCAGAGGTGATGTGCCTGTATGATAGGTAGGTATACTCTTTAAGGATAGGTAGGTGGTAACGGTGCTGTATGATAGGTGTACTCTTTAGGGGTAGGTAGGTGGCAAGGGTGCTGTATGATAGGTGTACTCTTTAGGGATAGGTAGGTGGTAAGGATGTTGTATGGTAGGTGTACTCTTTAGGGATACTTAGATGGTAAGGGTGCTGTATGGTAGGTGTACTCTTTAGGGATAGGTAGATGGTAAGGGTGCTGTATGGTAGGTGTACTCTTTAGGGATAGGTAGATATTGGTGTGCTGTATGAAAATTGCGATATTCAAGGATATGTAGAGAATGCATATGCTGTATGCTGGGTTTGTTCTTTGGGGAGCTGTATGACCAGTTTGCTCTTTAGGGATCTGTTAAAAGCAGAGTTTTGTATGATCGCTGTGCTTGTAAGGGATTAGTAACAAATGAGATGCTGTATGACTGGTTTGCTCTTTAGGATGTTGTATGACAGATTTGTTCTTTAGGGATCAGTCCAAAGTATGATATTGTTGTATGACAGGTGTGCTGTTAATGGATTAATAGCAAGCAGGGTGCTGCATGGTAAGTATGCTCTTTAGGGATTAGTAGAGAGCAGGGTTCTACGTGGTAAGTATACTTTTTAGAGAGCAGGGTGCAGTATTGTGTGGTCTTTAGGCACCAGAGTCAGTTGCTCTATTATGTGTCCTTGTTAGGGAGGGTGCTGCACGTCGGGTATGCTTTCTAGTAGACAGCAGAGTGTAGGTAGGCATGCTCTTTAGGGATTTGTAGCGAGCAGGGTGCTTCACGGTCGTTGTGCTCTGTAGGGATTAATAGAGAGTAGGGTGTTGCGTGGTTATTGTATTCTGTAGGAATTAGTAGAGAGCAGGGTGCTGCGCGGTCTGTGTGCTCCTGTAGAGAGCAGGGTGCTGCGCGGTCTGTGTGCTCCCGTAGAGAGCAGGGTGCTGCGCCGTCTGTGTGCTCCCGTAGAAAGCAGGGTGCTGCGCGGTCTGTGTGCTCCAGTAGAGGGCAGGGTGCTGTGTGGTCTGCGTGCTCCCGTAGAGGGCAGGATGCTGCACGGTCTGCGTGCTCCCATAGAGGGCAGGGTGCTGCGCGGTCTGCATGCTCCCGTAGAGGGCAGGGTGCTGCACGGTCTGCGTGCTCCCGTAGAGGGCAGGGTGCTGCGTGGTCTGCGTGCTCCCGTAGAGGGCAGGGTGCTGCGCGGTCTGCGTGCTCCCGTAGAGGGCAGGGTGCTGCGCGGTCTGCGTGCTCCCGTAGAGGGCAGGGTGCTGCGCGGTCTGCGTGCTCCCGTAGAGGGCAGGGTGCTGCGCGGTCTGCGTGCTCCCGTAGAGGGCAGGGTGCTGCGCGGTCTGCGTGCTCCCGTAGAGGGCAGAGTGCTGCGTGCTCCTGTACAGAGCAGGGTGCTGCATGGTCGACGTGCTCTGTAGGGATTAGTAGAGAGCAGGGTGCCGAGTGGTTGGCATGCTTCTGTAGAGAGCAGGGTGCTGAGTGGTCGGCGTGCTCTGTAGGGATTAGTAGAGAGCAGGGTACGGTAGGGGTTAGTAGAGAGCAGGGTACTGCATGGTCGGCGTGCTTCTGTAGAGAGCAGGTTGCTGCGTGGTCGGCGTGTTCTGTAGGGATTAGTAGAGAGCAGGGTACTATATAGTGTGGTCTTTAGGCATCAGCGAATGCTGCTGTATAATATGTGTCCTTGTTAGAGAGGGTGCTACATGACAGTTATGATTTTTAATGTCTGGTAGATCTTAGGGTAGATATACTGCACTTTGGGGCTCAGAGGAAAGTAGGGTTTCAATGATAGCTATGCTGTGCAGGGATCAGTCAAGAGTAAGGTGCTACATGATTTGTTCTCTTTGGGGATCAGTAGAGAGTAGGGTGAGTTTTAGTCATCAGTACTGAGTAGGGTGCTGTATGATGTTTAGTGATAACTAAGGATTAGTATCTGTATTATGTGTACTCTTTAAGGTGCTGCAGGAGAGGTAACCTCTTTAATGGTCAGCAAGGAGTAGGATGCTGTATTATGTGCTCTTTAGGGATCAGTAGAGTGTTGAATGAAAGGTATTTTTTGGGGGTGCTATATGAAAGGGTCTGTTCTTTAGGATTCAGTAGAGATTAGATGTTGAATAACAGGTGGGTTCTTTAAGAATCTGTAAAGAGCATGGGACAGTATGGTAGGTATGCTCTTTGGGGATCAGAAAGTAGGGGGCTGTATGGTTGGTATGCTCTGTAGGGATTAGTAGAGAGTAGGGGGCTGTACAGGTGGTATGCTGTATAGGGATCAGTAGAAAGTAGGGGGTCTGTATAGTTGGTATGCTCTTTAGGGATCAGTAGAGAGTAGGGGGCTGTATGGTTGGTATGCTCTTTAGGGATCAGTAGAGAGTAGGGGGCTGTATGATTGGTATGCTCTTTGGGATCCGTAGAGAGTAGAGGGCTGTATGGTTGGTATGCTCTTTAGGGATCAGTAGAGAGTAGGGGGCTGTATGATCTTTAGGGATCCTTAGAGAGTACAGCTTTTTATGGTAGGAATGCTCTTTAGAGAGTAAGTGTTATATGGTGTGTGTTCTCTTTAGGCATCATTAGAGATTATGGTGCTGTATGATAGATGTGCTCTTAAAGGATCGATGGGGTATAAGCTGTATGACAGGTGCACTGTATGGGGATCAGGTGCTGAATGAGTCGCACAGGTGCACCCTTTGGGCATCAGTAGAAAACCGGTTGCTGTATGACAGGTGCGCTCTTCAGGGATTAGGAAGTCTGTTCTTTTAAACAATTAAGAGCTATTTATTTCTATTGGTATTTGTTGTTTAACTCTTGAGTGCTGGAGGGGACCAGTCCTCTGAGTGGCAATGTATTCTCACACCCTGGCAATCAAAAGGTTAATGTATTTATAGAGTATGAAATAACACAGTGCGTTATAAAGTAACAATAGAAAGGCAATGAAGACAGGCCTGTGAGCGGTATCCTACATGATTACAGGATGCAGATCTTAGTCAATTAATTGATATTTTAATTTCACCTTCACATTCTGATGATCAATAAGGTCAAAACTTGCCGATTTACAATTGTCTTTTCATTAAAATCCTGACACTGCAGAATCTCTTTATGAGGGAACTGTCAATACTTTTGCACTGTACTAAACAATATGTTTATTGTTTGTTTAACCCCATAACCCCATGAGAAGGATGAAATGGATTTATCATTTGTATCTGTCATGTTTTAGAGACTTTGGGGGGGTGTTTCAGTAGTTATTGTATTGCTATAGAAGATGCGATGAAAAACGGACACCTCACTATAATAACTAACCACTTACCTTAAAGGAGCAGTAAACTTTTTTTATGAAAAAATATATATTGTAGGGATTTTCCGATTGAGTAAAATAATGGTACTCCCACTGCTGAGAGATTTATATTTCCAGAGTTATTACAGTTTAAACCCATGTTTTTTTACATTAGCAGTGCCCTCTAGTGGTCAAATTCTAATTAGATTTCCTGTTAGATTCTAATGGAGAGGAAAGTCAGAAAAGTCAGAGACATACAGTTCTCCATAGAATGTGATAGAAACTGCTGAATCACTTCCTGTCAGTTAGAACTATCAGGAAGTAAATACAGTAAATTCACTTCCTGTCAGTTAGAACTATCAGGAAGTAAACACACAGTAAATTCACTTCCTGTCAGTTAGAACTATCAGGAAGTAAACACAGTAAATTCCCTTCCTGTCAGTTAGAACTATCAGGAAGTAAACACAGTAAAGTCACTTCCTGATTATTTAAACTGCTATAAATTTTGAATTAAACATCTGACAGTGATTGGAGTGATCTTGTTTTATTCAGCAAAAAATGCTCTGTAAAATATGTGTTTTCATAAAAAAAAGGTTTACTGCTCCTTTAATTTGTCAATCATACTAACAGTAAATTACGTTGAAAAAAGACACAAGTTATAATGGGAACCAGGCGATACACTCGATCCCTGCCCGTCGTTGCTGGGCTTCTCTCTCCAAGATGCGGCTACAAGGTGGGTAGCCAGTTCTGCTGATAAATCCAGTGAATGGGAGTCAGAGGGGACTCTCTAGACCATTCCTGGAATAACGCACACCAGACAGGATGAACAGGGATACAACAACTTTATTTGGGAAGACAGGGAGTATATACGGGGCTGGGATTCCTAACAAACAAAAGTGTAGTTTTAATCTTGCTGTGCGGATCTCCAGCCAATGGGGAAAGGAGCAGCAAGAGATGCACATGCGGCGGCCAATCAGGAGGCTGCCTACATTTCGAACCTGAGGAGCGGGAGGGTGAGAGGGAACACAAAGAAGAATTTAATCTTGCCGCAAGGATCTCCAGCCAATGGGGATCGGAGCGACAAGATTGAGACAGGCGGCGACCAATCACAGAGCTGCCTACCTATCGGAGCAATGTCATGCTTGTCGGAGTAGGGCCGGATTTACATCTCAGGTGCCCCTAGGCACAACACCCTGCAGCGCCCTTAGCACTTCCTTTGCCACACCCCTCACTTAGCCACACCCCTTCACTTTGCCACACCCCTTTTGTGGCCAAACCCATTTTTAGATTATTCTTCACTGTACTGTGGAAATTTTCCAGAGACAGATGAAAAGGTTATAAATAAAGTTGGGGTATATACAGCATATATACAGAGAGTATAAATTACCTTTACTAGATATGTAGCCTGCCCTTTCTCTATGTTTAATACGGTCTGAGTCAGTCACCTGCAGTACAATGTAGTGTATGTATATGTGGGTACTGTATGTCCTCTATACAATCTGAGACAGTAACCTACAGTGAATATAATGGGCAGATCCTCCTTTCATGCAAAAAAAAAATATTTGGGTTGGATTTCCTTAACCTGCACTGGAAAAATGATTTTGATGTATGTATGTTGAAATCATATTTCCACTGCAGGTTAAGGAAACCCCATGATTCTGTCACGTCTGAGCCTAGCACAGAGAAGCCCGGTAGAAGGAAGAAGATACTCCTCCAACAAAGGTGATTGGGGCTAGAGGCTAGGGAGCGTCACTAGGGGGCGATGCTAGAGTACGTTAGCCAATCGTAGGGAGGTGTGCTGCGGCCAAAGCCGTCTAAAGGTGCTAGCCGCGAAGCTAGATAGCGCCCTTCGGTTGAGCCTCCGGGGACTCTGGATACCCCACTATGGTTGGACTATACCCCAATGACCTCAGGGAGGAACAGACTCCAGAAAGCAGGAAAAGTAGGGCAAAAGCAGGACTAGCCACAGGATACAGGACTGACCAGAGCAGGACAGTAACAGGACACAGGACTGACCAGAGCAGGACTCTAACAGGACACAGGACTGACCAGAGCAGGACTGTAACAGGACACAGGACTGACCAGAGCAGGACTGTAACAGGACACAGGACTGACCAGAGCAGGATACACAGGATACAGGACTGACCAGAGCAGGATACACAGGATACAGGACTGACCAGAGCAGGATACACAGGACACAGGACTGACCAGAGCAGGACAGTAACAGGACACAGGACTGACCAGAGCAGGACAGTAACAGGACACAGGACTGACCAGAGCAGGACTGTAACAGGACACAGGACTGACCAGAGCAGGACAGTAACAGGACACAGGACTGACCAGAGCAGGACAGTAACAGGACACAGGACTGACCAGAGCAGGACAGTACAGGACACAGGACTGACCAGAGCAGGATACACAGGATACAGGACTGACCAGAGCAGGATACACAGGATACAGGACTGACCAGAGCAGGACTGTAACAGGACACAGGACTGACCAGAGCAGGATACACAGGATACAGGACTGACCAGAGCAGGACAGTAACAGGACACGGGACTGACCAGAGCAGGATACACAGGATACAGGACTCACCAGAGCAGGACAGTAACAGGACACAGGACTGACCAGAGCAAGATACACAGGATACAGGACTGACCAGAGTAGGACAGTAACAGGACACAGGACTGACCAGAGTAGGATACACAGGATACAGGACTGACCAGAGAAGGACAGTAACAGGACACAGGACTGACCAGAGTAGGATACACAGGATACAGGACTGACCAGAGCAGGATACACAGGACACAGGACTGACCAGAGCAGGACAGTAACAGGACACAGTACTGACCAGAGTAGGATACACAGGATATAGGACTGACCAGAGCAGGACAGTAACAGGACACAGGACTGACCAGAGCAGGACAGTAACAGGACACGGGACTGACCAGAGCAGGATACACAGGATACAGGACTGACCAGAGCAGGACAGTAACAGGACACAGGACTGACCAGAGCAGGACAGTAACAGGACACAGGACTGACCAGAGCAGGATACACAGGATACAGGACTGACCAGAGCAGGATACACAGGATACAGGACTGACCAGAGCAGGATACACAGGATACAGGACTGACCAGAGCAGGATACACAGGACACAGGACTGACCAGATCAGGATACACAGGATACAGGACTGACCAGAGCAGGACAGTAACAGGACACAGGACTGACCAGAGCAGGATGCACAGGATACAGGACTGACCAGAGCAGGATACACAGGATACAGGACTGACCAGAGCAGGACAGTAACAGGACACAGGACTGACCAGAGCAGGATACACAGGATACAGGACTGACCAGAGAAGGACAGTAACAGGACACAGGACTGACCAGAGCAGGACAGTAACAGGACACAGGACTGACCAGAGTAGGATACACAGGATACAGGACTGACCAGAGCAGGATACACAGGACACAGGACTGACCAGAGCAGGACAGTAACAGGACACGGGACTGACCAGAGTAGGATACACAGGATACAGGACTGACCAGAGCAGGATACACAGGATATAGGACTGACCAGAGCAGGACAGTAACAGGACACAGGACTGACCAGAGTAGGATACACAGGATACAGGACTGACCAGAGCAGGATACACAGGATATAGGACTGACCAGAGCAGGACAGTAACAGGACACAGGACTGACCAGAGCAGGACTCTAACAGGACACAGGACTGACCAGAGCAGGACTGTAACAGGACACAGGACTGACCAGAGCAGGACTGTAACAGGACACAGGACTGACCAGAGCAGGATACACAGGATACAGGACTGACCAGAGCAGGATACACAGGATACAGGACTGACCAGAGCAGGATACACAGGACACAGGACTGACCAGAGCAGGACAGTAACAGGACACAGGACTGACCAGAGCAGGACAGTAACAGGACACAGGACTGACCAGAGCAGGACTGTAACAGGACACAGGACTGACCAGAGCAGGACAGTAACAGGACACAGGACTGACCAGAGCAGGACAGTAACAGGACACAGGACTGACCAGAGCAGGACAGTACAGGACACAGGACTGACCAGAGCAGGATACACAGGATACAGGACTGACCAGAGCAGGATACACAGGATACAGGACTGACCAGAGCAGGACTGTAACAGGACACAGGACTGACCAGAGCAGGATACACAGGATACAGGACTGACCAGAGCAGGACAGTAACAGGACACGGGACTGACCAGAGCAGGATACACAGGATACAGGACTCACCAGAGCAGGACAGTAACAGGACACAGGACTGACCAGAGCAAGATACACAGGATACAGGACTGACCAGAGTAGGACAGTAACAGGACACAGGACTGACCAGAGTAGGATACACAGGATACAGGACTGACCAGAGAAGGACAGTAACAGGACACAGGACTGACCAGAGTAGGATACACAGGATACAGGACTGACCAGAGCAGGATACACAGGACACAGGACTGACCAGAGCAGGACAGTAACAGGACACAGTACTGACCAGAGTAGGATACACAGGATATAGGACTGACCAGAGCAGGACAGTAACAGGACACAGGACTGACCAGAGCAGGACAGTAACAGGACACGGGACTGACCAGAGCAGGATACACAGGATACAGGACTGACCAGAGCAGGACAGTAACAGGACACAGGACTGACCAGAGCAGGACAGTAACAGGACACAGGACTGACCAGAGCAGGATACACAGGATACAGGACTGACCAGAGCAGGATACACAGGATACAGGACTGACCAGAGCAGGATACACAGGACACAGGACTGACCAGATCAGGATACACAGGATACAGGACTGACCAGAGCAGGACAGTAACAGGACACAGGACTGACCAGAGCAGGATGCACAGGATACAGGACTGACCAGAGCAGGATACACAGGATACAGGACTGACCAGAGCAGGACAGTAACAGGACACAGGACTGACCAGAGCAGGATACACAGGATACAGGACTGACCAGAGAAGGACAGTAACAGGACACAGGACTGACCAGAGCAGGACAGTAACAGGACACAGGACTGACCAGAGTAGGATACACAGGATACAGGACTGACCAGAGCAGGATACACAGGACACAGGACTGACCAGAGCAGGACAGTAACAGGACACGGGACTGACCAGAGTAGGATACACAGGATACAGGACTGACCAGAGCAGGATACACAGGATATAGGACTGACCAGAGCAGGACAGTAACAGGACAAAGGACTGACCAGAGTAGGATACACAGGATACAGGACTGACCAGAGCAGGATACACAGGATACAGGACTGACCAGAGCAGGATACACAGGATATAGGACTGACCAGAGCAGGACAGTAACAGGACACAGGACTGACCAGAGCAGGACAGTAACAGGACACGGGACTGACCAGAGCAGGACAGTAACAGGACACAGGACTGACCAGAGCAGGATACACAGGAGACAGGACTGACCAGAGCAGGACAGCAATGGACACAGTACTGACCAAAGCAGGATACACAGGACTGACCAGAGTAGGATACACAGGACACAGGACTGACCAGAGCAGGACAGTAACAGGACACGGGACTGACCAGAGCAAGATACACAGGATACAGGACTGACCAGAGCAGGACAGTAACAGGACACAGGACTGACCAGAGCAGGATACACAGGATACAGGACTGACCAGAACAGGACAGTAACAGGACACAGGACTGACCAGAGCAGGATACACAGGATACAGGACTGACCAGAGCAGGACAGTAACAGGACACAGGACTGACCAGAGCAGGACAGTAACAGGACACAGTACTGACCAGAGAAGGACAGTAACAGGACACAGGACTGACCAGAGTAGGATACACAGGATACAGGACTGACCAGAGTAGGATACACAGGACACAGGACTGACCAGAGCAGGACAGTAACAGGACACAGGACTGACCAGAGTAGGATACACAGGATACAGGACTGACCAGAGCAGGATACACAGGATACAGGACTGACCAGAGCAGGATACACAGGATATAGGACTGACCAGAGCAGGACAGTAACAGGACACAGGACGGACCAGAGCAGGACAGTAACAGGACACGGGACTGACCAGAGCAGGACAGTAACAGGACACAGGACTGACCAGAGCAGGATACACAGGAGACAGGACTGACCAGAGCAGGACAGCAATGGACACAGTACTGACCAAAGCAGGATACACAGGACTGACCAGAGTAGGATACACAGGACACAGGACTGACCAGAGCAGGACAGTAACAGGACACGGGACTGACCAGAGCAAGATACACAGGATACAGGACTGACCAGAGCAGGACAGTAACAGGACACAGGACTGACCAGAGCAGGATACACAGGTAACAGGACTGACCAGAGCAGGACAGTAACAGGACACAGGACTGACCAGAGCAGGATACACAGGATACAGGACTGACCAGAGCAGGACAGTAACAGGACACAGGACTGACCAGAGCAGGACAGTAACAGGACACAGTACTGACCAGAGAAGGACAGTAACAGGACACAGGACTGACCAGAGTAGGATACACAGGATACAGGACTGACCAGAGAAGGACAGTAACAGGACACAGGACTGACCAGAGTAGGATACACAGGATACAGGACTGACCAGAGAAGGACAGTAACAGGACACAGGACTGACCAGAGCAGGACAGTAACAGGACACAGGACTGACCAGAGTAGGATACACAGGATACAGGACTGACCAGAGAAGGACAGTAACAGGACACAGGACTGACCAGAGCAGGACAGTAACAGGACACAGGACTGACCAGAGTAGGATACACAGGATACAGGACTGACCAGAGAAGGACAGTAACAGGACACAGTCAGGGCCGGATTTACATCTCAGGCGCCTGTAGGCACAGAACTGTGAAGCGCCCCCCCGATTTGCCAACTCCACTGGACACCTCCACAATGCTCCTCAGCTCCATATTGCCCTCCATCAGCTCCATATTGCCCCTCACCTTGCCCCCCATCAGCTCCAACTTGCCCCCATCAGTTCCATATTGCCCCAATCAGCTCCAACTTGCCCCAATCAGCTCCAATTTGCCCCAATCAGCTCCATATTGCCCCTCACTTTGCCCCATCATCTCTAAATTGCCCCTCACATTGCCCCATTATCTCTATATCCCCTCACATTGCCCCCAACCCCATCAGCTCCAACTTGCCCTCCATTAGCGCCACATTGCCCCCACCATCTCCATGCTGCCCTGACATTGTCCGTTTCCTACCTCCCTGGTAGGAGATCTGTCGTCTGTGCCTCCTTTGGCACAGTTTTGTACCTGATGGAGCTCCCGCACGGTCTCCTATTCAGGAATGCAGAGCGCTGGGAGATGAGGTCATATCCCAGAGCTCTGCATTCCTATAGATGCGACGAGGGAGCTTACCACCTACAGGACTGTGCCAAAGGAGGCACAGACCTGTCCTGCTGGGGAGATAGGAAATAGGAAATGGGGGTGCCAGCGCCAGCGAGGTGGCTACTTTTTTTTTTTCATTAAAAAAAAAAAGAAAGAAAAAGAAATCGCAATGACAGGCGCCCCTCTGTGGCATGCGCCTGTAGGCAGGTGCCTACTTTGCCTAATGGCAAATCCGGCCCTGGACACAGTACTGACCAGAGCAGGACAGTAACAGGACACAGGACTGACCAGAGTAGGATACACAGGATACAGGACTGACCAGAGAAGGACAGTAACAGGACACAGTACTGACCAGAGCAGGACAGTAACAGGACACAGGACTGACCAGAGTAGGATACACAGGATACAGGACTCACCAGAGAAGGACAGTAACAGGACACAGGACTGACCAGAGCAGGACAGTAACAGGATACAGGAATGACCAGAGCAGGACAGCAATGGACACAGTACTGACCAGAGCAGGATACACAGGACACAGGACTGACCAGAGCAGGATACACAGGACACAGGACTGACCAGAGCAGGACAGTAACAGGACACAGGACTGACCAGAGCAGGATACACAGGATATAGGACTGACCAGAGAAGGACAGTAACAGGACACAGGACTGACCAGAGCAGGATACACAGGACACAGGACTGACCAGAGTAGGATACACAGGACACAGGACTGACCAGAGCAGGACAGTAACAGGACACGGGACTGACCAGAGCAGGACAGTAACAGGACACAGTACTGACCAGAGCAGGACAGTAACAGGACACAGTACTGACCAGAGCAGGACAGTAACAGGACACAGGACTGACCAGAGTAGGATACACAGGAGACAGGACTGACCAGAGTAGGATACACAGGATACAGGACTGACCAGAGCAGGACAGTAACAGGACACGGGACTGACCAGAGCAGGACAGTAACAGGACACAGTACTGACCAGAGCAGGACAGTAACAGGACACAGGACTGACCAGAGCAGGACTGTAACAGGACACAGGACTGACCAGAGTAGGATACACAGGAGACAGGACTGACCAGAGCAGGACAGTAACAGGACACAGGACTGACCAGAGCAGGATACACAGGACACAGGACTGACCAGAGCAGGACAGTAACAGGACACGGGACTGACCAGAGCAGGACAGTAACAGGACACGGGACTGACCAGAGCAGGATACACAGGACACAGGACTGACCAGAGCAGGACAGTAACAGGACACAGGACTGACCAGAGTAGGATACACAGGAGACAGGACTGACCAGAGCAGGATACACAGGACACAGGACTGACCAGAGCAGGACAGTAACAGGACACGGGACTGACCAGAGCAGGATACACAGGACACAGGACTGACCAGAGCAGGACAGTAACAGGACACAGGACTGACCAGAGTAGGATACACAGGAGACAGGACTGACCAGAGCAGGATACACAGGACACAGGACTGACCAGAGCAGGACAGTAACAGGACACAGGACTGACCAAAGCAGGATACACAGGATACAGTACTGACCAGAGCAGGACAGCAATGGACACAGTACTGACCAGAGCAGGACAGTAACAGGACACAGGACTGACCAGAGTAGGATACACAGGATACAGTACTGACCAGAGCAGGACAGCAATGGACACAGTACTGACCAGAGCAGGACAGTAACAGGACACGGGACTGACCAGAGCAGGATACACAGGACACAGGACTGACCAGAGTAGGATACACAGGACACAGGACTGACCAAAGCAGGACACACAGGACACAGGACTGACCAGAGTAGGATACACAGGATACAGGACTGACCAGAGCAGGACAGTAACAGGACACAGTACTGACCAGAGCAGGACAGTAACAGGACACAGGACTGACCAGAGCAGGATACACAGGATACAGGACTGACCAGAGCAGGATACACAGGAGACAGGACTGACCAGAGCAGGACAGTAACAGGACACAGGACTGACCAGAGTAGGATACACAGGAGACAGGACTGACCAGAGCAGGACAGTAACAGGACACAGGACTGACCAGAGCAGGATACACAGGACACAGGACTGACCAGAGCAGGACAGTAACAGGACACGGGACTGACCAGAGCAGGACAGTAACAGGACACGGGACTGACCAGAGCAGGATACACAGGACACAGGACTGACCAAAGCAGGACAGTAACAGGACACAGGACTGACCAAGGCAGGATACACAGGATACAGTACTGACCAGAGCAGGACAGCAATGGACACAGTACTGACCAGAGCAGGATACACAGGAGACAGGACTGACCAGAGCAGGACAGTAACAGGACACAGGACTGACCAGAGCAGGACAGTAGCAGGACACAGGACTGACCAGAGCAGGACAGTACAGGAGACAGGACTGACCAGAGCAGGATACACAGGATACAGGACTGACCAGAGCAGGACAGTAACAGGACACGGGACTGACCAGAGCAGGACAGTAACAGGACACGGGACTGACCAGAGCAGGATACACAGGAGACAGGACTGACCAGAGCAGGACAGTAACAGGACACAGGACTGACCAGAGCAGGACAGTAACAGGACACAGGACTGACCAGAGCAGGACAACACAGGATACAGGACTGACCAGAGCAGGACAACACTGGATGCAGGACTGACCAGAGCAGGATACTAGGCTGGAGTAGACACAGATGGAAACTGGCAGGAGAGGGTGAACGAGGCGCAGCTTGAACTGCTCACTGAATGCGTCCGTTGCAGGAAGAAGGCGTCTTAAATAGAGAGACCCAAGCGGCTTCACAAGGAGGACTGCGCATGCGCGAGCCCAACCCAGAAGAAGGAAGACTTAAAGGGATAGTAATACTTCATTTTAACTTTATTTTATTTTGTAGGCATTAAAAAAACATGAAGAATGATATAAGTCTTATCTCTCAGACCTTTATGGTTTAAGAGATATTCACAAACAAAGTATCCCCCCCCCTGTTCAACCAGATCAGAAGGGAGGTGCCCAGGTAGACTGCAGAGAGGGACAATCTTCAATTAAGATAAGGGAAAAAGCTGAAAAACTTGTCAAGGGGGGAAGGGCTTTCATTATTTTCATACAAAGAAAATTGTCCCCTTCTGTTATCTGTCCTGTCATACAACCAGACTCACATCTGAGAAGAGATGTCTTACACTAGGTAAAAGGGGCAGGAGGGGAACTTTGCTTGTGAATATCTCATAAACCATAAAGGTTTGAGAGATAAGACTTATATCATTCTTCATGTTTTTTTAATGCCTACAAAATAAAATAAAGTTAAAACGAAGTGTTACTATCCCTTTAAGGAGCGTCAGAAGGTGGAGGACACCACGAGGAATCGGCACGGAGGTGACAGATTCCCACCCAAAGGAATTTTTTTTTGCATGAAAAGAGGATCTGCCCATTCTATTCACTGCAGGTTACTGACTCATACTGTATAGGGGAGATATAGTACCCACATATACATACACTACATTGTACTGCACGTGAGTGCACAGATGACACATGCACAGAATTAAACTACATGGCAGGTGATTATACAGGGGCACATATACCTCATTATACTGTTGATTGGACAGAGATGACATATATCACTTTACACTACAGTATGATTGTACAGAGGGAACATATGCCAGTAATGACACATTACAGTGCATTTTGATTGTATAGACAACACACACCATACACTGCAGGAAGATTGTATAGTGGACACACATACACCACATGAGCGACAATACAGGTGGTGATTGCATAAAAGAGAAACAATATCATTAATGTTGAATGTCAAAAACTAAAATTGTAAGGCTGAAGGTAACACATACACATGGCTGGCGCCATGTAGGTAGGCACTGGCCTAGGGCGCACATTAACTGGGTGGCGCAGAGCCGCACGCACATCGGCGGCTGCTGTATAGAAAGTAGAGAGACAGGTGCCGCTATGAAAAGAGCGACCGCCTATAAATCCTCCTCCTGAAGCGCATTAAAGCGCCCGGCTGAGCAACAACTCTGCGGAGAGGGGTCTCTATATGGACAGCTGGGATCTTTCCAGATAAGGGGGACTGTGAGTCTGAAGTCAGGAAAACATCTCTCGAGAAAAAAGTTTTTTAAGGCTTGGAAATAAGATGAGTGGGAATTATAGTTGTGGCTCCAAGAGATGCCACACTTGCCCTGTAACGGGTAGGGACCCGTTACTGGAGATGTGCCCAGGGAGCTGCCCGGGAAACCGGTTCATGAAGGAGTGGAATTCACGGGGGCAAGGGACAGACACTGTGCAATGGGACTTTATGCGGCCGACCATCGTCCCGTTGGGGAAATGGAGTTAAAGGGACGCCATAAGGTTAACATGGCGAATGGTCGGCCGCCCTCTGATTGGTGGACTGGGGTTTAAAGGGACACCATAGAGTTAACATGGCGAATGGTTGGCCCCTTCCTCATTGGCTATCGAACATCGAGCCCAAAAGAGGATTTTCCCATTGACTTAGAACGGGGCCGTCGCTCGCTCCATGATTGGCCGTCGACATCCGGATTGAGTTAAAGGGACCCCATAGACTTAACATGGGAAAATGTCGGCGGCCCAGGGATTGGTTGCAAGGACTCCGTGACGCGGTCTCCTATTGGCTGAGACCCAGAAGCGGAGTTCGGACTCTGGCGTCCCCAAGTCTACTGCCCATTGTCCCAGTCAATCACCCAGGCCCATTGTGTGTCCCAAAAAGCCATTGTGTCCCCAAAGTTCCCACGAGCTTCTTTTGTGTGCATGTTAATAAGTTTATCTGTGTGTCATTGTTAGTGAATTCAGCCTTTTGTAACTGTGATGTGACTGAATTAACATAACATGGTTAACTGAGCATAAAAGTGCTGATTTCATGTGAATAAAGTGTTGTTCTTGGTTGACCAAGAAGTGTGTCCTGTGTCTTCATTGAGAGGTGGTATCAAGGGTCTTCTTGCGACCCCCACCTCCGGCGGAGAAGTGTTACGGGAGACCGAGGGTTCTGACCATCTCAAGCGGCTGAAGGAGCTCACCAGCCCGGTATTAGGTGCGAGATCATCCCGGGGAGGTACGAACCCCGTTACATGCCCCTTTATGGCCGAAGAAAGAAAAATATTCTGTAGTCTCCATACAAGTAGGGAATACACAGTAAAAAAATTGCATTAATTGTGCAACAGAATATGTAGTATACCTCATAGAATGTGGATGCAAGATGTAATATGTAGTACATACCTCCCAAGTGTCCCACTTTAGGAGGGACAGTCCCTCTTTGAGACCCAAATCCCTCTGTCCCTCTTTTCTACCCTTTTGTCCCTCTTTTTAGGACCTCAGAAAGAGTGGTGTGTATTACATTGCTCCACAGCAATAAAACATACATAAATGTGTTGTTAATTGTCAGGATATGTGTTTATACATTAATATAGGTAATTAAAATACTTTGATCTTGCTATAAATCATTTATCAGTTACACAAAGAGGTGCAGGTGGTTCAAGAAATAACCTAAAAATTCTTGGAAATGCCCCGCCTACCAGCCACGCCCCGAGAAATGCCACCTAAAACAGAAGTGTCCCTCTTTCGCCATTTGAAATGTTGGGAGGTATGGTAGTATACCTCATAGAATGTGGATGCAAGATGTAATATGTAGGTAGGACTACTAGGGCACTGAGAGATAGGATTGGAGAGCACCGGAGACATGTGATTAAAAAGGATATCAAATTTGCTGTTTCAAGGCATTTTGGTCAATGTCCACAAGGAGGTATAAAAAATGTTATGGTGATGGGAATAGAAGCCATTCCAGTGAGTTCCCACAATAGATTTAAGACCCTTTGTATCAAGGAAGCAGAGTGGATTTACAGGTTAGACACATTAGCCCCCAAGGGACTAAATAATAATATAGATATTACCAATATAGTTTAAAGAGTGAATAAGGGACAATTTTAAAAAGTTTTTTTGTACAGATTGACATTTAGAACTTTGATATAAGAAGTTGGCCAGATTTTTAATTAATAGATGGACAAATTATTTAATTTATTTATATGTAATTGTAATACATTGTTTTTAATACACAATGGTGTTCTTTGTTTGCGAGTTTAGAGGAGGAGAGCTTCCTGAGACATCGGAATAAAATGATATATACACCTCAAGTTCCTAGTAGTTGGGAAAAGTACGTTATCCGTGACAAATTAGCATATTTTATGATAACTACCACTAAGGGGTAGAAGTCTGATGGATGTTGTCTCACTTATGTGTCAAATTGAAACTTCTTGGTCTCATTAAGTGGCACATTAAGTGCTGCCATTGTTACAGTGTTAAACCAAGGGCAGTTGCTTGTCATGGATGCTTGCGTTCCAAGAGAGGGAAGTGAGGTTAGTTTGGAAACCGGAAGTCAAATCTCAAACGTGAGAGCTGACGCGACAGATTCGGATCGGTAGGGTGGAAGCTCCCCTCCAATGAACTACAGGACACAAGGTACAGTATATATTTAAAGGGATAGTAATACTTCGTTTTAACTTTATTTTATTTTGTAGGCATTAAAAAAACATGAAGAATGATATAAGTCTTATCTCTCAAACCATTATGGTTTGAGAGATATTCACAAGCAACGTTTCCCCCTCCCGCCCCTTTTACCTAGTGTAAGCCATCTCTTCTCAGATGTGGAATACAGTCCATAGACCAGACAGATAACAGCAGGGGACAATCTTCTTCCTATGAGAACAATGAAATCCCTGCCCCCTTGGCAAATTTTTCAGGTTTTTCCCTTATCTTAACTGAAGATTGTCCCTCTCTGCAGTCTACCTGGGCACCTCCCTTCTGATCTGGCTGAGCAGTGTTACATCAGTAAAAGGGGAGGGAGGGGGACACTTTGTCATTGAATTACTCTTGTACTACAACTCTGACAGAATTGAAATAACACTCTCCAAAGTCCAAATACTATGATGATTAATTAGAGCTGCTTTTATTATGAAACATTACTGTCCCTTTAAGAGATAAATATAGTATGTAATATACCCCTGATGAAGTCACATCAGTGACGAAACGCGTTGGGTGATAATTTTTGTATTTTAATGTTGTTTTATACTGAACTACCAATAAATTGAGGCATAAAAATAGCCCAGGTAGCTGGATCTCTGTATTTGTGTGGGCACAAGATCTGAAGTCCAGGAGAGGTTCGACGGAGAGTATGAGAGTGTGGAGGATGCAAGCTTCAGTTGGTCCATAGAGATATTTAACCCCTTCGCGACACAGGACGTACATGTACGTCCTGTGTGGCTGTCACTTAGTGACAGAGGACGTACATGTACGTCCCGGAAATCCAGCTCCCCGCGCGGCTGCACGCCGTTCGGGGACTCCGGATTCTTTTTAAAAAAATAAAAAAAAATGATAGACGGGCGTTAAGTGACGGCCGCGTCTGCACGCGGCCGTCACTAAGGGGTTAATTAAATCATTCCCAGAGGCTGGATCAAGCCTCCACATCTAGTGAGTATCCTCTGGAAGGGGGGGACTCACTTAAAAGGAATATTGAACCACGTGTGGTATACAGTCTGCTCTTAGATACGCTTCTTTTGTGCTGTGTCTATTTTGTGTTGAAGTCAGGATAGTGAATGGGAAGCGAAAGAGAGTCTGCAAGCCCAGGATAATCTATCCAGTTTTCATCTGGCAGCCCTGCAGTGGCACTTCCAGAAAACCCAGTACCTGGCACTGCCAGGGAGAGCTGAGCTGCCAGCTTCTCTAGGTCTGACACAGACCCAGGTGAGGGGGCAATGAGACTACTAGGTCAGTGCTCTAGTACGTGTATATGGAGATCTCTTGTAAAGACAGAATAACAGAAGGGCAGAAATGAAACTCCCCATTGATTTACATGGGTCGTTGAACCCTGTGAGTGCCAGAGGGGTACACAATGCATTTCGTATCGCTTCTGACACTCAAAGGGTTAACACATTGATTGCTAGAGAGGACAGCATTGGAGACCTCTCTAGCATTCAAGCGGTTAAAGATTCCATTTATATTAAATGGAGTTTGGTACATTTATATTTCTCCTCTATTTATTATTAAATTAAATTATTATTAAAGCGCTGCGGAATATGTTGGTGCTATATAAATAAAGATTATTATTATTATTATTATTAATAATATAGAATATCTACCTTTTAATGGACGGATTTTTTTATCCATTTTAGAAGTGCGCACATATACATATTGAAATAAAATGATCACTTATAGAATGAAAAATTAGAGTTATGTATTACTCAACTATTTGGTCACAAATTGGATGTTCTGCCGACACTGATACACATAGAGATAAGCACACACACTCAACACACACACATACAGACAAGCATACACATTGACACACTTTTACACATATATAGAACACACATTCATACACACTGATACACATATAGAGAAGCATACAAACACTTACATACTGATACCCGTACAGAGACTCACACACACACTGGCACTTATACACATATAGGGAACACACACTGACACACACACACACACACACACACACACTCATATACAAATACACATTTATACACATATATAAGGAACACATGCAATGACACACCAATACACATTCAGAGAAACACACACACATACCTCCCAACATTACAAATTGCCTAAGAGGGACACTTGTGTTTTAGGGGGTGTTGCTGGGGGCGTGGCTGGTGGGTGGGACGTTTCTGAGAATTTTTAGGCTATTGCATGACCTACTGACACCTCCTTGTGTAACCAAATAAATGACTTATAACAAGATCTAAGTATTTTATTTACACAGAATAATTTATAAACACTTAAACTAACATTTAAACAAACAATAATGTGAATTTTATTGCTGTAGAGCAGTATGATACACTTCTATACACACCATGCAATCCGATCTCCTAAAAAGAGGGACATCAGGGTGGGAAAGAGGGACAGAGGGATTTGGGTCCAAAAGAGGGACTGTCCCTCCTAAAGAGGGACATTTGGGAGGTATGCACACACACACACTGTTACACACATAGACATCACACACTTTCACACTTATGCACTTATTGGAAACATACACTCACGCACACATATAGGGAACACAAAAACACACTAACACATACAGGGAACACACACACATTTACACTTATACACATATAAGCAACACACAAACACACACACACACACTTATACACATACAGGGGCGGGACACAAGGGGCGGAGTCAAGGGGGCTGCAAAATTAGGTTTTGCCTAGGGTGCCAAAAATCCTTGCACCAGCCCTGCACATACATGCCTGCTGAATTTAAGCTGTTGGGGGGGGGCTACTGCCATTGCTGCTGCTCCTGCTGCCTCCGCCCGCCAATAACTTATGGCCTGTGGCTTGCTGCCTCGGCTACTGCGCTGCCCCTCTCACATTCTCCTTCCAGCTACACTCAGACAAATCTAAGGGCGTAGCTGGTTACTGTGTTTTTATGCAGCTGCGCAAGCTACACCGTAGTGCGTGGCTGCATTTGATTACATGCGTTGTGACATGCTGACATTGCGGAGGTCCCATCCGGGCAAGAAGCAGAGAGCAAACAATACACAAAAAAGTAGAACAGACCCAGACCCAAAATAGGGCAATAGATCTGATTAGACACAATAAAAAGGTAGAATAATAAAACTACTCAACTTCAATCTTTCACAAGTCCTTTTTCAGCTATGCAGCTTCTTTACATAGTGCCCAGTGTATACTTTCAATAGAAGCAGAACAGCATCTAAAAGTAGTGTCTGCGTTAAGAAACTGTAAGTCTACAGTGCTTGTACTTGCAGGAAAATAGAGAAAATGTGCCCGAACAATAAGTATGGTCAATTCTTCACTCTAGGATGGAGTCGTAGGAGTGTCTGTCAGTGGTTTTCCATCATATAACACAGGTTGCCTGTCCTGATGTAATATTTTCAGTTCTGTCGATGGAAAACACAAATGGCAGAGGCATAAAGCAGCCCTCTAAGTGCAGCAGCACTACAATCAGCAGCCCCTCTAAATATACAAGAAACACGCTCACCGGATGCATTTGGTGAGTCCAACTTTGAATAAACATAGTAACATAGTAATTTAGGTTGCAAAAAGACTTGTGTCCATCTAGTTCAACCCTTTTCCTATTCCTGTTTACCATCGTTGATCCAAAAAAAGGCAAAAAAAACCCTCAATATAGCAATTTCAAATTCTGCCTTGAATGGGGGGAAAAAAAATTCCTTCTTGATTCCAAATGGCAATCAGATTTCTCCTTGGATCAACAAGCACTAACTAAATATTAATCCCAATACTAACGTACATAGCCCTCTATGTTATGCTCTTTTAAATAAGTATCCAGGCCCTTTTTAAAGGTATCTAATGTATTCAATAGCACCACCTCCTCAGGCAGTGAATTCCATACCTTTATTGTCCTTACTGTAAAGAAACCCTTCCGCTGTTGTAGATGAAATCTCCTTTCCTCAAGTCTAAGCGGGTGGCCCCTTGTCCTGTGTACTGTTCTGTTAATGAACAGGTCTTTGGAGAGCCCTATGTATGGGCCCTGAACATATTTATATAGTGTTATCATATCCCCTCTAAGACGCCGTTTCTCTAGTGTGTACAAGTTTAACTTTTCTAGCCTCTCTTCATAACTAAAACTTTCCATTCCCCTTACTAGTTTTGTAGCCCTCCTCTGCACGTTCTCTAGTTCCATAATGTCCTTTTCAGAAAGGGCGTCCAGAATTGAACAGCATATTCCAGGTGGGGTCTTACCATGGGCCTGTAAAGAGGCGTAATTATATCTTCCAATAAACAATCCAGTAGGGACCAGGAAACACAATGTAGATGATACCACATTTATTTATTTTTTTTAATTATTTTTTAATAAACGCTATTGCACATTCCCAATGCGTTTTGTAAGCATCTGCTTACTTACTTCATCTGGAATATTGCAGAAGGAACCAACCAAGTCAAATAAATAAAAATATACATAAATGGAACATAACCATTTTCAAAATGGAACAAGGTGTAGTTGCTACAAACAGCGTTTTTTTCCAGCTTGTACCGGTGCGTCTTATATTTCCTCAGTGTGGACATCAACCAAGCCTCGTTTTAGGGTTGCTAAGCAACCCACATGGAAATCAAGCACTGCCTCCAATAGACACTACTTGAAGCAGTGGAAGTAAGAAAGTGCTCGGATAACAACACCGATTGGAGTAATTACTCACAACACAGAGCAGTGTGACACGCAGACGCAGCACTGGGTCACATGGGGCGGCCCAGGCTGCACAGGAAGTAGAAGCAACCCAAAACTCTACTACTAACGGCATGCATTGCAACAAAGAGCCTCTCGCAGGTGCACAGCACGGGGGGCAAGCAAGCACTATTATCATGTACATCCTGGGGCCATCACATTATAAAGTGGGCGGGCTGGTGGGCATGGCAAGGCCATTGCTAGACGCCTCTAAAAATTGGGTGCCCTAGGCAAGTGCCTCGTCTGACTATTGACAAATCCGGCCCTGTACAGGAGACAACCAATGAGAGCAGCTCCAACCTGTCCAACACATAATACACCTCAAACTTACAAAAGTATATATTGACATTAAATGATTAGACACCGACATTCCACTTTCCCATAGAACTGTAGGCGACCAATCAGCAGGCTGCCTACTTGTGGAACAGGCAAGGCAACCAATCAAAAGAGTGCCTACCTGCCCAGTAACATAAGGCACTGAAAACCTTCAACACTATGTACTGTGCGGGGAGACACCTACTGGTCAAACATGACATTACCTTTCAACATTACCTTGAACAGTACCTACTTCCCCACAGAGGATAGGCAACCAATCGGATGCCTGCCTACACTCTACCATGTTTCCCAGTGCAACAGGGTACCAAGGGGTACTGGCCAATCTGACGGCAGCTGACATTTTAAACCTGTGGCGGCACTTTTCCTTAGTCCTGGCAGCTGGAGCCGGCTTTCACCTGTAAATACAATCCTTTGTGCACAATGAGTTCCAAGGCCTAAAAAAGGCCTCCAAGTAACGACCAATGGTCCTTTACACAAGTCCATCAACTAAAACCTTTATCACAAAACCCAGAAAATGAGAATTGGATAAGCTTCCTGCTTCCAAATGTGTATTAGTTTATTTACCGGAACGTCCTGTTTTGCATACTAACACTAATACAGAGTACAACCCTGTATGCTTCCTCTTGAAAGAAATGCATCTAATCATCTCTTAAATGTATCCATTGTAATTGCCGTTCCTGCGTCCTTGGACAAAGATTTCCACAATTGAACAGACCTTACAGTAAAAAAAACAAACAAACAAAATCTTCCTCTACTGAAGTTGAAACCTCGTTTCCTCTAATCTTAAGGGGTGGCGCCTAGTTATTTGATGAGGCCTTTGGATGAAAAGCTCACTGGAAAGATACTTGATACACTTGCCATACCTCCCAACATTTCAAATTGCCAAAGAGGGACAACACACTTGTGTTTCAGGGGATGTTGCTGGGGGCGTGGCTGGTGGGCGGAGCCTTACCGATAATTTTTAGGCTATTTTATGACATAGTGTAACCTAATAAATGACTTATAACAAGATCATAGTATTTTATCTACACAGACTAATTTCTAAACACATATACTGATGTTTATAAAAAAAAAAATTGTGAGTTTTATCACTGTGTAGAATTGTGATACATTTATATACACACCACATCATACCTCCCAAGTGTCCCTCTTTAGAATGGACAGTCCCTCTTTTAGACCCAAATCCCACTGTCCATCTTTCCCACCCTAATGTTCCTCTTTTTAGGAGATCAGACTGTGTGGTGTGTATAGAAGTGTATCACCCTGGTGTCCCTGTGTTTAGGAGATCAGACTGTGTGGTGTGTATATAAGTGTATCACCCTGGTGTCCCTGTGTTTAGGAGATCAGAATGTGTGGTGTGTATATAAGTGTATCACCCTGGTGTCCCTGTGTTTAGGAGATCAGTCTGTGTGGTGTGTATAGAAGTGTATCACCCTGGTGTCCCTGTATGTAGTAGATCAGACTGTGTGGTGTGTATAGAAGTGTATCACCCTGGTGTCCCTGTGTTTAGGAGATCAGACTGTGTGGTGTGTATATAAGTGTATCACCCTGGTGTCCCTGTGTTTAGGAGATTAGACTGTGTGGTGTGTATATAAGTGTATCACATTACTCTACAGCAATAAAAGTCACATTATTATTTCTTTAAAAGTCAGTATATGTGTTTATAAATTAGTCTGCTTAAATAAAATACTTTGGTCTTGTTATAAGGCATTTATTAGGTAACTCAAGGAGGTGTCAATAGGTCATGAAACAGCCTAAAAATTCTCGTCAATGCCCCACCCACCGGTCACACCCCCAGCAACACCCCCTAAAACACAATTGTCCCTCTTTGGCAATTTAAAATGTTGGGAGGTATGCCACATAGTCTGGTCTCCTAAACACAGGGACACCAGGGTGGGAGAGAGGGATTTGGGTCTAAAAGAGGGACTGTTCTTCCTAAAGAGGGACACTTGGGAGGTGTATACTTGTATATTGGGATAAGATCTCCTCTCCTCTCCAGAATAAATAAACCAAGTTTGTCTAGATGTTCCTTATACCTTGCCCTCCGTTCCCTTAATTAATATTGTTACTCTTCGCTGTACCCTCTCCAGTTCTAAACTATCCGCTTTCAGAACTGGAGCCCAAAACTGCACAGCATATTCAAAATGAGGCCTAACCAACAATTTGTTCAACGGCAGAACCATTTAGACGCTACAAATCTGTCTAATGATTTGGGAAGCAATGCACTGGAGATTTCTCTAGCACCTAAGGGGTTAATTGAATCTGTCAAATTTGCACAATGTCCTATTTTAACCCTCTCGGTGCTAGACAGCTCTGCATTGCATTTAGCAGCAGTGCAGCGGTTAATCTACTTTTTTTTTTTTTCAAACCATGTTTAGAATTGTAACCCTTTAGAGCTAGACAGAAGAATCCAATGAATTGCAATACAATGAATACCTCTTTGGAACTCAGAGTTAAACCATAACTCGTGCCGCTTTTGGGAACTTGAGGGCCACATAAGCGGCCATACGTCTGTCTGGTTGCCTCTTCTTACTTTATGCTATTATCTAAGGCTACAAATAATTTCCCGGAGATGTGAGGGTCCCGCTGGAGCGTAAAGGGTTTATTTTCTGTATCTGATCTTGTCGAGAGTTTTGAAGCAACAGCAACACACAGATCAATACGGCTCATTCATCACCTACAGGCACTCAGCCTCTCTCATTAGTGGTGTCCTTTGTACTTTTTAATTAAGGTCACCTCACAGTCAGAAAGCCACAGCCACAGACAGATTCCTCTACCCCTCTTGCTCAGTGACATATGATCTTATGGGAAACTCAGTGGTACATGAAGCTTGCACCAAAGACTACAGCTACGAGAGGGGGGAAGGAGAGACAGAGGAGAGGAGACGAGAGAAGGAGTGGGAGGGAGAGAGAGAGGGAGTGGGAGGGAGATAGAAAAAGGGACAGACTAAGATAAAGGAGTGGGGGAGAGAGAGGAAGATATTGAGGGGAATAAAGAGTAAACTGGTTGGGGAAGGAGATTTAAAAAAAAAAAGGGGGGGGGGATTTAAAGGAGAAGTAAAAGCTTCTATTAATAACTCCCACATATGATACTATGCCCATAGAATCCTAATAGCCCTCAAGAGGTCATAGTTTAAAATTAGAGAGACAGAGGTTTAGATGTAAGTTTTACTTCACTGAGAGGGGGGTACATAAGTGGAATAGCCTACCAGCAGAAGTGGCAGATACGCGGACTGGCCTACCAGCAGAAGTGGCAGATATACGCGGACTGACCTACAAGCAGCAGTGGCAGATAGGCCAGTCCGCTTACCGGCAGACGTGGCAGATAGGCCAGTCCGCTTACCGGCAGAAGTGGCAGATAGGCCAGTTCGCTTACCGGCAGAAGTGGCAGATAGGCCAGTCCGCTAACCGGCAGAAGTGGCAGATAGGCCAGTCCGCTTACCGGCAGAAGTGGCAGATAGGCTTTCCAGCAGAAGTGGCAGATAGGCCAGTCCTCTTACCGGCAGAAGTGGCAGATAGGCTTACCAGCAGAAGTGGCAGATAGGCCAGTCCTCTTACCGGCAGAAGTGGCAGATAGGCCAGTCCGCTTACCGGCAGAAGTGGCAGATAGGCCAGTCCGCTTACCGGCAGAAGTGGCAGATAGGCCAGTCCGCTTACCGGCAGAAGTGGCAGATAGGCCAGTCTGCTTACCGGCAGTAGTGGCAGATAGGCCAGTCCGCTTACCGGCAGAAGTGACATATAAGCGGACTGGCCTACCAGCAAAAGTGGTAGAGGTTAATCTTGTGAGGGGATGTAAGCATGCAAGTGATAGGCATAAGGCTGTCCTGAACATAAGACAAGACCAAGGACCAAATAATATTTGAGATTTTCACAGTAGGAAAACGGGCGACTAGATGGGCTGGATGGTTCTCATCTGCCGTCAGAGTCTAGGTTTCTAAAATGTTCTGTGAATTTTGTCTATGATGCAGCAATAACGTCTTTACTCCGTCCTGTATGTCCTGTTCATTGAGGAGGACATGACGTTTTTTTTTTTTTATATATCTGAAGCAGGAGGGGTGCATAAGTCTATTTAGCCCCTTAACGACCAGACGATTTGCGCGGAGCGGTCAGTTAAGGACCACGGAGCATTTTTTTTTTTTTTATTGCTCCTTCTGGTTCCGGACTGCCCAAATGGTGTGCAGCCGCAGGGGGAGCCCGGAATTCCATGAAGGTCACAGTACATCATGGGTCGTTAACTCAGATCGACCTATGACGTACTATGACCGTCAAGGGTCGTTAAGGGGTTAAATAAACAAGAGTGGTGTATATTGCATAGCAAGGGTGGTTTGTATTCTGTGGTCCTGCTAGAAACTGTCATGTCCGCCTCCGTGTAAATGACATCCAGGACTGATTGAACATGTTCTTTTGAACAAAGGCAACAGGGCAAAATTCAGAGGGGCCATTAAGAATTTCTGGTATGGTAATGTAAATGGTGGGTTATGATTAGAAGGTGTATGTTTTCCTAGAATAATAATAATAAGGTGCATGTCACAGTTATGGAACGCTTTGTGGCCTGTCTCCTGTGGCAGTGTAAGTTTGTGTGTGGGGCCATATTTAAATACCAGGCGCTCCTAGGAGCCATAGTCTCCACCCCCTCAGTCTCATCCACACTTCCCTGGCACAGACAATATCCCTCTTGTCCATAACCTACACCTCTCTAGTATCCAAGGGGTTGAATAATTGCCAGTAAAGTAGTATATAAACTGGCCATCATAAACGAGGATCTGGTACAGGGGCGTGGTGGCTGCTCTGACCACGCCCATAACTCGGCAAACTGCCACGGGCCAACCTAAAGGAGCAGTAAACTTTTTTTTTTTTTTTTTAAATGAAAATCGATATGTTACAGAGCTTTTCCTGCTGAGTAAAACCAGGTCACTCACATCGCTGTCAGATGTTTTATTCAAACTTTATATCGGTTCAAATAATCAGGAAGTGAATTTATTGTGTGTTTACTTCCTGATAGTTCTAACTAATCAGGAAGTGAATTTACTGCGTTTACTTCCTGATAGTTCTAACTGACAGGAAGTGAATTTACTGTGTTTACTTCCTGATAGTTCTAACTGACAGGAAGTGAATTTACTGTGTTTACTTCCTGATAGTTCTGACAGGAAGTGAATTTACTGTGTTTACTTCCTGATAGTTCTAACTGACAGGAAGTGAATTTACTGTGTTTACTTCCTGATAGTTCTGACTGACAGAAAGTGACTCAGCAGCTTCTATCACATTCTATGGAGAACTGTATGTCAGCGACTTTCCTCTCCATTAGAATGTAAAAGGAGAACTAAATGAAATTTGACCACTAGAGGGTACTGCTAATGTAAAAAAACACATGTTTGAACAGTAATAACTCTGGAAATATGCATCCATCAGCGGTGGAAGTACACATATTTTACTCAACAGGAAATACCCTACAATATATATTTTTTCATAAAAAAAGTTTAAAGCTCCTTTAACTGTGTTGGCAAACCCACATTCTGTCCAGATAGATGCCCCTCTCCTGTAGGGTGTGTATCAGTTACTGAGAGCTGTGTGGCCTCTCTCCTGTAGGGTGTGTGTATCGGTTACTGAGAGCTGTGTGGCCTCTCTCCTGTAGGGTGTGTATCGGTTACTGAGAGCTGTGTGGCCTCTCTCCTGTAGGGTGTGTGTATCGGTTACTGAGAGCTGTGTGGCCTCTCTCCTGTAGGGTGTGTATCTGTTACTGAGAGTTGTGTGGCCTCTCTCCTGTAGGGTGTGTGTATCGGTTACTGAGAGCTGTGTGGCCTCTCTCCTGTAGGGTGTGTGTATAGGTTACTGAGAGCTGTGTGGCCTCTCTCCTGTAGGGTGTGTGTATAGGTTACTGAGAGCTGTGTGGCCTCTCTCCTGTAGGGTGTGTATCTGTTACTGAGAGCTGTGTGGCCTCTCTCCTGTAGGGTGTGTATCTGTTACTGAGAGCTGTGTGGCCTCTCTCCTGTAGGGTGTGTATCTGTTACTGAGAGCTGTATGGCCTCTCTCCTGTAGGGTGTGTATCTGTTACCGAGAGCTGTGTGGCCTCTCTCCTGTAGGGTGTGTGTATCGGTTTCTGAGAGCTGTGTGGCTTCTCTCCTGTAGGGTGTGTATCGGTTACTGAGAGCTGTGTGGCCTCTCTCCTGTAGGGTGTGTGTATCGGTTACTGAGAGTTGTGTGGCCTCTCTCCTGTAGGGTGTGTGTATAGGTTACTGAGAGCTGTGTGGCCTCTCTCCTGTAGGGTGTGTGTATCGGTTACTGAGAGCTGTGTGGCCTCTCTCCTGTAGGGTGTGTATCGGTTACTGAGAGCTGTGTGGCCTCTCTCCTGTAGGGTGTGTGTATCGGTTACTGAGAGCTGTATGGCCTCTCTCCTGTAGGGTGTGTATCGGTTACTGAGAGCTGTGTGGCCTCTCTCCTGTAGGGTGTGTGTATAGGTTACTGAGAGCTGTGTGGCCTCTCTCCTGTAGGGTGTGTGTATCGGTTACTGAGAGCTGTGTGGCCTCTCTCCTGTAGGGTGTGTATCTGTTACTGAGAGCTGTGTGGCCTCTCTCCTGTAGGGTGTGTATCTGTTACTGAGAGCTGTGTGGCCTCTCTCCTGTAGGGTGTGTGTATCGGTTACTGAGAGCTGTGTGGCCTCTCTCCTGTAGGGTGTGTGTATAGGTTACTGAGAGCTGTGTGGCCTCTCTCCTGTAGGGTGTGCGTATCGGTTACTGAGAGCTGTGTGACCTCTCTCCTGTAGGGTGTGTATCTGTTACTGAGGGCTGTGTGGCCTCTCTCCTGTAGGGTGTGTGTGTATAGGTTACTGAGGGCTGTGTGGCCTCTCTCCTGTAGGGTGTGTGTATAGGTTACTGAGGGCTGTGTGGCCTCTCTCCTGTGGGGTGTGTGAATAGGTTACTGAGGGCTGTGTGGCCTCTCTCCTGTAGGGTGTGTGTATCGGTTACTGAGAGCTGTGTGACCTCTCTCCTATAGGGTGTGTGTGTATCGGTTACTGAGAGCTGTGTGACCTCTCTCCTGTAGGGTGTGTATCTGTTACTGAGAGCTGTGTGACCTCTCTCCTGTAGGGTGTGTGTGTATAGGTTACTGAGGGCTGTGTGGCCTCTCTCCTGTAGGGTGTGTGTATAGGTTACTGAGGGCTGTGTGGCCTCTCTCCTGTGGGGTGTGTGAATAGGTTACTGAGGGCTGTGTGGCCTCTCTCCTGTAGGGTGTGTGTATCGGTTACTGAGAGCTGTGTGGCCTCTCTCCTGTAGGGTGTGTGTATAGGTTACTGAGAGCTGTGTGGCCTCTCTCCTGTAGGGTGTGTATCTGTTACTGAGAGCTGTGTGGCCTCTCTCCTGTAGGGTGTGTATCTGTTACTGAGAGCTGTATGGCCTCTCTCCTGTAGGGTGTGTATCTGTTACCGAGAGCTGTGTGGCCTCTCTCCTGTAGGGTGTGTGTATCGGTTTCTGAGAGCTGTGTGGCCTCTCTCCTGTAGGGTGTGTGTATCGGTTACTGAGAGCTGTGTGGCCTCTCTCCTGTAGGGTGTGTATCGGTTACTGAGAGCTGTGTGGCCTCTGTCCTGTAGGGTGTGTGTATCGGTTACTGAGAGCTGTGTGGCCTCTCTCCTGTAGGGTGTGTGTATCGGTTACTGAGAGCTGTGTGGCCTCTCTCCTGTAGGGTGTGTATCGGTTACTGAGAGCTGTGTGGCCTCTCTCCTGTAGGGTGTGTGTATCGGTTACTGAGAGCTGTATGGCCTCTCTCCTGTAGGGTGTGTATCGGTTACTGAGAGCTGTGTGGCCTCTCTCCTGTAGGGTGTGTGTATCGGTTACTGAGAGCTGTGTGGCCTCTCTCCTGTAGGGTGTGTGTATCGGTTACTGAGAGCTGTGTGGCCTCTCTCCTGTAGGGTGTGTATCGGTTACTGAGAGCTGTGTGACCTCTCTCCTGTAGGGTGTGTATCGGTTACTGAGAGCTGTATGGCCTCTCTCCTGTAGGGTGTGTATCGGTTACTGAGAGCTGTGTGGCCTCTCTCCTGTAGGGTGTGTGTATAGGTTACTGAGAGCTGTGTGGCCTCTCTCCTGTAGGGTGTGTGTATCGGTTACTGAGAGCTGTGTGACCTCTCTCCTGTAGGGTGTGTATCTGTTACTGAGAGCTGTGTGGCCTCTCTCCTGTAGGGTGTGTATCTGTTACTGAGAGCTGTGTGGCCTCTCTCCTGTAGGGTGTGTGTATCGGTTACTGAGAGCTGTGTGGCCTCTCTCCTGTAGGGTGTGTATTGGTTACTGATAGAGCTGTGTGGCCTCTCTCCTGTAGGGTGTGTATCTGTTACTGAGAGCTGTGTGACCTCTCTCCTGTAGGGTGTGTGTGTATAGGTTACTGAGGGCTGTGTGGCCTCTCTCCTGTAGGGTGTGTGTATAGGTTACTGAGGGCTGTGTGGCCTCTCTCCTGTGGGGTGTGTGAATAGGTTACTGAGGGCTGTGTGGCCTCTCTCCTGTAGGGTGTGTGTATCGGTTACTGAGAGCTGTGTGGCCTCTCTCCTGTAGGGTGTGTATCGGTTACTGAGAGCTGTGTGGCCTCTCTCCTGTAAGGTGTGTGTATCGGTTACTGAGAGCTGTGTGGCCTCTCTCCTGTAGGGTGTGTATCTGTTACTGAGAGCTGTGTGGCCTCTCTCCTGTAGGGTGTGTGTATCGGTTACTGAGAGCTGTGTGGCCTCTCTCCTGTAGGGTGTGTATTGGTTACTGAGAGCTGTGTGGCCTCTCTCCTGTAGGGTGTGTGTATAGGTTACTGAGAGCTGTGTGGCCTCTCTCCTGTAGGGTGTGTATCTGTTACTGAGAGCTGTGTGGCCTCTCTCCTGTAGGGTGTGTATCTGTTACTGAGAGCTGTATGGCCTCTCTCCTGTAGGGTGTGTATCTGTTACCGAGAGCTGTGTGGCCTCTCTCCTGTAGGGTGTGTGTATCGGTTTCTGAGAGCTGTGTGGCCTCTCTCCTGTAGGGTGTGTGTATCGGTTACTGAGAGCTGTGTGGCCTCTCTCCTGTAGGGTGTGTATCGGTTACTGAGAGCTGTGTGGCCTCTGTCCTGTAGGGTGTGTGTATCGGTTACTGAGAGCTGTATGGCCTCTCTCCTGTAGGGTGTGTATCGGTTACTGAGAGCTGTGTGGCCTCTCTCCTGTAGGGTGTGTATCTGTTACTGAGAGCTGTGTGGCCTCTCTCCTGTAGGGTGTGTGTATCGGTTACTGAGAGCTGTGTGGCCTCTCTCCTGTAGGGTGTGTGTATAGGTTACTGAGAGCTGTGTGGCCTCTCTCCTGTAGGGTGTGTGTATCGGTTACTGAGAGCTGTGTGGCCTCTCTCCTGTAGGGTGTGTATCGGTTACTGAGAGCTGTGTGGCCTCTCTCCTGTAGGGTGTGTGTATCGGTTACTGACAGCTGTATGGCCTCTCTCTTGTAGGGTGTGTATCGGTTACTGAGAGCTGTGTGGCCTCTCTCCTGTAGGGTGTGTGTATAGGTTACTGAGAGCTGTGTGGCCTCTCTCCTGTAGGGTGTGTGTATCGGTTACTGAGAGCTGTGTGGCCTCTCTCCTGTAGGGTGTGTATTAGTGATGAGCGAGCACCCCAATGCTCGGGTGTTCGGGTGCTCTGACCGAGCACCCCCTGAGGCTCGAGTGCTCGGCCGAACACCCGAGCCCCATTGAAGTCAATGGGAGGACTCGAGCATTACACCAGGCACCCCCTGCTCTGATGAGGGGAGGGTGCCTGGTCCATAGGAAAAGGGCAGAAAATTATGGAAACACCACAGAAATGGTTCAGGGACAGCATAGGGAGGGTGTCTGGATGCATCTTGGACTCCAACATCGCTGCTGGGAACGATCTTTCGCCCGTAGTACGCCATTTTTACAGACTGACCATAAAACACACAAAAAGGAAAATAAAAACGACTTTAGGCGAAAAATTGTTACCAAACAATATTTGCTGTATATTTACTTGTATATCATCTGCAAATTATCCCAAAAATTTCCTTGATTTTCGGAAGTGAGGCCATGATTAAGAGGGAAACGTGCGCAGAGGCAAATTCTCCCAAAAATTTCCTTGATTTTCAGAACTGAGGCCATGATTAAGAGGGAAACGTGCACAGAGGCAAATTCTCCCAAAAATTTCCTTGATTTTATTGAACTGAGGCCATGATTAAGAGGGAAACGTGCGCTGAGCCGACCATCTAAAACATTATGGGTGAGGGTCTGCTGCAGAGCTGACCATCCTAAACATTATATGCGAAGGCCCGCTAGTGAGCTGACGCTATAAAACATTATATGAGAGGGCCCGCTAGAGAGCTGACCCAATAAAACATTATATGAGAAGGCCCGCTGGTGAGCTGACCTATATAAAAATTGGCAAACAGGGCCCGCTGGTGAGCTGGCCCTATATAAAAATTATATCACAGGGCATATGGAAGAGGAGGAGGAGGATGAGAAGATTAAGAGTCAACCATATACCCGTTTTTTGGGTGGAAGGGGTGAATGGGAATACAGAGTATTCCCATCATTGTAAATAACATATATAAAGTGAGTTTATGTTCCCCCGGGGCTTTCCTCCAGTGGAGTGGAGAAGTCAGGGGAAATCCAGGCCTTGTTCATTTTTATAAGTGTCAACCTATCAGCATTGTCGGTGGAAAGGCGGATACGCTTATCTGTTATGATGCCACCAGCAGCACTAAATACCCGCTCAGACAGAACGCTGGCGGCAGGGCAGGCCAGCACCTCCAAGGCGTAGAGTGCCAGTTCATACCACGTGTCCAGCTTGGACACCCAGTAGTTGTAAGGCACAGAGGGATCATTGAGGACGCTGACACGGTCTGCTACGTACTCCTTCACCATCTTCCAAAACTTTTCCCTCCTTGTGACACTAGGCTGCGCATCAGGGTGAGGGTGCTGGCGGGGTGTCATGAAGGTGTCCCACGCCTTGGAGAGTGTTGCCCTGCCTTTCTCGGAACTGCTGTGTGCTCCCCTTTTCTCCCCTTCTCGGTTGGCCAAGGTAGCACGTACTCTGCCGCCAGCGTTGTCAGATGGAAAATTTTGGAGCAATTTTTCGACAAGAACCTTCTGGTATTGCAACATTTTGCTTGTCCTCTCCACCGGAGGAATGAGAGATGAGAAATTCTCTTTGTAGCGGGGGTCCAGAAGGGTGAACACCCAGTAATCCGTGTTGTCTAAAATGCGTACAACGCGTGGGTCACGGGAAAGGCAGCCTAACATAAAGTCAGCCATGTGTGCCAGAGTACCAACAGTCAAGATTTCGCTGTCCTCACCAGGAGGATGACTCTCAATATCCTCATCCTCTTCCTCCTCTTCTGCCCACCCACGCTGAAGAGATGGAACTAAAGTTCCATGGCTACCCTCTGTAGCGGAGGCAACCGTGTCTTCCTCCTCCTCCTCCTCCTCCTCCTCCGCCTCCTCCAATTGTCGCTGAGAAGACGAAGTGAGGGTGCTCTGGCTATCACCTTGTGTAAGCTCTTCCTCCCCCATTTCCACCTCTTCCACATGCAAAGCGTCGGTTTTAATTGTGAGCAGCGAGCGTTTCAGTAGACACAGAAGTGGGATGGTTACACTGATAATAGCGTTATCGCCGCTCACCATCTGTGTCGATTCCTCAAAATTGCGTAAAACCTCGCACAGGTCTGACATCCATTCCCACTCCTCACTTCTGATTACAGGAAGTTGAACGGAGAGGCGACGACCGTGTAACAGCTGGTACTCCACTACTGCCCTCTGCTGCTCACAAAGCCGGGCCAACATGTGGAAGGTGGAGTTCCAGCGCGTGCTCACGTCACACAGCAGCCGGTGAGCTGGCAATTGTAAGCGCTGCTGCAGCTTCAACAGGCCGGCTGAAGCTGTTGATGACTTACGGAAATGTGCACACACGCGGCGCACCTTGGTCAAGAGATCATGCACATTGGGGTAGGTTTTTAGAAATCGCTGCACCACTAAATTAAATACATGCGCTAGGCATGGTACGTGTGTGAGCTTGCCGAGCTCCAAAGCCGCCACCAAGTTACGCCCATTATCACACACAACCATGCCTGCTTGCAGGTTGAGTGGCGAGAGCCACTGCTCGGTCTGGTGACTAATCCCCTGCAACAGCTCTGAGGCCGTGTGCTGTTTGTCCCCAAGGCAGATCAGCTTCAGCACGGCCTGTTGACGCTTCCCCACTGCAGTGCTACACTGCTTCCAGCTACTGGCTGATGGGGGAGTGGCGGTGTGTGTAGAGAATTCGGAGGTGGAAACGGAGGAGGAGGAGCCAATAACGTAGGTGCTGGTGGAAACCCTGATGGAGGTAGGGCCCGCAATCCTCGGCGTGGGTAGCACCCGTGCCATCCCAGGGTCCGAGTCGCTCCCAGCCTCCACGACATTCACCCAGTGTGCCGTCAGGGAAATGTAGCGTCCCTGGCCACAAGCACTTGTCCATGTGTCAGTCGTTAAGTGGACCTTCCCAGTAACTGCGTTGGTCAGGGCACGGGTGATGTTACGGGACACATGGTGGTGTAATGCGGGGATGGCACACCGGGAAAAGTAGTGGCGGCTGGGGACCGCGTACCGAGGGACAGCTGCTGCCATCAGGCTGCGGAAGGACTCAGTGTCCACAAGCCTAAATGGCAGCATTTCGATGGCCAGTAATTTTGAAAGGTGTGAGGTTAGTGCTATGGCCTGTGGGTGGGTGGCTGGGTACTTTCTCTTGCGCTCAAATGCCTGGGGTAACGACATTTGGACGCTGTGCTGGGACAGGGAAGTGGATGTGGTCGCTGATGGTGCTTCAGATGCTACAGGTGCAGGGCGGGAGGTATGCGGGCCTGCGCCTTCGACAGGCGATTGGCCGGCACCGAAAACAGGGGAAGAGGAGGCAGTGGTGTGGCCTGCAGACACAGATGGGCGATCCAGGCGTTCCTCCCACTTACTACGGTGCTTGGATGCCATGTGTCGGATCATGCTGGTGGTGGTGAGGTTTCTAGTGTTCATGCCTCGGCTCATTCTGGTGTGGCACAGGTTGCAAACTACAAATCTTTTGTCGTCCGCACTTTCCTTAAAAAAACGCCATACCGCGGAACACCTACCCCTTGGCAAGGTAGATTTACGCAAGGGGGTGCTCCGTGGAACATTTGCGGGCCGGTTTGGTGCGGTCCGCCTTCTTTCTGTAGCCACACCACTGCCTCTTCCAGCCTGTTGCGGTGCTGCAGATGGCTCACCCTCAGGACTGCTGTCATCGCTCGGCTCTACACCTTCCCAGGTGGGGTCAGTCACCTCATCGTCCACCAAGTCCTCCTCCACTTCCTCACTCTGATCATCCTCCTCAAGTCTTGATCCCACCACATACTCAGTCATTGACAACTGTATAACATTCTCCTCAACAAGGTCTTGAGACGGAAATAGTGGTTGATTTAATGGCAACTGTGTCTCATCATCATCATCATCATCCACTACTTCCTTTGACCTTAAATGCCGTTCACATCTGTCATCTTCTTGTGATTGGGTAGCCTCTAGAAGTTGTGAATCAGGGCACAAGATGTCATGTTCCTCTGCAAGCGTGCTTGGAGAGAGGGTCAAATGAAGGATTGGTGATGAGACGAGCTCCTCACTATATCCCAGTGTGGGATCACTTCTTTGACCAGACCGTGTATGGTGGGAGGAAGGATGATCAGAGTGAGGATTATTTTGACCAGACTCTTGGCTACTGAGAGTGGACTTGGTGGAAGACAGGGTGGTGCTTAACCGACTGGAAGCAGTATCAGCTGTCATCCAACCGACCACCTGTTCGCAGTGGTCGGACCTCGAGAGTGATGTCCTGCGACGCCCTGTAAAATTACACATGAAGCTAGGTATGGTGGATGTCTTTCTTTCTTGTGCTCTGGCACCAGGCACAGTTTCTCCGCGTCCTGACCCGCGCCCTGAACTTTCAGGATCACGTCCACTTCCCCGTCCCTTTTTACCCGCCTTCTTCATCTTACACAGAATATGTGACTTTAATATTTGAGTTTGAAAACTTAACAGTATTTCTTATTATTCTGCAACTCTGCACAGTACACAGAATAGGCTGCTAAACGGCGGTGAAACACACTGAATGGAATATGTGACTTTGATATTTTAGTTTGAAGACTTAACAGTATTTCTTCCTATTCTGCAACTCTGCACAGTACACAGAATAGGCTGCTAAACGGCGGTGAAACACACTGAATGGAATATGTGACTTTAATATTTGAGTTTGAAAACTTAACAGTATTTCTTATTATTCTGCAACTGTACAGAGTACACAGAATAGGCTGCTAAACGGCGGTGAAACACACTGAATGGAATATGTGACTTTAATATTTGAGTTTGAAAACTTAACAGTATTTCTTATTATTCTGCAACTCTGCAGAGTATACAGAATAGGCTGCTAAACGGCGGTGAAACACACTGAATGGAATATGTGACTTTAATATTTGAGTTTGAAAACTTAACAGTATTTCTTATTATTCTGCAACTGTACAGAGTACACAGAATAGGCTGCTAAACTGCGGTGAAACACACTGAATGGAATATGTGACTTTAATATTTGAGTTTGAAAACTTAACAGTATTTCTTATTATTCTGCAACTCTGCAGAGTACACAGAATAGGCTGCTAAACTGCGGTGAAACACACTGAATGGAATATGTGACTTTAATATTTGAGTTTGAAAACTTAACAGTATTTCTTATTATTCTGCAACTGTACAGAGTACACAGAATAGGCTGCTAAACTGCGGTGAAACACACTGAATGGAATATGTGACTTAAATATTTGAGTTTGAAAACTTAACAGTATTTCTTATTATTCTGCAACTGTACAGAGTACACAGAATAGGCTGCTAAACTGCGGTGAAACACACTGAATGGAATATGTGACTTTAATATTTGAGTTTGAAAACTTAACAGTATTTCTTATTATTCTGCAACTGTACAGAGTACACAGAATAGGCTGCTAAACTGCGGTGAAACACACTGAATGGAATATGTGACTTTAATATTTGAGTTTGAAAACTTAACAGTATTTCTTATTATTCTGCAACTGTACAGAGTACACAAAATAGGCTGCTAAACTGCGGTGAAACACACTGAATGGAATATGTGACTTTAATATTTGAGTTTGAAAACTTAACAGTATTTCTTATTATTCTGCAACTGTACAGAGTACACAGAATAGGCTGCTAAACTGCGGTGAAACACACTGAATGGAATATGTGACTTTAATATTTGAGTTTGAAAACTTAACAGTATTTCTTATTATTCTGCAACTGTACAGAGTACACAGAATAGGCTGCTAAACTGCGGTGAAACACACTGAATGGAATATGTGACTTTAATATTTGAGTTTGAAAACTTAACAGTATTTCTTATTATTCTGCAACTCTGCAGAGTACACAGAATAGGCTGCTAAACTGCGGTGAAACACACTGAATGGAATATGTGACTTTAATATTTGAGTTTGAAAACTTAACAGTATTTCTTATTATTCTGCAACTCTGCAGAGTACACAGAATAGGCTGCTAAACTGCGGTGAAACACACTGAATGGAATATGTGACTTTAATATTTGAGTTTGAAAACTTAACAGTATTTCTTATTATTCTGCAACTGTACAGAGTACACAGAATAGGCTGCTAAACTGCGGTGAAACACACTGAATGGAATATGTGACTTTAATATTTGAGTTTGAAAACTTAACAGTATTTCTTATTATTCTGCAACTGTACAGAGTACACAGAATAGGCTGCTAAACTGCGGTGAAACACACTGAATGGAATATGTGACTTTAATATTTGAGTTTGAAAACTTAACAGTATTTCTTATTATTCTGCAACTGTACAGAGTACACAGAATAGGCTGCTAAACTGCGGTGAAACACACTGAATGGAATATGTGACTTTAATATTTGAGTTTGAAAACTTAACAGTATTTCTTATTATTCTGCAACTGTACAGAGTACACAGAATAGGCTGCTAAACTGCGGTGAAACACACTGAATGGAATATGTGACTTTAATATTTGAGTTTGAAAACTTAACAGTATTTCTTATTATTCTGCAACTCTGCAGAGTACACAGAATAGGCTGCTAAACTGCGGTGAAACACACTGAATGGAATATGTGACTTTAATATTTGAGTTTGAAAACTTAACAGTATTTCTTATTATTCTGCAACTGTACAGAGTACACAGAATAGGCTGCTAAACTGCGGTGAAACACACTGAATGGAATATGTGACTTTAATATTTGAGTTTGAAAACTTAACAGTATTTCTTATTATTCTGCAACTCTGCAGAGTACACAGAATAGGCTGCTAAACTGCGGTGAAACACACTGAATGGAATATGTGACTTTAATATTTGAGTTTGAAAACTTAACAGTATTTCTTATTATTCTGCAACTCTGCAGAGTACACAGAATAGGCTGCTAAACTGCGGTGAAACACACTGAATGGAATATGTGACTTTAATATTTGAGTTTGAAAACTTAACAGTATTTCTTATTATTCTGCAACTGTACAGAGTACACAGAATAGGCTGCTAAACTGCGGTGAAACACACTGAATGGAATATGTGACTTTAATATTTGAGTTTGAAAACTTAACAGTATTTCTTATTATTCTGCAACTGTACAGAGTACACAGAATAGGCTGCTAAACTGCGGTGAAACACACTGAATGGAATATGTGACTTTAATATTTGAGTTTGAAAACTTAACAGTATTTCTTATTATTCTGCAACTGTACAGAGTACACAGAATAGGCTGCTAAACTGCGGTGAAACACACTGAATGGAATATGTGACTTTAATATTTGAGTTTGAAAACTTAACAGTATTTCTTATTATTCTGCAACTGTACAGAGTACACAGAATAGGCTGCTAAACTGCGGTGAAACACACTGAATGGAATATGTGACTTTAATATTTGAGTTTGAAAACTTAACAGTATTTCTTATTATTCTGCAACTGTACAGAGTACACAGAATAGGCTGCTAAACTGCGGTGAAACACACTGAATGGAATATGTGACTTTGATATTTTAGTTTGAAGACTTAACAGTATTTCTTCCTATTCTGCAACTCTGCACAGTACACAGAATAGGCTGCTAAACTGCGGCGAAGCACACTGAATGGAATATGTGACTTTGATATTTTAGTTTGAAGACTTAACAGTATTTCTTCCTATTCTGCAACTCTGCACAGTACACAGAATGTGCTGCTAAACTGCGGCGAAGCACACTGAATGGAATATGTGACTTTGATATTTTAGTTTGAAGACTTAACAGTATTTCTTCCTATTCTGCAACTCTGCACAGTACACAGAATAGGCTGCTAAACTGCGGCGAAGCACACTGAATGGAATATGTGACTTTGATATTTTAGTTTGAAGACTTAACAGTATTTCTTCCTATTCTGCAACTCTGCACAGTACACAGAATGTGCTGCTAAACTGCGGCGAAGCACACTGAATGGAATATGTGACTTTGATATTTTAGTTTGAAGACTTAACAGTATTTCTTCCTATTCTGCAACTCTGCACAGTACACAGAATAGGCTGCTAAACTGCGGCGAAGCACACTGAATGGAATATGTGACTTTGATATTTTAGTTTGAAGACTTAACAGTATTTCTTCCTATTCTGCAACTCTGCACAGTACACAGAATGTGCTGCTAAACTGCGGCGAAGCACACTGAATGGAATATGTGACTTTGATATTTTAGTTTGAAGACTTAACAGTATTTCTTCCTATTCTGCAACTCTGCACAGTACACAGAATGTGCTGCTAAACTGCGGCGAAGCACACTGAATGGAATATGTGACTTTGATATTTTAGTTTGAAGACTTAACAGTATTTCTTCCTATTCTGCAACTCTGCACAGTACTCAGAATGTGCTGCTAAACTGCGGCGACGCACACTGAATGGAATACGTGACTTTGATATTTTAGTTTGAAGACTTAACAGAATGTGCTCTAATCTGCAACTTTGCACACTAAACAGAATGTGCTCTAATCTGCAACTTTGCACACTAAACAGAATGTGCTCTAATCTGCAACTTTGCACACTAAACAGAATGTGCTCTAATCTGCAACTGTGCACACTAAACAGAATGTGCTCTAATCTGCAACTTTTCACACTAAACAGAATATTTTTTTTTTTTTTTTTTTTGTTTTTTTCCCCCCACACAAAATAACCTGCTGCCCCCACACACAGTAGTCCTAAAAAGGACTTTTGGTTCTTTTTTTTCACAATTTTTTTTTTTTCCTCCCTACACTGCCTTTCCCTTCCTATCCTCAGCTCTCCCTGGCTCAGACTGAGCCGAACTCGATGGTCAGGTGCTATACAGCACCCGACCACGGGTTCTGGCCATCCAATCAGTGTAATGCCAGCAGCCAACATGGCTGCTGGCATTACACCGATGTCAGAGCCTCCCTGCACGTTTATTGGCTGCGCAGCAGCCGCAAAACGTGCGGGGAGGAGACCCGAACATGGCGGGCGAGCACATGCGGTACTCGTACGAGTACCGCCATGTGCCGAGCAGAGCGATGCTCGAGCCGATCCGAGCATCGGCCGAGCATGCTCGCTCAACACTAGTGTGTATCTGTTACTGAGAGCTGTGTGGCCTCTCTCCTGTAGGGTGTGTATCTGTTACTGAGAGCTGTGTGGCCTCTCTCCTGTAGGGTGTGTGTATCGGTTACTGAGAGCTGTGTGGCCTCTCTCCTGTAGGGTGTGTATTGGTTACTGATAGAGCTGTGTGACCTCTCTCCTGTAGGGTGTGTATCTGTTACTGAGGGCTGTGTGGCCTCTCTCCTGTAGGGTGTGTATCTGTTACTGAGAGCTGTGTGACCTCTCTCCTGTAGGGTGTGTGTGTATAGGTTACTGAGGGCTGTGTGGCCTCTCTCCTGTAGGGTGTGTGTATAGGTTACTGAGGGCTGTGTGGCCTCTCTCCTGTGGGGTGTGTGAATAGGTTACTGAGGGCTGTGTGGCCTCTCTCCTGTAGGGTGTGTATTGGTTACTGATAGAGCTGTGTGGCCTCTCTCCTGTAGGGTGTGTATCGGTTACTGAGAGCTGTGTGGCCTCTCTCCTGTAGGATGTGTGTATTTGATACTGAGAGCTGTGTGGCCTCTCTCCTGTAGGGTGTGTGTATAGGTTACTGAGGGCTGTGTGGCCTCTCTCCTGTAGGGTGTGTGTATAGGTTACTGAGGGCTGTGTGGCCTCTCTCCTGTAGGGTGTGTGTATAGGTTACTGAGGGCTGTGTGGCCTCTCTCCTGTGGGGTGTGTGAATAGGTTACTGAGGGCTGTGTGGCCTCTCTCCTGTAGGGTGTGTGTATCGGTTACTGAGAGCTGTGTTGCCTCTCTCCTGTAGGATGTGTGTATTTGATACTGAGAGCTGTATGGCCTCTCTCCTGTAGGATGTGTGTATTTGATACTGAGAGCTGTGTGGCCTCTCTCCTGTAGGGTGTGTGTATTTGATACTGAGAGCTGTGTGGCCTCTCTCCTGTAGGGTGTGTGTATTTGATACTGGGAGCTGTGTGGCCTCTCTCCTGTAGGGTGTGTATCAGTTACTGAGGGCTGTGTGGCCTCTCTCCTGTAGGGTGTGTGTATTTGATACTGGGAGCTGTGTGGCCTCTCTCCTGTAGGATGTGTGTATTTGATACTGGGAGCTGTGTGGCCTCTCTCCTGTAGGATGTGTGTATTTGATACTGAGAGCTGTGTGGCCTCTCTCCTGTAGGGTGTGTGTATTTGATACTGAGAGCTGTGTGGCCTCTCTCCTGTAGGGTGTGTGTATTTGATACTGAGAGCTGTGTGGCCTCTCTCCTGTAGGGTGTGTGTATTTGATACTGGGAGCTGTGTGGCCTCTCTCCTGTAGGGTGTGTATCAGTTACTGAGGGCTGTGTGGCCCCTCCAGTGTAGTGTTTACAACCCCTGAGGTCCCCAGTGGGGTAGTGGATGGAGGCCCTCATATGTAGGATAAACGTTTAGGATCCATTTTTTGATTTCGTTGTAAACTTCTTTTCTTCCCCTATTTGTAAGAAAATCAGCTGTATGTAAGTGTTCTGTAGCCTCACTCCTGCACCTTCTAGCCACAGGATTAAAGTTCCTTTCTGTAAAAATGGGCTATTGAGAACCCACAGTGAGAACCCCAGTGAACTCCATATGTATCTCTGCATTAAAATTCCCCTGATCCCCTTCTCCCATATCAGTGTGATTCTCTCTACACAGTCTCTTACCTATCTGTAGGTAATAAAGGGATTGCATTTCAAGTCTTTTCCTGCAGTGCCCTCTTGTGTCAAGCAGGAGGAATTGCATGACCGTAATAGTTTGCAGCGTTTGTCATGTTGAATTATTATTATTAACTCCTTGAGGACTAGTGGTGCATCACTGCAAAGCAAGTATTTGCAGTACCCTGGATGAGGAGAATTGGGTTAGACTTCCAATGTGATGCATTAACCCTTTCAGTGCTAGCAATGCATTGAATGCCTCCCTGGCACACAAAGGGTTAATGTGTGAGCTGTACAGTGATGGTGCTAGAAGTGCTGAACTATTCTTAATAACAACTCCCCACTTACCATGGTCAGAAAATCCTAACGACCCTCATGAGTTTTACTGTGCACCTTTGTTCAAGAGAAATAATATCCAGGACTGACTGCAGTTGTTATGTGGTTGGAGGCTGACATGATGGTTACCAGCAGGATCACAGAGCCACACGCTTCACTCAGTGTCACCCATTAATGACCACCCACATCCTCTGGTCCTTACCCCTCTGGCACTCAAAGGGTTAAGGGTTAATTAGGTTCATGCACTTTGCCTGTCCCAGATTTTAAAAGTGTGTCCCATGTCCCTGGGAGAATACAAAGTCCCGGGATTCAGACTCCAGAGCACAGAGTTCTAAACACTAGGAGAACTGGTTATTGTTTGCTGTGACAGGAAGTGATATCTCTGCTGGGCTACAACAAAATGGCTTCCAGACAGAGCTCTAAACGGAGAGAGAGAACTGATCCTTATTCCTGACGTTGTTTACTCAGTGCACAGAACACGTCAATCAATTGACTTTGTCGCACCAAATATGTCGATCAAATTACCAAATGATGAACATGTCCACCAAATATATAAATCCACCAAAAGAATTCAGTGCACAGAATATGTCAATCAATTCACCAAATGATGAACAGTTCCACCTAATATGTCAGTCACTCCACCAAATGATGACATCTGGTCAACAAATGAATTCTATCGCACCGAATATGTCCATCAAATCACCAAATGACGAACGGGTTCACGGAATATGTCAATCAAATCACGAAACGTTGAAAGGATCCCACCGAATTTGCCACAAAAAGCTGAAACTTTGTCACTGAATATGTCAATCAAATCACCAAATAATGCACGGGCTCACGGATTATGTCGAAATTTCATCATTCGGTGATTGATTGGCATATTCTGTGTGACAAAATTCATTTGGTGACAAAATGTCATCATTTGGTGGATTGATTGACATATGTGGTGGACCCATTCATCATTTGGTGATTTGATTGACATATTCTGTGCACTGAATTCTTTTGGTGGATTTATATATTTGGTGGACACATTCATCATTTGGTAATTTGATCTACATATTTGGTGCGACAAAGTCATTTGGTGACAAAATGTCATTTGGTGGAACCCTTTCATCATTTGGTGAACAGATTGACATATTCTGTGCACTGAGTAAACAACAATGTATTTGGTGGAATATATACATTCAGTGGACAACATGACCTTGGTGGCCTAACTGCTGCAATTTTGTTGACAAAATGAATGGTTTATAAGCGGCACCCCATAGGTTACATCCATACACATCCCTGAAGTCAAGTGCTCATGTCTCCGCAGTGTCCCCGAAAAGCAGAATGGAAATGTGGTCACCCAAAGTTCACTTAATCCATGTGGTAATTGCAGTTTTGGAAGCAGGTCTGCCCCTCCTGATGCCTTCTGGCATAACAAATAGGGTATTTGTTTGTCTAAAGGATTTAGGGCTCGATTCAAATGTTGGCGTTGGCAGAAAAAACTGGCGACGCTGGTTTTAACATCAACTGAGCAATGCAAATGTTCCACTAGAAACAAGTGACGTCAGTTCTGAAACACATCACCGTTCGCCAGAACAGCAAAATCTCACCCATAGAGGATAATGTACAAGCGACGCCAAAAGCTATTCAAATGTTGGCGTTAGGGCTAACTTGCGTTAAATTGCAACATTTCTCTCCAGAAATCTAACGCCTATTTTTTTGGGAGAACAGCACACCACACAGAGTAAAAAATCCAAGTAGACAGTTTTGAACAGCATTCTTTGTGCTTTTCCCTACCCAGCCACTAGGGGAACACAGAGATGGCTTTCAGCACCATGGACAGCTTTAAATGCCATAGGGATGTGCACTGCTCACCCCTGTGGCATTCAAAGGGTTACAATCAATGAAATTAGTACACCAAGCACTACACAATGCCCCCTTCCACATCCCCCCTTAGTATGTCACATATATTGCATATATAGGACATACTAACCCCATCCACATCCACCTCATGGACTTCCATGTAGTAGACAAATCTGTTTTTTATTCCACAATTAACCCTTTGAGTACCAGAGAGGTAGGAAAGCATTGCTTAGCATGTTTCCTAGCCCTCTGACCCCCAAAGGGTTAATAGGCAAGGTAGATACCTTGCCTGTATATATGTGTGTGTGTGTGTGTGTGTGTGTTGTTAATACATATTTTTTATTAAAAAGCCATTAATAAATGTATTTTGACTTACAGCCATTCATTCATAATGCCCTACCTCCTGTGTCTCTTTGCTATAAGTAATTTTGCTCCACTCTCCTTCAAACGGAGAGTGGAGCAAAAATACTACTAACAAAGGGACACAGTAAGTAGGACAATATTAACCCTTTGAGTGCCAGAGTGGAATGCAATGCAGTGCACTGCATTCCACTCTGGCACTCAAATGGTTACTAAATCAGTGACATACTGTATTGCTGAAGGAACCCTGCGCTGACAGCAGCGCTGCCTTTAACAAATAGGCAACCCCTCTCCCAAGTGTGGGCATGTGCTATATTACAACGAAACTTGGCTTCAGCAAAAGAAGAGGCATTGGAGGAAGTAGGTGGAGGGGAGAGAGACATCGGAGGAAGCGGGTGGCAAGCTTGTATTTGCTGCCCGCTTTCTCCGATACCTCTCTCCCCTCCTCACGCGTTGGCATTGTGCCCAGATGCCTGGCGTCGCCCATGGTACAATTCGTCCCTTCTCACAATGCCCATTTTATCAATAAAGGCTGTTCTGTTCTACCCTCCTTAATACAAGTCTTGGCTGTATTTCTGGAGTGGACTTGGACTGGGGATTCCACTTGCCTCGCCGGTCTACTGGCGTAGGGCCTCTGGAAACCCCACCTAGGGTTCTGCAGCTAAATTCACTAGCTCTGCCAGGGGGCAGCATCCAGTTGATCCTGCCTGAGTATCCAGGACCTCCAGACCACCAGGAAGCAGCAGGGCTCCAGCCGGCCGTGGAAGAGGGGCAGCAGCAGCGGCGGTTCAGGAGCCGACGACCCCAAAAGGGTCCGGTAAATCCTGGTACCGTCACAAACCTGAAGAAATATGGTACATGGAGATTTGCAAGACAAAGCTCCTAGTTCAGAAACCTGCCTAGCTGAGTAAAAGAAAAAACGTCTTACATGTAAGATGTTCGATATAAACTGAGGACAGAGGTTCAATGCAGAACCTCTAATACCAGATTCAGATCCTGTGGAGGAGTAGGTTCTCTGAAGAGGGATAATGGGAGCAACGCCTTGTAGAGATGTCGGAACTTTAGGAGTTGTGGACATTTTGTTTTTTCTGGAATAGAATTGATAATGCAGAGTATTGTACTTTAGGAGAACTTGGTCTCAGTCCTTTATCCAAACCAGCCTGCAAAACATGAAGGGAAGTTTTGTTTAGATTGCAAAATGGATTTTCCATATTCTGCGGACAATTTTTGTGTACTTTCTACATTGTGTAGATAACTGGATCACTAAGCCTTTGTGTTCATAAGATCTGGGTTTCAAGTTCCATCCATCAAAGCCAGTTTAATTCGACTGGTATAATAAGTGGGATTTTGTGTGAGCAGAGTAGTAGTAAAGGTAGATGCAAAGTGTTTATATATGTGTCTGAATATGATGACACCATGTCCCCCACCCAGGCCTTGAGCGTGTGATGATTGAGCCTTGCTCCTCAGCCTGAAACACTGGCGTTGGTTCTTGCAACCTACCAGTATAGATTTTATAAGGGATGGCAGCTGATGAGGTTTGGAGTAATCAGCCACCAATGAAGTGATTGCTGGTTGGCTCGGAATAGGATCACTTTTCAATGAATGTGATGATGGTCCCTGTTCCATGGTCAGCTGTAATGGTCTCAGATGAAACTGGAAAATGATACCTCTCCTGTGGCATCAACAATCCTCTCTATAAGCTGCACACAATTTTTCACAGATGTATTTGGTTGGCTCTATACTGAAAACTTCAGTTTGCAATGTGATTACCTTGAGAAACAGCAAAAAGTTTCTGCTGGGATATTGAAAAAGCAGACCCAGATATTCCAGTCATTGAGATGGTGTGAAATGAGACTTGTGTGTATTTAAGACGCACCAGTGTTATTGCAGAATTTGCTTTGTCACGTGGCTGTGTCTTGTAATTTCTGGGCTGTTGTGGCCTTGGTCAATGTCATCCAGGTAAGGAGTTATATTTATTTATACCTTGTGATGAGGGATGCTATTCATGGTGCCAAGATGTTTGAGAAGACTCTGGGTGATGTGGATATGCTGAAAGGGCTTGCCACAAATCGGAAATGTAGATCCTGAAAAGCAAATTTAAGGAACTGGTGGTGAGTTGGTGGGATAACAATGTGAAAATGTGTCCAGAGATGCCAGAACTTCTTCCTCCTGCCAAGGCAACAATTACAAATTTTAGTGACTCCATCTTGAATTTGGGTACCTTCAGGTATTTGTTGAGGTCATTTAAATGAAGGACTGATCGAAAATCTTCCTCTTTTTTTGGAAACTATTAAGGGGTTTTAAATAGAAGCACTGAAACTTGGGGACTGGATTTATCAATTTTTAGTGAAGACACTGTACTATTTGGAGACAAAAAGCTTCTGCTATTGCAATGGGCTTTGGAATGAAAAAATACCTAAAAGGTGATAATCTGATTAAATTAACTTGATATCCTTGAGTAATAGTAGTACCCGTTCTCTTTGATGAACAAACTCCATCTCAGAAGCAAAAGACTGAATTTCTTACATCGATTGGAGGACTCTGGGGAAGAGCCCTGATCCCACCTTCAGGAGGATGGAGATTTAGAAGCCCCTGATTTGGTGGAAGGTTTCTTTTCATGAATTCATAAGGGAGCTCTTCACCACCAACTGCTTCAGGTTGATGACAGATTAAAAAGAATATTCCACAGACCTCTTCTCCTCTCTCAAACAGTCTCCCAATGTGAAGCAGTTAGTGGTGAAGAGCTCACTTATGAGTGCAACAGAAAATGGTACTTTAAAGGGATAGTAATGTTTCATAATAAAAGCAGCTCTAATTAATCATCATAGTATTTGGACTTTGGAGAGTGTTATTTCAATTCTGTCAGAGTTGTAGTTCAAGAGTAATTCAATGACAAATTATCCCCCTCCCGCCCCATTTACTGATGTAACACTGCTCAGCCAGAGCAGAAGGGAGATACCCAGGTAGACTGCAGAGAGGGACAATCTTCAGTTAAGAAAAGGGAAAAACCTGAAAAACTTGTCAAGGGGGGCAGGGTTTTCATTGTTCTCATAGGAAGAAGATTGTCCCCTGCTATCTGTCTGGTCTATGGACTGCATTCCACATCTGAGAAGACATGGCTTACACTAGGTAAAAGGGGCGGGAGGGGAAACTTTGCTTTGTGAATATCTCTCCAACCATAAAGGTTTGAGAGATAAGACATATTGTTCTTCATGTTTTTTTTAACGACTATAAAATAAAATAAAGATAAAACGAAGTATTACTATCCCTTTAAATCCACAAAGGACACGTGGACCTGTGCACACATGTATCCCAGATAATGTGCCCATATCACATTCTCATCAAAACCACAATATCAACGGCAAATTCTTTTGTGGCTCATCTAATGTTATTTACCTCATGTGTGTGAAATGTCCCCAAACAGAACTGTATCTGGATGAGACAGGACAGACCCTGAGAAATAGTATGAATTCTCATAGGTCCAGTGTGAACAACAAAGGAGACATTCCAATTGGTCAACACTTTTGCAGGATGGGTCACAGCATTTAATATCTCAGTGACTGGACTGATGGGAAATTTGAAGGCACAGACACAGAAAGATCTGGGTGTATAAACCGATAACAAAGTTTAACTCTGAACCGTGACAAGGAATGTGTCACATTATGCCACAAAATAAACATTTTGGTCCTTTTGGATGCTGGAGGGGGGTTTGCACGTCTCATTGTAAGTGATGGGTTGTGCACTTGGAGGGTTAACCCATACATTCTTTAGAGCTAACCATCAATTTCACTGGAGCTTGAAAGAAGTAATATTGTTTGCATTCTCTAATCCAATTTATAAAGCTGTACCAGAGCCTAGAGTATAATTTATGGCCCATACTAGGGAATAAAATATTCTGTTAATGGAATTTTACCTTTTGCGTGCCACAGCGGTATCCAGGGGGTTAGACTTTAAAAATAATGTGCATTTAGTCATGTATTGTGTATTCATTCTTTATTCTGATTACTCCTGAAGAAGAGACCCAATTGTCTTGAAAGCTTAAATCTAAAGCCACTCAGTTATCCAATACAAGTATCACTTTAAAGGGATAGTAATACCTAAAATGTAAAAAAAAATATGTTGTAGGGTTTATCCCCCTGAGTAAAACAAGAGTACTCCCACTGCTGAAAGATGTTTCATTCAAAAGTTATTAATTTTCAAAGTTGAATTTTTTAGGTGCAATATCACAGTGGCCTGAAATTGTACAGTGGCGCTGTTGCTACACGATCCTATGGACAGCTCTGGTCTCAGGACCATAAATCTCCATAGGATGGTGTAGCAACAGCGCCACTGTAAAATTTCAGGCCACTGTGATATTGCACCTAAAAAATTCAACTTTGAAAATTAATAACTTTTGAATGAAACATCTTTCAGCAGTGGGAGTACTTTTGTTTTACTCAGGGGGATAAACCCTACAACATATTTTTTTTTACATTTTAGGTATTACTATCCCTTTAAGTCTACCAGTCTCCTGAAAAAAATAATAAAGTAGTTAGCTCCAGGAGGGTGTTATAGACAGAATATGGGAGTTTTATCACAGTGTACCCATCTGGTCTGTGCACCCCTCAATGGAGGACAGATCAATAAAATATATATATATTAACTGTCCCTTATTAGTTAATAATCACGGCTATTGTTGCCTCTGACAGTAGCAGCATTAGAAACTGAAATCCCCTCAGTGTACCCCTCCCCCCATTATTCCCAGAGATGCTACTGAAAGCTCCAGAGAGGCTGTTGATAATTCTTATTGGCAGCTGTGGAGATGCACCCACCTGTACAGCCAATAGGAATGAGGCTCACACTGCCAGTCACCTCTGGCAGCATCCGCATTATAAACATTCAGCCCCTAGTGCACAGGTTCCCCCCCCATAGATCTCTCCAGAGACAACTGAGGATTCCTGTTGGCTACTGTGATGTCACACCCACCTGTACAGCCAATAGGAATGAGTAACACATTGCTCTTCTGTAAAAAGGTGTGTTCTAATATTATCAGACTGATCTATAAAATTCTTCCTATGATGATAGAAATTAAAGGAAAATAGTCTCCTACAAATACCCCTCCTCCACCATCACTAACTCCCTTAATCTGGACAGAAAATCCTAATGTCCACTATGAATCTATTTCGTGTGGACTGGTTCTCAAAACAAAGCTCAATTAATTCACGATGACCATTAGGATTTTCTATCCAGATTAAGGGAAGCAGGGGGCTGTTAAGGGATGGCAAAACTTAAGATGTAGGGTTTATCCCCTGCCGAGTAAAACAAGGGTGCTCCCATTGCTGAGAGGTTTTATTCAAACATTATTGCAGCTCAAACTTGCATTTTTTTTCTTTTCTTTTAAAGGTTCAATATCTCAATGGCCCGAAATTGTACAGTGGCGCTGTTGCTACACCATCTTAAGGACAGCTCCAGTCAGCTGATCATAAACCTCAATAGGATGGTGTAGCAACAGCGCCAATAACATTTCAGGCCATGGGGGTGTACTGCACTAAGAAAATGCTGTAATAACGTATGAATAAACCACCTTTCAGCAGTGGGAGCACCCTTGTTTTACTCAGGGGGATAAACACTAGAACAGTTTTATGTATTAACCCTTTGAGTACCCCTCTGGCACTCAAAGGGTTAAGTGCTACTATTCCTTTAATATTAGGAGCTGGTGTTTGTGTAGGAAAAGGCTTGTGCATATTTCTCAGACAAATCAACTTTCCTTCCTCACCACTTAACCCCTTAACGACCGACGCAGTCAGTTAAGGATCATATATATATATTTTTTTTTCTCCATCCGCTTCTGGACTCCCCGAACGGTGTGCAGCCGTGGGGGGAGCCCGGAATTCCATGACGGTCATAGTACGTCATGGGTCGTTCAGTCACAATCGACCCTTGACGTACTAGGACCGTCAAGGGTCGTTAAGGGGTTAATTCACCTCTATGAAAACGGTAATGTGCACTCCCGTAAAGGGAACATGTTCTTTGTTCTTAAAGGGGAGGTCTCACCTCCGGTAATGTCCTTCGTATATGAATCTTGCATGGCAATTTATGTTCTCAAGTCCGGTTTTGTTTTTTTAACCCGTTGAGTGCCAGAGGGGTACGCAACTCAAAGGGTTAAAAGCTGTATTGACCGAGATATGGGCTTTAGAATATAATCATGTGGCGTCAGTTCAGGACGGGGTGCGGTACAGAGCTGTACCGCAGCCTGTCAATATTCGCTTCTACCCCAATCCCAATTGTTCCCCTATTGCCGCCGCCACCACCACCACCGACGAAGGAATCTAGTATGTGACCTGGCGCACTCTCTTGCCAATGAGATCGCTCCAGGTCACATCCTGGATTCCCCCATCAGAGGAGGCGGTGGTAACGGGGAACAGTTGGAGAGGGGAAGAAGTGAATATTGACAGGATGCGGTACAGAGCTGCACAGCAACCCGCCCTGAACGGACGTCATGTGATTATATTATAAAGCCTATATCTCGGTCAGCACAGATTTTAAAAAACAAAACCGGATTGAACATTAATTGCCATGCAAGATTCATATAAGAAGGACCTTGCCGGAGGTGAGAGTTCCAGTAACTTTTAATAAGAATGAACACACGCATTATCATTACAAGAAACTCCTAATGACCCCCATGTATTACACACTGGCTCTTTGGTTCAAAAGATAATCTCGTCAATCAGTCCATTGAGAGGGGCATGACAGTTGCTAGCAGGATGACAGGACCTCAAACTCCACCCACTGTAGATGGTAATCTTATCCCCATTAAGGACCAGAGGTGTGTGCAACGCATTGCGCATCCCCCTCCTGTCCTTAAAGGAGCAGTAAACTTTTACACTGAGTGAAAACTAGGGTTTTTCCTGGTGAGTAAGACACTACTGGCAGCTGTTTTATTTAAAACGTATAATCTTTCAAAAGGACAGGAAGTGATGAAGCTGTTTTCTTCGCATTCTATGAAGAACTGTAGCCACTGGCTTGTCGATCCCATACATTGCAACAGAACAACTCACACCAGGGGAGCTGTAAGTGAGCTCTTTAACAGTGCCCTCTGGTGTCTAATGTGAAAAGTATTTATAAAAAAAAAAAAAAAAAAAAAAAAAAAAAAAAATACACTCCCAAGCATAAATTCCTTTGCTATACTTTGCAGAAAAAGCCCTAAAATATTTTATTTATATATATATATATATATATATATATATATATATTTTTTTTTTTTTTTTTTTTTTAAATAAAGGTTTACTATACCTTTTTAAGTAGGTATATGCAATCCCCTGCTTCAGTTTTGTGGTGGTGGTGGGGGGTTTTGTGTGTTTTTTTTTTTTTGGGGGGGAGGGGGCTGCCAGCAACTGTTATGTCCGCCTCCTCAAATAAAAGGAGAATCCATTGTGGCTATTAGGAGTTTTTGGCCATTGTAAAGTGTTTGTGTGTGCGTGCGTGTTTCCTTGTGTGTGCGCGTGTTTGTGTTTTTGTTTCTGTGTGTGTGCCTGCGCGTTTCTGTGCATGTGTAAAGGGTTATTATGTTTTAAAGGGATAGTAATACTTAGTTTTAACTTTATTTTGTAGGCATTAAAAAAACATGAAGAACGATGTCTTATCTCTCAAACCTTTATGGTTTGAGAGATATTCACAAGCAAAGTTTCCCCTCCCGCCCCTTTTACCTACTGTAAGACATCTCTTCTCAGATGTGGAATCCAGTCCATAGACCAGACAGATAACAGCAGTGGACAATCTTCTTCCTATGAGAACGATGAAATCCCTGCCCCCCTTGACAAGTTTTTCAGGTTTTTCCCTTATCTTAATTGAAGATTGTCCCTCTCTGCAGTCTACCTGGGCACCTCCCTTCTGATCTGGCTGAGCAGTGTTACATCAGTAAAAGGGGCGGGAGGGGGATACTTTGTCATTGAATTACTCTTGAACTACAACTCTGACAGAATTGAAATAACACTCTCCAAAGTCCAAATACTATGATGATTATTTAGAACTGCTTTTATTATGGAACATTACTATCCCTTTAATTCTCCTTTAACCCGAGTGTCAGAGGAGTATCCAGCACATTGTGACTCTCCAGGCATGCAAAGGGTTAACAAGTTGCAAACCTGTTTTTCTTCAGTCAGTGGGTTGGCATTATGCTAGACGATGGAATTTGGTTATATTTTGGAAATCTAAAGAGACAGTAATGTCAGAATATAAATGTACATAGGATTGTTCAGTGTAATGTTAAATAAATAATGCACAGTATCTTTGGTAATGACTGTATTTATGTATTGTTCTAGTAAATAGTCAAAAAGTTCCCCTTCAGCCCCTTTCCATAACGTCATGCAGAGTTCACCGAGACGTGAAAGGTGTGTGCGTAGGTGTGCCACAGATACTATGCATTCTATTACATTACACTGAACAATCCTATGTATATTTAAATTTATATTTTGACATTACTATACCTTGAAAAGTATTGTGATGGTAATTTATTTCTCTTTAAAGGGATAGTAATACTTCGTTTTAACTTTATTTTATTTTGTAGGCATTAAAAAAACATGAAGAATGATATAAGTCTTATCTCTCAAACCTTTATTGTTTGAGAGATATTCACAAGCAAAGTTTCCCCTCCCCGCCCCTTTTACCTAGTGTAAGCCATCTCTTCTCAGATGTGGAATGCAGTCCATAGGCCAGACAGATAACAGCAGGGGACAATCTTCTTCCTATGAGAACAATGAAAGCCCTGCCCCCCTTGACAGGTTTTTCAGGTTTTTCCCTTATCTTAACTGAAGATTGTCCCTCTCTGCAGTCTACTTGGGCACCTCCCTTCTGATCTGGCTGAACAGGGAGGGGGATACTTTGCTTGTGAATATCTCTTAAACCATAAAGGTTTGAGAGATAAGACTTATATCGTTCTTCATAAAGATAAAACGAAGTATTACTATCCCTTTAAAAGCAAGGCTTGACCAATCCTGGGCACCAGGTAGCTATGGCAGCTAGCGATTGCATCCTGGTAGCTAAAAGGTGCGATAAAACTTGTTTGGATGAAGCACTTTTTAAACTGGTGCATGTTTTGTACTGGATGAACAGGTGATGGGGAAACCGGCTGACTGGCATCATGGGTGTGTCAGGCCACCATCAGGGGACTTGAGGGTACACGCTCACTGGGTGTACACAACATTTCTGAATGCTGGGAGGAGGAGTGATTCATAATTAAGCTTGAGATGTAGCTACCGGGGGCCACAGGAGGGCCTGCTGCTTCCGCAAACTACTGTGGCCTGGTACAGAATGTTGAAGGACTGGCGGGTAGGCGGAGGAACTCGATTACTCTCATCCAACCCGCAGCTCTCGGAAGCAAAGGAAGTAAGATGGCACTCCTGGTGCGTGAAAAAGTGTACTCTATTTTACTTGCTCTGGCTTAATTATAAGGGTTGGGGTGATTGTAAAACGACTGGGGTAAAAAATATACCAACCTTATCAATAGGAATGATTCTGGGGTCTGTGTGCAAGAATGTGGGGCTACTGCAAATCATGGAATTCCTGTTGTATAAGGTTCATGCGATGGTATATTGCTCTGCTTGTCTAATCTTTTATTCCGCTGGACTTCTCAAAGTGTATTGACCCAGCGGTCTCAATTAATATTGATTGGTGCTGGGTGGATGATATGGATGCTCTTTGGTTCACCGGTGCTCTGAGTGATGTGCTGTCTGGCTGACTGCTGATTATATGTGTGAGAGACATTGTGCATGTGATCATAATTTGTGTACTGTCCAATTAAATGTGCGATAAGGGGTTCTCTTCCAGGATGAAATGTAAGACTCAGAGTCAAACCTAATTTGCCAAGCCTAGGCTTACCACACTACAAGTATAAAGATTCGGCTGCACTCAGATGAATACACATTGCACATCCATATATGTCGGACTTATGATCTCTCTGTTTTGTATGTCCTGCCTCGCTCTGCTCCTTGCTTTGTTTTGCTGTCCATGTGCAGTTTGTTTTAAATGAAGATTGAATAAAGATACAAATTTTTAATATGGATGTGCAACGTGTATTCATCTGAGTGCAGCCGAATCTATATACTTGTTACGTTGTGTTTCCGGCATTTGGAGAACCGGATCGTCCTTGCACCAGAAGTTGGGAACTCCAGAATTGGTTATGGAGGATGTTATATTAAAGGGATAGTAATACTTCGTTTTATCTTTATTTTATTTTGTAGGCATTAAAAAAACATGAACGACGATATAAGTCTCATCTCTCAAACCTTTATGGTTTAAGAGATATTCACAAACAAAGTATCCCCCCCCCGTTCAGCCAGAGCAGAAGGGAGATGCCCAGGTAGACTGCAGAGAGGGACAATCTTCAATTAAGATAAGGGAAAAACCTGAAAAACTTGTCAGGGGGGGGGGGGGAAGGGCTTTCATTGTTTTCATACAAAGAAGATTGTCCCTTTCTGATATCTGTCTGGTCTTACAACCAGATTCACATCTGAGAAGAGATGGCTTACACTAGGTAATAGGGGCGGGGAGGGGAACTTTGCTTGTGAACATCTCTTAAACCATAAAGGTTTGAGAGATAAGACTTATATCTCTCTTCATGTTTTTTAATGCCTACAAAATAAAGATAAAACGAAGTATTACTATCCCTTTACGCAAGGTATTTCAATTCTGATTAATTTCACTGTATAGCGTTGTTCTACTCTCCACTTTGTCTAGTTACCACACTACAATGCAACATTAATAAAAAAACACATGCAGAATACAGATAAATTCGTTTTTAATAAAGGCGTTAATTTTCTTTCAATCCTATATAAAACAATAGCAATTAAAAACTTCATTTTTGAAAGTAAAATATTTACATATGAACAAGAAAAAACTGTGCAAAATTTACATGAAAACAAAATGGAAAGACAAGATTCGGCGTAAGAGAGATGACATGAAACTGATGTAACAGCTTTTGAATAAAAAATACTGATCAGAGCTCCGTTGACAAGGCAGAGAGAGAGAGAGAGAACTCGGTAAGAAGGGCAGAAAAAAAAAAAAAAAGAATGCACACAAAGCCGTACTATTTACACTCATAAAAGTATTACCAATTGACAGTTTTAATACAGTAACCTCTGAAAATATAAAGAACCAATTAGTATAATTTTTTTTTTCTTGTAATAAAAAAATAGATACAAAGATGGGGAGAGGATTTGCTGTGGTGACAGTAAAAGATCGTCTCCAAAGCTTGCATACTGTTGTTAACAAAATAATTATGGTTTACATAGTCATTTATGGTAGATGGGAGAACTGAAGGTTTATTTTTTTTATTTTTCCCCAGTATAATGTGCCAAAATGTATCTACAGTAAATACCAAAAATACGACAAGCAGGATAAGAATTTCACCATCTGAGTCACAGAACGGATTCTATTATCACAATGCTTTAAAACAAAAAAATATTTGTCCCCCGAATTTTAGAGAGGTCTCCAAGACATTGCTTTGCGATGTGTTAGAGAAGTCTCCATCATCCAAGGGATTATCCCCTTTCTGTGCAAGAGTCCGCTGTATACTCTTTCCATTTGCGGTCTCATTTAGCGATGGGGATACCAAAAAAAAAATTAAAAAAAAAATATTATATTATATATAAAATGGGGGAAAAAACAGTGCAAGTAAAATATATATTTATGCCATAGAAACTTTGTCGTCCTTTTCTTAACAACCTTTGTATTTGTCCACACGTTACAACTTTACAAACAAAAGCAAAAGAGAATTGCATTGTTTTATTATTTTTTTTCTTTTCTAAACACTTTTTTTTTTTTATTCTGGCAACAAAATTCAATTTAAAACGGAGGTTGATATTGGATACAAAAAAAAACAAACAAACTGCGTAGGTCTTGCTAAAATCCCAAAAGATAAAAGAGATTGGGAGCCTTTCGGCAGTGAAGGTGTTAAGCACGTAAAAACAATAAATATGTGGGGGAGGGGGTAGGAAGTCGGAAGCTCTGCCATCTGCAAAAAAAAAAAAAAAAGTCGAGAAGTGACACAGACGTCAAAGAGGACCCGTCTTCTTCATTCAAGTTTCCGCACCTGAAAAATCCATCAAAAAAAATGCAGCCTAACAGACCAGCACAAATATATTTCAGACTGTGGGCGGATTGTCCTATCAGGGGATCGGGCTGCTAGATCATGGGCCGGTGGGGGTGACCAGAGGACCTCACCTCACCGTCCCATGATATTTTGAAAGAGAGGTCTGTGTTGCCACTGGCACAGACACTCTTTGTGACAGCCTTCGATGCCTCACAAAGACCACAAAGGGACGTTGGTGCAGCTAGTGGGCTGCTTTAACCCTTTGAGTGACAGAGGGGTACGGAATGCATTGCAAAGCAATGCATTCCGTACCCCTCTGGCACTCAAAGGGTTAAAAAAAATGCCCTGGGTGGCATTCCCCTACAATCCGCCCCTGGTTTAGACTCACGTTTTCCAGAAACAAGAGTATAAATGGCTTCACCTACACTATTAACCCTCTGAGTGCCCTCTAGCATTCAAAGGGTTAATCTGCTGGACTTTTGGATAAAATGACCCACGGGCTGTTTTGAATGAAACTTTCAAATATGCCAAAACATTCAAGGTGACAAGTCCAACGAACCCTTCTGTTTCCTCTGAGGAGAAAGGGATTTAAGGGAAAGCCAACACCCAATAATGAACACCCACTTGCCTTAATTTGGGCAGAAAATCCTAATGGCCACTATGAATCAACTTGTCCCCACCAATGAATCCTTTATTAGTACTGGATATAGTGTCAGGAGAGGCAGACGTGAGTTTTTGGTTACTGGATGCCAGGATTTAATCTTCCACTAGAGGGCCTCCTAAAATGGTTCCGCAAAGAATCATGTCTGCATCCTTGGACACCATATAAAGGACTGATTCAGTACGAAGGGGTATGAAACATATTTCTTTGCAATGCATTGGATACCCCTCTGGGACTCAAAGGGTTAAAGATTAATCTTGGGGAATAAACCCACATAGCTGATTCATAGATGCCATTCATATTTTATGCAAACCTTCATTAAATGGGGGATTATTATTAGGAAGTATTGGGGTTCCTTTAAAGTGTTAGTAATGTCTAAAAGAAACTTTTTTGCATGTAGAAGAGCTTAAAAAGCGGAGCTAAATGCAAAAAAATGTATCTCTCTAACCACTATGGTTTAAGAGATACAGACATTTAAAGTTTGATTTCTCCTACTGACAGCTGTAAAGCTGTCAGCAGGAGATCCGTGTCGGTCGACACGGTGGCGCTTGAGAAGTGCCGAGATCTCGTTATTTACCACAAATCCCTTCATTGGAATGGTCTAAAAAGTGTGCCTAGTGTTCAGGCACACATTTTAGACCATTCCAATGAAGGGATTCGTGGTAAATAACGAGATAGCGGCACCTCTCAAGCGCCTCCGTGTCGACCAACACGGATCTCCTGCTGACAGCTTTACAGCTGTCAGTAGGAGAAATCAAACTTTAAACGCCCTTATCTCTTAAACCATAGCGGTTTGAGAGATATGTTTTTTGCATTTAGATCAGCTTTTTAAGCTCTTCTACATGCAAAAAAGTTTCTTTTAGACATTACTAACACTTTAACATGGAGCGCCATGGGGTGCGCATCGCTTTGCGCACCCGTCTGGCATTCAAAGGGTTTACACTGTTTCACAATTCCAATTTGAACATGGGAAACAAACTGTAAATTCAAGAATTAATGATTTTAACCCTTTGAGTGCCAGTGGGGTACGCAACACATTGCTTTGCAATGCGTTGCATACCCCTCCGGCACTCAAAGGGTTAAGAGCTTGCAATTTAGAAACCAAAAATGCAGTGTGACTCGGCTAAAACGTCACCAGCCGCGGTGAGCGATCTTGCTTGTGTATGGCTTGTTTTGCAGAAGGCAGCGGGTATCTGACATTTGGATGAATGAAAATGGTGCGTCCCGAAGAGGATGAATTGTGGTCTCCTGCACGGCTCCTCCCTGCCTGGAGAAAGGCGATGACAAACAAGAAATATCAGAAAACCAGGTGATGGTGGTTTTGGGGCCAAATGGTGATCACGACTTGCTCTTAAAACCATTTCCTTCTTAACAAAAAAAGGCCAAAGAATCTGAAAACAAAATGTATAAAATTGTCCCGGGGTCTTATGAGGTGTCGCCTTGGTGAAAAATAAAATACCTTGATCTTTTCCATTTTTGTTGAGTTTGTATGTTTTTGTTTTGTTTGTTTTTTTTTTTCACTTAAGGAATGCTTTGTATAGCAATAGTGAATGGCTTGTCTCTCTCTCATTCTCCAAACAAAATATGAGGTCCCTGAGGTTGACCCGCGTTATCCTTTGTCTTGTAAACTGTCTACTGCTACCTCCTCCAGAGCTGCTGGCCGTCGCTGTACTTGTGCTGGATGTCTAGGGAACCAGAAAGAAAACATCGTCAGCAAGTCATTGCAGCCAAGTCCTGATCTACAGGACTAAAGACAAAATGAACAGAGCGGGCCTGCATTAAAGGGATAGTATCCGATTCAAATACACGTAGCTCCGATTAATGCTCCTATCTTATGGGCCAAGAAATGCGCGACTTGTAGTTAAAAAGTAAATCCATTATAAAGGGATAGTAATACTTAAATAATTTTATTTTATATTGTAGCCCTTAAAAAACATGAACAATGATATAAGTCTCATCTCCCAAACCTTTATGGTTTGGGAGATATTCAGAAGTAAAGTTTCCCCTGGAGTGACGTCACTCCTCCACCCTTCAGATTTGGAATCCGGTCCCCGGACCGGCCGTGGCTCTCCAGAAGTGTTGAGATCACGATCTTTAAAAATAATTTCTTAATTGGAATGGTCTACAAAGTGTGCTTTCAAGCCAGGCACACTTTGTACACAGTTCCAATGAAGTAGTTCTTTTTAAAGATCGTGATCTCGGCACTGCTAAAGAGCTGCCGGTTGCTCTGTGGACCGAATTCCAAATCTGTCCACTAGATGGCAGAGTTGGCTGAAACAGCCAGTAAAAGAGAACTTTACTTTATTTTACATGTGAATATCTCCCAAACCATAAAGGTTTGGGAGATACAACTTATATCATTTTTCATGTTTTTTTAAGGGCTACAATATAAAATAAAATTATTTTCAAGTATTACTATCCGTTTAAAGTTTCCCCCTCTTGTCCCTTTTACCTTTTGTAATGGGAGAGATAATATTCAGCGAGCATAATGAAAATCCTGCTCTCCTTTGCCAAGGTAGGTAGGGTTTTCATTATGCTCACAGCGAGAAGACTGTCCCTCGGTGTAAGATGTCCGGTGAAGCGACTGGATTCCACATCTGTGGGGAGGCGCACTGAAGAGGGAAAAGGGACGGGGATGGGGGGGGGGGGGATACTTTAAAATTGATTTGAGTTACAAGTCATACGCTACTTTTGTACAGCGCTACATGACCCATAAGATTGGAGCATTAATTGGAGCTACATGTATTGGAATCCATTACGATCCCTTTTTAAAGGGATAGTAATACTTCATTTTATCTTTATTTTATTTTGTAGGCATTAAAAAACATGAAGAACGATATAAGTCTTATCTCTCAAACCTTTATGGTTTAAGAGATATTCACAAGCAAAGTTTCCCCTCACACCCCTTTTACCTAGTGTAAGCCATCTCTTCTCAGATGTGGAATCCAGTCCATAGACCAGACAGATAACAGCAGGGGACAATCTTCTTCCTATAAGAACAATGAAGGCCCTGTCCCCCTTGACAAGTTTTTCAGGTTTTTCCCTTATCTTAATTGAAGATTGTCCCTCTCTGCAGTCTACCTGGGCACCTCCCTTCTGATCTGGCTGAGCAGTGTTACATCAGTAAAAGGGGCAGTAGGGGTATACTTTGTCATTTAATTACTCTTGAACTACAACTCTGACAGAATTGAAATAACACTCTCCAAAGTCCAAATACTATGATGATTAATTAGAGCTGCTTTTATTATGAAACATTACTATTCCTTTAAGTAGGAGTAAACTTACATTTTGACTTGTAAATAAAGCGTAATATGAAATCTGTGATAGTGAGCTTTGTCATGTGACTGTGAAAGCAGGAATAGTGATCAACTAGCCCCAGAGCAAACGAGACTGGATGCAGGGAGACCTGAAGCTCTCTGCCTCTAGTCCAGTCTATTATATTCAGCACACAGAGTGCACTGTATGATGTATAACTTTTTCAATGGAGGCAGAAGCTTAATATCTCCCTCCCTCTTACATAATATTTGACCCCCATTCACGGATGCTGTGTTACAGCTTCCCCGGCCAGGCTACTTGCTTATAGCCAACTTCAGGAGGGAGAATCCCGACACAATGGCCCAAGAAACCCTGCATCTTGGGTTCCCGTTGCACAATACTAGATCTTTAAGCATGACTGATTATTCAATACTAGTGTAAAAGCCTGTGTGCACGGGCCGTGGAGCAGTGAGGTAACGGCGTACTTCTCTGGCACTCAAAGGGTTAACCTGCTCTGCATACTGCCGTTACCTCACTGCTCCACGCAATTGCACCGCCTCACTCATGCGATGCAATCATGTGCAGTAGAGACTGGCCGAAAGTGGGCACTGAGAATGACTGCATCGTGACAAACTTTCTGGCCTTTTATTATATAGGATATTTTTTGTTTTATAAAGAAGTGTAACCTTTTTAACGGTCCTAAAACCTATCTTCTGGAACATTAGGACCATGCACTACCTTTTGGCAAACTCAGCACTTGTAATCACAGCACCTGACGCCCTCATACCCTGTTGTCTGTCTCCTATTACCCATTTAGACTGTAAGCTCCTTGGGGAAGGGACCTCTCTCCTATTGATTTTATGACTTTTTTATCCCCATTTATTTATTGTAACATACTTCTATTGTAAGGCGCTGCATACACTGTGTGGTGTCATATAAATAAAGATATACATACCTAGATAACGTTGTAGTCTCATTTATTTGAAAGTGTCCCCCTCCTGTCTCTTTTCCATACGTCACACTGCCATCCTTCAGATCTGAAAGCCAGATACTTGACTGAATAGATGGTGATGAGGGACAATCTTATGTCTATCAGTATAAGGAAACCCTTCCCCCGCCCTTGACAAAGGAGAGCAATATTTTCTCTTATGCTGATACCAGATTGTCCCTCATCTCTATCCATCCAGACCAGGTTTCTGCTTTGAGGGAGGTCAGCGTGACAAGCAAGAGGGAGATGCTTTAAAATAAATTAAGACTACAATGTTACGGACAGTAAGAAAGGTACACTTTGTTATAAAGTATATTGAATAATTCACCTAGCTTTAATATCAACACATTGCTATCCCTGTAAATAAAGCATGTGCAAAAATTATTCATACATTACATCCCTAAAATATAATACTAAACTGGCTATCTGGATACACTCAATAGACAGCACACATAACAAAGGGCATGTACAAATGCCCTTCTAGGGCTTTATACTTATCAGTAAGGGTCCCTCTCCCTTGTAGCAAATGAACTGTGTCCTCCTCTTGCCTGTCTGTTCAGTACACAGTCCCCTGTGATGGAATTCTTCAAACGCTCTCAATGGTGCTGTAGATGATGGTGATGCCTCTGGTGCAGCCCCAGACAAAGCAGACCATGAGTCTGTGAAAACGACTGGGCTCATTCTGAGTTAACATTGTCATTCTGGGTCCCTTCATTGGCTTATGAGAGTTCCCTTTCCGCCCCCATTCAGCATCCTCTACAGTCTCCCAGTGTTCCGGACTCATGTCTCAACGAGGCACAGGTTTAAGCCACCAGACTTACTCAATCTTTCATTTCATTTTTTACCATCCGTGGTGCTAAAGAAAGGACTGACCCTTTTACTCCATCAATCCAGTCATCAGTCAAGGCATCACATATTACCATCATCTACAGCACCACCAAGAGAGTTTGGAGGATTTCATCATAGAGAATGGTGTACCTAATCGGCAGGCAGGCAGGACACAGTTCGTTGGCTACAGGGGAGAGGGACCCGTTTTGATACACAAAGCGCAAGAAGGGTCTTTGTAAGTGCATTACTTGCTTTCCTGTATTTTATTTTGTCCAATAAATTTCTACACTTAGAGAATTTGTTTCCCTTCTTATGTGCTCAGTCTTGAGTTCATCCAGATCCAGTTTCCATGTATGGTGACAAGGCCACCAGCAGCCTCCTCTTTCCGCAGCCCTTACAAGTGGAGTATAATGTTTATCTCACACCACATCTTTTCTTGTATTGCATTACCATCATGTCTTCATGAACGTTTGGTATCTTTTTCAATCTAACACCCTATTGGACATTTTATTAAACTGTTTTATATTATTATTTATCACTAGATTCATACCTTGTTACCTTTTTTAAGATTTATACATCACAAGGTTTTTCACCGATTCTGTCAGCTTATCCTTAAAGGGGAACTATCACCCCACACAATCTTTAGCTTCACTAAGTCCCCATCTGGCGACTAGCTGCTTAGTAGCGCTAGTCGCCAGAATTATTACCTTATTTAATAGATTTCTGCTCTCTTCTATGGGTGACAAGCAGGACGGAGCGCGGACATCTTGCCATTGTGACATTCGTGCGCACCTGCACTGTCAGTCCCAGATGGGTCTAGTAGGCGTTGCTAGGAGCCATTTGGCTCCGGCTGGGACCGACAGTGCAGGCGCACAGACGTCACAATGGCAAGATGTCCGCGCTCCGTCCTGCCTGTCACCCATGGAAGAGAGGAGAAATCTATTAAATAAGGTAATTATTCTGGCGACTAGCGCTACTAAGCAGCTAGTCACCAGATGGGGACTTAGTTAAGCTAAAGATTGTGTCGGGTGGTAGTTCCCCTTTTAATGTATTTTATTTTATTTTTTTTTATTTTTTTTTTTATAAAAACTAGTGGATTTACTGTTTCAGACAGTTAATATTACTAGGAGTGTTCCTCTTATTAGGAAACCTGTGTGTCATTCTAAACTGGCTTTCTGACATGTGTAAATTGTCCTGTTCCGAGAGTATTATTTTGTTTGGGCTGTTTGTATTGAGATAAAGTGTTAGTGAACTGTGATTAGTACTTGCCGCTATTCTATCTACAAAAGCTGTTATCTTATCCTCAGTAAATTTACAGATAATCCTGGATAAGGAAGGAGAGCTCTGGAAAAGGCAGGAATGGATGCTTCCTCAGTCCTTATTTAAGACTAGATTTGAAGCCTAAGAAAAGTAGGATTTTATTCTTCTTACCTGTTAAATTGTTTACTTATCAGCCCATAAGGAATACAGGTACGATGGGATTGAGACCCCTTCCTGGAGGGCAGGGCACATCACATGAGACTGGGTCTTTGGGGTGGGGACTACCTCCAGCTCAATTCATGTGACAAAAAGCCACAACAAAAGAACTAAATGGGTAAGAAGAAAAGAAAACTTCCTCAGACTTTCTCCTGATTGATGTGGAACTCTGAAACCACTTCAAGAGAAACTCCTGAGAAGTGCAAAGCACCGCCTTGTCCTTGTGAAACACCAAATAGGGTGGCTTACAGGACAGACATGCAACTCCGCAACTCGAAGGACACAATCACCATGAGAGAGGCCATTTTCCATGTCAACGGGCATAGAGGAATAGTAGCCAAAGATTTAAATGGAGGGTGCTAAAGAACGCCCAGAACCAGGTTAAGATCCCACGGAGGAGCGGGATCCTTGAAGGCAGGACGAGCATGAGCAGTGCGCTGGAAAAACACCTTGACATCAGGAAGGATGGCAATGTGCCTCTGAAAGAAAACAGAGAGAGCAGAAGTCTGGACCTTAAGGGAATTCAACCTGAAGCCCTTATTTACACCGTCCTGCAAAAAGGCCAGGACCGTAGGCAGACCAAATTCCTGAGACAGGTCTCTGTCAGCACACCAAGATAGAAAGGTCAACCAGACACGATGGTAGATCTTGGAAGAAACAGGTTTGCGGGCACTAAGCATAGTAGCCACCACACCAGAAGAAAAACCCTTTTTTCTCAATATTGAGGATTCAATTTCCAAGCCGTCAAAGCTAGACAATGAACATCCTCCTTCCACAGGTAACCCTGTAGAAGAAGATCCGGGCGGCAAGGGAGACAGAATGGCTCCACCACTGACAGATCCAGAAGCTCTGGAAACCAAGCCTGTCGAGGCCAGTACGGAGCAATCAGAATGACCGGGCAACGTTATAGCTGCAATTTCCTTAACACACTGTGCAACAAGGGAAGGGGAGGAAAGATGTAAGCCAGAGGAAATAACCAAGGAATGGACATGGCATCCGCGCCAGGGCTAGAGAGTCCCTCCACTGAGAGCAAAACCTCGGAACCTTCCTGTTGTGTCTTGTCACCATCAGGACGCTGTAAAGAAGACCCCACTTCTGAGCAATGAGGGTAAACACCTCTGGGTGCAGTTCCCACTCTCCGCTGTGTGTCGACTGAGGAAGTCCGCCATGATGTTGTCTACGCTAGGAATGTGCACTGCGGATATGACAGGAACGTGTTCTTCTGCCCAAGACAAAATAGCCTTAACCTCTAACCAAGCGGCAAGACTTCTTGTTCTACCCTGCTTGTTGATGTAAGCCACAGCCGTGGCATTGTTGGATTGTACCCGGACTGGACAGTCTTCCAGCTGAGATGTCCAATGACGAAGGGCATGAAATATCACCTGAAGCTCCAACATGTTGATGGGAAGGAGAGATTCCTCCGAAGACCACCGACCCTGAGCACTCAGGCGGCCCAGCACTGCTCCCCAGCCGGAGAGGTTGGCATACCTAGTTACCGTGGTCCAGAAGGAAACCAGGAAGGACTTGCCCTTCAGGAGATTGGAGAGGTCGAGCCACCACGACAAACTCAGTTCCACATGAAGAGGGAGGGAAACTGACATCTTCAGAAGGTCCGGCTGACCCCTGCACACCTGGATCACGAAACTCTGGAGTTCCCTGGTGCGCGCCATAGCAAACGGGACCACTTCTATGGTGGAGATGAATTTCCTCACTAGAGAGGACAGCTTCTTGACTGGAACTTGATCTTGAGCCAGAACCGCAAAAACCCTGTGGGCGATCTGGTGAGCTACCTCGTCCATGAAAAACACCATGCTCTTCTGAGTGTCAAAGAGAAGGCCCAGGAAGACCAGATGCTGGGAAGGGACAAGATCTGATTTGTTCATGTTGATGATCCACCCATGATGGGTGACAGAATGAATGTATTGCTGAACCCACAGAGGGGGCTTTCAGAAGCAGGTCGTCCGTGTATGGAGTAACTCTGATGCCGTCACGATGGAGGACGGCCACTAAGGCTCCCAGGACAGTGTTGAAAACTTGAGGAGCTGTAGTCAGAGCAAATGGAAGAGCTGAAAACTGAAAATGTCCTCGGTCGCAGGCAAATCTGAGATACTGCCGGCTCTCTGGATGAATGGCAATGTGTAAGTACGCGTCCTGAAGATCCAGAGAAGCAAGGAATTTCCCCGGGGACATAGCAGCAATCACAGATCCTTCAAATCCAAAATGGGGCGACAACCGCCATCCTTTTTGGAGACCACAAAGAGGTTTGAGTAAAAACCCATGCCTCTGTCCTGAAATGGAACAGGCTCTATAACATCCTTGTCCAGAAGAGCCTGAATAGCGCCGTTGAACAGCCGGCGTTTCTCCGGACTCTGAAGTGTACGAGAAGGAAAGAAGAGAACGGGAGGAAGAGAGACGAAAGGGATCCTGTACCCTTCTGTCCCCACCTGTAAAACCCACGGGTCCACCACTGAATCCTCCCAGATGCTGTGGAAGTGAAGCAGACTACCACCCACAGCAGAGTGGGGACCTGGGTTCAGTGAGTCGTGCCAAAGAAGGCTTGGAGGAGACCTTGGGCTTCCATTGCTGTTTGGGCTTGGAGGAGGCACTCGGAGCTGAGGGAACCGTCTGGTTCGACGGACATGTCCGATTCTGAAAAGAATGAAAATACCTATTTACGCTTAAGCGTAACCAAGGGTAGAAGTGTACTCTTACCCCCTGTGGCCTCACTGATCAGATCTTTAAGATCTGGCCCAAACAAAGAAGTACCTTGAAAAGGTAAGGAGAGCAAAGCTTTCTTGGAAGTAGTGTCAGCAGACCAGATCTTGAGCCAAAGAGCCCATCTGGCAACACAGACATGGTGGAAACCCTAGCCAATAAATGGATGGCATCAAATAAGGCAGCAGCAACATAGTGCTGTGCCTCAGAAATGTTGGCAAGAAGGCGCAACATATCCGAAGTAGGAGCACCCTGACGAACAGCCAGGGTGAGCTTTTCAGTCCAGACCGCAATGGTCCGGTTTACCCATGCTGCAGCGAATCCTGGACGCATGGCAGTACCAGCAGTGGCAAAAATGGACTTGAGGGAGACCTCAAGTTTCTTGTCAGTCCAGTCTTTTTAGACTTAGCCTGGAGATAGGAGCATCCACTTTGGTATGATGAACCCACTGAGCAAGCGCTGCCTCAGAAAAGGGGTAAAGCTTGGCAAATTTCTTGGACACAGAAGGTTTCCTGTCCGGAGATTGTCACTTTTCAGACACAAGGAGGTCAAGAGTGGGGTTAGGTGGAAAGCAAGTAAGGGGCTTTTTAGGCTCCTGAAACACATCAGAGGGATCAGAAGGAACCTCCTGAACTAAGGGAATGTTAAGGGTATGCAAAACAGCCCTGTCCAGGCCGAGGGCTCAGGTCAGCCTCAAAAGGATCCCCAAAAAACCGAGAGGAGCCCACAGCAGAATATTCCTCAACATCTGAATCCACCAGCAGTTCCTCCTCAGAGGAATCTGATACGTCAGGTACTCCTTGAGGTTGTGGCAGGGAAGACTTGACGGAGGAGGGGGTCTGCCAAGAATGGAAGACCCCCTGTAACTGGGATGGAAACAGTTGCAATGTAGACCTAAGGTACCTAGTAGCAGCCTTGAACTCTTGCACCCAAACTGACTCTAATGCATGGCTGGAGGTCCCTGGGAGGCTCTCAGGGACAGCAGAACATGCTGGGCATAAATGACCTGAGAATTCTCTAAGTAACCCTGAATGACATGAGGTGCAATGCGCAACAGGGGACACAGAGACCCCAGCATCCTTAGTCTTAGGTCTGGCCCCAAGCGCCAACGGTATAGACATTCGCACAGTGTCAAATAACCTTATAATAAAATAAATCACCCAAGTACAGTGCGTAAGATTAAAGTTTCACCCCAGAAATCGCTAAAATAGACTTATCTGGCAGGCGAAGGGTTAATCAGCAGAGGAGAGAAGGAGAGTCCAAGCCCTGAGTAGGATACTTGTTCTGGAAATAGCACAAAATGGCTGCCGCAGCGGAAGCCAATCAGAAACGAGCGCACGAAGCAAGCGCTCATGGGAAATGTAGATTTCCCAAAAAATGTACCCCAACAGGGCCTGAAGCCCCCTGAGCCCCCCCAACACACTAGAAACATGAACCGGATGATAGAGCAAGGGCAGACAAGAAAAATGAGCCATCTCTGAAGTCGCCAAGTTAAAGGGGTAGTAATGTTTCATAATAAAAGCAGCTCTAATTAATCATCATAGTATTTGGACTTTGGAGAGTGTTATTTCAATTCTGTCAGCGTTATAGTTCAAGAGTAATTCAATGACAAAGTATCTCCCTCCCGCTCCTTTTACTGATGTAACACTGTTCAGCCAGAGCAGAAGGGAGGTGCCCAGGTAGACTGCAGAGACGGACAATCTTCAGTTGAGATAAGGGAAAAACCTGAAAAACTTGTCAAGGGGGGCAGGGCATTCATTGTTCTCATAGGAAGAAGATTGTCCCCTGCTGTTATCTGTCTGGTCTATGGACTGGATTCCACATCTGAGAAGAGATGGCTTACACTAGGTAAAAGGGGCGGGAGGGGAACTTTGCTTGTGATTAAATCTCAAACCATAAAGGTCTGAGAGATAAGACTTATATCATTCTTCATGTTTCTTTAATGCCTACAAGATAAAATAAAGATAAAATGAAGTATTACTATCCCTTTAAGTGGAGATAAGTCCCAAACTGTACAGTCCCATAGGAGTGAATGGAGCAATGGTGTCTATGCGGTAAAGCGCACAGAACTCAAATTTTCCAAAATTGAAACAGTAAAATAAAAATGCATGAAACATCAGTAGAACATGTTAGGATACCCAAAAAACACTGAACCAGTAGGAAAAGTGTCAGAACTCCCGCCCTCCAAATATGCAAAACCAGCAGCTAAAGGATTAAAGTACCACATAAACCTGCTCCAAAACACCCAACAGATAGACCCAATGAGTGCAGGAGTGTGCAGTAGGAACTCCAAACGTAAACCCCTGTGCGGAGGGGTACTGTGGGACATGTAGACCTGCAGCACTCAAAGGGTTGCTCACCTTTCCTGCAGATCTTCTGTCTTCAGACTACCATGTATTAAGAAGAAGCCTCTGTGGGCAACTCCTGAGGAAAGAACTTGTAGCCAAGATTTTCCCCTCAGGGATTAAGGTCCACAAAAGCACCTGGTTGCTGAGCTAGCCACATCTAAGGGCATTGTCAGTTATGGTAATCCATTTCTAACAGAAAAATAAAAAAAGTTTCTAAAACTATAGCAGAACTGTTCTCTTGCCTGTGTTATCTTCACCAAGGAACAAATCTTTCTGGAGTGGTTGGCTAGCTGCAACCAAGGAGGGAAGGTAGGCTCCACCCCCTGCAAACAATTGTAGAATTGTTCCTGCCTACAATTAGAGGAGTGGGTCACCTACCCAGAGTTACCAGTAACCTGTATTGGACGACAGAGAAAAATATAGAATAGACACAAAGTGTGTGAGATATGGGACATATAGTAGACCATGGTACTCCAAAGGGTTATTCACCGATCTTCTGCCTCTAGGCTTCCATCATACGGTACAGGCCGAACTTCAGAGGGACTCATCCACAAGGGACAGACTTGTCATTAAGTCAACCTCTGCAAAGCACCAGTGATGGGAGCCCACCTAATGAAGGACTATACAACCCCCCCCATATCTAAAGAAAAAAAAAAATGTAGAGACAGTATGGCCACACCACCGCCAACTGCTTTGCAGGACACATGAATTCTAGGAAGTAGGAGGAGAGTTTGAGCTGGAGGAAGAGGAGGGAGTCTCCACCCAAAAGACTCCATCTTTTATGATGTTTCCTGCTCTCCAGGATGAGGTACTCAACCCCCCCATGGTACCAGTGTTCCATATTGGACAAGAGAGAAAAAGAATGTTTACAGACGCTACTCTTAACACGAAAGGGGGTGCACGACTCATTGCTTTGCAAGAAGATTTGCGTCACTCTGCATTTCAAGGGGTTAAGCGCATAGAAAGTTGTTGATTTTAGGTGTCTGTCTTCATTTAAAAGCAGTTTTCCTGCCTTACTTATTTTTTTTTTCCTTTGTAAGAAAAATAGAAAAATCCTAAGCTGAAGCTTCCTGGCTCAGCTGCGGCGCTCGCCGGTGCATGAAGCATTAGGAGATGGAGTGATGTAGGGATCGGTAGGCTGCTTCGGGCTTATCCGTGTTTGTCAGGGTAATGGTTCACCGCGGCTCTGAACATTTGCTCTACGGCCACTTGAGGTTTTAATGTAAATCTTAAAACATCATTATATGGGTCCAACATCTGCCAGGGAAGCTCTGCTTGCTGAGATATGATGTATAATCAGGATGTGGGGCACGGTAAGCTCTGCTTGGCTGGCACCGAGCAGCATTCGCTGCAGCAGGTGCGCTCGCTCTGTGTGGAAGGTGGATAGGCTTGTTATTGGACTATGCTGGATCCTGACTAAGCATCTCTTTCTAGAACATCTGTCTAACAAGGACTGTTCTCTGCACCAACAAGCAGCTCTGATCTACAATTAAAGGGGAACTCTCACCTCCTTTAAAGTGATCCTTATTCGATTTTTTTTTTTAACCAATACATGTGCAATCTTATTTATTTTATCGCTCTGGTTAAGGAGAAATTAACCTCTATGATGTTCCCTCATCACATCACTTCAGGGAATGCTGCGGTACAGCACTTCTCCTAATTCCCCTCCCCATTCGTGCTTTGCTCTCACCTCCTCCTCTATCAGTGGAATCAGGCAAGTGACCTGGAGCACTTTCATTGGCAAGAGGCAGTGGTAACGGGGAACAACTGGGGAGGGGAAGAGCTGAAGTTTGACAGCCTGCCCGAGGTGACATCATGCAGGAACATTTTTGAGGCTAATTTCTCCTTAACCAGAGCAATTTAAAAAATAAATAAATAGAATTGCACAAACAATTGAGTAAGGATCAAGTTAACCCTCTATTCCTCTACTACTAATGGGTAGTCGTTTGTTAGTCTCCCAGCTGCTGGGGACCCCAATTCCCATCAGCCCCAGCTGGATGAGGATGACTGGCATTGTAAGCTCCAAAAATTGACTTCCACTGCTCTAAAACTCAACGGGTTAAATGTGTAGGTTTGCTTCTTAAAGGGATAGCAATACTTAGTTTTATCTTTATTTTATTTTGTAGGCATTAAAAAAACATGAAGAACGATATAAGTCTTATCTCTCAAACCTTTATGGTTTCAGAGATATTCACAAGCAAAGTTCCCCTCCTGCCCCTTTTACCTAGTGTAAGCCATCTCTTCTCAGATGTGGAATGCAGTCCATAGACCAGACAGATAACAGCAGGGGACAATTTTCTTCCTATGAGAACAATGAAGGCCCTGCCCCCCTTGACAAGCTTTTCAGGTTTTTCCCTTATCTTAATTGAAGATTGTCCCTCTCTGCAGTCTACCTGGGCACCTCCCTTCTGATCTGGCTGAGCAGTGTTACATCAGTAAAATGGGCAGGAGGGGGATACTTTGTCATTGAATTACTCTTGAACTACAACTCTGACAGAATTGAAATAACACTTTCCAAAGTCCAAATACTATGAGGATTAATTAGAGCTGCTTTTATTATAAAACATTACTATCCCTTTAAAGAGTGTGTGACGCAAGTACAAAAGTAAATCTGGGGCAAACCAATTGCTCCATACAGAATACAGATTCCTAAACTAGTACTTTGATGCGGGGCTTTTTTTAAACCCTTAAATGCAAGGAAGATCTCCATCGCATTTCTACCCAATGTGTTATTAATGGCCAAAGTATTCAACGGGTTAAAAAGCCCAGTTTAACTCAACGTGAACATTTGGCCCCTATGAAGCAGTTTGTTCTTCTTTGTCTGGTACCGAAGCCACATGCTGAAAGGATAAGAGAAGCAATTCTGGGGCAAACAAAGTGCACCACATGGGTAAAGAAAAATTCCCCAACTTCACAATTTAAATGGCAATTTTTAACCTCTTTAATGCATTCAAGGTTTATCCTTCTGAGTAAAAGAAGGGAACTCCCACTGTTGAGAGGCGTTTTATTCAAAAGTTATAACAGCTCATACTTTTTTTAGGTGCAGTATCACAGTGGCTTGGAATTGTACAGTGCCGCTGTTGCTACACCATCCTATGGAGGTTTTTCGGTCTATGGACCAGAGCTGTTCATAGGTTCATGTAGCAACAGCGGCACTGTACAATTTCAGGCCACTGTGATACTGCACCTAAAAAAATTCAAGTTTGAGCTCTAATATTTGAATAAATAATCTTTCAGCAGGGGTATTCACCTTGTTTTACTCGGGAGGATAAACCCTACAACAGTTTTTTTTTTTGTTTGTTTTTTTTTTGTTTTGTTTCTTTACATTTTGAGTATTACTATCCCTTTAAAAGACCCATTTTAATTAATGGCATTTTGCCCTCTCCTTGGTGCAGTTTTTGCCTTAAAATGTCTTCATATCCCCCCCATTAAACCCTAGCTGCGGGGTAGACAACCGACTGGGCTTCTATTGTAGGGGATAAAGGAAGTTGTAGCCCCAACAATAGTCCACCCCGGTCCTCGATTTATTCCTCAATACTACACACAAAGGGGGTCCGGCCCTGGATTACAAAGTGTCCCTCATTCCTCAATACTACACAGAGGAGGTCCGGCCCTGGATTACAAAGTGTCCCTCATTCCTCAATACTACACAAAGGGGGTCCGGCCCTGGATTACAAAGTGTCCCTCATTCCTCAATACTACACAGAGGAGGTCCGGCCCTGGATTACAAAGTGTCCCTCATTCCTCAATACTACACACAAAGGGGGTCCTGCCCTGGATTACAAAGTATCCCTCATTCCTCAATACTACACACAAAGGGGCCCGGCCCTGGATTACAAAGTGTCCCTCATTCCTCAATACTACACACAAAGGGGGTCCGGCCCTGGATTACAAAGTATCCCTCATTCCTCAATACTACACACAAAGGGGCCCGGCCCTGGATTACAAAGTGTCCCTCATTCCTCAATACTACACACAAAGGGGGTCCGGCCCTGGATTACAAAGTGTCCCTCATTCCTCAATACTACATACAAAGGGGGTCCTGCCCTGTATTACAAAGTATCCCTCATTCCTCAATACTACACACAAAGGGGTTCCTGCCCTGTATTACAAAGTATCCCTCATTCCTCAATACTACACACAAAGGGGGTCCTGCCCTGGATTACAAAGTGCCCCTCATTCCTCAATACTACACACAAAGGGGGTCCTGCCTGGATTTCAAAGTGTCCCTCATTCCTCAATACTACACACAAAGGGGGTCCTGCCCTGGATTTCAAAGTGTCCCTCATTCCTCAATACTACACACAAAGGGGGTCCTGCCCTGGATTACAAAGTGTCCCTCATTCCTCAATACTACACACAAAGGGGGTCCTGCCCTGTATTACAAAGTGTCCCTCATTCCTCAATACTACACACAAAGGGGGTCCTGCCCTGTATTACAAAGTGTCCCTCATTCCTCAATACTACACACAAAGGGGGTCCTGCCCTGGATTACAAAGTGTCCCTCATTCCTCAATACTACACACAAAGGGGGTCCTGCCCTGGATTACAAAGTGTCCCTCATTCCTCAATACTACACACAAAGGGGTTCCTGCCCTGTATTACAAAGTGTCCCTCATTCCTCAATACTACACAAAGGGGGTCCTGCCCTGTATTACAAAGTGTCCCTCATTCCTCAATACTACACACAAAGGGGGTCCGGCCCTGGATTACAAAGTGTCCCTCATTCCTCAATACTACACACAAAGGGGTCCTGCCCTGGATTACAAAGTGTCCCTCATTCCTCAATACTACACACAAAGGGGGTCCTGCCCTGTATTACAAAGTGCCCCTCATTCCACAATACTACACACAAAGGGGGTCCTGCCCTGGATTACAAAGTGTCCCTCATTCCTCAATACTACACAGAGGGGGTCCGGCCCTGGATTACAAAGTGCCCCTCATTCCTCAATACTACACACAAAGGGGGTCCAGCCCTGGATTACAAAGTGTCCCTCATTCCTCAATACTACACACAAAGGGGGTCCTGCCCTGTATTACAAAGTGCCCCTCATTCCTCAATACTACACACAAAGGGGGTCCTGCCCTGGATTACAAAGTGTCCCTCATTCCTCAATACTACACAAAGGGGGTCCGGCCCTGGATTACAAAGTGCCCCTCATTCCTCAATACTACACAGAGGGGGTCCGGCCCTGGATTACAAAGTGCCCCTCATTCCTCAATACTACACAGAGGAGGTCCGGCCCTGGATTACAAAGTGTCCCTCATTCCTCAATACTACACAGAGGGGGTCCTGCCCTGTATTACAAAGTATCCCTCATTCCTCAATACTACACACAAAGGGGGTCCTGCCCTGTATTACAAAGTGTCCCTCATTCCTCAATACTACACACAAAGGGGGTCCTGCCCTGGATTACAAAGTGTCCCTCATTCCTCAATACTAAACACAAAAGGGGTCCTGCCCTGGATTACAAAGTATCCCTCATTCCTCAATACTACACAAAAGGGGTCCGGCCCTGGATTACAAAGTATCCCTCATTCCTCAATACTACACACAAAGGAGGTCCGGCCCTGGATTACAAAGTGTCCCTCATTCCTCAATACTACACAAAAGGGGTCCTGCCCTGGATTACAAAGTGTCCCTCATTCCTCAATACTACACACAAAGGGGGTCCGGCCCTGGATTACAAAGTGTCCCTCATTCCTCAATACTACACACAAAGGGGGTCCGGCCTTGGATTACAAAGTGTCCCTCATTCCTCAATACTAAACACAAAGGGGGTCCGGCCTTGGATTACAAAGTGTCCCTCATTCCTCAATACTAAACACAAAGGGGGTCCTGCCCTGTATTACAAAGTGTCCCTCATTCCTCAATACTACACACAAAGGAGGTCCGGCCCTGGATTACAAAGTGTCCCTCATTCCTCAATACTACACACAAAGGAGGTCCGGCCCTGGATTACAAAGTGTCCCTCATTCCTCAATACTACACACAAAGGGGGTCCTGCCCTGGATTACAAAGTGTCCCTCATTCCTCAATACTACACACAAAGGGGTCCGGCCCTGGATTACAAAGTGTCCCTCATTCCTCAATACTACACAAAGGGGGTCCGGCCCTGGATTACAAAGTGTCCCTCATTCCTCAATACTACACACAAAGGGGGTCCTGCCCTGTATTACAAAGTGTCCCTCATTCCTCAATACTACACAAAAGGGGGTCCAGCCCTGGATTACAAAGTGTCCCTCATTCCTCAATACTACACAAAGGGGGTCCTGCCCTGTATTACAAAGTATCCCTCATTCCTCAATACTACACACAAAGGGGGTCCGGCCCTGGATTACAAAGTGTCCCTCATTCCTCAATACTACACACAAAGGGGGTCCGGCCTTGGATTACAAAGTGTCCCTCATTCCTCAATACTAAACACAAAGGGGGTCCTGCCCTGTATTACAAAGTGTCCCTCATTCCTCAATACTACACAAAGGGGGTCCTGCCCTGTATTACAAAGTGTCCCTCATTCCTCAATACTACACACAAAGGAGGTCCGGCCCTGGATTACAAAGTGTCCCTCATTCCTCAATACTACACACAAAGGGGGTCCTGCCCTGGATTACAAAGTGTCCCTCATTCCTCAATACTACACACAAAGGGGTCCAGCCCTGGATTACAAAGTGTCCCTCATTCCTCAATACTACACAAAGGGGGTCCGGCCCTGGATTACAAAGTGTCCCTCATTCCTCAATACTACACACAAAGGGGGTCCTGCCCTGTATTACAAAGTGTCCCTCATTCCTCAATACTACACAAAAGGGGGTCCAGACCTGGATTACAAAGTGTCCCTCATTCCTCAATACTACACAAAGGGGGTCCTGCCCTGTATTACAAAGTATCCCTCATTCCTCAATACTACACACAAAGGGGGTCCTGCCCTGGATTACAAAGTGCCCCTCATTCCTCAATACTACACAAAGGGGGTCCTGCCCTGGATTACAAAGTGTCCCTCATTCCTCAATACTAAACACAAAGGGGGTCCTGCCCTGGATTACAAAGTGTCCCTCATTCCTCAATACTACACACAAAGGGGGTCCTGCCCTGGATTACAAAGTGCCCCTCATTCCTCAATACTACACACAAAGGGGGTCCTGCCCTGGATTACAAAGTGTCCCTCATTCCTCAATACTAAACACAAAGGGGGTCCTGCCTTGGATTACATAGTGTCCCTCATTCCTCAATACTAAACACAAAGGGGGTCCTGCCCTGGATTACAAAGTGCCCCTCATTCCTCAATACTACACAAAGGAGGTCCGGCCCTGGATTACAAAGTGTCCCTCATTCCTCAATACTACACACAAAGGGGGTCCGGCCCTGGATTACAAAGTGTCCCTCATTCCTCAATACTACACAGAGGGGGTCCGGCCCTGGATTACAAAGTGCCCCTCATTCCTCAATACTACACAGAGGAGGTCCGGCCCTGGATTACAAAGTGTCCCTCATTCCTCAATACTACACAAAGGGGGTCCGGCCCTGGATTACAAAGTGTCCTTCATTCCTCAATACTACACACAAAGGGGGTCCGGCCCTGGATTACAAAGTGTCCCTCATTCCTCAATACTACACACAAAGGGGTTCCTGCCCTGTATTACAAAGTATCCCTCATTCCTCAATACTACAGAAAGGAGGTCCGGCCCTGGATTACAAAGTGTCCCTCATTCCTCAATACTACACACAAAGGGGGTCCGGCCCTGGATTACAAAGTGTCCCTCATTCCTCAATACTACACAGAGGGGGTCCGGCCCTGGATTACAAAGTGCCCCTCATTCCTCAATACTACACAGAGGAGGTCCGGCCCTGGATTACAAAGTGTCCCTCATTCCTCAATACTACACAAAGGGGGTCCGGCCCTGGATTACAAAGTGTTCCTCATTCCTCAATACTACACAAAAGGGGGTCCAGCCCTGGATTACAAAGTGTCCCTCATTCCTCAATACTACACAAAGGGGGTCCTGTCCTGGATTACAAAGTATCCCTCATTCCTCAATACTACACACAAAGGGGGTCCTGCCCTGTATTACAAAGTATCCCTCATTCCTCAATACTACACACAAAGGGGGTCCGGCCCTGGATTACAAAGTATCCCTCATTCCTCAATACTACACACAAAGGGGGTCCTGCCCTGTATTACAAAGTGTCCCTCATTCCTCAATACTACACACAAAGGGGGTCCTGCCCTGGATTACAAAGTGTCCCTCATTCCTCAATACTAAACACAAAGGGGGTCCTGCCCTGTATTACAAAGTGTCCCTCATTCCTCAATACTACACAAAGGGGGTCCTGCCCTGTATTACAAAGTATCCCTCATTCCTCAATACTACACACAAAGGGGGTCCTGCCCTGGATTACAAAGTGTCCCTCATTCCTCAATACTACACACAAAGGGGGTCCGGCCCTGGATTACAAAGTGTCCCTCATTCCTCAATACTACACACAAAGGGGGTCCGGCCTTGGATTACAAAGTGTCCCTCATTCCTCAATACTAAACACAAAGGGGGTCCTGCCCTGTATTACAAAGTGTCCCTCATTCCTCAATACTACACAGAGGGGGTCCGGCCCTGGATTACAAAGTGTCCCTCATTCCTCAATACTACAGAAAGGAGGTCCGGCCCTGGATTACAAAGTGTCCCTCATTCCTCAATACTACAGAAAGGAGGTCCGGCCTTGGATTACAAAGTGTCCCTCATTCCTCAATACTAAACACAAAGGGGGTCCTGCCCTGGATTACAAAGTGTCCCTCATTCCTCAATACTACACACAAAGGGGGTCCTGCCCTGTATTACAAAGTGTCCCTCATTCCTCAATACTACACAGAGGGGGTCCGGCCCTGGATTACAAAGTGTCCCTCATTCCTCAATACTACACACAAAGGGGGTCCGGCCCTGGATTACAAAGTGTCCCTCATTCCTCAATACTACACAGAGGAGGTCGGCCCTGGATTACAAAGTGTCCCTCATTCCTCAATACTACACAGAGGGGGTCCGGCCCTGGATTACAAAGTGTCCCTCATTCCTCAATACCACACACAAAGGGGGTCCGGCCTTGGATTACAAAGTGTCCCTCATTCCTCAATACTACACACAGAGGGGGTCCGGCCCTGGATTACAAAGTGTCCCTCATTCCTCAATACTACAGAAAGGAGGTCCGGCCCTGGATTACAAAGTGTCCCTCATTCCTCAATACTACACAAAAGGGGGTCCTGCCCTGGATTACAAAGTGTCCCTCATTCCTCAATACTACACACAAAGGGGGTCCGGCCCTGGATTACAAAGTGTCCCTCATTCCTCAATACTACACACAAAGGGGTCCTGCCCTGGATTACAAAGTGTCCCTCATTCCTCAATACTACACAAAAGGGGGTCCTGCCCTGGATTACAAAGTGTCCCTCATTCCTCAATACTACACACAAAGGTGGTCCTGCCCTGTATTACAAAGTGTCCCTCATTCCTCAATACTACACACAAAGGTGGTCCGGCCCTGGATTACAAAGTGTCCCTCATTCCTCAATACTACACACAAAGGTGGTCCGGCCCTGGATTACAAAGTGTCCCTCATTCCTCAATACTACACACAAAGGGGGTCCGGCCCTGGATTACAAAGTGCCCCTCATTCCTCAATACTACACAAAGGGGGTCCGGCCCTGGATTACAAAGTGCCCCTCATTCCTCAATACTACACAAAGGAGGTCCGGCCCTGGATTACAAAGTGTTCCTCATTCCTCAATACTACACACAAAAGGGTCCTGCCCTGGATTACAAAGTGTCCCTCATTCCTCAATACTACACACAAAGGGGCCCGGCCCTGGATTACAAAGTGCCCCTCATTCCTCAATACTACACAAAGGGGGTCCTGCCCTGTATTACAAAGTGTCCCTCATTCCTCAATACTACACACAAAGGTGGTCCGGCCCTGGATTACAAAGTGTCCCTCATTCCTCAATACTACACAAAGGTGGTCTGGCCCTGGATTACAAAGTGTCCCTCATTCCTCAATACTACACACAAAGGGGGTCTGGCCCTGGATTACAAAGTGTCCCTCATTCCTCAATACTACACATAAAGGGGGTCCTGCCCTGGATTACAAAGTGTCCCTCATTCCTCAATACTACACACAAAGGGGGTCCTGCCCTGGATTACAAAGTGTCCCTCATTCCTCAATACTACACAGAGGGGGTCCTGCCCTGGATTACAAAGTGTCCCTCATTCCTCAATACTACACACAAAGGGGGTCCGGCCCTGGATTACAAAGTGTCCCTCATTCCTCAATACTACACACAAAGGGGGTCCGGCCCTGCATTACAAAGTGTCCCTCATTCCTCAATACTACACAGAGGAGGTCCTGCCCTGGATTACAAAGTGTCCCTCATTCCTCAATACTACACAGAGGGGGTCCGGCCCTGGATTACAAAGTGTCCCTCATTCCTCAATACTACACAAAAGGTGTCCTGCCCTGGATTACAAAGTGTCCCTCATTCCTCAATACTACACACAAAGGGGGTCCTGCCCTGGATTACAAAGTGTCCCTCATTCCTCAATACTACACAGAGGAGGTCGGCCCTGGATTACAAAGTGTCCCTCATTCCTCAATACTACACACAAAGGGGGTCCTGCCCTGGATTACAAAGTGTCCCTCATTCCTCAATACTACACAGAGGAGGTCGGCCCTGGATTACAAAGTGTCCCTCATTCCTCAATACTACACAAAGGGGGTCCTGCCCTGGATTACAAAGTGTCCCTCATTCCTCAATACTACACAGAGGAGGTCGGCCCTGGATTACAAAGTGTCCCTCATTCCTCAATACTACACAGAGGGGGTCCTGCCCTGGATTACAAAGTGTCCCTCATTCCTCAATACTACACAGAGGGGGTCCTGCCCTGGATTACAAAGTGTCCCTCATTCCTCAATACTACACAGAGGGGGTCCTGCCCTGGATTACAAAGTGTCCCTCATTCCTCAATACTACACAAAAGGTGTCCTGCCCTGGATTACAAAGTGTCCCTCATTCCTCAATACTACACAGAGGAGGTCGGCCCTGGATTACAAAGTGTCCCTCATTCCTCAATACTACACAAAGGTGGTCCGGCCCTGGATTACAAAGTGTCCCTCATTCCTCAATACTACACAGAGGGGGTCCTGCCCTGGATTACAAAGTGTCCCTCATTCCTCAATACTACACAAAAGGGGTCCGGCCCTGGATTACAAAGTGTCCCTCATTCCTCAATAGTACACAAAAGGGGTCCTGCCCTGGATTACAAAGTGTCCCTCATTCCTCAATACTACACACAAAGGTGGTCCGGCCCTGGATTACAAAGTGTCCCTCATTCCTCAATACTACACAAAGGGGGTCCGGCCCTGGATTACAAAGTGTCCCTCATTCCTCAGTACTACACAAAGGTGGTCCTGCCCTGGATTACAAAGTGTCCCTCATTCCTCAATACTACACAGAGGAGGTCCGGCCCTGGATTACAAAGTGTCCCTCATTCCTCAATACTACACAAAGGGGGTCCTGCCCTGTATTACAAAGTGTCCCTCATTCCTCAATACTACACAGAGGGGGTCCTGCCCTGGATTACAAAGTGTCCCTCATTCCTCAATACTACACAAAGGTGGTCCGGCCCTGGATTACAAAGTGTCCCTCATTCCTCAATACTACACACAAAGGGGGTCCTGCCCTGTATTACAAAGTGTCCCTCATTCCTCAATACTACACAGAGGAGGTCCGACCCTGGATTACAAAGTGTCCCTCATTCCTCAATACTACACACAAAGGGGGTCCTGCCCTGTATTACAAAGTGTCCCTCATTCCTCAATACTACACAAAAGGGGTCCGGCCCTGGATTACAAAGTGTCCCTCATTCCTCAATACTACACAGAGGAGGTCCGGCCCTGGATTATAAAGTGTCCCTCATTCCTCAATACTACACAAAGGGGGTCCGGCCCTGGATTACAAAGTGTCCCTCATTCCTCAGTACTACACAAAGGTGGTCCTGCCCTGGATTACAAAGTGTCCCTCATTCCTCAATACTACACACAAAGGGGGTCCGGCCCTGGATTACAAAGTGTCCCTCATTCCTCAATACTACACAGAGGAGGTCCTGCCCTGTATTACAAAGTGTCCCTCATTCCTCAATACTACACAGAGGAGGTCCGGCCCAGGATTACAAAGTGTCCCTCATTCCTCAATACTACACAAAGGGGGTCCGGCCCTGGATTACAAAGTGTCCCTCATTCCTCAATACTACACAAAGGTGGTCCGGCCCTGGATTACAAAGTGTCCCTCATTCCTCAATACTACACACAAAGGGGGTCCTGCCCTGTATTACAAAGTGTCCCTCATTCCTCAATACTACACAGAGGAGGTCCGGCCCTGGATTACAAAGTGTCCCTCATTCCTCAATACTACACACAAAGGGGGTCCTGCCCTGTATTACAAAGTGTCCCTCATTCCTCAATACTACAGAAAGGAGGTCCGGCCCTGGATTACAAAGTGTCCCTCATTCCTCAATACTACACACAAAGGGGGTCCGGCCCTGGATTACAAAGTGTCCCTCATTCCTCAATACTACACAAAGGGGGTCCGGCCCTGGATTACAAAGTGTCCCTCATTCCTCAATACTACACAAAGGGGGTCCTGCCCTGGATTACAAAGTGTCCCTCATTCCTCAATACTACACAGAGGAGGTCCGGCCCTGGATTACAAAGTGTCCCTCATTCCTCAATACTACACAGAGGAGGTCCGGCCCTGGATTACAAAGTGTCCCTCATTCCTCAATACTACGCAGAGGAGGTCCGGTCCTGGATTACAAAGTGTCCCTCATTCCTCAATACTACACAAAGGGGGTCCGGCCCCGGATTACAAAGTGTCCCTCATTCCTCAATACTACAGAAAGGAGGTCCGGCCCTGGATTACAAAGTGTCCCTCATTCCTCAATACTACACACAAAGGGGGTCCGGCCCTGGATTACAAAGTGTCCCTCATTCCTCAATACTACACAGAGGAGGTCCTGCCCTGTATTACAAAGTGTCCCTCATTCCTCAATACTACACAGAGGAGGTCCGGCCCAGGATTACAAAGTGTCCCTCATTCCTCAATACTACACAAAGGGGGTCCGGCCCTGGATTACAAAGTGTCCCTCATTCCTCAATACTACACAAAGGTGGTCCGGCCCTGGATTACAAAGTGTCCCTCATTCCTCAATACTACACACAAAGGGGGTCCTGCCCTGTATTACAAAGTGTCCCTCATTCCTCAATACTACACAGAGGAGGTCCGGCCCTGGATTACAAAGTGTCCCTCATTCCTCAATACTACACACAAAGGGGGTCCTGCCCTGTATTACAAAGTGTCCCTCATTCCTCAATACTACAGAAAGGAGGTCCGGCCCTGGATTACAAAGTGTCCCTCATTCCTCAATACTACACACAAAGGGGGTCCGGCCCTGGATTACAAAGTGTCCCTCATTCCTCAATACTACACAAAGGGGGTCCGGCCCTGGATTACAAAGTGTCCCTCATTCCTCAATACTACACAAAGGGGGTCCTGCCCTGGATTACAAAGTGTCCCTCATTCCTCAATACTACACAGAGGAGGTCCGGCCCTGGATTACAAAGTGTCCCTCATTCCTCAATACTACACAAAGGGGGTCCTGCCCTGTATTACAAAGTGTCCCTCATTCCTCAATACTACACAGAGGAGGTCCGGCCCTGGATTACAAAGTGTCCCTCATTCCTCAATACTACACAGAGGAGGTCCGGCCCTGGATTACAAAGTGTCCCTCATTCCTCAATACTACGCAGAGGAGGTCCGGTCCTGGATTACAAAGTGTCCCTCATTCCTCAATACTACACAAAGGGGGTCCGGCCCCGGATTACAAAGTGTCCCTCATTCCTCAATACTACAGAAAGGAGGTCCGGCCCTGGATTACAAAGTGTCCCTCATTCCTCAATACTACAGAAAGGAGGTCCGGCCCTGGATTACAAAGTGTCCCTCATTCCTCAATACAACAGAAAGACAGAGAAACCCCACTTCCACACTAACATACAAACGTCTGGTACACATTTTATTTTGTATGGATGACCTAGATCAGGGGTGTCAAAGTTTTTCCAATCGTGGGCCGCATGATCAGAAAGCCCTATGTGAGGGACACTTTTTTTTTTTTTTTTTTTTATACACAACAATGGTGAATTATAGTTTGTCAGTTTTGAATTGCTTTCAAATAAATTCACAATATTGAGAATTATGACAGCTGGCTTCAAAACAGATGGGTTGTTGATCCAGGCAATTATCTGACTGCCATTTGGAGTCAGGAATGTTTGTTTTTTTTACCCACTTGAGGCATAATTAGGATTGGCTTCAGCATGGGCTGGACTTGATGGATGCAAGTCTTTTTTCAGCCTCATCAATATGTTATTACATAAGTAATAAAACTGAAGGAAAAAGGCATCTACCTGCAACAGCTGTGTGATTTCAATGCCACTGGATTGAAAGCTACGACAAACGTAGCTATTTTAGCGCAGGGGCAATCAGGGGAAATATCTTAACAAGAGTCCCACATATACTAAAAGTCCATCATTTTCCCAATTCGTCGCTGATCCTGTACACTCAAGGCTTCAGGTCTGCAGCTAGTTTCCAAGAAGTGGGAAGAGCTCCTGACGTACATACAAAACAAGAAAAACAGAAACAGCGCAATCTCCTCTAAACGTAGTTTCGCCAGGAACCAGCCACACAAACAAATGTAAAAAGCCACCCTTACAGGGTACTCACATTTACAAGAGGCCTGACCTGCCTCTAGGATGGACAGCCTCAACTGGATCTGACCTCCAGTCACGGACAACCTCCAGACTCCTCAACGGCCAGTGATGTTTCCACCTCCCAAGCAAAGGAATACTTTACCTCCTTCAGATTGTCCAGGTGTTCCAGTGTCCAGTGTGCTCACCCCAAAAGAGGAGAACTTTGTATCTGGACTAGTGTAACATGCACTATCTATAGGTAATTTACTTAGGGTCGGTGAGTAATTACTTCTCGGGAGATAATCAGTATAAAATTTATTTTAAAAGTATATAATAAAATATACAAGGATCGTGCCTATATTGACAAATCACATAGCGTATACACCTTATGCGTTTCATAGCACCATGCTACTTCCTCAGGGGAATCAATTGGGCTGTATCAAACAAAGAAAGATGGATATCCGCACCTACAAAGAAAGATGGATATCCGCCTCCCCAAATACCCACCACAGTCTGCGTTCCACCAATGGGACTCACATTACACCCGGAACTTGGCTTTTAAAACACCTGAAGGGAAAAGTTCCCCTCCTGCAATAGGCGCACACACGAGAAGCAGCGTTCCTTCCGTGTTTCATCGGTGGAAGGCACACAATCATTTCAAATCCCCAGTCTTCCATACTAAACACAGAGTTCCCTTATCTTACATATACTGAACACAAACCTCCTAACACTCCATAAAGCTCTTCTTTCTCCACACTAATAAACAAAGATCTCCGAACTCCAGGGGGGAGATTCACTAAGCGGTGGTAAAGAAGAGATGACTTCTCCAGTGATATCACTTCTCCAGTTCCTATGTTATTCTATGCACGAAGATTTCTTCAACTTCGGAGTTCTTAGTGCATAGGCGTTATAGAATAACACAGGAACTGGAGAAGTCATCTCCACTTTATCACATCATTATCACTGCTTAGTGAATCTCCCCCCAGACATCTAATCCCATTCAGACATATGTGTAGTCCCAAACATATTATAATTCCTTTAACCCCTTAGTGACCAGCCACACGTGCACGTGGCCGGCACTTAATGCCCGCCGAACCTTTTTTTTTTTTTTTTTTTTTTTTTTTTTTTTTAATTCCTTAAAACGATCTCCAGGACGTACATGTACGTCCTCTGTTCACCTGGGACATCCCTCAAGACATATATGTACGTCCTCTAGCGGTAAGGGGTTTAAAAAACAACCTCTCTCTATCCTTCCCGTCCACAGTACGGCTCCAAGTATGCAGAGAGGTTTGGAAAAAAGCAGGATAAACAATAAATAGAAACTAATAATAATCACAATGTAACAAAGGTTCAGGGATCACTACACTATGTGATCTCTATCCTCTCATTCATTCCCAAAAGGAATAGAATGATATAGAACCTTTGATCTGTTATGAACTGTAGCACCGACAGATTCTAATGCCACCTCTTGCACATTTGTTGCAATGGCATGGTATACCATGATCCCTATCGCCAATTATTATCATCTTTCTCCTATGCTCACCTACCCGCTCAAGTAGAGGCCTCGCTGTCCGTCCACCATACCTGGCATCGCACCCACAGACGAGCATATCACATATTTAGTGTCACAGTTTATAAACTGCTTAATGCGATGATCGGGTGACTGATTCATTGATGAAAGCGCAGTGCTGCACAGGGTTCATTCATTGAAGTTCTTGTACTGTAGAGGCTTATACAGCAGCTCCAGTACAAAGGAAGGCAGAACATGCCTACAGGGTCACCCCGTGGATCATCTATCCTTTTGGATAGATGATCCATGATAGGGGGATATCAGGAGGGGGCCCTGGGTTCCCCCCTGAGGTCTGAAATATTTATGCATAAAAAGCACATATAACCAATGTTAAACATAGGTTATATGCGCTTTATTTAAAATGTCGCCACATGGATTATCTATCCTTCCGGATAGAAGAGCCAGGTTACGGGGGTGTCAGGCGGGGTCCTGGTGCCCCCCTTGAGGTCTGAATTATATTTTTTAAATAAATACAATAATATATATTACTAGAAAGCCCATATAACAGATGGTACACATTTGTTATATGGGCTTTAGTGAAAATGCCAGCAATTGTCACGTGCATTGATCACCTATCCTTCTGGATAGGTGATCAATGCGCTAGGGGGTGTCAGGAGGGGTCTTGATGGCCCCCCCCCCCCTTGAGGTCTGAACTTTTTTTTTTTTTTTTACATAAAAAAAATTACATTTTATACACATACAGGCAAGGTATGCAGCCGCATACCTTGCCTATTAACCCCATGAGAACCAGAGGGGTAGCAAACACATTGCTATGTGTTGCGGCCTCTCTGGTACTCATAGGGTTAATTATACAATACAAAGAAGGCATGTCGTAAAAAATTGGAGGCGAACAATGTCGAATTTACATGGAGAAAGAAAGTCATAGGAGCAACAATGGCTTCAATGTTTTTTGCCTTCCTCTGGATCAACAGGGTTGATGTGGCATGGGCTGAACTAATGTATTTTTTTCAGCCCCATCAATTATGTTATTATAACAATATAATTTCCCTTTAACTAAAAGTCAAGTGTCTCAAGGAACCCAACTGAAGTGACCTTGTAAGGAGAGACATACTGACCTCTGACCCAGAACCGGGCCCCGGAGATTCTACTTTCCTCTTCTTTCGAGGGCCAATAGCTGCTAATGCTGTTAAGTTTGCGTCTCTCTGCCTCATTTGTGCCAGTTCCTGCTGCTGCATCTATAGGAAGAGGAGGAAGGGGTTAAACAACAAAAAAACCACGCTAAACCACCACACTATCCCGGCTCAAACCAGATGGCAAAATTTACTCTCACTAATCTACTTACCTCCTTCGCTTTCTGTTTTAACCGCAACTGTTCCGGATCCTCTTGCCTTGATCGAGACTGTGCAGGAGGGAAATGAGAGTCACAACCGCTGGAAAAATTCACACCTTTTCATTAACCCTTTGCGTGCCAGAAGGGTACGCAACGCATTGCAAATGCGTTGAGTAGCCCTCTGGCACTCAAAGGGTTAAACATATTGAACACTGTTCATGAAACTAAAGAGATACAATTCTGGCGCATATCAACTGCACCATAGGATTGAAATGAACATTCTGCCAGTGAATGGAATACAACAGAGGTCTCCAACACACAGCGTAAAATCAGTGGAAACTTGAATTCCCTGTCCTACAGTGCAGCTAAATACAGCCCACTGTGCCACAAGGTAAGATACGTTGCTGTAAACCCATTTCATCATCCGCTCTATGGTATTTTCAATGCAAATTTTACATCCGTCCCCAAAAACAACTGCATCTCCTGAGATTAAATCACAAAGGTACAGTCAGGGGGTGGACGAGACAGCTGAAGCCGTTCACTGACCTTCGCCGCCCGCATGAGAATCTCTCGTTCCTGCTCGTCTTTCCTCTGCTTCTCTATCTGGTCCAGCTGCTCGAAGAACTTTAGCTGCGTCCGTACATCACTCGACTGCTCATATCGCTCATCTTCCTGCGGGAATAATGAAAGAAATAAGAGTCAGAAGAGGCATGTTGAACTGGTCCTTCTGGGGAAATAAATATATGCTAACAAGCTTTGTGACTTATCCAAATACCGTATCTGAGTTTGAAAAGGCAACTTTTTCTTATATTCGGGGTCACCCTTTATGTGGGCTGCCCGCCCCTCAAAGGGTAAGAAAATCCCAGACTGTGGGCAGTCCAGAACATGCGACTCCCTCTACCTTTAAGCTTCACTAATGTACCAGACAGTCTTCCTGGAGAGCGGTCCGCCTCCACACTGATGACACATGACATAGGGATGCCAATCTAGGACCTATCAATGCACAGACTCCATACTCATTGATAGGTCCAACAGTGTGGAGGCAGACCGCACTCCAAGACTGCCAGGTCCATTACTGAAGCTTAAAGGGTTAGTAATGCCCGTATTTAAGGGGTTAAGTGCATAATATGTAAAGTCCTATTGTCTATAATGTTAAAGGGATAGTAACACTTCGTTTTAACTTTATTTTATTTTGTAGGCATTAAAAAAACATGAAGAATGATATAAGTCTTATCTCTCAAACCTTTATGGTTTATGAGATATTCACAAGCAAAGTTCCCCTCCCCGCCCCTTTTACCTAGTGTAAGCCATCTCTTCTCAGATGTGAGTCTGGTTGTATGACAGTACAGATAACAGAAGGGGACAATTTTCTTTGTATGAAAACAATGAAAGCCCTTCCCCCCCTTGACAAGTTTATCAGCTTTTTCCATTATCTTAATTGAAGATTGTCCCTCTCTGCAGTCTACCTGGGCATCTCCCTTCTGATATGGTTGAACAGGGGGGGGATACTTTGTTTGTGAATATCTCTTAAACCATAAAGGTTTCAGAGATAAGACTTATATCATTCTTCATGTTTTTTTAATGCCTACAAAATAAAATAAAGTTAAAATGAAGTATTACTATCCCTTTAAATTTATTTTGTCCCACTTCCCAGAGAGCTTCCTGTCACGGACTGTGAAAGCAGAAAGTCTGCCCCAACAGCACGGAAAGCACACTGCGCTGCGGGGAGAGTGTTACACTATAAAACTATCCCTATTTACAGAGTCAGTGACAGAGAGGTGACAATATGACTTTAGATATTCTGCAAGTACATTAGATGGAGGGCTAAAAGGGAGGTGGACACTTTAATCATTTGGGTGCCAGAGGGTACACAGCGGAATGTTCTGATCACACCTCTGGTACTCAAACGGTTAGTCGCCTCCGTTCTGACCAGACGCCGGGTTTCACCTTGTGAGAGATATTCTTTTGTTGCGCCGTTTCAGAGATTTTTTCCACAATATTCTGTAGCCTCTGCTGCGTGGCGTGGGAGATGTAACCGACTACGTCTGGGTGGATTTCCGTGATGCCGTGCTTCTTACCTGCGGGGAGATGCAGTTATAAGTTCCTGTAGAAATCTGGTTCACAACGGGAAAAATAAGATCTGAGGTAAACGAATACGTTATAAGGAGAAAGATATAACGGACGTGCAGATCCGGAGACAGATATACTATAAAGCGATGGAGGTAATTCTGGGGCAAATCAAGTGGACTGAAAGGAAGAAATAAAAGTTCCCATCGATTTAACCCTTTGAGTGCCAGAGGGGTGTGCAACGCATTGAGGGGTGTGATTAACTCCTCGAATGCTAGATAGGTCTCTAACGTGCATTCGAAGGGTTATATAAGCCAGGAAAAAGATGAATAGACCCCTTGATACTGGCAACACATTACAAAACCAACTGTCCATACACCAGCATTCAAATGGTTAAAAGGATAGTGATGTATTATTTTAACTACATTTAATATTGTAGATATGAAAAAAATAAATCCATTGATCCCAGTCCGATCTCTCAAACGTGTAATATGAGAGATATAAGGTTCCAAAGTCCCCCCCGCCCCTTTCAAAGTCGTCCGCATGTAGCTGACAGAAGCAGATCCTGGTCCTGGGACTGGCCGAGCCGAAACAGTGTGATCTGAAAATAAATACTTCACTGGAATGGTTGGCACGGTGTGACTGGTTTACAAGCACGCTTTGCAGACCGTTCCAGTGAAGTATTTGTTTTCAGATCACACTATTTTGGCCCTGCTGAAGAGCCTCCGGCCAGTCCCAGGATCTGCTTCTGTCAGCTAGATGCGGACGTCGATGAAAGGGGGGGCATTTGGAACTTTATAGCTCTCATATTATACAAGTTTGAGAGATCGAACTGATATCAATGGATTTATTTTTTTCATATCTACAATATTAAATGTAGTTAAAATAATACATTACTATCCCTTTAACCACAGAGGTCCATATGCACAAAGCCAAAAGTGGAGCAGTTCTAGGGCAAGCCAACAGCACCATGTGGGAAAAAAATTCCCAGAATCCCCACTGCTTTAATGGGGCTTTTAAAGAGACAGTAATACTTAAAATGTAAAATAATACAGATTGTAGTGTTTATCCCACAGAGTAAAACAAGGGTACTCCCACTGTTGAGTGTTTTATTCAAAAGTTATCACAGCTCAAACTTGGATTTTTAGGTGCAGTATCACAGTGGCCAATCTCCATAGGAAGGAGTAGCAACAGTGCCACTGTACAATTTCAGGCCATTGTGATAGTATGCCTACAAATTTCAAGTCTGAGCATTAATACATTTTAGATAAGACACCTTTCAGCAGTAGAAGTACTCTTTTTTACCCAGGGGATAAACACTACATTTTTAAATTTTCAGTATTACTGTCCCTTTAACCCTTAAATGATAGAAAGCTCTCCAACACATCTCTGCAGCAGTCCTGGGGTTTAAAGCGCCATTTAAACACAATGGGGATTTTTTTGTTTTTAATTTGATCCCTGTTGTGCAGTTGGTTTATCTGAGAATTGCTCCACTATTCGTTTTGCATTATGACCCCATACAGAGATAACCTGCACACACACCACGTCTGAGCCACGCCCCGGATGTAAAGCAGACAGCAGAGCCAGCCTTACCGATTTCCAGGATCCGTCGCTGTAATAACGAAGGGAGGAGAAAGGTCTCGTCTTTGCAGGATCGCGTTAATGTGCCCACGAGTTCGGAGTTCGTTGCCAGTATCCGCGCACTTTCTTCCGAGAGGTTTACTCCTGCCATGGAGGCTACGTCGTTAATATCGTCGTCATCCCTGAGTGGAAGAGATGCACAGGTCATGGGAGTGATCTTTACAGGACATACTAACCTCCTGGATGCTAGAGATTACTCTAACGTATACGAATGGATGATGGACGTCTCTAGCCTCCTCAAGCAGCACATTTTTAACGGAGCAGTGAAATACCAATAAGACATTTTAAACCCTCTGCGTACCAGAGGGAAATGCAATGCACTGGCACTGAAAGGGTACCCCCCCACACCCGTGCAGTTCAGATATCTGCAGCTGTGTGTGGCACTGCCTCACATGGCGGTCATGGGAACTCTCTACTCTCCACAGAAGCACAGTACTGTTGAATACACTAAAACAGGGCTTCTATGGACTGAATAGCAGTGTAGCTTTCACTCCCCTGAGTGAGATGCTGATGTCACCCCCAAGGACCGCAGATATCGGATCTGCACAGGGAACAGACTGGGGAAAAACATAAGCTATGTAATATCTGTTCCTATCGCTCTGAGGACACTGTCATAGTTTAAGTGTCTTCTACTGACCCTAAACTGTGCCTTTTCCTGGTGAACAGAAAAATGGGCCTCCCGTTCAGATTTTTCATTCCAACTCAAAACATTAAACTGCAGTTCTGTACTCCAGTCACCAGGTGGTGATGTTTCCATCAATTACAGGAAACCTGTCCAACAACTTACTCCCACTGACTGCATTATAATATAAAAGCATGTTTGACACCGGCTGGTTCAGCCAGTTTGAAAATAAATAATTGTTGAATGAAGCATCTACCAGCAATGGTGGTACCCTAGTTCCACTCCGCAGGAAAAGTGCTACAAACTTAAAAGATAACTTCTCCTTTAAAAGGGACACATTGTCCTAATTTTTGATACCACAAGACCTTTTTGACAGTGTAGAACAAGGGTGCACCCACCTATTAATTTTAAAAGGTACTGCAGAGTAAAGCAGAGTTTTTGTGAGTGCAACATCTTTTATAGCCATTACATTTTATGGGGGAGCTCCTGCTATTGTTGTATATAGAGCAATATGGTCAGAGATGAACTAGTCCACATAAAATGGAGAGTTTCCTAATGATGATGCACTAATCTCACAAAAACACTAACAACATTCTGGTAGAGCGCTTCCCAGCAGTGAGTGTTCTGGTTTCACTCAACAGGAAAGCTCTCATTTTGCAGTCATAACAAAGGATGGTTCTCCCATACACTAGGTCCAGACAGAAGACAATAATGGTGCGTTTAAAATAAAATACGCAAGATATTGTACTACTGATTCCAGTCATGCTGCTTAAGTGGGTAATTATTTCTGTATAGAACTCACAATGCTACAACTCTTCGCGTTCAGTACAGAACATATCTAAGATTTAGCATGCGTGACCTGCACAGCTGTGCATATCGTTTACAAGGGCAATAATAGAGGTTTCAATGACCATCAAAACTTCTGATGACTAGAGGACCCATGTAGGCATTAATATTTGAGTGACATGCATGTGAGCCAGTCCCCTCTACCTCACCTGGTGACAGAGGATCACGACATTGGAGGACGTAAATGGGAGACTTAAACGATATTGAACTGTAGAGCTGTTTAAGTCACTCATTAGAGCCAAGATAGCAAACGATCAGGCCTAAATGAGTGGTAGACAACCTTTGATTCTTAACTCTGAGTGCCAGAGGGGTGCGCAACGCATTGCAATGAGTTGCGTACCCCCATTGGCACTTAAAGGGTTAAGCTGCTGGAGACCACAACACCTATCAGCCCCAACCTGCCAAACCGGGGATGATGAGAGTTGTAGTGTGCAACAGCTTGAGAGCCGAAGGTGACCTACGCCCGAGCTAAAGGAAATGCTCACCCTAATAATATCTAAACCTTTATCCAGTCCTTCAGCATGGGAGATGCATTTCAGTTCTCACCTGAACGACCCTCCCCCTGGCTCTTTCAATTTATTTTTCTGTGCCACAGCCACCTGCGCGGATATCGTGGCCATTGTTTTCGTTCCTGGTAACATGGCCGGCTTCACAACTGGGACTGCAAGGAGATCAGAACATCACACTTAGTTCAGCAAAAATAGGTCACAACTAAAAACTGGCAATCTCTACCAAAATTGGCAGAATATGCAGAGAAAGGGGATTTATAAATGTACCCGACAACTTCAGAATGGAGTTTGCACAGCGTTAAACTCTGCCACCCTCTCTATGTGCCCCCCACACACAGATCCCCTTGATCTGCAAGGCGCGTCAACTATGGGAAAGGAAGCAGCAACGATATACTTTCTATTGAAACCCTGTGGTATTCAATAGAGAAAACCAAATTCTCCCAGACATGCCAAAAACAGCTGATGTCACCCAAGGCACAGAGAGAGAATGGCAGAGATTTAGGGTATGGGAACTCTATTCCCATAACTGTAAGTTAACATCTTGACCTTATGAAAGCTTCTTCCAATTACCCTTTAAAGTCTCCTGGCAGCAAAAGAACCAATAAAACAACTTTCATGTGCGAAGGATTTTAGTCTTACCTGTTAAATCCTTCTCCAAGTTCATCCAGGTTACTGGTAACTTTGGGTAGGCGATCCGCCCCATTAAGTAGGCAGGAACAATTCTAGAAGTTAATTCAGGGGGTGGAGCCTACCTTCCCTCCTTGGTTGCAGCTAGCCAATCAGCTCCAATAAGATTTGAGATACTAGATAGTAGAAGGGAAAGAAGACTCCTGTGAGCATGACCCCGAAGGACCCCCAAGGTCTGCCACAGGAGAGCCAAGAATGGTCCCTTGACAGGTTGGGAGACCAGTAACCTGTATGGACTAAGAGAAAAGGATTTAACAGGCAACACTAAAATCCTCTTTCCTTTGTCGTCTAATACAGGTTACTGGTAACTTTGGGATGTCCAACCATTGAGTTTCCCAGAGGTGGGAAGTAAGGAAGGACCAGGAGCAAGGCACCCAAAGTCACCAGAGCAGATTTGAACCATCAGATCAGAGACAGCCCAACAAAATGAATGAAGTGTCAACGGACACTGAACAGGGGTAACAACACCCCAGGAACTGTTACACAGCACACTGAACTAGAGCCAACAGGACTCAAAAGTGAAGGAAGCACCAAGAACCAAAGAAAATCCTAGACAGGCAAGACTGCCTCTAGGATTTTCCTCCCAAAGCTGGCGTCAGCCGATGCCAGCACATCAACACGGTAGTGCTTCGAAAAGGTGCGCACAGATGACCAAGTGGCAGCCTTGCACAACTGATCAGTGGAGGCCTGATTCTTGTAAGCCCAAGAAGCTCCAATAGATCTTGTAGAATGAGCCATGACCCGAAAGGGAACAGGCTTCTTCCTTAACTCGTAAACCTTACAAATAGTGGACTTAATCCAAAATGAAATAGTCACTTTGGATGCAGGTCTCCCTTCCCCTGGGGCCCTCAGGAATGATGAACAGCGCATCAGACTGTCTAATGGAGTCAGTGCGATGTACATAAAACTTGAGACAATGCACTACATCTAACAAGTGGAAATCCCTCTCCTTGGCAGAGGTAGGGTCAGGGCAGGGCAGAAAGAAAGCACCACAATCTCCTGACTAATGTGGAACTCAGAAACCACCTTCGGGAGAAACTCCTGCAAAGTGAGAAGCACCGCCTTGTCTTTGTGAAACACCAAAAAGGATGGTCCACAAGACAGAGCCTGTAACTCCATGACACGGAGAACAGACACGATCGCAAGAAGAAAAGCCATTTTCTACGTCAGCAGGAGTAGAGGAATAGTAGCCAAGGGAGGGTGCTGAAGGACGCCCAGAACAAAGTTAAAATCCCACTGAGAAGCGGAGTCTTGAAAACAGGACGAGTATGAGCAACGCCCTGGAAGAAAACCTTGACGTCAGAAAGAATAGCAATGCGCCTATGAAAGAAAACAGAGAGAGCAGAAGTCTGAACCTTAAGGGAACTCAAATGGAGGCCCTTATCCACACAGTCCTGCAAGAAAGCCAGGACTGTAGGCAGATCAAAATCTTGAGAAAGGTCCCTATCAGCACACCAAGATAGAAAGTCTGACCAGACACGATGGTAGGCCTTAGAAGAAATAGGTTTGCGGGCACTGAGCATAGTAGCCACCACCCCAGAAGAAAAACCTTTCATCAATATTGAGGATTCAATTTCCAAGCTGTCAAAGCTAGACTGTGAACATCCTCCTTCCACAGGTAACCCTGTAGAAGATCTGCACGGCATGGGAGCCGGAATGGCTCCGCCACTGACAAGTCCAGACACTCCGGAAACCAAGCCTGTCAAGGTCAGTACGGAGCAATCAGAATGACTGGACAACGCCCCAGTCTCAATTTCCTTAACACCCTGTGCAACATGGGAAGGGGAGGAAAGATGTAAGCCAGAGGAAATAACCAAGGAATGGACATGGCATCCACCTCTAGGGCTAGAGGATCCCTCCAGCGAGAGAAGAACCTCCGAACCTTCCGGTTGTGTCTTGTCGCCATCAGATTGAAGCAAGGAAGACCCCACTTCTGAACAATGAGGGCGAACACCTCTGGGTGCAGTTCCCACTCTCCGCTGTCCACCATGTGTCGACTGAGGAAGTCTGCCATGATGTTGTGTATGCCAGGAATGTGCACTGCGGATATGGCAGGAACATGTTCTTCTGCCCAGGACAAAATAGCCTTGACCTCTAACCAAGTGTCAAGACTTCTTGTTCCACCCTTCTTGTTGATGTAAGCCACGGCTGTGGCGTTGTCAGACTGGACCCGGCCTGGGCATTCTTCCAGCTGGGGTGTCCAATGACGAAGGGCATGAAATATCGCCTGAAGCGCCAATACGTTGATGGGAAGGAGAGATTCCTCCGGAGACCACCGACCCAGAGCACTCAGGCGACCCAGGACCACTCCCCAGCCAGAGAGGCTGGCATTCGTCGTCACCATAGTCCAGAAGGATACCAGGAAGCACTTGCCCTTCAGGAGATTGGAGAGGTCGAGCCACCACGACAAACTCAGTTCCATATGAAGAGGGAGGGATACCGACGTCTTCAGAAGATCTGGCTGAGCCTTGCACACCTGGATCACAAACCTCTGGAGTTCCCTGGTGTGAGCCATGGCAAATGGGACAGTTTCTATGGTGGAAATGAATTTCCCCGCTAGAGAGGACAGCTTCTTGGCTGGAACTGGATTGTGAGCAAGAACAGCAGAACCCTGTGGGCGATCTGGTTAGCCACCTCGTCCGTGAGAACACCATGTGCTGCTGAGTGTCGAAGAGAAGGCCCAGGAAGACCAGACATTGGGATGGTACAAGATCTGACTTGTCCATGTTGATGATCCACCTGTGATGGGTGAGAGCATGAATGCAGTCCTGAATCTGCTGACGAAGTAGTTCCTCAGGAGGGGATTTCAGAAGCAGGTCGTCCATGTATGGAGTAATTCTGATACCGTCCCGATGGAGGACGGACACTAAGGCTCCCAGGACATGGTTGAAAACTTGAGGAGCTGTAAAATGGAAGAGCTGAAAACTGAAAATGCCCTCTGTTGCAGGCAAATTTGAGATACTGCCGGCTCTCTGGATGAATGTAAATTTGTAAGTACGTGTCCTGAAGATCCAGAGAGGCAAGAAATTCCCCCAGAGACATTGCAGCAATCACCATCCTTAGGGACTCCTGGTGATAATGAGTCTTGATCACAAAGGAATTGAGATCCTTCAAATCCAAAATGGGATGACAGCCGCTGTCCTTCTTGGAGACCACAAAGAAGTTTGAGTAAAAACTCATACCTCTGTCCCGAATTGGAACAGGTTGCAGAACATCCTTGTCCAGAAGGCCTGGATAGTGCCATTGAACAGATGGAGTATGAGAGGGGGAAAAACCTAAAGGGAGGAAGAGAGGCAAAAGGGATCCTGGTACCCTTCCTCTGCTACCTGTAAAACCCATGGGTCCGCCACTGAATCCTCCCAGATGCTGTGGTAGTGAAGCAGACAGCCACCCACAGCCGAGTGGGGACCTGGGTTCAGCGAGTCATGCCGAAGAAGGCTTGGAAGCCTTAGGCTTGGAGGAGACCTTGGGCTTCCATTGCTGTTTGGGCTTGGAGGAGGAACGTGGAGCTGAGGGAACCGCCTGGTTTGCCAACGTCTCAGTCTGGAACGAACGAAAAAGCCAATTACGCTTGAGAGGCATCTTCTTCCTAGGGATCATAGGCAGAAGGGTACTCTTGCGCCCTGTGGCCTCACTAATCAGATCCTTAAAATCTGGCCCAAACAAAGAGGTGCCTTGAAAAGGCAATGAGAGCAAAGCTTTCTTGGAAGCAGTGTCAGCAGACCAGATCTTGAGCCAAAAAGCTCATTTGGCAACCACAGACAAGTTGGAAACACTTGCCACCAAACGGATTGCATCAAATTAGGCAGCAGAAAAATAGTGCTGGGCCTCAGAAATGTTGGCAAGAAGCCGCAACCTATCAGAAGTAGGAGCACCCTGACGGACAGCCAGGGTGAGCTGTTCAGTCCAGACCGCAAAGGATCGGTTCACCCATACCGCAGCGAATGCTGGACACATGGCAGTACCAGCAGTGGCAAAAAAGGACTTGAGGGAGACCTCAAGTTTCTTGTCAGTCCAGTCTTTCAGAGCAGAAGCATCAGCAGCTGGCAAGGCACTGGACTTAGATAGCCTGGAGACAGGAGCATCCACTTCGGTGGGATGAACCCACTAAGCAAAAGCCGCCTCAGAGAAGGGATAAAGCTTGGCAAATTTCTTGAAAACAGAAGGTTTCCTGTCCGGAGATTTCCACTCAGACACAAGGCGGCCAAGAATGGGGGTTAGGTAGAAAAAGTAGTATAGGGCCTTTTAGGGTCCTGAAATACATCAGAGATCTGAAGAAACCTCCTGAACTAAGGGAATGTTTAGGGTAGTTAAGACAGCTCTAATCAAGCCCTCAGCCGAGGATTCAGGATCAGCCTCAAAGGGATCCCCAAAAATCTGAGAGAAGCCCACAGCAGACCATTCCTCAACATCGGAATCCAACAACAGTTCCTCCTCAGAGGAATCTGATATGTCAGGTACTCCCTGAGGTTTTGGTAGGGAAGATCTGATGGAAGAAGGGGTCTGCCAGGAGTGGAAGACCCCCTGTAACTGGGATGGAAAGAGTTGCAATGTAGACCGAGGTCTCCAGTAGCAGCCTTGAACTCTTGCACCCAAACTGGCTCTAATGCATGACTGTAGGTCCCTGGGAGAGACTGGCAGGGACATCAGAACACGCTGGGCATAAATGACTGAAGAATCCTCTAGGTAACTCTGAACGACATGAGGAGCAATGCGCAATAGTGGACACAGAGACCCCAGCGCCCTTAGTCTTAGGTCTGGCCCCAAGCTCTAATGGATTAGACATTTTCACAGTGTCAGAAACATTTATAGTATAAGGAATCACCCAAATACAGTGTGTAAGATTAAAATTTCACCACAGAAATTGATAAAATGCACTTATCTGGCAGCCGAAGGGTTAATCTGCAGAGGAGAGAAGGAGAGTCTAAGCCCTGTGTAGGATACTCATTCAGGAAAAGGCACAAAATGGTTGTCGTGGTGGGAGCCAATCAGTAACAAGCACGTGAAGCAAGCATTCATGGGAAATGTAATTTTCCCAGAAAAAGTACCCCAACAGTGCCCGAAGACCCCTGAGCCCCCCAACACACACAAAATGTTAACTGGATGACAGAGAAAGAGCAGACAATTAAAATGAGCCATCTCTGAAGTCCCTACGTTGAGCGGTTGCAGAGATATGTCCCAAATGTACAGTCCCATAGAAGTGAATGGAGCAATAGCGTCTATGCGGTAAAAGCGTGCCTGAACACAAATTTTGTGTTGGAACTGTGAATTAAAATTACATGAAACATCACTAGAACATGTTATCAGACCCAAAAAAACACTGAACCCAGTAGGGAAAGTGCCAATAAACCCCCAAAAGATGCAAAACCAGCAGCTAAAGGGTTACATTACCACAGAAATTTGCTCCAAAACACCCAACAGACATACAGATAGACCCAATGAGTGCAGGAGTGTGTAATAAGAACTCCAAATGTAAACCCCTATGCGGAGGGGCACTGTGGGACATGTGGACCTGCAGCACTCAAAGGGTTGCTCACCTTTCCTGCAGATCTTCTGTCTTCAGACTACCATGTATTAAGAAGTAACCTCTGTGGGCAACTCCTGAGGAAAGAACTTGTAGCCAAGATGTTCCCCCTCAGGGCTTAAGGTCCACAAAAAGCACCTGGTCACTGAGCTAGCCACATCTAAAGGCATTGTCAGTCATGATAATCCGCCTAATGGTGGTATTCCATATCTAACAGAAAAATAAAAAAAAGTTTCTAAAACTATAGCAGAACTGTTCTCTTGCCTGTGCCTTGACTAAGGAACAAATCTTTCTGGGGCTGGTTGGCTAGCTGCAGCCAAGGAGGGAAGGTAGGCTCCACCCCCTGCATTCACTTCTAGAATTGTTCCTGCCTACTTAAAGGAGCGGATCGCCTAGCCAAATTACCAGTAACCTGTATTAGACGACAGAGAAAAGGAGCTGGATTAATTCACGAACAAAGCATCTACCGTAAAATCTTGGGTATAATACGTACCTGTGTATAATACGCAGATTTAAATTATACCCAGGATTTTATGGAAAATGTTTGTACATGTGTATAGCATGCATCCCCTTTCTGTCGCCCCTCCATGTTGGCCTCCCCTTACCTCCCTCCCTCTCAATTAAGTTATCTGGAGCGCCTCCATTTTCTCACCTCTACGCACTTCCATGCCCACGAGCCTCCGCCCAGTGGGAGGCATGCTTTTCCTTGCTGCCCGCTTCCTCCAATGCTGCTCTCCCCTGTGAGATACTCTCCCTATTGGAAGATGTCTAAGTACCCTATCAGGGCCCAAAAGGTCCTGATAGGACAGAACTATAGAGAACATTGAAACTACGGTTCTTGCCTGTCAGCACAAGACGGCCTTGAGAGGGCAATCGGGCATCTTCCAAATGGGAGTGGATCTAGCAGGGGAGAGCAGCAGTGGAGGAATCAGGCGGCAAAGGAATGCATGTTGCCTGCTGTATGGTGCCCCTGGCTGCCTAATCAGGGGGCACTAGAGCTCACTGGCACGGAGGAGGGATATCCAGATACATTAATTGAGGTGGACGGAGGGAAGGGGGTGAGTTATTGAGGCAAGGTCAGCATCCTGATACATTTATTTTTTTATTTTTATTACTTTCAACTCTTGTATATTACACACCCCCAACTTAACATATGGTGAAATGGGGTATAAATGTGAGTATTATACCTGAGAATTTACAGTACAAGTAGCAAGAACACCCTTGTTTCACTCAGCAAGTAAACTCCTGCAATGTGACACACACACACACACACACACACCTTCTTCACAATACGAATTTTACATTCAAAATGACAGATAATGATTGTGACAATTGAGCGGGATCCTTGAAAGTCAGGACTCTGCGCTTTAGGAATGCAGTTTCAAAATGCTTCCCTCCAATCTGTCAAAAGAGAGGTCAAAGGGAAAAGAACTGGTCTGAGCTATACTAATTATTTTACAAGATGTTAAAGGGATAGTAATGTTTCACAAAAACAGCAGCTCCGATTAATCTTCATAGTATTTGGGCCATGGAGAGTGTTATTTCAATACTGTCAGAGTTGTAGTACAAGAGTAATTGAATGATAAAGTATCCCCCTCCCGCCCCTTTTACCTAGTGTAAGCCAACTCCCCTCAGATGTGGAATCTGGTCTCATGACCGAAAAGGTCACAGAAAGGAACAATCTTCTTACTGTGATCATAAGGAAAACCCTGCCCCCTTGACAGGTTTTTCAGGCTTTTCCTTATACTCACTGAAGATTGTCCCTCTCTGTGATCCATCCGGACAGTCTTGCTGCCTGAGGTGAGCAGTGTTATATCAGTAAAAGGGACGGGAGGGGGATACTTTATCATTCAATTACTCTTGTACTACAACTCTGACAGTATTGAAATAACACTCTCCATGGCCCAAAAGCTATGAAGATTAACCAGAGCTGCTTTTTTTGTGTGAAACATTACTATCACTTTAAAGGGGACCTCTTCCAAACAAGTTTGCAGTGCCAAAAATGTCATCAAGTGAGCTTGCAAATTCCTTTATTGAGTAGACTACAGGATGGTAACCCTAGTTGACTGATTGCGATACTGTGCGATTTATCAGTTTTACCCAAAAGTAACATTTTGTGCTCCGGCTACTGGGGACTAACTCATCATCCCCAATGATGTGAGTTTTATTCACCAATAACTGGAGAGAAAACTGTTGCTGAACTGTAGTCTAACACTCCAAACCTGTGGGCCTTCACTGGCCAACTGGATATGTTGGCGTTGTCACCCAAGAGCAGGTGGAGTGCCATATTGCCCAGTCCTGCACGCACTACAGTTCCTCTAAAACCCCTGCAAGGACTGTCCATCTTGTGCCTCGTTGTACTAACCTGTTTGGAGCTGGTTTAAATGTAGCTGGGGCTGTGTGGTGAGCATTATCCGACTCTGAGGCTGTCTAAGTGCTACCATGGGTGTTTGCGTCAAAGTCACCTGTGGGGGGCGTACCACTGCACCCGCTTTGTGTGCCTGCTGAATTACCTGCAAGAAGTGAAAGAGAACATTAAGAGCATGTGATTTATACATGAACAACATCAAGTCCTGCTCTAACCATGATCTTCAAGAAAACTGCTTTCCTGCATGATAAAGTGCAAGTAATGTGAATTACAGGAAAGGCAAAATGATGCATCTTAAAGGGACAGTAATACTTAAGTATTACTAATCCCTATATTAAAGTCCTTTTAAAAATAAATATATTGCCCGCAGTTTCATCTCTCAAACCTTTATGGTTTGAGAGATAATCGCTTCTAAAGTTGCCCTCCCCCTTCCCCGAAGTCAGCATTGTAGCTGACTGAAGGGAAATCCGGTCATAGATCATCAGGTGGCTCTGCAGCAGAGCCGCAATCGCGTTGATTAAAAAAAAAAAAACAAAAAAAAAACAATCTTTCACTAAAATGGTCTTCTACATGTGCCTGCAAACCAAGCACAAACCAAGCATAGAAGACCGTTTCAGTGAAAGTTTTCGTTTTTATTAACGCCATCAGGCTGTGCTGCAGAGCCGCCTGAAAGTTGTACGACTGGCTTCCCTGCAGTCAGCTAGAACGCTGACTTCAGGGAAGGGGGAGGGAGAGGGCAACTTTAGGAGCGATTATCTCTCAAACCATAAAGGTTTGAGAGATGAAACTGGGGGCAATATATTTCTTTTTAAAGGGACTTTAATATAGGGATTAGTAATACTTAAGTATATCTATCCCTTTAAAGGAACATCACTACCTTCTAATGTTGTTACACACTTCTCCGATCCTCACAAGGGTTTATCTGAGTTTTACCAGGAAGAACACATTGAGATTTCTCTCGTTTTCAAGTATGTATTGCCACCGTGAATCAATTCAGTTGGATTGGTCCCCCAAAATGTGTCTTTAATGACTACTGGATATCATGCCCACTGAGGCAGACAAAAGTCTTTACAGCAGAACTCCAAACTCCTCCCACTGAAGACGTTGCACATCGTCAGTGGGTGGACATAACTACAAGATTATTTCATATCAAAGACTAACTTTACTGAGCAAAACCCACACAGAACTGATCCACAGCAGTCATTAGGATTTTCCTATGCACATTACAGGTAGTAGTAGCAGTTATTATTTGTAGGTGCTCGTGTTCCTTTAACCCTTTGAGTGCCAGAGTGGTACGCAAAGTGTTAAAGGTAAGAAAATCATAATCTTTTCTAGCATTCAAGAGGATAAAAGAGCAATAAACTTTTGTTATATAAAAATATATATACTGTATGGCTTTTCCTGCTGAGTAAAACAAATGTAAACTCACTGCTGAGAGTTGGATATTTCCAGGGGTACAGTTTAACCCCTTAAGGACCAGCACGATCCCGCGCGGCCGGCACTTGCGGACCACGGGGCATTTTTTTTTTTTATTATCATCATCTCTTACGATTCAGGGCTTCCGGAGCGGCGTGCAGCCGCGCCGGGAGCCCTGAACTCCATGCCGTGCCAGGACCGTCATTGGTCCTTAAGTGCCGGACCGCCGTGACGGTCCTGGCACAGAAATGGTCCTTAAGGGGTTAAAACACTTGGTTGTTTTTGTTTCTTAAATTAACAGTGTCCTCTAGTGGTCAGAATCCAATTCGTTATTCTGTTATATTCTAATGGAGAGGAAAGTAAATGACAAATCGTTCTCCACAGAATGTGACAGAAACTGCTGAGTCACTTCCTGTCAGAACCACCAGGAAGTAAACACAGTAAATCACTTCCTGATTATTTGAACTGTTATAACTTAAAAAAAAAAAAACTTAGAGGTGGAATTGTCCTTGTTTTTCTCATCATGAAAGCTCTATACCATAGATTTTCATAAAAATAAAGATTACTGCTCCTTTAAACACCCCATATAATGCAATAGGAATTTTTACCAGTATGCAGTGATGAAATTTGTTTTGACCAGAATTGTGTGTCTGCTGCTTGTGTGTATGCACTGTGGATTGATAATGCTAGTGAGTATGAAATGAATATAAACTCCAAATTAGTGCATCATTTCTTCAGCAATCTTAACAAAACAAACATTAGCTGATAAATACTTAAAACCACACCATTTGAATAAAGCATCTCTGAAAACTGGGAGCAATATTTCATATAGCAAGCAAAGTCCTAAATTACATCTTTTCATAAATTAAAAAAAAAAAAAATTAAAATTCTAGAGCAGGTATTGGAAAACTGTGGCTCGCCAGCTATTGCAGTACCAAACAGATACATAGGAGACAACTAGCTTTTAAGGGGTTAAAATCTCCATTAACCCTCTGAGTGTGTTGCAATGTGTTGGATACCGCTCTGGACCCAAAGTGTTAAATTAAGGTGCCTTTTGGAAATTTTTATTTGTCCCAAATGATGCAGTAAGTTTTATCCATAATGCTCAATGTATTGTTTAAAAAACAAAAACAAAAAAAAAACAAAACTCATCCAATACAAAAGGTCTTTCTTCCCTTGCCTCTTTCAATTAGATTATCAGGCATCTTATCCTGAATATACTGAAACATAATCTCCACTTTGATCAAATAAATGAATGCTGCATGTCTACAAGTGTCCACTAGGTGGCTTATTACTACAATCTGCTCTCATCACTAACAGCGCAGAGTCAGTATCATTACTACACAGCATTTTACAGACAGCTTTATGATGAAAAATATATATATATTGTATGGCTTAATCTGTCAGGTTAAACAGTTCAAACTGTGACAAAGCGATGGAGCGGTTACCATCACATTCTATGAAGAACCATAGCCAGTGACTCTCCTCTCCCATAGAATTTAACAGAATAAGTGTCAGAACATCAGGTGGAACTCGTGCTAACAGGTTTATTTACAATAGTTTGAGCTATAATAATGTTTGAATAAAGCATCACCATCTCCTTCAGTGCTAAAGAGGTATCCAAAGCATTGTGGAGCCTTCAATTCGTGGATGAAGGATAGAGTTTAACTCTTTGGAGCCAGACAGAATTTTTAAGAACCAACTTAACTCTTTGAGTGTCAGGTGTTCCTCTGGCATTCAAAGGGTTAAAAAGAAAGGGGGAAAAAATGCAATTAACAAGCGAACTAACTGCACCACAACACAGAATTGAAAATTCTCATTGCTTAAAAATATTTTGTTTAACCCCTTGAATGCTAGAAGTTCCCCAAACATTGAAAAGCATTCAAGAGATTAAAAGTCCCATTTAAATCAATAGTAATTTGGGGGAACCATTTTTGTCCCCTTTGGTGCAGTTGGTTTGATCCACCTTATCCTTTTTAAGCACCACAGAGATGTGTCCAATGTATTGCAAAGCAATATGCTGCATACGGTCAGAAGGGTTAAATCTATGTTGATGCAGGTGATTTCAGAACAACTTTATCAACACTGCATTAAATACACCCATACAGAACAGAGAAAAGGAAAAAAACAGCAGCCCAGAAAGGGTCTTCTAAGCGCAGCAGGTTGTTTAGACAGGTGCCAACACCAGCACACCCGATGCTTAAGAAATGTTACTCACATATACTTGAGGCTTGGATAGATCGCCTCTAGATCGTACTCGCACGCCTGGTATTAACCCCAGGTAGGCTATTCCCACGGGACTCTCCTCCAAGTCTCCTGATCCTCCTTCAGGCTGGAACAGAATGTTTTTAGGGCTAAGTAGTCTCACGCTATAGGTATAAACCCAAGCGGATGTAGCAACTGCCCAACACGTCCAACTGGAGCACACCAAGTGGGTATATGTAGTAATAATAACACCAGAGCACTAGGGCTTAGGTAAGCAAATGTTTGCTGTTCTTTATTCTCACAATAACAAAGATTAAAATCTTATTAAAATATATTAAAATGATGTGACAAATGGAACGCTCTACATGGTACGAAACCTATGTTTCTTCTTTGGGAGCTCCCGGAGAAGAAACATAGGTTTCATAATGCGTAGAGCTTTCCATTGTCACATCATTTTAATATATTGTAATAAGAATTTAATCTTTTCTCTGTACAGTGAACGTCGTGGGGAACCCAAGACCCACATTACTGCTAGCTGCGGAAGAGCCAAAAGCGGACATGTTCGAAACATCATTCTAGGACTATTTTCTTCTCTATATAGCCAATACATATATCTTGGTAGGCGCCTCCGTAGTATATACTCCCTAGACCTGCCTTGTAGTGTTTTAGAGGAGTATAATAATACTTTTTGTTTTTGTGTTTTTACCCATACAGAACAGCCTGCCCCCCAGTGGTGCGGTGCACATGGGCGATTCCCACCTTTCACAACACACCAGAAAGCTGCAGCTTGGATGTGATCATGAACTGGGCAAAACCAGATTCCAGCATAAACCAGAAAAGTTTTGAATGTAGCAACTTCTATCAGTAGGATCACCCTGCTTTAACGCCATAGGAAAAGAGATACAATATAAGATCTATTTTTCTAACCATAAGAATATCTTGTGCCTTTTAGACAATAGTTGTTTAGATGTTCCCAGTTATACCTAATAACCCCCATTTGCCTTAATCTGGTCATAAAATCCTAACCGCCACTATGAATCAATTCTGTGTGGATCGGTTCATTAAAGTATCAAATCCACAGAGGCGGACATGATTCTTTACGATCATCTTCCAGGAGCCAAACTACACCTACTGAAGTCTTCTTAGGCAGAAAATAAGCTTTCAGTGGAAGGAGCCTGAGGTCATGGATTGTAGTAAAAACAAAAAAAAAAAAAATCTGATCTCCACGGGCATGATGTCCAGTACAAATACATTGATTTTAGGGAACCACTTTCCATAGTAACATAGTATAAAAAGGCAGAAGAAGATGTGTCCATCAAGTGCAGCCCATGCCAAAACACCACTGTTGATCCAGAGTATTGGGGGGGGGGGTTTGGGGGGAGACACCACCGAAGCCATTTCCAATTGAGCCCCAAAAGGGTAAAAAAAATTCCTTTCTGACTCCAAATAGCAGTCAGTTCCTTGGATCGACATTCTATCTGTAATGACGCCACCTCACTGAACTGCAATGTGTCTTTAGAAAAGTGAACAGCCTACCAGAAATAGTAGTAGAGATTAACCCTTTGAGTGTCAGAGGGCTATGTAAAACATTGCGAAGCAATGTGTTTCATCTCTCTCTTGCACACAACGGGTTAATACAGCGATGGGATTTAAGCACTCCTGGAACAGGCATAAGGCTATCCTTAAAGGGACAGTAATGTCTTGTATTAATGAAAAGTAATATTGTAGATATTAAAAAAAAAAAAAAAAAAAAAAAAAAATCAATTTATGCCAGTCTGTCTGTCTGCCTAATCTTTATGGTTTAAGAGACACACAGTGATAAAGTTCCCCCTTCCCTCATGTCAGCTGTAAAGCTGACAGAAGGAGATTCTGGTCAAGCGATCCAACAGTGGCTCTTCAGCAGAGCCGAAATAGCGCTATCTAAAAAGAAATACTTCACTGGAACAGTCTACAAAGTGTTCCTGGTTTGCAAGCACACTTTTGTAGACCGTTCCTATGAAGTATTTCTTTTTAGATTGCTGAAGAGCCACCGGCTGGTCCCAGGACCAGGATCGTCCTCTGTCTGCTAGAGGCTGACATCAGGGAAAGCGTCAGGAACCGTATATCTCTCAAACTATAAAAGGTCTGTGAGATTGAACTGGCATCAATTGATTATTTTGTTTGAATATCTACAACATTACTTTTTATTTACTACAAGACATTACTATCCCTTTAACATAAGGACCAAATAAGGTTTGAGGTTTTTACAGTATGGAAAAAAAAAAAAAAAAATTCTATGTTTCTACTGAAGTTTTCAGCAAGGATTAACCCGTTGAGTACCAGAGAGGTATCTAATTAATTGCTGCACAACACATTGGATACCTTTCTGGCACTCAAAAGGGTTAAGATCCTCATCCGAGTTTGCTTATTTATTATGAGTCTTCAAACATGGTTCCTGCTGGATTCACGTACCAAAGGAGTGGGTTGCCCCGGCTTGGATTGCGCAGGCTGTGTGAGGCTTATGACTGGTTGCTGCAGAGTTTTTGTGACGTTGGCAGTGGTCTTCCCGGCCGTGCGCTGCACGGAACTACTGAGCATCACTGCCGTGAGGGCTGTCGTGGCCTGCGTGGGGGGCAGCTGCTGCTGACTCTGCTGGATGAAGGCTGCTGAATCAGGCGTCAGCTGTCGCAAGGCAGGGAGGCTCCTCTGGAAAGGGAGGAGAAAGAGGGTTTTAAAGATTACAAAATTAAAAAAAAAAATCCTACTTCTCTGTTAATGTGTTGCTACTCTTATTAACCCTTAAGGGACCAGTGGGTGATCAACAAGTTGCAAAGCAATGTGCTCCACACCCCTATGGTTCTTAAACCTCTGAGTAGCAGGGGGAATTCAGTGCATTGGGAAAAACGCTGGCACTCAAAGGGTTAATTAATTACATTTATTAATCTTTGGATTCTAGAGTGATCCTTAAATTTCTTCAGTGTGCTGGAGACCTCTAGAATTCAAGGGGTTAACCTGAGCTGAATATAAAAGTCAGTCAAACAAGTGGCTCTCCAGCTGACAGTCTACAACTCCTGTCATCACAATGCAACCAATGCCTGTTTGGAGATGACGGGAACTGCCTAGCAGAGAGAGATGTACTAAGAAAATGGAGCAAATCTTGGGTAACATCAATTGCATCACAGAAAACCAACACAAAACTTCAGTTTATTTAACCCTTTGGGTGCCAGAGGGGTACACAACGCATTGCCTTGCGTACCTCTCTGGCAATAAAAGGGTTAAAAATGGGTTTCATAACCCTTGAATGTTAGAGCTTTCACCAACACGTTGGAGATGTGTTTTCCCTATGGAGCGGTTGCTTTGCACCCATAACTGCTTTGCATTACCTTACCCCTTTAAGAAACAAAGGACTGTGCACCACATTGCGCAGCATAATCCTCTGGACCTTAACGGGGCAATACGTCAGCATCACACAGGGCCCCAAGCTTGGATCTTACCTTCAGGAAAGGCACAAGATAAGGTTGAGGTGAAGAATTTAATTCTCTGTATAATCTACTCGTGAAATCCTCCGCTTCTATCTTCCCATCCTGTGAACATAACAATACAATAGTCTGCGTTACTGGTAGTGGACGTTTGTATAATAAAAGAAGTGGCCCTTACACACAAAAGGAGGAACTCTGGGGCAAACCAATAGTATCACGTAAGGGAATCCAAAACTTTCATTGGGGCATTTAACTTTTTAAATGCTAGAGAGGTCACCAACGCATTGCAAAGTCACCTCTAGCTTTCAAAAGCCTATTTAAAGCAATGGGAATTTTGGAAATGTACCTTCGGTGCAGTTGGTTTGCTCCAGAATTATCCCTGATGATCCCTAATCACTGTGTCTATTATGAGTAACATAATGTACAGAAATCACATTGAACTCTTCCCGAGTTAAAGTAGAACTACCACCCCTGTTAAACTTTGGCCCAAATAATTACCCATCTGACGACTAGCTGCTCAGTAGTGCTAGTCGCCTGAATTATTACCTCCTTATAGAGAATTCCTACTGCTCCCGGGACTGAAAGCCAGGAAACAGCGCAGACATCTTTGCATAGCGATGTCTGCGCACCTGTGCTGTCAAGTCCCTTCCGGTCCCATGCGGCTCCTAGCAACGCCTCCTAGAGCAGACCGAGATTGACAGCGCAGGAGTCACTATGCAGAGATGTCTGTGCTGTTTCCTGGCTGTTAGTCCAGGAGCAGTATAGAATTCTCATTAACACAGTAATAATTCTGGTGACTAGCACTACTGAGCAGCTAGACGCCAGAGGGTAATTATTTGGGCAAAAGTTTAACAGGGGTGGTAGTCCCTCTTTAATGTCCATCCAAAAAAAGGTTTGTTTGTTTGTTTGTTTTTTATGAACACTTTATGAAGTTAAGTTAAAGGGATAGTAATACTTGAATTTAAGAACGTTTAATATTGTATATATTAAAGAAATACATTAAACAATGTAAGTCCCGTTGCAGTAACTTGTATAGTTTTAGAGTTATAAGCCTCTGAGGTTCCCCTCTCCAGTCTGTTTTACCTAATTAAGCGCCCTAGCTGACAAAATGAGATCCTGGTCCCGGAACTGACGGCTCATCTGCAGAGCCGAAATAACATGACATACACACAGAATGTTCATGAGAACGACATACAAAGTGTGCCTGCATCAAACCAGGCTCACGTTGTAGACCTTTCTCATGAGGAATTTCTTTGTACACAATGCTGTTTCAGGTCTGCAGACGAGCCGTCCGGTCCCGGGACCAGGATCTCAGCGTGTCAGCTAGAGCTCTGACGTGGGTAAAAGGGGCCGGAGGGGGAAACTTTAGAAGATTTTAACTCAAACTATACAAGTCACAGCAGCAAGACTTGGGTCCTTACCAGCCACCCCAAGTAGAGAGAAGTTATGCGGATAAGTAACAGGGTCCTTACCAGCCACCCCAAGTAGAGAGAAGTTATGCGGATAAGTAACAGGGTCCTTACCAGCCACCCCAAGTAGAGAGAAGTTAGGCAGATAAGTAACAGGATCCTTACCAGCCACCCCAAGTAGACAGACGTTATGCGGATAAGTAACAGGATCCTTACCAGCCACCCCAAGTAGACAGACGTTATGCGGATAAGTAACAGGATCCTTACCAGCCACCCCAAGTAGAGAGAAGTTAGGCAGATAAGTAACAGGATCCTTACCAGCCACCCCAAGTAGACAGACGTTATGCGGATAAGTAACAGGATCCTTACCAGCCACCCCAAGTAGACAGACGTTATGCGGATAAGTAACAGGATCCTTGCCAGCCACCCCAAGTAGACAGACGTTATGCGGATAAGTAACAGGATCCTTACCAGCCACCCCAAGTAGAGAGAAGTTATGCGGATAAGTAACAGGGTCCTTACCAGCCACCCCAAGTAGACAGACGTTATGCGGAAAAGTAACAGGATCCTTACCAGCCACCCCAAGTAGACAGACGTTATGCGGATAAGTAACAGGATCCTTACCAGCCACCCCAAGTAGACAGACGTTATGCGGATAAGTAACAGGATCCTTACCAGCCACCCCAAGTAGACAGACGTTATGCGGATAAGTAACAGGATCCTTACCAGCCACCCCAAGTAGAGAGAAGTTATGCGGATAAGTAACAGGGTCCTTACCAGCCACCCCAAGTAGAGAGAAGTTAGGCAGATAAGTAACAGGATCCTTACCAGCCACCCCAAGTAGACAGACGTTATGCGGATAAGTAACAGGATCCTTACCAGCCACCCCAAGTAGACAGACGTTATGCGGATAAGTAACAGGATCCTTACCAGCCACCCCAAGTAGAGAGAAGTTAGGCAGATAAGTAACAGGATCCTTACCAGCCACCCCAAGTAGACAGACGTTATGCGGATAAGTAACAGGATCCTTACCAGCCACCCCAAGTAGACAGACGTTATGCGGATAAGTAACAGGATCCTTGCCAGCCACCCCAAGTAGACAGACGTTATGCGGATAAGTAACAGGATCCTTACCAGCCACCCCAAGTAGAGAGAAGTTATGCGGATAAGTAACAGGGTCCTTACCAGCCACCCCAAGTAGACAGACGTTATGCGGAAAAGTAACAGGATCCTTACCAGCCACCCCAAGTAGACAGACGTTATGCGGATAAGTAACAGGATCCTTACCAGCCACCCCAAGTAGACAGACGTTATGCGGATAAGTAACAGGATCCTTACCAGCCACCCCAAGTAGACAGACGTTATGCGGATAAGTAACAGGATCCTTACCAGCCACCCCAAGTAGAGAGAAGTTATGCGGATAAGTAACAGGGTCCTTACCAGCCACCCCAAGTAGACAGACGTTATGCGGATAAGTAACAGGGTCCTTACCAGCCACCCCAAGTAGACAGACGTTATGCGGATAAGTAACAGGATCCTTACCAGCCACCCCAAGTAGAGAGAAGTTATGCGGATAAGTAACAGGGTCCTTACCAGCAGATTATGCACGAGTTCTTTCACATTAGCTGCAGTCTCGGAGGACTGTTTACCCGATGATGCCAACTTGATTAGTGTAGATAAAAAATTCTTACATTTCTTCACATTTTCCATGGTTTCCTACAGATACATATATTATAAAAAAAAAAAAAAAAAAAAGTTATATATTTTCATTCGTTAATATTTATAAAATTAAATAAAACCATACATACATAGTTGGTGAAACCAATGATAACCAGGATGGATGAGGCATAATGACAGGATGAAACAAGATGATGCGATTTGATTGAGGAGTATATTATGTTAATAGTTAACTTCCTGTTCAAAATAGTCATCCATAAATGGTTTTCCTTAATAATCCTCCCCAAGTATTGTCTGTTCCAGCCTCCTCAGATGACGGAGGATTTCTCCTTGTAAGCTGGTTGGAAAGCGACAATACTTGGGGGCTGTGGTGCAGCGCTGAACCCGCACTCTGTCCTGTAGTAAGTCACAGGCTCGTTTTTAATAATGTATATTTCGCCACGGCGTGCTTTTTTTTTTTTTTTTTTTTTTTTTAATACAAAAATAAACGATTTAAGCTTATCGCTAGATAAGGATTAAAATAGGTAAACTTGTATAGGGTGATAGTTGCCCTTTAAAACTAGGCCAGAGGCAGGCTCCACTTCTTGTCCATGATCAGCCACTAGTGTTATGGGAGCAAAGACCGGCATCTCAATCCCTAAAAAAGCCACTCTGCTTATATATAAATTCTCCTATGGAATTTCATCTCTGTACACTGGCTCTATGGGGGCTTGAGATGTCAATCACAGCTCCCATATCAAATCACCAATGCCAAACATGAAGTAGAGGCTCCTCCCTAGTTTAGACAAATTGCAGGAAAGACCATGTGACCTGGTAAATATTAACCCACTAGTTGAAAAGCCCATGTACACGGGCCACAGTGCCAGGCAGCAACGGCCGCGGTGCAGTCATGAACAGTAGAGACTGCCCAAGCCGTGGCTGAGAACAGAGTAGGGCACTCTGAATTTAGACCATAGTCCTCTCTGAGCGCCAGTCTGAATTCGGAGTGCCCCGCTCCGTTATAAGCCGCGGTGTGGGCAATCTCTACTGTGCATGACTGCAGCAGACTGTACTGCACATGACAGCTTCTGACAAACATACATTTAGCAAATTATTATATAGGATAAGTTACTGGAGCAAGTTAGTGGTAGTTGCCATTTCAGTTACTTTATGTTAGGACAGTCTACTTTTCCTTTAAAGGTATAGTACTACTTCTATTAAAGTGGAGCTCCAAGTTTTATTTATATATATATATATATATATATATATATATATATATATATATATATATATATAAAACCGAAAAGGGAAGCACTCACGCTTGAATGCGACTCTGGCCCGGGTGCTGTTCTACAAGGCAGGATACAAAAAGCTTATTCGAAATAAGAACGCACACTCAGGACTTTGATATGGTGCTGACATAAATCCAAATTATTTAATGATCAATGTTTCAGCTGCGCTCAAGCAGCCTTTCTCAAGATGCTTGAGCGCAGCTGAAACATTGATCATTAAATAATTTGGATTTATGTCAGCACCATATCGAAGTCCTGAGTGTGCGTTCTTATTTCGAATAAGCTCATATTAATTATATATATATATATATATATATATATATATATATATATATATATATATATATATATATACTAGCAATGTGGGACGGCGTTGCCCGTCATGTTATGACCATTGGGCGCACGTGTGTGAAATGCAGACACACTGATAAACACAGACATATGCAGCATACAGGCAGACACATACCATACATCCCAAGTGTCCCTCTTTAGGAGGGACAGTCCCTCTTTGAGGGCCAAATCCCTCTGTCCCTCTTTCCCACCCTGTTGTCCCTCTTTTTAGGAGGTCAGACTGTGTGCAGGGCCGGCTCCACCTATAGGCGAGGTAGGCACCGGCCTAGGGCGCACACGTACTGGGGGCGCGGGCATGCAGCGGAGAAGAGCTGCGCCCGCACACACCACGCCGGGAACCACAACACAGTCAGGTCTGTGTTGCTACAGCGCTCCCTCATCTGGTCGGATCTTTAATAATGCAGAGCGCGCTGGGAGTCATGATCTCCCGCCGCGCTCTGCATTACTAAAGAGAAGACTGCGCGGGAGATACAGGTATGTGATGGGGGGCAAGTTGGAGCTGAGGGGGCATAGTGGAGCTGAGGGGGCAAGTTGGAGCAGATGTGGGGCAAAGTGGAGATGATGGGGGCAAGTTGGAGCTGGTGGGGGCAAGTTGAAGCGGATGAGGGTCAAAGTGGAGCTGAGGGGGGGCAAGTTGGAGCTGAGGGGGGGGCAAAGTGGAGCTGAGGGGGGGGCAAAGTGGAGCTGAGGGGGGGCAAAGTGGAGCTGGTGGGGCAAGTTGGAGCGGATGGGGGGGCAAGTTGGAGCGGATGGTGGCAAGTTGGAGCTGCTGGGGGGCATAGTGGAGCTGATAGGGGAAAGTTGGAGCTGAGAGGGCATAGTGGAGCTGGTGGGGGCAAGTTGGAGTGGATGGGGGGCAAGGTGGAGCTGATGGGGGTAAGTTGGAGAGGATGGGGGTCAAAGTGGAGCTGATGGGGGCAAGTTGGAGCTGAGGGGGCAAAGTGAAGCAGAAGAGGGGGCACGTTAGAGCAGAAGGGGGGCAAAGTGGAGCTGATGGGGGCAAGTTGGAGCGGATGGGGGGCAAGGTGGAGCTGATGGTGGCAAGTTGGAGCTGATGGGGGCATAGTGGAGCTGAGAGGGCATAGTGGAGCTGAGAGGGCATAGTGGAGCTGAGAGGGCATAGTGGAGCTGGTGGGGGTAAGTTAGAGCTGGTGGGGGCAAGTTGGAGCAGATGGGGGGCAAGGTGGAGCTGATGGGGGTAAGTTGGAGAGGATGGGGGTAAGTTGGAGAGGATGGGGGTCAAAGTGGAGCTGAGGGGGCAAAATGGAGCGGGTGGGGGCACGTTAGAGCAGATGGGGGGCAAAGTGGAGCTGATGGGGGGCAAGGTGGAGCTGATGGGGGGCAAGGTGGAGCTGATGGGGGGCAAGGTGGAGCTGATGGGGGGCAAGTTGGAGCTGAGGCGGCACAAAGTGGAGCTGATAGGGGCAAAGTGGAGCTGGTGGTCCAAAGTGAAGCTGATAAGGGGCAAGTTGGAGCTGGTGGGGGGCATCTCTTACAGGCATCTCCAGACCAGGGGCAGAGTGGCTCAGGGGGCAGAGAGAGGACAATCATGAAAAGAGGTTGGGTATAAGTAGGCAGGGTATAAAGGGGTGGGACACAAGGGGCGGAGCGAAATGGGTGGCAAAATTAGGTTTTGCCTAGGGTTTCAAAAATCCTTGCACCAGCCCTGACTGTGTGGTGTGTATTACTTTGCTGTACAGCAATAAACTTCAGTATATGTGTTTATACATTAGTCTGTGTAAATAAAATACTTTGGTCTTGCACGAAATCATTTATTCAGTTACATAAATAACCAGTAATAGGTCATGAAATAACCTAAAAATTCTTACTAATGCCCTGCCCACCAGCCACGCCCCCAACAATATCACCTAAAACTACAGTGTCCCTCTTTGGCCATGTGAAATGTTGGGAGGTATGCACATACACACAGTGAGCGGCAGAAACATGAAAAACACATACACACACACAGACACACCGGAGATGCACACATGGACACACATATGTAACAGAGATGTACACAAACACACACGCAACATATATGAGCAGAAACACATGCGCTCATGAGTTGTGCACCCCTCTGGCACTCAAATGGTTAAGGTATAGAGAGGCATGTGAGAGTTAAATAGCAGTGGGAAGTGTATTCATACCTGTGAACATTGACTTGTGTAGTCCCTAGAGGGGACTGATATGGTGCTGATGTGGAGAGACAAATGGGGCAATCTGGGTTAAAAGTGGGCGGTGTTTAATTGTGAGTAGGGGGTGGGGCTTAACATAAATGAGGAAAAGTGTTAGTAATAGGCTGGGGAAGGAGGAGAAGTGGGAGGGAAATGCAAGTTTACAGTGTGAGGGGTTTGAACACACTCCCTGAGGGGTAAAACTTGATACAGAACCCTGTGGAAGTCAGTGGGTTAAGTGTGTACCTGATGGCTGTCTGTCCTGTGTCTTGCATGGCAAATGATGACAGTGAAGAAATAATTCAGTAAAGAGGACCTACTTTAACCCTTTGAGTGCAATTTTGTTCCTCAGTGGCTGTAGTACAGGCCCTGCTGAGGCCACTGGGAGTCAGGGTGAGTGACTGTGTGTCAGCCATATTTCTTTCTGGCTTTGTGTGTGTGTCTGTGTGTGTATGGGTGTTTGGTGCTGTGTGAGAGTGGCATGTGTGTGTAACACCTGTGAACGTTAACTTGTGGAGTCCCTCATGTGGTGCTGATGTGGAGAGAGCAATGGGGCAATTTGGGTTAAAGGGGGCGGGGCTTAATCGCGAGTGGGGGCGGGGCTTAACATAAATATGGAAAAGTGTTAGTAATAGGCTGGGGAAGGAGGAGAAGTGGGAGGGAAATGCAAGTTTACAGTGTGAGGGGTTTGAACACACTCCCTGAGGGGTAAAACTTGATACAGAACCCTGTGGCAGTCAGTGGGTTAAGTGTGTACCTGATTGCTGTCTGTCCTGTGTCTTGCATGGGAAATGATGACAGTGAAGAAATAATTGAGCAATGAGGGCCTACCTTAACCCTTTGAGTGCCATTTTGTTCCCCTGCTGCTGCACTACAGCTCCTGCTGAGGTCACTGGGAGTCAGGGTGAGTGTGTGTGTGTGTCAGCCATATTTATTTCTGGCTTTGTGTGTGTGTATGTGGTGCTGTGTGTGTGAGTGGGGCATGTGTGTGAGTGGGGCATGTGTGTGTTTATGTGGTGCTGTGTGAGTGGGGCATGTGTGTGTTTGTCTGTGGTGTAGGAGCAAGTGGCGGCCATATTGTTTTTTTCTGACTTTGATAGTGGTGGGCGGGCTGCATAGTGGGGGTGGGCCAACTCCCTGCATGACTGAATCACCCAATAGGAGTAGTAACTCCTGCTTTATGCCTCCCCTGGGTGTGTTTTGGCAGGCACAAAGTCTTCTTTTATATATATATATATATATAGATATATATACATACATACACACACTTTTTTATTATTATTATTTATTTTTAACATGTAGCACTACATGTTATTACTTACAATGTTGTAGTTCAAGCCACTCTTCAAGCCGAAAGGATCCCCCTTTCCCTTGTCACTCAGCCTCTCAGTCTGGTCCAGATGGACAGCAGCAAGAGGTAATCTTCAGAAAGTAAAAGGAAATTCCTGCCCTTCTTCAACAAGAGGGGCAGGGTTTTTGTTACATTTACTGAATGAAGATTGTCCCTCGCTGCATCCGTCCAGTCCCACAACCGGATTCTTGAGCTAATGGGAGGCAGCCAGAAGGGGTGGGAGGTGGATCCTTTCAGCTTGAATAGCGTTTGAACTGCAACTCGAAGTAACTAATTACAATGCTACATTTCAAAAAATATATATATATATTATATAGAGAGGGAGAGAGCGAGGGCGCGAGAGAGCGAGGGCGCGAGAGAGCGAGGGCGTGAGAGAGCTAGAGAGAGCGAGAGGGCTAGAGAGAGAGAGAGCGAGGGCTAGAGAGAGAGGGCGAGGGTGAGAGAGAGAGGGGGAGAGAGAGAGGGAGAGAGAGAGAGGGGGGGAGGGAGAGAGGGGGAGGGAGGGAGGGAGAGAGAAGACTCAGAGCTAAACTGTAATATAAGTGTTACTATACCTTTGAGGTAAACGCAGGTCATCTGAGGTATTCGTAAGAATTTTAATGATACCAGCATTAAAGTAGCAGTAAAAAGTTTGAGGTGCAATGACTTATGAATGAAAAAATCTCCCAACATAGGGGTACCCTTGTTTTATTCCTCATGAAGGTAAACATCATATGTATATTATATAAAAATAAGTTTACTGCTTCCTTAAACTACCATGCACCGTTTTCTCTCTTTAAATAACCAGAGGGAAGTGCCATTAATTGCCGAGTAATGAATGCCCCTCTTATTATTAAGGGGTTAAGATACCATGCACCATTTTAACTGATGACCATTTCATTACAGATCCAGATGTAGCTGTGATTGGTTGGACCTGCACAGGACTCATCTGCACAATGATGGTCGAGCTGGTGGTATTCATACCGTGGTGGCGGTGGTAGGCGTGGCTGCTCCTGGCACCGTTCGCTGAGGAGTTCCAGTCTGTACAGAGGTTGGTGTCCCCAAAGTGGCGTTTTGCGCCGTGCTGCCGAGCACTATCTGATTCTGGTGAGAGACAGACACAGTGGAGATGTAAGGGGAAGATCTAGTACAACTGTGTTTCAGCTCCAGGAGAGTTCTACAGGTCTCTGTCACTCACTCAGCAGGCTACGCATTAACCCTTTGGATGCAAGCGACATGGTGTTTCTTGCATTCAAGAGGTTACAAGGAATAGTAATGGTTTTAAACCAGAGTGCATAAAGAAAGTGGAACGCTGAGGAGAACTCATTTGATTTCAGATTTTAGTGATAAAATAGAATGCGCTGTAAAACCCTCTGTCATTCATTTTAACTCTTTATAGTGACATCTCACCAAAAATGTACTTTCAAGTTAAACAAAAATAAAAATAGTGCATTTTTTGGACATATTTGGTCTTTATTTCAGGAAGAAAAGTTTCCGCTGTATGGCTGTTGGCAACGTGTGAAAGACGGTCAAAAATCTGCCTCTAGCAAACCTAAGGCATCAGGTCTTTTTGGATGAGCCCTAGTTTAAATACCCCCCCCCCCCCATTAAGCATCACCAGTGAGCGATGCATGCATTTCCATTAGCATCTGTGAAATGCGGTTAATTTTGTTAGATCCCTTATATCAAATCCTAAAGTTGATTTTTTTATTGCATGTGCACATTGTCCTACAGATACACCACTTGGCTGATTTAGAGCTAGTGCAGTTAGTTTATCGAGATTAGCATATTAGTCTAATTACAGACAGAAGATCAGTGTAGCTATCAAGACACCCATTAAACCTGAAACTGAAATGGGAGTTAGGGAGGCAGACACTAAAAAGAACTGGTGGAGATACGTCCTCCATTCAGACAAACGCTCCAGTTCCTATGTTATTCTACGGGAGAGATTTAGTTATAGACTACAAATACTTTAATAAAATGGTCTTCTACGTGTGCTTGGTTTGCAAGCACACTTTTAAGTTAAGGATTTCTTTTTCATTAATGTGATCTCTGCATTTCTACAGAGCCTCTGCCGGTCCTGGGACCGGATTCCCCTGCTGTCAGATAGAACACTGATGTCAGGGGAGAGGGAACTTTGAAAGCAGATATCTATCAAACCATAAAGGTCTGAGAGATGCCGCTGGTCTCATTTAAATCAGTTTATAGTGGCTACAACATGGCGGATAGTAATGTTTAAGTATTAGTATCCCTTTAATGCACATTAGACAGTATGTGGCTGATGCGTCAGCCAGACATTAAAGGGTTAGTAATGTCTCATTGAAATAAACTGTAATATTGTAGATATTACAAAAATAAACTGATGCAAGTCCCTCTCGCAAAACTTCATAGTTTGAGAGATATAAGCTGCTAAACCAGGGGTGTGGAAATTAAAAACCTACTTGTCCTAGGGACTAAAACAGGAGCCCAATCTACTTGTCCTAAACAGGCACGTGCTAGCAGACAGATACGCACTCGGAGAGATACCCCAACGTGCCCTCACATTCATGTTAAAATGTTAAAAACAGCACCCAAAGACTGGTGTCTGCAAGTTAATTGATTCCGTTCAAGTGGAAACAATCAAGCAGGTGAAATAAATCACCTAGAGATGTGACATAAACATCCTATCCCACATAGTAATGTCAAAAATTGTTAACCTAAGAAAAAGTTAAAAAAATCAAAAACACATGTACAAAAAGGAAACACAGCCTACCACCTCATATCACTATAGACTCCACATCCAGACCCCGCCCACAGCCTGTGTCCACGCCCACCTCCACACCCTAAATACATACACTGAAACGGAATGTTTCAAAAGTAGACCCACTACTGAGGCAGACCAAGACCACAAATCACAAAATATACATAAATCTTTACTGCTGTACAAAATTCACAAAAATACATCAAAACAGTGGCTTAACAAAAACATTTAAAAGAACAAGCAGTCTATCCACATGCAGCCAAAATATCAGAATAAAGTGAATAAAATGATGAATGAGGTCAATATATACATATATGCACCTGAAATAATATGGTACAAAAGACAAGTGCACAGTAAGGGTCCAAAAAAGCTAAAAATACCCAGTCACTATTGGTGCAAAAGTGCAAAAAACAAAGTCTAACGCTAGCAGAGATAATAATAAGATGGGGCCCCATCAAATAGACGCACAAGACAGTGAAATTGCAAAATAGAAAACAGGACCAGTACTTATCAGGCAAAATGTCAAGAGATGACCACAGTTGGTAAAGGGCTACATGGACCTCAAATGACTGCGTGTATCCCAATGTGTACCGCCCATTGGGCCTTCGTCAGGGAATGTTCGGGGAGTTGTCAGCGCCAGGATAAAGAGCAGGAAAAAAAAAATTCACAGCTTCACCAGGCTGTTGGTCTGGCTCTGCTTGCCCGAAGCAGGGATAAATGGGAGAAAAATGTACCTGTCCGGTGCCCGAAACTACATGTCCCAGACTACATAAATTCTACAACCCTGTAAACTTCCCCCCTCCCTCTCCTTTCACAGACTTCAGTCTCTAGCGGACATCATGAGATCCTGGTCCCGGGACTGGCCGGAGAGTCTTCAGCAGAGCCGAAATCGCTCCATCTAAAAAGAAATAATGAATTGGAATGGTCTACAAAGTGTGCTTGCAAACCAGCCACACTTTGTAGACCTTTCCAATTAAGTATTTGTTTTTAGATAGCGGTATTTTGTCGTAAGACTCAACTCTCCTCCAGTCAGCTTTACAACCGACGTCTGTGAATGGAGAGGGAGGGGGGAACATTATAATAATATATCTCTCAAACTATAAAGGTTTGAGAGATGGGACTTGGATCAGTTTATTTTTGTAATATCTACAATATTACATTTTATTTAAAAAAGAACATTACTTCCAACTACACTGCTCTCCCTCCCACTTGTGCTCCCCAAAACACCCACACAAAAAATGATAGACGAACAAAGCTAAACATTTCGTACACTGTATAACAATTGTCCCCTTGTACTAAAGAGCTTTCAAAATCACCCATTTGTTACAAAGTGACTACCACTTTAAGTGCATCCGATGCCATATGAAACCTTTGTGTTACGGTTCTTTAACCACTACTTAATCCCTTAACGACCAGTGGGATATGCAGAGCAAAGCTTTTCACACCCCTCTGGACCTTAAAGGGATAGCAATACTTAAAATGTAAAAAAAAAAAAAAAAAAAAAAAAAAAAAAAAAAGTTGTATGTGTTTCATTCAAAAGTTATTAATTTTCAAAGTTGAATTTTTTAGGTGCAATATCCCAGTGGCCTGAAATTCTACAGTGGCGCTGTTGCTACACCATCCTATGGACAGCTCTGGTCCCGGGACCATAAATCTCCATAGGATGATGTAGCAACAGCACCACTGTACAATTTCAGGCCACTGTGATATTGCACCTAAAAAATTCAACTTTGAAAATTAATAGCTTTTGAATGAAACACCTTTCAGCAGTGGGAGTACTCTTGTTTTACTCAGGGGGATAAACCCTACAACATTTTTTTTTACATTTTAAGTATTACTGTCCCTTTAAGAGGTATAGAAGATGAACGGATGACCACCACCTACAGGTCTGGAAGAGGATACTGCTTTTCTAGTCACAGAATCAGCGACTACAGACACAAAAATCCCTCCCCAACATTGTTTGCTTTCACCAACATTGGACTGAATATAGATTTTACATTCTTGATGCAGATTTTTTTTTTTTTATGTTTTACAAACCAAACCATAATATCACTGATTTACACTGTAAAATGTTTCTTAGCAGACTGAAGCTGCATTTACACAAAGAGACCACAAGAGGTCAGACATTACCAAAAATATCCAATTTGTCAACAAATAATTAACAGATGCATTTTGAGGTCAAATTTGTTGCAGCCATTGTAGGGTCCCATATGCATAAAGAAAGAGAGGAGTCCATCTGAAATAAATAAACTGCACTTTGGTGGACAAATACAAAATCTCCCCAAATTTCTGCACTCCTCACTCATTAAATCTTTGACTCCACAAATATTACTTAGGTCTGCATTGCCTTGTACTGTGCTGGAGACATCTCTAACACTTTGAGTGACAAAGGGGTATTCAACGCACTGCAAACCATCGCGTCGGATATCCCACTGGCACACAAAAGGGTTAATATTTAAGGGGTTGAAAATCTCCAGCTCATTGTGTAATTTTTATGTATTGTCACATCAACACTTAAATACAATAAACACTCTTTGGGGCATTGACTGGGAAAGACTGCATATGCAGAAACTCACCTGTACAACAGGGGGGCGCTGTAGTGTTGTTGTCTGCTGTACCGTGGTTGGCGTTTGAGAAACTTGCTTGATGATGGTAGTTGGTGTCACCTGTCTCGCTAAGAGAGGCGTTCCTGGAGACTGAAAGGCGGGAAGGTGAAAGGCAGTCAGATATCCTGGCACTTACACAGAGAAATAATCTATTGCACACTTGTCCTCTGTAACCAACATCTGTACAGTGGTAACACCAGTCTGTAATAGCGCTGGATACATGAGGTTACCGTCTGACCAAGTCTGCTTTCATTACTGGATAAAATCCACCTATATGTTGTACAGACCATTTTTCTGTGATTTTTTTTTTTTAATGAACCCTTTGAGCGCCAGTAAGGCACGCAATGCATTGCTTTGCAATACATCACACACCACCTACAGCATTCAAATGATTAAAGTTTACATTTGATGGCATAGTTTGGCACATTATGCAGATTCTCTGAACAGTATGCTAATTAAACACATTCTGGGCTAAATTTACACTCCCTGTTCTATTACACCAGATTCCTATGTGTGGACTCTGCCTAGATCCATTCATACCACAGTGCGTGTGGACTAGATCCATTCATACCACAGTGCGTGGACTCTGCCTAAATCCACTCATATCACAGTGTGTGGACTAGATCCATTCATATCACAGTGTGTGGATTGTACCTAGATCCATTCATATCACAGTGCGTGGATTGTACCTAGATCCATTCATATCACATTGTGTGGATTGTACCTAGATCCATTCATATCACAGTGTGTGGATTGTACCTAGATCCATTCATATCACAGTGTGTGTGCTCTGCCTAGATCCATTCACATCAGTGTGTGTGTGTGTGTGTGTGTGTGTGTGTGTGTGTGTGTGTGTGTGTGTGTGTGTGTGTGTGCTCTGCCTAGATCTATTCACATCAGTGTGTGTGTGTGTGTGTGTGTGTGTGTGTGTGTGTGTGTGTGTGTGTGTGCTCTGCCTAGATCCATTCACATCAGTGTGTGTGTGTGTGTGTGTGTGTGTGTGTGTGTGTGTGTGCTCTGCCTAGATCCATTCACATCAGTGTGTGTGTGTGTGTGTGCTCTGCCTAGATCCATTCACATCAGTGTGTGTGTGTGTGTGTGTGTGTGTGTGTGTGTGTGTGTGTGTGTGTGTGTGTGTGTGTGTGTGTGTGTGTGTGTGCTCTGCCTAGATCCATTCACATCAGTGTGTGTGTGTGTGTGTGTGTGTGTGTGTGTGTGTGTGTGTGTGTGTGCTCTGCCTAGATCCATTCACATCAGTGTGTGTGTGTGTGTGTGTGTGTGTGTGTGTGTGTGTGTGTGTGTGTGTGTGTGTGTGTGTGTGTGCGCTCTGCCTAGATCCATTCACATCAGTGTGTGTGTGTGTGTGTGTTCTGCCTAGATCCATTCACGTGTGTGTGTGTGTGTTCTGCCTAGATCCATTCACGTGTGTGTGTGTGTGTGTGTGTGTGTGTGTGTGTGTGTGTGTGTTCTGCCTAGATCCATTCACGTGTGTGTGTGTGTGTGTGTTCTGCCTAGATCCATTCACGTGTGTGTGTGTGTGTGTGTATGTGTGTATGTGTGTGTTCTGCCTAGATCCATTCACATCAGTGTGTGTGTGTGTGTGTGTGTGTGTGTGTGTGTGTGTGTGTGTGTGTGTGTGTGTGTGTGTGTGTGTGTGTGTGTGTGTGTGTGTGTTCTGCCTAGATCCATTCATACCACAGTGCGTGGGCTCTGCCTAGACCCATTCATACCACAGTGCGTGGGCTCTGCCTAGATCCATTCATACCACAGTGTGTGGGCTCTGCCTAGATCCATTCATACCACAGTGCGTGGGCTCTGCCTAGATCCATTCATACCACAGTGCGTGGACTCTGCCTAGACCCATTCATACCACAGTGATTGGACTCTGCCTAGACCCATTCATACCACAGTGCGTGGACTCTGCCTAGACCCATTCATACCACAGTGCGTGGACTCTGCCTAGACCCATTCATACCACAGTGCGTGGACTCTGCCTAGATCCATTCATACCACAGTGCGTGGACTCTGCCTAGATCCATTCATACCACAGTGCGTGGACTCTGCCTAGATCCATTCATACCACAGTGCGTGGACTCTGCCTAGACCCATTCATATCACAGTGCGTGGACTCTGCCTAGACCCATTCATATCACAGTGCGTGGACTCTGCCTAGACCCATTCATATCACAGTGCGTGGACTCTGCCTAGACCCATTCATATCACAGTGCGTGGACTCTGCCTAGACCCATTCATATCACAGTGCGTGGACTCTGCCTAGATCCATTCATACCACAGTGCGTGGACTCTGCCTAGACCCATTCATACCACAGTGCGTGGACTCTGCCTAGACCCATTCATACCACAGTGCGTGGACTCTGCCTAGACCCATTCATATCACAGTGTGTATGTGTGTTTGTTTGTGTATGAGTGTGTATGTGTGTTTGTGTATGAGTGTGTATGTGTGTTTGTGTATATGAGTGTGTGTGTGTTTGTGTATATGAGTGTGTGTGTGGTGTGTGTGTGTGTGTATGTGTGTGTATGTGTGTGTATGTGTTCTGCCTAAATCCATTCATATTATTGTGTGTCAATATTAGTGCAGCACAGAAATTAGCAAAACATGCAGCATTGTGCCACCATGAAATGAAAGTTAATTTCTCTAAATAGATTATGTTATAACAAATGGCTAGAGCAAGAAATAGGCAGTCTTTACTTTTCTTTAAAACAGATTCACTTCATTTAACCCTTTGAGTGCCAGAGGGGTTTGAGTCGCATTGCTTTGCATACCCCTCTGGCAGTCAAAGCATAAATATTAAGCTAAAACATAATATATGCTATCCAATTAATTAGGCAGCTGACTTTTTCTTCTTTACTTTCATTATGAATCTGCTACTCCAGTCCATCTTTTTCAGTGATGTGAGCACCCTCTACCTGCAGGTTATAAAGAGTCTGTGACTCAACTGCATCGCAAACCAAGCATAAGATGTCTGTTACTCAGTCTCTATTTGCTCTTGCTGTTCTGTTAACCCTCTGAGTGCCAGTCGAGTAAGCAACGCGTTGCATACTTTCCTGGCACTCAAAAGGTTAACTGTAATGGTTGACTGAGAATAGAAAAGTAAGACGCATATGCATGCATGCACCTTACAATACTTTGCAGAGAGTGGATTCACAGCCTGCAGGTAGAAGAGGCTCACATCGCTGAAAGTGTAATGAAGAGGAAAAGATGAAGGCATGCAAAAGAAATTAAGAGAAAGTCAGCAGGTAACAAAATTATCATATACAATTATATCAAACTTGTGTAAAAGCCTGTGTACACGGGCCAAGGTCTGGGTGATGTAACCCTCTTGAGTGCCAGAGAGGGTTACCACTCTGGCACTCAAAGGGTTAAGAGGCCGGTCCTGCCACTGACGCAGTCATACACCGTAGAGAGTGTCCGAAAGCACAGAATGCTCCCAGCACAGAATGCTCCCAGCATTCCGTGCGTTCAGGCAGTCTCTACTGTGCATGACTGCTTCTGACAAACATCCTAGCGAATTATCATACAGGATGTTCCAGTTCTTAATTCCTTTATAACTTTTAGTCCCGATCTTGACACATTTAAAGGGATAGTAATGTTTACTTATTCGAGTAAAATCGAGTCTTCTCTATTCTTTTTTATAACAATGTGTAGCAAGAAAACGTTATTAAACTCTGCTGTTTTTAATTTATAGTCTAATAAAGTTTTCCCCTCCCGCCCCTTCCACTTACTTCCGCAGCCTCCCCTCAGATTTGGAATCCGGCCCGCGGACCGGACGTGCTGCATCGTGGGACAATCTTTCTGTTTTCAGTATAAGGGAAAGCCTGCCCCACTGATGAAGGAGAGCAGGTTTTTCCTTATGCTGGAAGAAGATTGTCCCTCGTCGCATTCTGTCCAGGCTGGCCTGCTGAGGCTGCTGAGATAAGTGGAAGGGGCGGGAGGGGGAAACTTTATTAGACTGTTAATGAAACACTGCAGTGTTTAATAACGCTTTCTTGCTACACATCATTATAAAAAAGATTAAAGACTCGATTTTACTTGAATAATTAAACATTACTATCCCTTTAATATTTAAAATAAACAGTGGTTGGGAACCTGCGGCCCTCCAGCTGCTGTTAGACAAAACTCCCGTCATCAATAACCAATAGCCGGCCATCAGCCTGGCGACGATGGGAATCGCAGTCCTCAGCTGCTGTAGGTCCTCAGGTTGTCCAACCCGGTTTTAACCCTTTGAGGATCAGAGGGGTGAGCAGTACATTGTTCTGCAATGCATTGCTCATACTTATGACCCTCAAAGGGTTAAACCCTTCAATAACACTGGCCGGCTGAGGAGGATGGGAGATGTAGTCCAACAGCAGCTGGAGGGTCACAGATTACTCATCCGTGCCTGGTATATTCCCCATTGCCATCCCAGGTCTCACTTGCACTGCAGACAGCTGCACAGGAGGGGCACTGGTTGGAGTGGCGGGCCGGGGAACCATGGCGTTCTGAGACTGAGACTGGGCTTGTGCTTGGGCCTGAGCCTGCATCTGTGCCAGGGTCTGCTGCGGGATCATTAACAGCTGGCCATTCTCACTCCGCACAAGGACCATTCCTGGAGATAAACAGACACATGTGGTTAGACTGACAGGTCACTGTCCATAGGATACAAAGACTGGAAACGTTCCTACACCCCAAGTCTTCCAGCACACATCTCCCCAACAAGTAACCGCACGTGAACACAACTCATCTCCCTCCTAGAGCAAAACTAATCTGATCAATGGCCTTCCTCTATTAAAGGGATAGTAATGTTTAATAATAAAAGCAGTTCTAATTAATCATCATAGTATTTGGACTTTGGAGAGTGTTATATCAATTCTGTCAGAGTTGTAGTTCAAGAGTAATTCAATGACAAAGTATCCCCCTCCCGCCCCTTTTACTGATGTAACACTGCTCAGCCAGATCAGAAGGGAGGTGCCCAGGTAGACTGCAGAGAGGGACAATCTTCAATTAAGATAAGGGAAAAACCTGAAAAACCTGTCAAGGGGGGCAGGGCTTTCATTGTTCTCATAGGAAGAAGATTGTCCCCTTCTGTTATCTGTCTGGTCTATGGACTGCATTCCACATCTGAGAAGAGATGACTTCCACTAGGTAAAAGGGGCGGGAGGGGAAACTTTGTGAATATCTCTCAAACCATAAAGGTTTGAGAGATAAGACATATCGTTCTTCATGTTTTTTTATTGCCTACAAAATAAAATAAAGTTAAAATAAAGTACTACTATCCCTTTAAAGGGATAGTAATGTTTCATAAATGCAGCAGCTCTGATTAATCTTCATAGTATTCGGTCCATGGAGAGTGTTATTTCAATACTGTCAGAGTTGTAGTTCAAGAGTAATTGAATGATAAAGTATCCCCCTCCCGCCCCTTTTACCTAGTGTAACACTGCTCACCTCAGAGCAGCAAGACTGTCCCGAATGTATCGCAGAGAGGGGCAATCTTCAGTGAATATAAGGGAAACATGAAAAACCTGTCAAGGAGGGCAGGGTTTTCCTTTTGTTCACAGTAAGAAGATTGTCCCTTGCTGTGATCTGTCCGGTCAAGAGACCAGATTCCACATCTGAGGTGAGCAGTGTTACATCAGTAAAAGGGGCGGGAGGGGGATACTTTATCATTCAATTACTCTTGTACTACCACTCTGATAGTATTGAAAATACTATGGCTTTAAAGGGTTAAGACAAAAATGACATCCCTGGGTGACTTTACAATGTATAGTTATTACAGTGTAAACAAACCTTTTTTTATTAACGGTATTATTCAACTTCAGTTTTCTAGTAAGGCCATCAGGTGGTGCTATTCCTATAACCATACACAGTGACTGTTTATGACCCAAGCACTCCCACAGAATTCTTTATAAAAAGAAAACCTGATATATGGACACCAACTACCACAGTTGCCAACGGTCTGATTAAAAGCAAACCACCAGGGGGCATATACATTTTTGATAAGAAAAAGGGGGATCACTGTCCATCAGTTTTATAATACTTGATTGCAGGGGACATTTTCCCTTCAGCAGTTTGAGTGACAAAAATAGCCAATACCTTGCTATGCAATGGTCACTCCTGCGGGCACCCTTAGCCCTTTGAGTGGCAGAGGGATACGCAGCACATTGCTTTACAATGTGTTGTGTACCCCTCTGCCACTAAAAGGGTTAAGACCGATCTGGACCAACTGTGGGTCAAATCAATCAGTGCTAGAGATGTATCCCCACACACTGTGTTGCAATACCTCTGTGGCATTGAAAGGGTTAAAACCGCTTCAGTTAATGGAAGTGCTTACTGTGCAAAAGGTTTGCCCGAGAATTGCACATCTACCTCCATACATATGGCCTAGTGTGTGGAAATGCGTCATATGAAGGCTTGAACGTGGGGGTAAAGAAAAAGTCGATTTGCATACTGAATTGTAATAGTAACCCTGTATCTGGTACATGGACTGAGGACATGCACATCTCATAAGCAAATAATTAATCTTGATTTGAATGGATTAAAATCACTCCCAAGTATAACATTTCTACCACACACCTCGAAACAGAATGCCAGTGTCCGGGTTAAATCTACCTTTCATCCCCATATACAGGAACAGGTGAAACATACTGGACTTTTACTGAAAACAAACTAGTTCACATCATAAATAGGAAATATTCTGTATAATTAGTGTGTGTAACAGAAACACTTACCTAGGTAGGAATCCATCATACAGCAGTCAGGCGTATCTATATAATTACTGTGTGTAACAGAAGCACTTACCTAGGTAGGAGTCCATCATACAGCAGTCAGGTGTATCTATATAATTACTGTGTGTAACAGAAGCACTTACCTAGGTAGTAGTCCATCCTACAGCAGTCAGGTGTATCTATATAATTACTGTGTGTAACAGAAGTACTTACCTAGGTAGGAGTCCATCCTACAGCAGTCAGGTGTATCTATATAATTACTGTGTGTAACAGAAGCACTTACCTAGGTAGGAGTCCATCGTACAGCAGTCAGGTGTATCTATATAATTACTGTGTGTAACAGAAGTACTTACCTAGGTAGGAGTTCATCATACAGCAGTCAGGTGTATCTATATAATTACTGTGTGTGACAGAAGCACTTACCTAGGTAGGAGTCCATCATACAGCAGTCAGGTGTATGTATATAATTACTGTGTGTAACAGAAGCACTTACCTAGGTAGGAGTCCATCATACAGCAGTCAGGTGTATCTATATAATTACTGTGTGTAACAGAAGGACTTACCTAGGTAGGAATCCATCACACAGCAGTCAGGTGTATCTATATAATCACTGTGTGTAACAGAAAGACTTACCTAGATAGGAGTCCATCACACAGCAGTCAGGTGTATTTATATAATTACTGTGTGTAACAGAAGCACTTACCTAGGTAGGAGTCCATCATACAGCAGTCAGGTGTATCTATATAATTACTGTGTGTAACAGAAGGACTTACCTAGGTAGGAGTCCATCATACAGCAGTCAGGTGTATCTATATACTGTTTTCACCTGCTTTATCACATCTCTATCAGACTGTAAACAGACTGCAGTTAAAGGGATAGTAATACTTCGTTTTAGCTTTATTTTATAGGCATTAAAAAAACATGAAGAACGATATAAGTCTGATCTCTCAAACTTTTATGGTTTGAGAGGTATTCACAAGCAAAGTTTCCCCTTGCGCCCCTTTTACCTAGTGTAAGCCATCTCTTCTCAGGTGTGGAATCTGGTTGTAAGACCAGACAGATAACAGAAGGGGACAATCTTCTTCCTATGAGAACAATGAAAGCCATGTCCCCCTTGACATGTTTTTCAGGTTTTTCCCTTATCTTAATTGAAGATTGTCCCTCTCTGCAGTGTACCTGGGTACCTCCCTTCTGCTCTGGCTGAGCAGTGTTACATCAGTAAAAGGGGCGGGAGGGGGATACTTTGTCATTGAATTACTCTTGTACTACAACTCTGACAGAATTGAAATAACACTCTCCAAAGTCAAAATACTATGATGATTAATTGGATCTTCTTTTATTGTGAAACATTGCTATCCCTTTAAGTGACCCTTATAAGCCATTCAGGTCTGCTGAAGCCCTTTGTTTGTTTTGAGGAGTGTGACCTAGAGGCAGGCCTCAGAGATGTGCTGATGTTATGTACATATATTATAATGTACCAGAATGCTGTAAGGACACCCACCTAGGTAAGCTAAACTGTACAGTTACCAGGTGATTTGCTACTTTCCATCTGACCCCATTGCTTGGTCCAACCCAAAGCAACATTAGGGCTCCGTGTAGCCCAGGGGTAGCTAACCGGGGTCCACAAGAGCTACCAACAATGCATATTTATAAGATATCTTTTCTTGAGCACTGGTTAATCAGTCAACAGCTCAGTCACTTTAAAGGGGAACTCTCACCTCCAGTAAAGTCCTTCTTATATGAATCTTCCAAGCAAATACATTTTCAACCCATTATTCTTTTTTTAAAGGCTGTATTGACTGAGAAATTAGGCTTTTTAATGTAAGCGCTAGACATCCGTTCAGCTCTGTACCGCAGCCTGTCCTGAATGGACGTCTAGCGCTTACATTAAAAAGCCAAATTTCTCCGTCAATATAGCATTTTGGAAAAAAAATAAAAATTACGGATTGAAAATGTATTGGTATGGAAGAGTCATATGAGAAGGACTTTACTGGAGGAGAGAGTTCCCCTTTAATGAATCCGACTGCAATGATTTAGGGTTATCTCAAAACCATGCACCATTGGTACACCACTTGATGACAAGGGTTGACTACCCCTGGTGTAGCCCTACTACACCAATACTAGTAGTAACAAGCATTATTACATACCCGAAGACAGTAACAAGACCTGAAGAGTAGAAAAGGACCTGTTGCTTTGCAATGCGTTGCGTACCCCTCTGGCATTCAAAGGGTTAAGTTTGTGTTGCAGAAATATTACCTGGTTTAAAAGATTTTCGACTTATTCGGAGGCTGACAGTTGCAGGAAACATGGGCATTTTGCCATAGTGACGTCCGTGCGCCTGCGCTGTCAGTCCCTTTTGGAGCCGGCTGGCATTCGCACGGATGTCACTATGGCAAGATGTCCGTGCTTCCTGCAACTGTCAGTGTCCGAATAAGTCGAAAATCATTTAAACCAGGTAATATTTCTGGCGACTAGCGCTACTAAGCAGCTAGTCGCCAGATGAAGATTTAATCAAGATAAACTTTTTGCGGGGTGGTAGTTCCCCTTTAACATTAACAGTGCCCTGCAGAGGTCAGATTTTAATTCTGTTGCATTCTCTAGGGAGGGCGAGTGACTGAAACAATTCTCTAGAGAATGCATTGCAGCTGCTGAGTCACTTCCTGAAAGTTCAAACTGACAGGAAATAATCACACTGTAATTCACTTCCTTATAAATTTAACTGTTATAACATTGAGTAAAACAACTGGACAACAGTGGAAGTACCCCCGTTTTACACAGTAGATAAAGTTCCATAATGTGCCCCCCCCACCAAAAAGAAATGTACTGCTCTTAACCCTTTGAGCACCAGAGAGGTTGGATACATGTAATACTTAAAAAAAGCACATTTATATAAATAAGTCAATTTGCTAAAGAAAACAAATATAAAAGCACCTTTGTTTTACTTTGTAGGAAAAGTCCTAATACACATCTGTTTCAAAATCAGGGCATACTGCCTCCCCCCCCCCCCCTCTTTTTTTTTTTTTTTTTTTTTTTTTTAAAGCAGCATTAAAAATGTACAAAAAAATAAAAAAATGCAGGTTATAGTGATTTTACTGCAGAGTGCCCCTACCATTGCTGGGAAATTTTTCATTCACAATTCATCACAGCTCAAAACCGAAAACTCCAGTTTTCTATAAAGTTAGTCTTCCAGTATAGTAACACATAGCCGATGACTCAAGCTCTCCCAAAGCATTCATTCTCCCCCATAAATATGTTCCCGCTCTTAACTCCTTGGATGCTAAAGAGTCGTGCAACACATTGTGAAGCAATAAGCTGCGTATTTTCCTTACATTCAAGTGGTGAAGTAGCAAGTGTACAACTGTCGGGCGCACCATCAACATAAGCGAGACTGAAAATACAGGAGAATAGATACAACCGCTCCCATTAAAGGGGAACTACCACCCCACATAAAGTTAAATCCCAAGAATTACCTCCTTACAGAGAAGTCCTACTGCTCCCAGGACTGACAGCCAGGAAACAGCGTAGACATCTTTGCATAGTGACATCTGCGCTATTGCGCTGTCAGTCCCAGTCCGCTGTAAGAGGCACTGCTTGGTACCTTAAGGTACGGAAGGAACAGTGCAGGCACACAGACGTCACTATGGAAAGATGTCTGCGCTGTTTCCTGGCTGTCAGTCCCGGGAGCAGTAGGAATTCTCTATAAGGAGGTAATAATTCTGGCGAGTAGCACTATTGAGCAGCTAGTCGCCAGATGGGTAATTCTTGGGATTTAACTTTACGTGGGGTGATAGTTCCCCTTTAAGGATGCAAATTTCAAATACTTAAATATTTGAATATTCTATGCATTATTTTGATTAGCTATGAACAGACTATTACAAAAATGGCTGACATTTTCTAAAAATGAAGAATAGCACAGCAGATAGTCTCATACAATATTTACTTTGTTCCCCAGTCGTACTGAAGACCACAATATATATCATATCACACATGTTCCCTATACAGCAGTTGGTTTGTCAGATTTTGTCAGTACAGCAGCCACAGTGAGTCACACTTAGTGGAACGGCATTATAGAGTTTCTCTTATACCATGAAAAAAAGGAGACTGGGAAAGAAAATGAAGTCATGGAGCTGGAGGACCACAGGTTGCAAGTCGATCAGAAACTGATGCAGTGCGTTTTTTTTTTTTTAAACTAATTCATTACTGACCAACATGTGGCCCTCCATCTCTTGGACTACATTCCCTCCCATCATGCTTTGCTGTCTGTGAATAAGGTCAATGTACACTGAGGGTGTAGTCTACAAGTAGGAGGGACACAGTCTGAAAGACTGGCACACAGATTAGTAGTTTTATATGACGGGAAAAGGGAATGGTAATGTCACTGGAGAAGTAGGTGTGTGAGATGGTTGGCCAGGACAGTCTCTGACAGCAGGTGGAGGGAAAAAGAATGACAAATCTACTTACTGGCTGAGGAAAGACACTGGAAGAAGCTGCTAGAAGCAGAGATTGTGCAGAAGTGAGACTAGGGGTAGGGGTAGAGTTAGGGGATGTGCAGACTCAAGTGCATTCTGATAACGTGTTGAGCAGGGAAGGCTTTACATGCTCAGCACAGTACATGTGGAGAGAGAGAGAGAGAGAGAGAGAGAGAGAGAGAGAGAGAGAGAGAGAGAGAGAGAGAGAGGCAGAACCCACATAATTGTTTGATTTAGTTAAATATTAAAATAGACCTAATATTTCAAATCAAATACACAAATAATTTGATTTGTTGCACACCCCTGACTGCTAGGCAATTCTGTAAATAAAGATCAAGGAGAAAAAAAAAAAATCTGTTTCTAGAAGACTAAATTTAACCCCTTATGGACCAGAGGGGTGCACAAAGCAAGCAACATACTGTACACCCTCTTGTCCTTAAAGGGGATGTATCACCCCTAAACAAGTTAACCTTAATAGTTAGGTCTTATATTGAATACAAGTTTATTATTATTATTACTATAATATTTATTCATTTATTTATTTTAAAGCTCCTGTTGATCTAAATTGAACTTATAAAAGCTGCCCTGCACCTACTTCCGGACAGACTGCGGTTACCAGCTGTGTACCACAGTCCATCACTCTGCCTCCGCTCCCCTCCCTCTATCCAGCCTCCTCCAATGACAGAGGCATCTGTCTATAAGATGGAGTGGTCTAATTGGCTAGATATCGATCTCTGCCAATGAGAGCGCTCAAGCTTACAGACAGAAGCCTCCGTCATTGGAGCTGCTTTTATTATGAAACATTACCATCCCTTTAACGACACAAACCATGATACCTGCTTCAGGAACCGCGAGGAAACTGGCAACTGCCTGCTCCTTGTTATAACCCTTTGAGTGCCAGAGGGGTATGCAATGAACTGCAAAGCAATGACATTCGAAGGGTTAATAGTCACTTTTATAGTGCACCTTTTTGTTGCGGTTTTATAGTGATGCTTTCAGCCTTTTAATTGAAAATGTGTTTTTTTTCTGGAGTAAGTATTTATACAATAATTGGTTCTAAGGCTATCATTATTTTAGTAACAGTAAAATTAATTGAAATTATTTGGATTTTTTTTTATAGTTTTTTTTTTTGTTATTCTCTTTTACCCAATTATTCATAATTTGTTTAAGATATTCTAATAATATTTTGATCTACTGCTGTTGCATATTAACCCTTTGAGTGCCAGAGAGGTACGGAAGGCATTGCTAAGCAATGCGTTCAATGGCTGTACCAGAATGGTTCTCATGTCTGGTATTCAGAATAAATGTTTTCATGCATTCAAATGTTTTTGGTTACGTGATGACATTAGTATAATGGGACACAAGTTCATGAGCGAATTGCTTTGCTGTTCCATGATGGACATTCAAATGAACCAATAGAATGAGAGCTTAGAACAGTGTTTCTCAATGTTCATTTTCAGGATACGCCAACAGGGAAGCTTTTAACCCCTTAAAGAGTTAGCAGTGCCTTATATTAATAAACAGTAATATCGTAGATATTCAAAAAATAAATCAATAGAGGCCAGTCTGATCTCTCAAACACGCTTTAAAGTTTCCCCCTCCCTCCCCCTTGCACAGATTTCAGCCTCTAGTTGACAGAAGGAGATTCTGGTCCCGTGACCAGCTGGGCGGCTCTTCAGCAGAGCCGAAATACCGCAATCTAAAAAGAAATACTTCACTGGAAAGGTCTACAAAGTGTGCTTGAAAACCAGGCACACTTTGTAGGCTGCAGTTCCAGTTAAAGGGATAGTAATGTTTCATTATAAAAGCAGCTCTAATTAATGATCATAGTATGTGGACTTTGGAGAGTGTTATTTCAATTCTGTCAGAGTTGTAGTTCAAGAGTAATTCAATGACAAAGTATCCCCCTCCTGCCCCTTTTACTGATGTAACACTGCTCAGCCAGATCAGAAGAGAGGTGCCCAGATAGATTGCAGAGAGGGACATGGGGGGCAGGGCTTTCATTGTTCTCATAGGAAGAAGATTGTCCCCTTCTGTTTTCTGTCTGGTCTATGGACTGGATTCCACATCTGAGAAGAGATGGATTACACTAGGTAAAAGGGGCGGGAGGGGGAAACTTTGCTTGTGAATATCTCTTAAACCATAAAGGTTTGAGAGATAAGACTGGTATCATTCTTCATGTTTTTTTAACGCCTACACAATAAAATAAAGTTAAAACGAAGTATTACTATCCCTTTAAGTATTTCTTTTTAAATTGCTGTATTTCAGCTCTGCTTTACAGCCACCTCGAGTAGGCCGACTCAAATCTCCTGTCAGCTTTACAGCTGACATCAGTGCAAGGGGAGGGAGGGGGAACTTTAAAATGTTATAATCTCTCAAAAAATAAAGGTGCGAGATCGTACTGGCCTCTATTGATTTATTTTTTGAATATTTACGATATTACTGTTTATTAATATAAAGCATTACTAACAGTTTAACTCCTTAGGGACCGGTGTGCGTGGTTCAGGGTTTCCAGAGTGGCGTGCAGCCGCGCCGGGAGCCCTGAACTCCGTGCCGTGCCAGGACCGTCACTGGTCCTTAAGTGCCGGACCTCCTTGACGGTCCTGTCACGTCAATGGTCCTTAAGCGGTTAAGGATGCAAATATAATTCTACTTATACATAAATCCTTGGTAAGGCCTCATCTACAATACAGATTACAGTTTTGGGCACCAGTTCATAAAAAATACCTTATTGAACTGGGAAAAAGTGCAGAGACGTGCAACAAAACTGATAATAAGATTGGAGGATTGGAGTTATAAAGAGAGACTAGTCAAACTGGGTTTGTTTACATTACAGAAGAGATATCTAAGGGGTGATATGATTTCCATTTATACATAGTTCCTATTGACCTTGAATATATTTACTCAAAGAATGGAGGTCATCCATTAAGATGAAAGGACTTTTTACAGTAAGAGCAGTAAACGTATTGAATTCTTTGGCTCAGGATGCTATGCATGCAAATACCATTAATACCTATCTAGCTCAGAACAGTACTGATAATTATGACAGTTTGTTTCAAAGCAGATAGGATGATGATCCAGGGAGATGTCAGACTGACATCTAAAATCAGAAAATAATATTTTTACCCACTTGGGCCTTAACTGGAAATTACTTTGTAGTTTTTTTTTCCTTCTTCGGGATCAACAGGGGTGATACGGTATGGGCTGAACTTGATGGATGCGTGTCTTTTTTTCAGCCTTAACTAGGTTACTAAGTTACTGTGTATTTAAAGTGGTCAAGTTTGCATACTTGAAAACTTCATTAAATACCTGGACTATGTATGATGTTAGCCAAAAGACCAGCAAAATGCACACTTAAGGAGATGTCCATACGTAGTACCATATTCTGTTTGATGCTAATTGTAACACATGTGCAGCTCCACATGCTAACGAAGCTTTCAGTTACATTTCATGTGCTAATTAAGCTCTGTGCTGCACCAGGATACTTTCACTTTTCCCCAAAAATAAAAAGTATGACTATTTTCTAAACCCAACATTTACTGGACTTTTGGTAAATATGACATACGAGTGCGCAGCAGTCTCTACTGTGCATGAGGGCTTCTGACAAACATACTTAACGAATATGTAATATAGGATAGGTAGTTTTGAATGAAGTTTAAATAAAAAATAAATAAAAATTTTCAAGGCGACAGGTCCGCTTTAACGTATTAATAAATGTTACAATTAGAATTTATATATATTTACCAGGAAGAATAAGTATGTCCTGGAGAATTAGCAGGGCCTTATTCACAAAAGATACTAAGAGAAAGTTTTGGTCAATCCAAAAGCAAAGGGTAGAAATAATTATTCCCAAAACTTCAGTTCATTTAAATGGGGATTTTAAACCAAAGAAGCTATTATGTCACATTCTCTCATTTTGGAATCCTCTCTTTGTCACAGGGGTGTGCTATCCTCATCCTTATGGCACTGAAAAGGTTAAGGGAGCTATACTGCTTGTGACGCTCCTCCAGTGGGCAAGTGTGGGAGCAGAGAAAAAAAAGCTAAGACTTTAGGGTTGTCGAAAAGCTGGCAGTGTGTAAGGGAAAGCAACACTTACCCGTTGCTAGTAGTATGACAACCCTGCATGCCAATACTTTGATTCTCCATGCGCCTTTGCAGCCATAATTTTTAGTGCATATGGTGCTGTACTTGCCACACAAATCGCCAAAGCACAGTCGCTTAGTGCATTTCCTGACCTGGAAGACCAACCAAAAAGTACAACGGGGTCTGATGATACACCAGTATACCACGAACTGTGAAACGGATGTCTTGGGGTTCAGTCTCTTCTACTATGTGATGCAGTCAAGACAGACCCTCTTTATCAAACTTCAACCAGACACAGCATCTATGGAGACGTTGAAGACAGCCAATGAATTTGTGGCTAAGAGCAACATTATTCCAGGTTGTAGTCCACCATGTGGAAGGACAGTTTGATCCCATCTTAAACAATGAATAGAAGCAGACTTCACTAAACAGGAGCATACAGAAAGCAAGAAGAGAAGAAGGGCACTAGTGTAATATTATCTCCAACAAAAATAATATTTAAGAGAAATAAAAATGGATACTCAAAATTGTAGTGGTCAGCTTAATGACTGATGACTATCAAGCATTCGAAGAAAATAAAACAGTCTCAGCTCAGGGGCTTTGGCAAAGCATTAGCTGCTGAAACACATTAGTGCCAAGTTGTTGCTACCACGTATGTGGATGAACAGCAACTAATCTCGTGAGTATAACTCACTCTGGTGATTAGTGGAGGATCTAATGTCCCATTTGGTTCAAAAAAAGGGGCGCCTCTCTTTTTTTCTCCCCTTTAAACAGAAGCATCTCCCTCCAAAACACAACACACACTCTCTCTCTCTAATACTAGCTGGCGCTCATGTGGCCCAATCTTCTCTCTTGTATTTTAGATTTACAGTGGAGAGGAGACAGTTCTTCTGGCCATCTGAAAGCCCTAAAAGAGGATTTTAATCTTACCTGTTAAATCCTTTTCTCTTAGTCCATATAGGTTACGCGTAACTTTGGGTAGGTGATCAGCCCCTTTAAGTAGGCAGGAACAATTCTGAGAAATGAATGCAGGGGTGGAGCCTGCCTACCTTCCCTCCTTGGCTGCAGCTAGCCAACCAGCTCCAGTAAGATTTGAGACACTAACTATTGACTAGGTAGTGAGAAGAAAGATGACAACTCCGGGGAGCATAAACCCGAAAGGACCCAATGTTCTGCCCCGGGAGAGCCAAGCATGGTCCCTTGACAGGGTGGGAGACCAGTAACCTATATGGACTAAGAGGTAAGACTAAAATCCTCTTTTGTCTGTCATCCAATATAACAACAACAACAAAATGACCAGTAACCCGTATGGACTAATAGAAAAGGATTTAACAGGTAAGACTAAACTCCTATATTCTCCATCATCCAATACAGGTTACTGGTAACTTTGGGATGTCCAATCATTAAGCTCCTCAGGGCGAGAAGAAAGGCAAGGACAAGGCGCAGGCCCCCAAAGTCACCAGAACACCAATGAACCTACAGATCATAAATAGCTCAACACTAACCACAAAGTGTCAACGGACACTGAACAGGGGTAACTACATGCCAGGAACTGTTACACGGCACACTGAAGTAGAGCCAACAGGAATCAAAAGTGAGGGAGCACGGAAGAACTGAAAAGAAGATCCTAAACAGGCAAGACTGCCTCCAGGATCTGTCTCCCAAAACCCGCATCAGCCAACACCAGCACAGCAACACAGTAGTGATTTGAAAAGGAGTGCACAAACGACCAAGTGGCAGCATTGCACAACCGATCAGCTAAGGGCTGATTCTTGGAAGCCCAAGATGCCCAAATAGATCTAGTGGAAGGAGCCATGACCCGCAGGCTTCTTCCTCGGTTCATGAACCTTATGAACAGTGGACTGAATCCAAGACACAAGGGTCACTTGGATGCAGGTCTTCCTGCCTTGGGACCCTCAGGAATGATGAACAGCGCGTCAGACAATCGAATGGACACAAAACCTTAGACAACGCACCACAGCAAACAAGTGTTTCAGAGGAAGGGCCAGGTCAGAAAGAAGGAACCACAATCTCCTGATTAAGGAGGAACTCAGAAACCACCTTCGGGAGAAACTCTCGCAAAGTTGGAAACACTGCCATGTCCTAGTGAAACACCAAAAAGGGGTGGTTTACAAGACAGAGCATGCAACTCCGTGACACGGCGAACAGACACAATCGCCAGGAGAAAAGCCATGAATCACGTCAGCAGACGTAGAGGAATCGTAGCCAAAGACTCAAAGGGAGGGCATTGAAGGACGCCCTAAACCAAGTTAAGATCCCACTAAGGAGCGGGAGACTGAAATACAGGACGAGTAAGAGCAACGATCTGGAAGAAAACCTAGACAACTGAACGAAAAACAGAGAGCAAATGTCTGAACCTTAAGGAAACTCAAACTGAGGACATTCACCACACCTTCCCGTATGAAGGCCAGGACCGTAGGAAAGTCAAAAACCGGAGATGTCCTTATCAGCACACCAATAGAGAAGGTAGAACAGAATCGATGGTAAACCCTAGAGGACACAGGCCTGCATGCACTAAGCATAGTCGCCACCACACCAGAAGAAAACCCTTTCTTCCACAGTAGCGAGGATTCAATTTCCAAGTCGTCAAGGCTAGATGATACACATCCTCCTTCCACAGGTAACCCTGTAGAAGAAGATCCAGACGGCAAGGGAGCTGGAAGGCTCCACCACGCATAGGTCCAGAAGCTCCGGAAACCAAGCCTGCTGAGACCAGCACGGAGCAATCAGAATGACTGGACATCACTCCAGTCTCAGTTTCCTTATAACCCTGTGCAACACGAGGATGGGAGGAAAGATGTAAGCCAGAGGAAATAACCAAGGAATGGACATGGCATCCACTGCTAGAGCTAGAGGATCCCTCCATTGACAGTAGAACATCGGAATGTTCCGGTCGTGTCTTGTCACCATCTGGTCGATGCATGGAAGACCCCACCTCTGAACAATGAGGTTGAACACCTCTGGGTGCAGTTCCCACTCTCTGCTGTCCATAGTGTGTCGACTGAGGAAGTCTGCCATGTCGTCGTCTACGCCGGGAATGTGTACTGTGGATATGGCAGAAAAACATTTGTCAGCCCCGGACAAGATAGCACAGACCGCTAACCAAGCTGAGATACTTCTTCCATTTTGCATGTTGATGAAAGCCACCGCCGTGGCATTGTCGGACTGGACCCGGACTGGGCAATCCTCCAGCTGGGGTGTCCAGTGGCAAAGGGAGTGAAAAATCCCCCGAACCTCCAACAAGTTGATGGGAAGGAGAGATTCCTCCAGAGATGACAACCCTGAGCATTCAGGTGACCCAGGACCGCTCCCCAGCCTGACAGGCTGGCATCTGTCATCCCCGTGGTCCAGAAGGATACCAGGAAGGGCTTTCCCTTCAGCAGATTGGAGAGGTTGAGCCACCACGACAGACTCCGTTCCACCTGAAGAGAGAGGGATATTGACAGTTTCAGGAGTTACGGCTGACCCCTGCACACCTGGATGACAAACCTCTAGAGTTCACTGGGGTGAGTCATGGCAGAAAAAACTTCCCCGCTAGAGAGAACATCATCTTGGCTGGAACTAGATAGCAAGGGGCCTTCAGAAACATATTGTCAAGACGGCGTTTCTCTACGCCCTGAGGTGTGTGAGAAGGGGAAAAACCTGAAGGGAGGAAGAGAGGTGAAAGGGAACCTGTACCCTTCTGCGACCACCTGCAAAACCCACAGGTCCACCACTGAGTCCTCCCAGATGCTGTTGTAGTGACATGGACGCCACCCACAGCAGAGTGGGGACCTGGGTTCAGCGAGTCATGCTGAAGAAGGTTCAGAAGCCTTGGGCTTGGAGGAGGACTTAGGTTTCTCTTGTGGTTTGGGCTTGGAGGAGGAACGCAGAGCTGGGGGAACAGCCTGGTTTGCCAGATGTGTCTCAGTCTGGAAGCACAAAAAAAAAAAAAAAAAAAAAAAAAAATTACATTTCATAAGCATCTGCTTCCTGGAAACCATAAGCAGGAGGGTACCCTTACCCCCTGTGGCCTCACTAATAAGATCTGGCACAAACAGAGAAGTGCCTGGAAGGGGCAAGGAGAGCAATGCTTCCTGAGAAGCAGTGTCAGCAAACCAGATCTTGAGCCAAGGAGCTTGTCTGGCAACCCCAGGCATGATGGAGAGCCTGCCACCAACCACTGGCATCAAACCAAGCAACAGAGACCTAATGCTGGGCTTCAGAAATGTTGGCAAGTAGCCGCAACCTATCAGGAGCTCCCTGACAAACTGCAAGCGTGAGCTGTTCAGTCCAAACCGCAATGGCCCTATTCACCCAGGCCTCAGCAAATGCTGGACGTAGGGAAGTACCCGCTGTGGCAAAAAATGGACTTGAGGGAGGCCTCAAGTTTCTCATCAGTCCAGTCTGTAAGAGCAGAGGCATCAGCAGTTGGCAAAGCAGTAAACTTAGAACTCCAAGAAACAGGGTCATCCACCTTGGGGAGGTGAACCCACTGAGCTAGCGCCACATCAGAAAGTGGGGTAAAGCTTAGCAAACTTCTCATAGACAGAAGGCTTTCTGTCGGGAGACTACCACTCAGAAACTAACAGGTCCAGAGTGGGGAGCGGTGGAAAACAAGTATGGGGCCGTTTGGGCTCCTGAAATACATCATGGGGTCCGAAGAAATCTCTCGAACCAAGGGAATGTTTAGAGTGTTTAATACGGCTCTGATCAAGCCCTCAGCAGAGGGATCAGGGTCAGCCTCAAAGGGGGGGGGGTCTCCAAAGTGAGAAGAGACCACTGCAGAACATTCCTCAGCATCAGAATCCACCAACAGTTCCTCAAAGGAATTGGATACGTCAGGTACTCCCTGCGGTTTCAGTAGGGAAGATCTGACAGAAGTAGGGGTCCGTCAGGAGTGGAAGATCCCCCCTGTAACTGGGATGGAAAGAGTTGAGATGTATACTGGAGGTCTCTAGTAGCAGCCTTAAACTCTTGCACCCAAACTGGCTCTAATGCATGGCTGGAGGTCTCTGGGGGAAACTTAGGGACAGCAGAACATGCTGGGCATAAATAACCTGAAATTTCTCTAGGTAACCCTGAATGACATGAGAATCAATGTGCAAAGGGGGATGCAGAGATCCCAGCATCCTCAGTCTTAGTCCTAGCCCCAAGCTCCAAAGAAACAGACATTCTCACAGAGTCAAAATATTCAAGGTATAAGGAAATACCCAAACACAGTGTGTATGATTAAAATTTCACCCCAGAAATCGCTAAAATACACTTATCTGGCGGGCGAAGGGTTAATCTTCTGAGGAGAGAAGGAGAGTCCAGGCCCAGCATAGGGTACTCATTCATGGGAAAAAAAAAAAAAAATAGCTGCCGCTACGGGAGCCAATCATGAACGAGCGTGCAATGCAAGTGCTCATGGGAAATGTAGATTTCCCAGAAAAAGTACCCCAACAGTGCCCAAAGCCCCCCAACACACATTAAACGTTGACCGGATAGTAGAGCAAGGGCAGACAATTAAAATGAGCCGTCTCTGAAGTCGTTGCGTTGAGCGGTTGCAGAGATATGTCCCAAACTGTAAAGTCCCATAGAAGTGAATGGAGCAATGGCGTCTATGGGGTAAAAATTTTTTGCAAAGTTATAACTGTGAAGTAAATTTGCACCAAACATCACTAAAACCTGTCACAAGACCCAATAAATACTGAACCCAGTAGGGAAAGTGCCCAAAACACTCCAAAAGATGCTAGACCAGCAACCAAAGGGTTAAGTTACCACAGAAACTTGCTCCAAACACCCAACAGACATACAGATAAACCCAATGAGTGCAGGAGTGTGCAATAGAAACTCCAAAGGAGACCCCTGTGCGGAGGGGCAACGTGGGACATGGGGACCTGCCGCACTCAAAGGGTTGCTCACCTTTCCTGCAGATCTTCTGTCTTCAGATTACCATGTATCAAGAAGAAGCCTCAGTGGGCAACTCCTGGGGAAAGAATTTGCAGCCAAGATTTCCCCCCCAGGGCTTAGGTCCACAAAAAGCACCTGGTAAACTGAGCTATCCACATTTAGGTGATGGGAATTGTCAGTGATGGTAATCAGCCTAATGGTGGTATCGCATATCTAACAGAAAAATAATAAACAACCTAAAACTGGAGCAGAACTGTTTTCTTGCCTTGTGTCTTCACCAAGGAACAAATCTTACTGGAGCTGATCCATCCGGACAGTCTTGCTGCTCTGAGGCGAGCAGTGTTACATCAGTAAAAGGGGCGGGAGGGGGATACTTTATCATTCAATTACTCTTGTACTACAACTCTGACAGAATTGAAATAATACTCTCCATGGCCCAAATACTAAGAAGATTAATTGGAGCTGCTTGTATTGTGAATTACTATCCATTTAAATTTGTGTGCTGAAATTATTGTGCACGTGTTGATGAAGTCTGGCTCTGTATTAGCGATGGAAAACGCAGAAGGGGGTCACCAAACTGTTACGCATGTGAATGATTACAGGTCACTACATTAGATCAATATGAACAGCACTAGAACATACTGTGCCATGCTTCACTGATGTTCCAGGGGCACCTCAGGACACAACGTGCTTCAAAGCAAGTCTTCTATATGTTTTATAGCATACTAGTTGAACAGCCCGTTACACAGGCCACAGTGCCCTTTCAGAGCACCCAGCTCTGTATCAGCCATGGCACGGGCAGTCTCTACTGCGCATGACTGCCGCACACGCAGCAGTGTCTACTGCGCATGTCGGGCGTTACACACAATTTAGCGAATTATTATATAGGATAGAGCTATGTTTAATTACTAACAGTTCTGTATGTCAAAACATAATCAAGGTGAAAGGATCACCCCCCCCCCCGCCCCTTTCTCCTGCGTCACACTGCCTTCTCAGTCTGGTCTGGATGGAAAGCGGTGAGGGATAATCATTAGTAAGCAAAAGAAAATCCTGTCCTCCATCAAGGGGCAGGATTTTCCTTATATTTAACTGTATGAAGATTGTCCCTCGCTGCATCCGTCCAGTCCCACGACCGGATTCCAGATCTAAGGGGAGGCGGCCAGAAGGGGTGGGAGGGGGATCCTTTTGTCTTGAATATCTTTTGAACTACAGAACTGTGAGTAATTAAGCATAGCGATACGGGTTATAAAAAGCTTAACCCCTTAAGGATCGCCACGCGCGGCCGGCACTTGAGGACCACGGGGCTTCCCCCCCCCCAACTTCCGGTTCAGGGCTTCCGGAGCGGCGTGCAGCCACGCCAGGAGCACTGAACTCTATGAAGTACCAGGACCATCACTGGTCCTTGAGTGCTGGACCGCCGTAACGGTCCTGGTACGGCAATGGTCCTTAAGGGGTTAAAGAAGATTCGCAGCTGCACTTTAGTACACACATTACTATCCCTTTAACTCTGAGTGCCATAGGGGTATGGGCTGAATACCACTTTGGCACTAAAAGGGTTCACTGTGCTGCTAAAGGAGAGGAATTAAAATTCCCACGGATTTAAATGGGGCTTTTAACTCCAAGGAGATCTCCAACGTATTCCACCACAATGCTTTGGTAACCTCTAGTATTCAAGGGGTTAAAAGCTGCATTTTATCAATGGAAAAGTTTTTATATCGCCAGGATCCTGCACGTGTTTTGCCCCAGAATTCCACCTCTAACGCTTGTGTTCTGTCAGGTTTCTTGGTGTGGAATGGAAGGATCTGAAACGGAAGCCAGCACCTTTATATAGAGGACCCAGTGATCTCTCCTGTGTGACGAGAGTGTAAGTTATCATACAGATCACGGACAATAGTGTACTCCTGACAGGAAAAGACCGCTGATCTCCGCACACAATAACACCGTATTTAGCAGCACTTGGGAGAGCTCTCACTGCAGGGTTGAACTGAGGACAGTCTGTCTACTGAAACACTCATACCTCTGAACGTGTCAGCTGTTTACTACTTTCATAACACATGGTCAAGGATTTGTCAAAGTTATTATGATCAATCTTTGGACTTGCAGCTGTTGGAAACTACAGTTCCCATCATGCCCAAGCAGAGAGATGATGGGAGATGTAGTCCAACATCTGCATATACGATTGATTGAATATGCTTCTATAACATATATGGTTCTATAACAACAGCACCTCTCTCCGGTTAATCCGGAAAAATCAGTTGTGGACCACATGACCAGAAATCCAAACATGCGAGGGCCGTCTTTATACATTATATATATATATATATATATATATATATATATATATATATATATATATATATATATATATATATATATATATATATATATTTATTTATTTTTTTTTTTTTTTTTATTGATAACAATGGTGAATTATAGCCTGTCAGCTATTGGAAAGAGTTGTTTTTTTATACAGAGCAATACAAATAGCAAAAAGTTAAAACTTTATTTGTACAAACATGCACAGTTACAGACATAGTGCTACACACTGTGGGAGATGTATAAAAAGACAGCGGTGGGGCAGAGTGCATACAGTTGTCAAATGCAAGCTGTGTAATGTATAGCTGCACCTGTGTCTACGTGTCATCTGTGATAAGGTTGGTTAAAGTTTACGCAATAATACATTTTTAGAAGGTGCAAGTGATGTACAAAAAAAAATAAAATAAAACAAAGAGTGTGCCTTAAATTACAGCAAATTTGTCCTGTTTGGCATAATACAACCAGTGTATAAAAATGATGCAGTCACCTCTATGCATTCACATTGTCGCACCCAACCACATTCCTGGGACCACTTAACCCTTTGAGTGTCAGAGGAGTGCTTTGCAATGCGTTGCGTACACCTTCTGGCATGCAAAAGGTTAAGTTTACATATGAAATCCCTGCTAGCCATATACCAGTAGTGATAATGCTACCATTGGAATCCATGTGAGTACCACAAAATCATATTTGCAATATTTTATACTGTAACATGCATGCCAGACTTGGGATGATGCAACTGACACGGGCCTGATCAGTGCCGCTCTGTGTTGTATCACAGTACAAGCCGCACCACTGTATGTCACCACTTAACTTCCCCTTGTATACGTTTCCCAGCATTAATCCTCAGAACAAAATTCCAGGATACTAAAATTTCACTTCTGTTTCCTAGATTTTTGGCATATTTTAGCTATAGCAGGTAAACGTACCCTGTAAAGGGACAGTAATGTCCCATAAATACTTAGGATTTGTGGAATATAGTTTATTTTTTTAACCTCTACAAAACCATCTCTCAAACCTCTATGGTTTGAGAGATACCGCATTCAAAGTTCGTCCCTCCCCTTCTCCTGATGTCAGCTGTAAAGCTGACAGAAGGAAATCCGTGTCAGCCAACACGAGGAGGCTCTTCAGCAGAGCCGAAATAGAGATATTGGAAAATAATTACTTCATTGGAATGGTCTACAAAGTGTGCTTGCAAACCAGGCACACTTTGTAGACCTTTCAAATAACGCGATTTCGCCTCTGCTGAAGAGCCGCCAGCTAGTCCTCGGAACAGGATCTGCTGCTGTCAGTGAAAAGGGAGACAGGGGGAAACTTTCAATGCAAATATCTCTCAAACCATAGCAGTTTGAGAAATAGGATTTGTGGCATATAGTTTTATTTTTTTAACCTCTACAAAACAATGAGCATTTTTTATGGGACATTACTGTCCCTTTAATGGCTCCCAAGTTCTTAAAATCCTATATAATAATTCACTAAATAGTTTGTAACAACGCAGTACTGCGCAGTAGAGACTGCCCTTGCCACGGCCGATACAGAGCGGGCAGTCTCTACTGACCTTGACTGCACCACGACCAATTCACAGGAGACCGGGGTGAAATCCCCCTGTCCATTCTGTCAAAATCACTGGTGTGCAGGCAAACTCTGCCCCTGTGGCACCCTGGGGTGGGGGCAGTTAGAGAGAGAGAGAGAGAGAGAGAGAGAGAGAGAGAGAGAGAGAGAGAGAGAGAGAGAGAGAGAGAGAGAGGAGAGAGAGAGAGAGAGAGAGAGAGAGATCATGTATCTATAATTTGTTCACCCCTGTCTGAGGTCACACCAACAAGTAATGTTTTCAGGTTCTTGATCACAGGTAAGTAATCAGTGGCTCAGTAACCATGATTGCCCAACCTACACATTATTTATAGCCTTAAAGTGATAGTAATGTCTAAAAAAGCTCAAAAAGCTGATCTAAATGCAAAAAAACGTATCTCTCAAACTGCTATGGTTTAAGAGATACGGGCGTTTGAAGTTTGATTTCTCCTGCTGACAGCTATAAAGCTGTCAGCAGGAGATCCGTGTCGGTCGACACTGTGGCGCTTGAGAAGTGCCGAGTTCTCTTTACTTACACGGAATCCCTTCATTGGAATGGTCTAAAACGTGTGTCTGAACACTAGGCAGATGTTTTAGACCATTCCATTGAAGGGATTCCGTGTAAGTAAAGAGAACTCGGCACTTCTCAAGAGTCTCCGTGTCGACCGACACGAATCTCCTGCTGACAGCTTTACAGCTGTCAGTAGGAGAAATCAAACTTCAAACACCTGTATCTCTTAAACCATAGAGGTTTGAGAGATACGTTTTTTTTGCATTTAGATCAGCTTTTTGAGCTCTTCTAAATGCAAAAGTTTTTTTAGACATTACTAACACTTTAAAGCCCAACCTGTTGATGTCTCCGGAGGACTGGAGTCGGGAAACAAAACCCTCTGATACACTTGGTTTGTACCAGAATCACATCATGGCCCATTATGTGACATTATTAAGAGAGAACTACCACCACCTAACTTTTTCAAACCTTGCTATAGTCAGGAAATCCTAATGGCCTCAATTAATTTTGCCATTGTGCCTTTGTACAAAAGATAACAGTTTCCAATCAGTGCTGGATATCATGTCTATGGAGACAGCCATGACAGTTGCTAGTGGGACCACAGGACACAACCTCACCCGCCCACTGCACATGTTAATCTTAACCCTTTAAGGACCAGAAGGTTGTGCAATGCAGGGTTAAGCAGGTTTATATATTTTGTCTAGCTCAGTTAAAACAAAAAGTTGCCAGCAAGTGGCACACCCTCCTCGTGGCATCCAGGGATGATAGAAGGCTGTGTCTTGGACAAAAGCACAAGCAAAACCTCAGAGGGGCCATAAGAATTTACTGGCCATTGTAAGGTAAGTAGGGGGTTATTAATTGGAGGTGTTACTTCACAATTAATGTATGGTATAAATATGTAATACAAAGCTTGCCTGGTGCGACACACACGGCATATCCAGCACATAGGTGTATAGCCTGTGTAGAGACATCACACAAGCACACACCAATATATAATACTTCTCAACATACACCAAACCGTCACTATGTGGCTCACCATGGTAACCAAAGTTATCAGTCTGCCTTGCCGGCTCAGCACCTGATGCTTCCTGCAAACCTGATCTCATTCTGTCACCAAGTAAAGCAGATGCTGTGCAGGACGGCAGCCATTTTTAAAGGACCACTAACACTTTCTGAAGCTACAGTGGTTAACCCCTTAACATCTGTGGGCATGCCATGCTCCTAGCAACGCCTCCTACAGCCGTCTGGGACTGACAGAGCAGGCGTGCGGACGTCACTAGGGCAAGATGTCCGCACTCCGTCCTGACTGTCAGTTGAGGATCACTTCAAAGTTCTCCACGAAGAGGTAATAATTCTGGCGACTAGCGCTACCAAGCAGCTAGTCTCCAGATAGGGAATTATTAAAGACAACCTGTTAGCGGTGTTAGTTCCGCTTTAACTCACGATGTGCCAGGACCATCAGCCTTTATCAAAGGATGGAATTGTGTGATTGTGTTGACACATCATTCGGCATTAAGGGGTTAATTCAGTTTTAAAAACGTATTTGACACAGGATCAACAGGGAAAGCAATGCATTCCAAAGCAAGTGGTGTTTAAAGAATTAAAGAGTAGCTTTTTTTAACCCTTTGACTGCCAGAGGGATGTGCATCTCCATCTACTCCCTGCAGCTCTTGTTACATCCTCCCACTCCTGCTTAAAGGACTTCTCCCGTGCTGTGCCTGAGCTCTGGGATTCCTTTCCCTGCCCCATCAGACTCTCCTCCAGCCTTCAGACTATCATCTTCTGGGAAGCCCATCAACTATCACCATAACTGTAATGAACAAGGCCAGACCAACAGCCTGTCCAACCTCTACATCACTCACTTACCTATATCCTCACAGATCACAGTCATTTTCTCCTAATCAGATCCACTATGTGACTGGACCACTGAACTGAAAAGCACTTCTGTTTCCCACCCACTGACTAGCAGTTCATGTGGCAAGAGTCCTTTACACCCCATAACACTTACTCCTTCTGTGTCCCACCTACCTTCCTCTACACTAAGATCTCGCCAGCAGGGGGCCCTCTGATCCTTTTGTCTTCTACGTTCTACTTGCCCCATTTTATCTCTCTGTATGTTTGTTCCCTATTGTACAGCGCTGCGGAATAAGTTGGCTCCGTCACGCTGGACCAGATATTAAGGACCGGTCACGGTCCTGTCACATGATGGAATACTGGGATGACAGCGCGGCTGCACACCACTCTTCCATGTCAGAATTCATTGCGCAAATAAATGTAAAATATACAGTGGTCCTTAACGGCCAGTCATTAAGGGGTTAAAAGGATAATATAAGGTTTGTGGCATATAAATATCTATTTATATTTTATATAAAATCTACTGTGGAGCAAATCAAAATTCTTTTGAGCCACTTAGGAATTTCAGGAGTCACTGCAATTTATAAACAACTGTGCACATGAACCCTTCAGTGACTCCTGAAATTCCTCAGTGGTTTATAAAATTCCCCAAAAATTTAAATGCCAGCAGCTCTGACATTAACCTCTGCAGTACCGGGCCTCTCCAATTACTAAATCTGCCAACATGTGGCAGGAGACACGTACACCCCTTAGCACTTACTCCTGCGTTGCCCACTCATTTGGCACTCAAAGGGTTAAAGGGATAGTATGGTCAAATTTTTACTAAAATGCATCTTGTAGCCCCCTTCCTTTCCTTTCCCAGATGTCAGCGCTCTAGTTGACTGCAGGGGAATCCAGTCCCAGGACCGGCGGAGGCTCTTCAGCTGAGCAGAGATCACCAGACAGAAAAAGAACTACTTCACCGGAACAGTCTACAAAGTGTGCTTGGTTTGCCGTTCCCCTCTATGTCCACTCTCTCTCATTCAGTCTTATTTCTCTTTCTCTCCAAAATACTTTCTTTTCCACCCTGGCTAACGAACCCCAGGGCAATGCAAGACCATTTATGCTGGTTTATATATTTGGACAGTGGAACAAGGCTGGAATGGCAGACTGTGTATGCATGTATGGCTTGTGACTACAAGTGGACAATGGAACAAGGCTGTTCTACCAGTGAATATGAGGATCTTATGACTAATAATGCAACAATGCTGAGGAGGCCAACACTGCAAGTTTGATTTGTGACTAGCAGTGAACAGTAGAACAAGGCTGGGGTATCAGACAGTGTATGTGTGGTTCTGTGACTACCAGTGGACAGTAGAACAAGGCTGGTTGTCAGACAGTACTGTATATGTGGGTCTGTGACTACCAGTGGAACATGGCTGGGATGCCAAACAGTGTATGTGTGGGTCTGTGACTGCCAGTAGAACAAGGCTGGTGTGCCAGACAGTATGTGTGGGTCCTGTGACTGCCAGTAGATCAAGACTGGGGTGTCAGACAGTGTATGTGTGGTTTTGCGACTAGCAGAGGACAGTGGGACAAGGATCGGGAGTCAGTCGGTGTGGATGCGGTTCTGCTACTACCAGAGGAAGAAGGCTATGTATGTGCAGTTCTGGAATACCAGGACAGTACAACAAGGCTGGGGTATAAGATGTTATTATATGTGGTTATGTGAAATTTACATCAATGCAACTCTTTATTGGTCCCCAACAAAGCAGATCAGTTGTTAGTACATCAGCCATTTAATGTGAAACATTAGCTGCAATTGGACAGCATCCTCCATTGTCACTTTCTGTATAGTGGTCTGTAATTTAAAATGTGTTTGTAAACTGGAACCTGTATCCATTATTGTCAAAAGCTCATTGCTGATGTTATAGTTCAGTGGTTTTAAAGGGACTTAATTTAATATTGTAGCTACTCAAAAAATAAAGTAATTGAGGCCAGTTTTATCTCTCAAACCTTTATGGTTTGAGAGATATTCGCTTACAAAGTTCCCCCTCCCCCCCTTTCCCTGACGTCAGCAATCTATCTTAGAGCAAGAGATCCTGGTCCTGGAGGAGGCTCTTCAGCAGAGCTGAGATCATGAGATCATAAAACAAATACTTCATTGGAACAGTCTACACAGTGTGCTTGGTTTGCAAGAACACTTTGTAGACCGTTCGAATGAAGTCTTTGTTTTTTTGCTCTGGCCTCTGTCTGTCCCGGGACCAGGATCTCTTGCTCTAAGATAGACTGCTGACGTCAGGGAAAGGGGAGATCTTTGTAATCTAATCTCTCTCAAACCATAAATGTTTGAGAGATCAAACTGGCCTCAATTTTTTTCTGGGACATTACGGTCCCTTTAAAACACACAATGCTAGAGACGTCTCCAACACGTTGATCTGCAAGGTGTTAAAGATTCCAATTTAATCTTTAAATGCTGCTTTTATTTTACCCCTGTTCTTCAACTGGCATGCCTCAATTTTTTTTCCTTTTAATTTCTGCGTAAGACTTAAAGGGATAGTATTACTTCAAAATTACTATCCCTCATATTGTAGCCCTTAATAAACTGAGTTAAATGACACCAGCGGCATCTCTCAGACCTTTATGGTGTAAGAGATAGCCGCTTTCAAAGTTTCCTCTCCCCTGCTGTCAGCGTTCTGCTGCCAGCAGGAGAATCCGGTCTCTGAATCAAGCGGAGGCTCTTAAACAGAGCCGATATCTCGTTATGGAAGGAAAAAGGATTCATTGAAAAAGTCTTCTACGTGTGCTTGGTAACCAAGCACACGTAGAAGACTGTTTCAATGAATCCTTTTTCCTTCCATGATGAGATATCTGCTCTGCTGAAGAGCCTCCGCTTGACTCAGAGACCGGATTCTCCTGCTGGCAGCAGAACGCTGACTGCAGGGGAGAGGAAACTTTGAAAGCGGCTATCTCTTACACCATAAAGGTTTGAGAGATGCCGCTGGTGTCATTTAACTCAGTTTATTAAGGGCTACAATATGAGGGATAGTAATTTTGAAGTAATACTATCCCTTTAAAGGGATAGTAATAGTATGTAAATATATATATATATATATATATATATATATTGTAGTGTTTATCACCCTGAGTAAAACATGGGTACTCCCACTGCTGAAAAGTGTTTTATTCAGTTATTACAGCTCAAACTATTATATATTTTTTTTATTTTAGGTGCAGTATCACAGTGGCCTGAAATCATCAGTGGCGCTGTTGCTACACCATCCAATGGACCGCTCTGGTCAGTGGACCATGACTCTCCATAGGATGTTGTAGCAACAGCACCACTGTTTGCTCCAGAACAGCACCAAGTTTGAGCTGTAATACAGTTTGAATTAAATATCTCTCAGCAATGAGAGTACCCTTGTTTTACTCAGGATGATAAGTCCTATAAACACTTTTTTTTTTACATTTTAAATATTGATTTCCCTTTAAATTGAAACTTTCACCTTAATTGAAGTTTCCCTGTGTGTCATTTTAGCCAAAAGATCAGAAAACATTCACAGCTGTTCCATATGCTAATTTATGCTAATTTCAGTACCAGTGACTGTTCCATATGCTAATCAAGTTTGTCAGTAAGATTTCATATGCTAATGAAGCCTTTTAAGTGGCGTGTCATTTCCTAATGAAGGTTTTAATGGCGTTTCATTTCTGAATGAAACTTTGTGCAGCACCATGAAGTGTTCACTTTCACTTTGCCCAAAAATAAAAGTTATACATCTGCTGGACTTTTGGTGAACATGACATATATGGAATTTTTAATGCAGTTTTCAAATATACAAACTTGAATCAAGGTAAAAGTTCAATTACAGAGCAAACCAACTGCACTGTAGGCAGTCTCTTAACCGCGGTCCTCATGTCTCTTGGGTCGGTGATGCTCAGTAGCTCTAGGGCTCAGAACACACAAACAGGTCAGGTTCTCCGGATTTCCCTTTTTAAGCTCAGGCAGCTAAATCACAACGACTGTGCCACAGACCACTCACCCGTGATTAAACAGAGATATAATGAAAGCAGACCTGTGGATGTGCCCTGAGAACTAACATTGGGAAGCAAAGCCTTGGGTTGTGCTCACAAGTGTGACATTAGCACAGCGCTATGAACTTTATGCCAAGTGCACACACACAGGTAAAACAGCTATCCCCAACGGCACTGTTCACACAGGTGATTTGTACACAAAGCACCGGAAAGGTGGCCGCTGTAACCGGGATGCTCTCATGCATTGGGCATAGCCAGGTTTTTGCATCTCTATTTGTACCGTGGCCTACGAGGACCACAAATGAAAAACTGTCCAGTGCTCGATGGACAGCACAGGAGAATAAAATAAAAAAAAAATAAATAAATAAAAAACATTTTTAAGACATAAGTAGTATATCTAAGAGCAGTATATATAAAAATACAAAACAGCCTAATGGGCTCTCAGATATTGTTGAATAAATACGCTCCTCTCAGGGTCCCGGCCCCTTGAAGCATCAAGAGTAGTGTCCTCTACCTCTGCACTAAGCAGTCCCATGCAGCAGGCCTGTAGTCAGCCTGCCAACGCCACCTGGCATCTGTGGCCGCGGCATCCGGATGTTCTCCCAGCGGCGGCAGTAATAGACGAAGTAGGGAGGGAAACCTCATGGGGACATGGGGCAAGACAAGCATCAAGGCGAGTGCATATCTCCCAGACGCACTTTCGTGGGACTCTTCCTCAAGGGAACACTTTTTGAATGCTACAGAAGCCCCCCACATATTGCTTCTGAATGCGTTTGTGACCTCTCTAGCATTCAATCTGTTAAAGGGATAGTAATACTTCGTTTTAACTTTATTTTATTTTGTAGGCATTAAAAAAACATGAAGAACGATATAAGTCTTATCTCTCAATCCTTTATGGTTTGAGAGATATTCACAAGCAAAGTTTCCCCTCCCGCCCCTTTTACCTAGTGTAAGCCATCTCTTCTCAGATGTGGAATGCAGTCCATAGACCAGACAGATAACAGCAGGGGACAATCTTCTTCCTATGAGAACAATGAAAGCCCTGCTCCCCTTGACAAGTTTTTCAGGTTTTTCTCTTATCTTAATTGAAGATTGTCCCTCTCTGCAGTCTACCTGGGCACCTCCCTTCTGATCTGGCTGAGCAGTGTTACATCAGTAAAAGGGGCGGGAGGGGACACTTTGCTTGTGAATATCTCTTAAACCATAAAGGTTTGAGAGATAAGACATATCATTCTTCATGTTTTTTTAATGCCTACAAAATAAAATAAACTTATTTTCAAGTATTACTATCCCGTTAAATGTCCAATTTAACTCAATGAGAATATTTATTTCACCCCCGTTGTGCACATGGTACGCTCTGGAACTGCTGCTCCTCTCGCTCTCTGCGCTAGGTTTATTTTCAGAACCTCTCTCAGGCTTTTACCGAACGACTGCTGAGAAATAGGAGGGGGGGGGGGCATAAGGGGAGATAAAACTATACAGCACGATTTGTAAGAATGTCTGGTTTTTGTCCATTCTCCACCCCCCCTTATCTCTTACGCGTTCCCAAGAGACACAGGTTTGTATTCCAGCTCACGTCTGCATATCCTAATTAGAATCAATGTCATAAAAAAGGAGACTTTAAAGGGATAGTAATACTTGAAAATAATTGTATTTTATATTGTAGCCTTTAAAAAAACATAAAAAATGATATAAGTCTCATCTCCCAAACCTTTATGGTTTGGGAGATATTTACATGTAACATATAGTAAAATGCTCTTTTCCTGGCTGTTTCAGCCAAGTCTGCCATCTAGTGGACATATTTGGAATTCGGTCCACAAAGCAACCGGCAGCTCTTTAGCAGTGCCGAGATCATGATCTTTGAAAAGAACTACTTAATCGGAACTGTGTACAAAGTGTGCCTGGCTTGAAAGCACACTTTGTAGACCATTCCAATTAAGAAATTCTTTTTAAAGATGGTGATCTCAGCACTTCTGGAGAGGCACAGCCGGTCCCGGGACCGGATTCCAAATCTGAAGGGTGGAGCAATGACGTCACTACATAAAGGTTTGGGAGATAAGACTTATATCATTTTTCAAGTTTTTTTTTTTTAAGGACTACAATATAAAAAACTTATTTTCAAGTATTACTATCCCTTTAAAAACTTAGAAGATGTGGAAAAGGACTTAAAAACACTGCATTTAAAGGAACACCAATGGTTCTTAAAGCGGAACGATCATCAAAATTAAATTGCCCCCAAATCCTTACCAACATAGCAATAAGCATATACATACTTTTTTCATGCTGAATACGTCCAGCATCAGTGAGAAATAAAACTTGTTCGTCAGGCACCAGCGGGCAACAGCGCAGACACCGTGCAGAAAAGGCATCTGTGAGTCTGCGCCGTCTGCCCCATTCACCTCCAGGATTGGTGAATGGGTTTCCTTGGTACCTTAAAGGGATAGTAATACTTTGTTTTATCTTTATTTTATTTTGTAGGCATTAAAAAAACATGAAGAACGATATAAGTCTTATCTCTCAAACCTTTATGGTTAAAGAGATATTCACAAGCAAAGTCCCCCCCCCTGTTAAGCCAGATCAGAAGGGAGGTGCCCAGGTAGACTGCAGAGAGGGACAATCTTTAATTAAGATAAGGGAAAAACCTGAAAAACTTGTCAAGGGGGGCAGGGCTTTCATTGTTCTCATAGGAAGAAGATTGTCCCCTGCTGTTATCTGTCTGGTCTATGGACTGGATTCCACATCTGAGAAGAGATGACTTACACAAGGTAAAAGGGACGGGAGGGGAAACTTTGCTTGTGAATATCTCTCAAACCATAAAGGTTTGAGAGATAAGACTTATATCATTCTTCATGTTTTTTTAATGCCTACAAAATAAAATAAAGATAAAACGAAGTATTACTATCCCTTTGGGGACTGACTGCGCAGGCGCAGAGAGCACCTACAGTGAGATCTCCGTCACTGATGCTGCCGAACAAGTTGTTGAAATTTAATTTTGATGATAGTCCTGCTTTAACACATCACACACCTTAAAGGAGCAGTAAACTTTTTTTTTATGAAAATATATATATTGTAGGGATTTCCTATTGAGTAAAATAAGGGTACTCCCACTGCCAAGAGATTTATATTTCCAGAGTTATTACAGTTTAAACCCATGTGTTTTTACATTAGCAGTGCCCTCTAGTGGTCAAATTCTAATTAGTTTTCCTGTTAGATTCTAATGGAGAGGAAAGTCAGAAAAGTCAGAGACATACAGTTCTCCATAGAATGTGATAGAAACTGCCTGTCACTTCCTGTCAGTTAGAACTTCAGGAAGTAAACACAGTAAATTCACTTCCTGTCAGAACAATCAGGAAGTAAACACAGTAAATTCACTTCCTGATTATTTAAACTGCTATAAATTTTGACTAAAACATCTGACAGCGATGGGAGTGACCTTGTTTTATTCGGCAGGGAATGCTCTGTACAATATGTGCTTTCATAAAAAGTTTACTGCTCCTTTAATCCTGTGGCATAATTAGTCTATGGAAATCCCAATATGGGCACTCAGTGTTAAATAAGCAGTAATTTTTTTTTTATTTAAACCTATATGTTATTGGGTTCTTCCTCCTGACACTTGTTTTATGAAGACATTCTAGCAGTGGGAACAAGCTTGGTTTATTCAGCAGAAAAAGACTTCAATATGTTTCATTAAAAAACGAGTTTATTTAACTCCCGCAGAGTTGCAAAGGAAACGGAAGAGCATTTGAGATACAACAGATTAGTGCAGGCTAAACGAGGTACGGACACTGGGGCACATGCCGCATTTATAGACTAGTCGCATTCTAATCCCGGAACGGCCATTTAACACAGGTCCGTTTTTGGAACAGACGATCTGGGTAGACCGACTCCCCCCTCCCCTTTTTTACCTCTTCCTTCACTATCTCTTATGCACAAAACCATCTTGGTCCTCTGCTTGTTATCCTACAAATCTTAAAGGGATAGTAATACTTCGTTTTAACTTTATTTTATTTTGTAGGCATTAAAAAAACACGAAGAATGATATAAATCTTATCTCTCAAACCTTTATGGTTTAAGAGATATTCACAAACAAAGTATCCCCCCCCTGTTCAACCAGATCAGAAGGGAGGTGCCCAGGTAGACTGCAGAGAGGGACAATCTTCAATTAAGATAGGGGAAAAAGCTGAAAAACTTGTCAAGGGGGCAGGGCTTTCATTGTTCTCATAGGAAGAAGATTGTCCCCTTCTGTTACATGTCTGGTCATACAACCTGATCCACATCTGAGAAGAGATGGCTTACACTAGGTAAAAGGGGCAGGGAGGGGAACTTTGCTTGTGAATATCTCATAAACCATAAAGGATTGAGAGACAAGACTTATATCATTCTTCATGTTTTTTTAATGCCTACAAAATAAAATAAAGTCAAAACGAAGTATTACTATCCCTTTAATCTCTCTCATGTTTTTATACCTTTCTGCCTTTACACAAAACTACACCCCCACTGATGAAGTGGACAAACAAACCACGTAAATTATACTACTACAGACGGACACACGTAGATCCTTCACCCCCCAACGCAGATCTCCTTCTGTCAGTTTTACAGCTGAGACCAAGAGAAGGGGAGGGAGTGGGGAACGTTTAATGCTTATATATCTCAAACCATTGCAGTTTGAGAGATGGGGTTTGTGGCAATGTGTTTATATTTTTACCCTCTACAAATCTAGTAAATATTTTTGGACATTACTAACACTTTAATACGCTGTTAGTATATGCGCATGGAGATCCGAGTCATGTTTCCTGAATCAAATGCATTTCTCACAACTCTGCTTTGTGTTGTACTTTTATTTGATACTAGTTCAAGAGCCCGTTACATGGGCCACAGTGCCACTGCCAGCCGATCGTGAGGCAGTCACGCACAGTAGAGATTGCCCGCACCGCGGCTGATACAGAGCTGGACGGTCAGCCACGGCGCGGGCAGTCTCTACTGCGCATGACTGCGTCGTTACACATGTTTTAGCAAATTATTATATAGGAGAAGATGTCTGTACTTATGAATGTCACTGAATGCAATAAAAATTTGAATGACAAAAAAATAGTTGGTTCTCAATTTTTTTTTTTTTTATATTTATTTATTTTTTTTGCGTTCAAGCAAGGCACCCCTAATATGTAATCCGGTATTTTTAGGCCATCCTTTACATATTTTATGTAATTTATCATACACTTGAGAAAAATAGAATAGCCACATGTTTGTGAAACCTAACAATACATAATCAATCATAAAAAATATAAACATCTTGTGCACAGTCTTTGTAGGAAAAAAAGAAACCTCCACCCCCTCAAGAGGATGTCTATAATACGTAATATGTAAAAATATACACAATCCCTTTCAATACATCCTGGATGCAATGTCTACTTGCTAGCAAGACTACTGGACCTCAAACTCCACCCCCTGATGATGCCTCGGAAATTGGGGGGGGGAGGGCCTCAAACAAGCAGGGAGAACGCATGAGATACCAAATGATTACCATGTGCGACCGGGTAGAGGGAGATGTTCAGGACTGGGTCCTACAGTTGTCATGTATATCTCAGTGGAGTACATGACATCCAGGACAAACTAAAGAGGTTGTTGTCTGGATGGTCAAGGGCAAACATCATAGGGACATTTGGATTTTCTGGTCATAGTAAACCAAGCTTTGTTATTTTGAGGAGTTCGTTCTCCTTTAACCTATAAAGACCAGAGGGTTGTGCAACGCATTGTGCTGCATACTTTTTGGTCTATAAGGGGTTAAAGTTCTTATAAGACAAATCTTACAGGAAACTAAGATCGCACTGTTTGGAACTAGTCAGCGGCTGCCGAACCGGTAATAAAAATAAGCCCTGGAAAAAAAAAAAAAAAATAGAATACCTGCTCAATATTCCCCATAATGCCTACCCACGCCCCATTATTCCCCCCCTAACATCTACCCATGTCATATTAGGCTTCCTCTTACACCCACACATGTCCCATTGTCCCTCATAACACCCACCCAAAAGACGTGTCTGGTGGGAAGACGGGCCCCAGGACATGTGGCCTACCAGGAATTTTCCCTGTGCCCCATTAGGCCAGTCCAGCACTAGGGGATGTACATTGTTTTTTGACCTGCAGCTGTTGGGGGACTCAAGTTCACATCACCCCCACCCAGACACTGGCTTGTTAAAGTGCACTTTGATTCACGTTTGCAAATTTGAAAACTTCATTAAAAACCACCTGTCCTGTTGGTCAAAATACCACAAGTGTACAGTTAAGGTATTCACACTGGTTATAGCGGGAAGTCTAAAGACGTAATGCGCCAGGTTTATATCTTCCACAGAACCACATGTTTAAATATTTACCATTACTGCCATTTGTTTCTTGGAATATCTTTTTACCAGGGATGGACAAGAATGTAAAGAATTCTGGAGCCAGAATAAGACTTTTTTTAGGCGTTACTGAAGGAGAGTACAAACACAGGTGAATATAAAATCAGGATGATCAGGAGCCTGGGGTTCTCTCCCGACTTACACTTCTCCAAGAAACTCTCTGAGTTGCACAGAACCCAGTTTAAAGAACTACTTGTTTTAGAGTTAATTTTTTTTTCTGTATAAGGATCTCTCTCAATGAAAGTGAAACTTTCACCTTAAAGTGAACTACCCCCCCCCCCCCCCAATAATTAGCCGTAGTGATAAGGTTACAAATAACAGGATTTTAGTCTTACCTGTTAAATCCTTTTTTCTCTGTTGTCCAATGCAGGTTACTGGTAACTTTGGGATGTTAAACCATTGCGTTTCCCAGAGGTAGAAAGGCAAGGACCAGACGCAAGGCCCCCAAAGTCACCAGCGCGTAAATGAACCATCAGACCAGAGATAGCCCAACAACAATAAAGTGTCAACAAACACTGAACAGGGTGAACAACACCCCAAATTGTTACACAGCACACTGAACTAGACTTCTTGTTCCGCCCTGTTTGCTGATGTAAGCCACAGCCGTGGCGATGTCGGACTGAACCCGGACTGGGCATTCATCCAGCTGTGGAGTCAAATGATGAAGGGCATGAAATATCGCCCCAATTTCCAATACATTGATGGGAAGGAGAGATTCCTCCGGAGACCACCGACCCCGAGTACTCAGGCGACCCAGGACCGCTCCCCAGCCGGAAAGGCTGGCATCCGTAGTCACCGTGATCCAGAAGGATATCAAAAAGGACTTGCCTTTCAGGAGATTGGAGAGGTCGAGCCACCACAACAAACTCAGTTCCACATGAAGAGGGAGGGATACGGACATCTGTAGATGGTCCGGCTGATCCTTGCATACCTGGATCACAAACCGCTGGAGCTCCCTGGTGTGAGCCATGGCAAAGGGGACTGCTTCCATGGTGGAGATGAATTTCCCCACCAGAGAGGATAGCTTCTTGGCTGGAACTGGATCTTGAGCTAAAACAGCCGAAACCCTGTGCACGATCTGGTGAGCCACTTCCTCCATGAGAAACACCATGCTCTGCTGAGTGTCGAAGAGAAGGCCCAGGAAGACCTGACGCTGGCACAGGACAAAATCCGACTTGTTCAAGTTGATGATTCACCAATGATGGTTGAGAGTTCAAATGCACTCCTGAACCTGCTGACGAAGAAGTTCCGTAGAGGGGGCTTTCAGAAGGAGATCGTCCATGTATGGAGTAACTCTGATGACGTCCCGGTGCAGGACATACAATAAGGCTCCCAGGACACAGTTGAAGACCTGAGGCTCTATAGGGAAGAGCTGAGAACTGAAAATGCTCTTGCTCGCTGGCAAGTCTGAGATACTGCCAGCTCTCTGGATGAATGGTAATATGTAAATATGCGTCCTGAAAGTCCAGAGAAGCAAGAAATTCCCCCGGAATCACAGCAGCAATCACAGTCCTCAGGGACTCCTGATGATAATGAGAGCGGATCACAAAGGAATTGAGATCCTTCAAGTCCAAAACTGGACGACAACCGCCACCCTTCTTGGACACTACTAAGAGGTTTGAACTGGAACAGATTCCAGAATATTCTTGTCCAGAAGAGACTGGATAGCGCCGTTGAAGAGATGGCATTTTTCCACACCCTGTGGCGTATGAGAGGGGAAAAAGAAAAAAGGAGGAAGAGAGGAGAAAGGGATCCTGTACCCTTCTGCCACTACTTGCACAACCCATGGGTCCACCACTGAATCCTCCCAAATGCTGTGATAGTGATCAAGTTGACCACCCACAGCTGAATGGGGACCCAGGATCGGCAAGTCATGCCAGAGAAGTCTTGGAAGCCTTGGGCTTGGAGAAGACCTTGGGCTTCCATTGCTGTTTGGGCTTGGAGGAGGCATGTGGAGCTGAGAGAACCGCCTGGTTCGCCGGAGGAGGTTTCTTCCAGGGGACCACGGGCAGATGAGTACTCTTACCCCCAGCGGCCTCACTGATCAGATCCTTAAGATCTGGCCCAAATAAGAATGTACCCTGAAAGGGCAAGGACAGCAAGGCTTTCTTAGAAGCAATGTCAGCAGCCCAGATCTTCAGTCAAAGAGCTTGCCTGGCAACCACATACATGGTGGAAACCCTTGCCACCAGACCGATAGCATCAAATAAGGCAGCAGAAACATAGTGCTGTGCCTCAGATACGCTGGCAAGAAGCTGCAACATATCCGAAGATGAATCACCCTGATATACAGCTAGGGTGTGTTGCTCAATCCAGAAAGCAATGGCCCGGTTAACCCATGCCACAGTGCATGGCAGTATCAGCAGTGGCAAAAATGGACTTGAGGGAAACCTCAAGCTTCTTGTCAGTCAAGTCTTTCAGAGAGGATGCATAAGAAACTGGTAAGGTGGTAGACTTAGATAGCCTGGAGACAGGGGCATCTACCTTAGGGGGATGAACCCATTGAGTAAGCGCTGCCTCAGAAAAGGGGTAAAGCTTAGCAAACTTCTTGGAAACAGAAGGCTTTCTGTCCGGAGATTTCCACTCATCAGCCACTAGGCGGTCCAGAGTGGGGTTAGGTGAAAAACAAGTATGGGGCTTTATAGGCTCCTGAAATACATCAGAGGGATCTGAGGAAACCTCCTGAACTGGGAGAATGTTTAGCGTGTTTAAGATGGCCCTGATCAGGCCCTCAGCCGAGGGTTCTAGATCAACCTCCAAAGGATCCCCAAAAAAGAGTAGCCGACAGCAGAACATTCCTCAACATCTGAAACCACCAACAGTTCCTCTTCAGAGGAATCTGTGGCTTGGGCAGGGAAGATCTGATTGAGGAAGGGGTCTGCCAGGAATGGAAGACCCCCTGTAACTGGGATGGAAACAGTTGCAATGTAGACCTAAGGTCTCTGGTAGCAGCCTTGAACTCTTGCACCCAAACTGGCTCTAATAGGCATGGCTGGAGGTCCCTGGGATAGACTCAGGGACATCAGAACATGCTGGCCATAAATGACCTGCGAATTCTCTAGGCAACCCTGTATGACATGAGGAACAATGCGCAATGGGGGATACAGAGACCCCAGCATCCTTAGTCTTAGGCCTGGCCCCAAGCTTCAACGAAGTAGACATACTAACAGTGTCAACAACGTTCAGAATAATCACCCAATTTACAGTGTGTAAGAATAAAATTTCACCCCAGAAATAGCTAAAATACACTTATCTGGCAGGAAAGGGTTAATCTGCAAAGGAGAGTCCAAGCCCTGCATAGGATACTCATTCCCTAAAGCTCACAAGATGGCTGCCGTGGCGGGAGCCAATCAGAAACGAGCGCGCAAAGCAAGCGCACATGGGAAACGTAGTTTTCCCAGAAAAAGTACCCCAACAGTGCCCGAAGCCCCTTAATCCCTCCAACACACTTGCAATGTGAACCGGATGATAGAGCAAGGTCAGACAATTAAAATTAGTCAGAGATATGTCCCAAACTGTACAGTCCCATAGAAGTGAATGGAGCAATGGAGTCTATGCGGTAAAGCGCGTCTTGTCAAAGTTAGAACTGAGAATTAAAAATACATGAAACATCACTAGAACATGTAATTAGACACAGAAAACACTGAACCCATTAGGGAAAGTGCCAATAACCACCCCAAAAGATGCCAGCTCCAAACACTGACAGACAAAACAGAAAGACCCAGTGAGTGCAGGAGTGTGCAATAAGAACTCCCAGGAATAACCCCTGTGCGGAGGGGCACTGTGGGACAAGTAGACCTGCAGTACTCAAAGGGTTGCTCACCTTTCCTGCAGATCCTCTGTCTTCAGATTACCATGTTTAAAGAAGAAGCCTCAGGGGGCAACTCCTGAGGAAAGAACCTGAACCCAAGATTTTCCCCCTCAGGGTTTAAGGGCCACAAAAAGCACCTGGTTACTGAGCTACCCACATCTAAGGGCATTGTCAGTCATGGGAATCCGCCTAATGGTGGTATTCCATATCTAACAAAAAACTTCTAAAGCTAGAGCAGAACTGTCCTCTTGCCTGTTTTATATTCTCCGAGGAACAAATCTTTCTGGAGCTGGTTGGCTAGCTGCAGCCAAGGAGGGAAGCTAGGCTCTACCCCCTGCAGTCATTTCTAGAATTGTTCCTGCCTACTTAAAGGGGCAGATCACCTACCCAAAGTTACCAGTAACCTGTATTGGACGACAGAGGAAGAACTATTATCCAACATAATTACCGCATTATTCAGAAATCCTACTTCTGCTGAGACTGAGGGGCAGGCTTCTTGCTTTAGAGGCACCTGCGCTGTCAGTCCCTTCTGTTACCTAAAGGTACAATGCAGCACCTCTTAGTGGAGACCAGGAAGGACAGCGCAGGCGTCTCTAAACCAAGATGTCTGTGCTGATGCCTGGCCGGCAGTTTCGGCAGATGTAGGACTTCTGAACAACGCGGTAATTACGCTGGATAATAGTACTATTTTGTAAGCTTATCGCTATAGGACTAATTATTGTGGGGGACGTTATTTGAGGGGATAGTTCCTCTTTAATTGAAGTTGGCGTATTTGGAAACTGCATTAAAACCTGTTTATGTGACACTTATTTCTTGGAAAAGTGAAAGTGAAAAATGTCCTTACTGCACAAGCTTCATTAGTATATTAAATGCCACAAACACACCCTTGTTAGTATATGAAATGCCACTGCAAACTTAATTAGTGTAAACATTTTAATTATTTGCCTTTTGATGCTTTTAAAATGTAATGGATACCTAGCACAGAACAATATTGAAAAGGAGGACAGTTGGCTCTGACGCAAATAGGTTGTTGATCCAGGGAACGACCATATGGAAATGGGTTCAATAGGGTTTTGTTTTGTTTTTTTTTACCTTCCTCTGGATCAAAAGGTGTGATTCGGCATGGGTTGGACGCATGTCTTTTTTCAGTCTTAAAGTGTTAGTAATGTCTAAAAAAAAACTTTTTTGCATTTAGAAGAGCTTAAAAAGCTGATCTAAATGCAAAAAAAGTATCTCTTAAACCGCTATGGTTTAAGCGATACGGGCGTTTAAAGTTTGATTTCTCCTACTGACAGATGTAAAGCTGTCAGCAGGAGATCCGTGTCGGTCGACACGGTGGTGCTTGAGAAGTTCCGGGATCTCGTTATTTACACCGAATCCCTTCATTGGAATGGTCTAAAACATGTGCCTGAACACTAGGCCTGAACACTAGGCACGTGTTTTAGACCATTCCAGTGAAGGAATTCCGTGTAAGTAACGAGATCTCTGCACTTCTCAAGCGCCAGCGTGTCGACCGACACGGATCTCCTGCTGACAGCTTTACAGCTGTCAGTAGGAGACAGCGAACTTTGAGAGAGAGCGGTTTAAGAGATACGGTTTTTTGCATTTAGATCAGCTTTTTAAGCTCTTCTAAATGCAAAAAAGTTTTTTTTAGACATTACTAACACTTTAAATATGTTACTACTAGTGTAAAAGCCTGTGTGCACGGGCAGTGGAGCAGTGAGGTAACGGTAGTACGCAGAGCAGGACCACCTCTCTCAACCCTTTGAGTGCCAGAGGGAGACGCTGCTCCACGCCATGCAATCATGCACAGTAGAGACTGGCCGAATGCAGGCAGTCTCTACTGCGCATGACTGCATCGTGACAAACGGCTGGCCTTTTATTATGTAGGATGACTCGTCACTGGTACTGCAATTAGCATAAGGCAACAAGTATGAATATCTTTGCAGACTTAGATAACATGACACATGGGCAGGTTTTAATGCAGTTTCGAATATGCAAACTTGAATTAAGGTGAAAGGTTTAGTTTAAAGGGATAGTAATGATTCATAATAAAAGCAGCTCTAATTAATCATCATAGTATTTGGACTTTGGAGAGTGTTATTTCAATTCTGTCAGAGTTGTAGTTCAAGAGTAATTCAAAGACAAAGTATCCCCCTCCCGCCCCTTTTACTGATGTAACACTGCTCAGCCAGATCAGAAGGGAGGTGCCCAGGTAGACTGCAGAGAGGGACAATCTTCAATTAAGATAAGGGAAAAACCCGAGAAACCTGTCAAGGGGGGCAGAGCTTTCATTGTTCTCATAGGAAGAAGATTGTCCCCTGCTGTTATCTGTCTGGTCTATGGACTGCATTCCACATCTGAGAAGAGATGGCTTACACTAGGTAAAAGGGGCGGGGAGGGGAAACTTTGCTTGTGAATATCTCTTAAACCATAAAGGTGTGAGAGATAAGACTTATATCGTTCATGTTACTATCCCTTTAAGTTCTACAAGCTAATTAACTCCTTGTATACTGACAATGACTTCGAAGCCATCGAAAAGTATTAGGAGCAGCTTTTCCCCTCAAACTTTTCTTGCTCAAGCCAGCCCCCTAACACACAATCTGTACGTTTCAGGGCATCCCTAAAATGTTTTATGTCATTTTTCACGGTGGTAATCAAGGTTACTAGTACATAGTTATTCTAAGCTCTCACAATTAGACCAATAAAAAATATATATTAGGCATATTCATTTACATAAACATACATTTTAAAGTTAACACTCACATTTTTGTCAAAATGTTCAAGGGAATAAAAGAGGGCAACCAAAGTGAATGTCCGTGGTTCACCAAAGAGCCACGACACACCTGTTAATAATCCACAAGCAAGTCATTAAAGCATAACTGTAATGTCCGAAACACCTCCCCCCTCAACATATGTTTTAACAGAACTATTAGACTCACACAAGTTATCACCAATTAATTGTTAGTATCATGATAAGTATGGAAATAGTGTATTAAAGTTTCTTAAATGTCAGCATGAGCTGCAATCATAGCTTTGTATGAAACTTACATCAATAGGACAGCGCCGACATCTTTGCGGAGTGGGATCTGTGCGCGCCTGCGCTGCCCATCCCTGCCTGTACCCTAAGGTACAATGCCACTACCCCTTTGGCAAATAACCTATCAGTGAGGAGGCAGGGAACGAGCACAGGTCCCTCTTCACCAAGATGTCTGCGCTGTCCTTTTGATGCAAGTTTCATACGAGGTTAGGATTACAACTCATGCAGGCACATAAAATTTAAAGGGATAGTAATGCCAGAAAAACTTTATTCAGTACGGAAGATTTTACAAAAATAAAGTATTTGGAGACAGTCCCATCTCTTTACGGTTTGAGACATTCGCCACTAAAGTTCCCACTTTCCTGATGTCAGCTGTAAACCTGACATCAGGAGATTTGAGTCATGCAACTTATGATGGCTCTTCAGCAGATCTGAAATAGCGCTCTTTAAAGGGATAGTAATGTTTCAAAATACAAGCAGCTCCAATTAATCATCATAGTATTTGGGCCATGGAGAGTGTTATGTCAGTACTGTCAGAGATGTAGTACAAGAGTAATTTAATGATAAAGTATCCCCCTCCTGCCCCTTTTACCTAGTGTAAGACTCCTCCCCTCAGATGTGGAATCTGGTCTCTTGACTGGACAGGTCACAGTGAGGGACAATCTTCTTACTGTGATCATAAGGAAAATCCTGCCCCCTTGACAGGTTTTTCCCTTTTGCTAATTGAAGATTGCCCCTCTCTGCAAGCCGTCTGGACACCACCTTTTTGTTCTGATGTGAACAGTGTTCTATCAGTAAAAGGGGCGGGAGGGGGATACTTTGTCATTCAATTACTCTTGAACTACAACTCTGACCGTATTGAAATAACACTCTACATGGCCCAAATACTAAGATTAATTGGAGCTGCTTTTGTTTTGAAACATTACCAACTCTTTAAGCAATGCGTTGCGTACCCCTCTGGCACTCAAAGGGTTAAAAACAACTACTTCACTGGAATGGTCTACAAAGTGTGCTTGGCTTGCAAGCACCCTTTGTGGACCGTTCCAATGAAGTAATTATTTTTAAAGATTGATATTTCGGCTCTGCTGAAGAGCCCCCGGCTGGTGCCAGGACCGGATCTCCTGCGGTCAGCAGAACGCTGACGTCAGGAGAAGGGGCGGGAGGGGGGTGGAACTTTAGCACCGAGTATCTCTCAGACTGTATAGGTTTGAGAGATAAGACTTTCTCCAAATACATTATTTTTGTAAAATCTACCATACTGAATAAAGTTTATTTCTGGCATTACTAACACTTTAATATGCTATACCCATGCTTATTATGATACTAACAATTAATGGGGATAACTTATGTAAGTGAACATGATAGTTCTGCTTTAAGGCCAACAAAGACTAATAAATAAGCCATTGAATTTATTATTTACCCCCACAGTAAAATTTACAGCGTTGCACATTCATTTGCAGAGGGGCAGTACTGCCATATTGCCGACATTAAACATGATTGGCGCCCTCTCCCTCTGAAGATCTGCCTATACTGCCCAGTAAGCCTGCCCCTTCTCTCAGAGGTGGACTTCTGATTATCTTTGTAGTGAGGTGTTGCCGGTATTGGGGCCTCACTCTACACATGGAGCTTACTGAGCTGCCTTTAATTGTGATAAAACAACTTCCTGCGCTGACAGCAAAGTGCAAGACCTTATTTTGTCACAATTAAACTCTGATCAGTAAGGATCCGAAGTCCGAAGGGGTGGTGGCTAGTGTTTTTTACCTTAGAGGGGACCGACTGAAGAAAGCTGGCGGTACAGCTTGTACCGCAGCGAGCTAGAGGACGTCAGCTGGGAAATCTTTCTACAACATCAGAGGGTGAGAATTATTTTAATTACAAAAACATAATTTGACATTTTATAAGTCTCTCTCTCACATATATACCATTTATATGTAGGAGATAGTTCCCCTTTAAAACTACTAATCTATGCATCTTCTGCTCTCTAGAGACACTGACAAATATGCAAACAGGTCCCCTATAACCAACTGAGTGCCAGAGAGGTATCCAATGTATTGTAGCACAATGCATTTGATAACTCTATGGTACTGAAAGGGTTACCAGCCACGTGGGTGTGCAAACTATTGCTAGGTAAGGAGCTGCACAAGTCTCAGGTTCTTAAAGCTTTAAACGACAACTATCACGGGGAGAGTGGCCAATCGGCAGATCTGATCCCACAGCAGCAGACCTACAGATTAAGCTCGGCAGCAAGACAGCGTGTGAAGAGAGCCCACGTAGATCCTAGTGAAAAGATTCAAAGCCTGACACTAGGGATCAGTAGAGACTGCACAAGTGACCCCCCAGCAGTGTGTTGGCTTGTGTTCCAGCAGAAACAGAAAGACGTATGCAGACAGACGAAACACACACAAAACACACATGAATGAGATAGCAGTTAATTCTAATTTTTCAGAAAACCAAGAAGTATGAGAAGATATTCACAGGGTCTCACCTCTCTTTTCTTGGGGGTGCCTCTCACACCTCTAATAATCTGTACATATGATACACCCACTTCTACTTTATATATGGAGACACTTAGTAACTAAAAGGCAGTGACGAAAGATTCTTTTTGGCAAGTGCATTGTACACCAGTGACCCTCCACTAGGGGGCACTAACACGTTGGTGTGTCATGGACATCGGCTTAGGGCGACCCTTATTTTATATAAGCACAGGGATTTAAAAAAAAATAATACACAAGTAAATAAATTAAAAAAATATATATACTGTTGAGTTTCAAATTGTTATTAATATGCTTGTTTTTAGTTATTATGATTGTGTGAACCAAGAATTATATAGTCTTTACTATTAAAAGAAGAGGTCGTGTCAACAACACTCCTTACATCTCGCAATCAGAATAACAAAAGGAAAAAAAAAAAAAAAATGGGCATAAAGATTTTCCTAAATATATATTTGAAAATCATAATTAAAAGTTTTGTTAAAGTATTCCTAAATACATAGGGGCACCCTAAGTGGATGTCTGATGCACCAAAGTCACAACACCCTTGCTGAGAATCACCAGATTAGATAACCAGTGAACAACCTAGGTACGTAAATGTGTTTTATTAACAGCCACTTACTCCTAGTGTAGAACAAGTCTGAACAAAAATATTAAAAAAAAAACAAAAAAAAAAACAAAAAAAAAACCACACAATTGAATCTGGCTCCAAAGTTCTTTAAGGGATGCACGTGCACAGTTGTGTAGAAAGTTACATATATAGTGACAACAGAAAAAAATGCAGCTCCATTTAAAATAAACCACATATATAAACCTAAAGACTCAAAATATGGTGCAATATATATCTGTACTATTATATGGAAATGAAATATAATGTGCGTATCAGAGTAGACCTCCTTCTTCCATCAGACGCATCAGCTAAACAAAACAGTGACACGCACCACCGTTTCCAAGCTTCAATTGTTTATGGGAACAAGGAATTCTTGGAAACGATGGCGCGTATCATTGTTTGTTTTGCTGAGGTGTATAAAATTACCCAATATATTACCAAGCCACCAGTAAAATTTTTAGGAGCCAAGGCTCCCAGGATTTTTCCTGTACGCGCTCATTCATCAATAAGCGATATCAGAACTGTATTCTGTACTTGCTCATTCAATCAATAAGCAAACACCAGGTAGAACTGCCCCCTTCCCATCCCATAGTTTCAGGATGGTGGATTACCATACAACTCCCTGGGGCGGGCACATGCTGTATGAACATAAGTGTTTTGTCCTGGGAACAGTGGCATTTACATCACACTCTTTTACGTATTACCCTGCCTCCCAAACTTAAGGGAACGAAATAAGTCCTGTCACTGACATACCTGAAAGTAAAGTACCAGTTGATAACCACAATGTAAAGAAGCACATCAGAGTTAAAAAAAAAAAAAAAGTAAAGTATGGAAAACTTTATCAATAAATGAAAACCATGCGCAAACGGAATTATAAGGGGATAAACCAGTTACAAACGTATTTCGTGATGGACGCAAGGCTCTTTTCACATGACAAACAGCACAGCTATAGCATACTAGTGATGTCACCTGTTGTGAAAGATCTTAATCTGCGCTATGGTGCCTTTCACACGGACGATACCCACCTAGAGTGAACACAGCAAAGTTCAGTAGGCTGCAGCTTTCCAATACTCACACAGGAACACATTAAACATGCAGCAAGGAAGGTCTGCACAGAGGCCTATGGGGCTGTTGGGAGACCTTTCACACTATTATTCATGGATATACTGATGCTCATCGCAAAGTCCAATGAATGGATGGCCTATGTGGGAGCCAACTACAGTAAAATCTCAGGTATAATACGCAGGTGTACATTATGCCTAAGATTTTAGGGGAAAACCAGAGTGCCTATGTATAATACACACCCTTGTTTTCTCCCTTACTACAAAAAAAAAAGTGTTAGCAGACCTCCCCCGGTGCTCCGCTTTGAAGATAAACCTTACTTTTGTGCAAGTGAACTGCCGAAGAGAAGGCAAAACTTCTTGCAATTGCCGCCCGCTTCCTTCAATTGGGCTTACAGGACCTTCTGCCTCCAGCCAATGGTAATGGTAATGCCCCCCCCTTTGATGTGGAATCTGGTCCTGGGACCAGACAGAACGCAGCGAGGGGCAGTCTTCATCCACTGGGTATAAGTAAAACCCTGCCCCCATTGACCAAGGAGGGTAGGATTTTCCTTATGCTCACTGAAGATTGTCCCTCGCAGCGCTCCATCCGGACAGGCAGCATGACGTAACGAACTACAAGTCAGATACCACTGACATACCGCTCTAAGTGGTTCAAACACCTATACTGAGGAATCGGAGCTCCATTTATTTTCTTATATTACAATCCCTCTAAGGAGAAGAAATTGGTAAAAGGCGGTATTGTGTAAGTACAAAAAAAGCAGCAGACTGGTAGAGTAAAAGTTATAGTTTTATTGGCTGAGAAGCTTTAGAATGTAAGCTTTCTAGACAATTTAAAGCAGAACCATCCCTCCAAATAAAGTGCCCCCAAATAATTATTCATCTAGCAATACGCATACAAATAATAGTATTATACAGAATAAGACCAGCACCATTAAGAAATCCTACTTGATCTGAGACAGACAGGCAGGCTTCATGCTTTAGAAGACACTGTGTGCTTGCACAGTCAGTCACTTCCTGTACCTTAAGGTACAATGCAGCTCCCCCTCACCAATCATGAAGGAGACCTGGACGGACAGCGCAGGAGCACAAATGTCTCTAAGACAAGATGTCTGTGCTGACGCCTGCCTGTGCATCTTGGATCAAGTAGGATTTCTTAACGCTTGACTTATTTTGTATAATACTATTATTTACATGCTTATCACAGTATCAATAACTAGTGTAAAAGCCTGTGTACACGGGCCAAAGTCTGGGTAATGTTAACCCTTTAAGTGCCAGAGGGGTACACAATGCATTGCATACCCCTCTGTAACTCAGAGTTAAGAGGCCGCTACCTCACTGCTCCATGCGATGCAGTCTTGCGCCGCCTCACTCACGCGATGTAGTCATGCACAGTAGAGACTGACCGAACGTGGGCAGTCTCTACTACACATGGCTGCATCGTGACAAACATCCTAGCGAATTATTAAATAGGATTATTTGGGGGACACTTTATTTTAAGTTTTGTCTTACATGCCCGATGAAGAGACCCAAGTTGTCCTGATAGCTTACATTCTAAGGCTACTCAGCCACTAAAGGTTCCATTTTTACTTTACCACTATAAGACATTGTAATACTTAAAGGGAAAGTAATGCTTAAATTTACTATCTTGAAGCCCTTAAACTGAATTAAATGAGCCCTGTGGCATCTCTCAAACCTTTATGGTTTGAAAGATATCTGCTTTCAAAGTTTTGCTTTTTTCCCCTGTCGTCAGCATTCTAGCTGACAGCAGGGGAATCCGGTCCCGGGACCAGCACTCGATCGTGGCTCTGCTGAAGAGCCTCTGCTTGCTCAGGGAGCGGATTCCCCTGCTGTCAGATAGAGTGCTGACGTCAGGGGAGAGGGGAAAAAAAAAGCAAAACTTTGGGCTCATTTAATTCAGTTTTTTAAGGGCTACAAAGGCTAACCCTTTGAGTGCCAGAGAGGTACACAACACAATGCACTCAAGCTTTAAAAAGGATGGACCCATGGAATGATTACATTCAGGCATATACAATCACAAGTTTCACCACTAATGTTTCAGAGAAGGGGGCAAAATGAACTACAGGCACTCATGGGATCAAAAGTTTTTGCTATCACGCAGAAGTAAAATGTTCTACCATAAAACTGGGGGGTTAAGAACACCTGACAGCAAAAAGGGGAGGATGTGGGGTGGGTTCGTTTGAAAGCTGAAAAGGGGTAGGAGATCCAACAGCTGTTGACACTGAATAAAGAGGGAGGGTCTACAGCATCTAACAAACAGGGGGGGGGGGGCGCAGAAACACACAACAACACTTGTTAGTCAGAGGGAAACAAAAAATGTATTTGGTGTTAAAGCAGAACTACCACTCCACAAAAAGAATTACCCATCTGGCGACTAGCTGCTCAATAGTGCTAGTCGCCAGAATTATTACCTCCTTATATAGAGTTCCTACTGCTCCCGGGACTGACAGCCAGGAAACAGCGCAGACATCTTTGCATAGTGACGTCTGCGCACCTGCACTGTCAGTTCCTTCCAGTACCTTATGACACCTAGCAAGGCCTCCTAGAGCAGACTGGGACTGACAGTGCAGGTGTGCAGACGTCACTATGGAAAGAGGTCTGCGCTGTGTCCTGGGTGTCAGTCCCGGGAGCAGTAGGAACTCTATATAAGGAGGTAATAATTCTGGTGACTAGCACTATTGAGCAGCTAGTCGCCAGATGGGTAATTCTTTGGGGGAAACGTTTTGTGGGGTGGTAGTTCCGCTTTAACCTATTGAGAGTCAGAGGTACACAAAGCACTGCACACCACCGACATACAAAGGATTAAAGGGGAACTAAACAATATCACTATATGTCTCTTCAAACAGTCATTTGTCCCTTAGAAGTCAGTTATTCAAGTCTATTGAAGAACGCAGACTTTAACAGTGATCACTATTTTATATGACTGCTATATGGTTTAATGGACTCCTACCTAGGTAAGTCCTTCTGTTAGACACAGTAATTATATACATAGACCTGACTGCTGTATGATGGACTCCTACCTAGGTAAGTGCTTCTGTTACACACAGTAATTATATAGATACACCTGACTGCTGTATGATGGACTCCTACCTAGGTAAGTGCTTCTGTTACACACAGTAATTATATAGATACACCTGACTGCTGTATGATGGACTCCTACCTAGGCAAGAGCTTCTGTTACACACAGTAATTATATAGATATACCTGACTGCTGTATGATGGACTCCTACCTAGGTAAGTGCTTCTGTCACACACAGTAATTATATAGATATACCTGACCGCTGTGTGATGGACTCCTACCTAGGTAAGTGCTTCTGTTACACACAGTAATTATACACATACACCTGACTGCTGTATGATGCTCTCCTACCTAGGTAAGTGCTTCTGTTACACACAGTAATTATATACATACACCTGACTGCTGTGTGATGGACTCCTACCTAGGTAAGTGCTTCTGTTACACACAGTAATTATATAGATATACCTGACCGCTGTGTGATGGACTCCTACCTAGGTAAGTGCTTCTGTCACACACAGTAATTATATAGATACACCTGGCTGCTGTGTGATGGACTCCTACCTAGGTAAGTGCTTCTGTTACACACAGTAATTATACACATACACCTGACTGCTGTGTGATGGACTCCTACCTAGGTAAGTGCTTCTGTCACACACAGTAATTATATAGATACACCTGGCTGCTGTATGATGGACTCCTACCTAGGTAAGTGCTTCTGTTACACACAGTAATTATACACATACACCTGACTGCTGTATGATGCTCTCCTACCTAGGTAAGTGCTTCTGTTACACACAGTAATTATATACATACACCTGACTGCTGTGTGATGGACTCCTACCTAGGTAAGTGCTTCTGTCACACACAGTAATTATATAGATACACCTGGCTGCTGTATGATGGACTCCTACCTAGGTAAGTGCTTCTGTTACACACAGTAATTATATAGATACACCTGACTGCTGTATGATGGACTCCTACCAAGGTAAGTGCTTCTGTCACACACAGTAATTCTATAGATACACCTGGCTGCTGTATGATGGACTCCTACCTAGGTAAGTGCTTCTGTTACACACAGTAATTATATAGATACACCTGACTGCTGTATGATGGACTCCTACCTAGACAAGTGCTTCTGTTACACACAGTAATTATATAGATACACCTGACTGCTGTATGATGGACTCCTACCTAGGCAAGTGCTTCTGTTACACACACAGTAATTATATACATACACCTGACTGCTGTATTATAGACTCATATCTAGGTAAATTCTATTACACACAATAATTATATAGATGTAACAATGGTTTACAAGGGGGCACCTATGTTTAAAACAATTAAATAAATTAAAAATGAAGCACCACTTATTACCCCTGACAAAAAAAAAAAAAACCCTTAGAGTGCCAGAGGGGTACGGAATGCATTGCAAAGCAATGGATTTCGTGCCCCTCTGGCACTCAAATGGATAAATAAAAGGGGGGAGGGAAGAAGTGCTAAATCAAAATAGCTCTCAACCTTAAGCAACTAAAATACAAGTTTTTAATATTCATACAACTACCCTACTAAGCCAATTTCACATAAAAAGAAGCCTATGTACACAGAGTAATGAGCAATCCCAGGTAATATGAAATTCCACACTGCTTTCAAAGTGAGAACATTTTGCAGATTGTTATGTTGCACTCATAATAACCTACAGCCAGAGCTCTCAGATATCTCACACTAACTCTCTGTATGTTGGTTTAAGAGTGATAATAAATGTAAAAAGGCATAATAATATTTAGCTTCTGTGATCAAGCTGACAGATTGTTCCCAAACTCTCACTCACAACCCCCCAGATGATTGAGAGATCCCCAGCATATTGTAGTGCAATGTACTAGAGATATCACTAGCATCCATGGGGTTAACAGGCAGCGGAGAAAAATCCAATTTACATTTTCTCTTTGTCAATAAGTTGGATTCAAAGGGGAAGAAAAAAAAAAAAATCAAATCACTTACCTGGAGGAAGCTGAAAGTTCTGAATGTTTGGGGGGTTTTGAGGTGGCTGGGGCACACGAGGAGCCAACATAGGAGGGGCAATAGTTGCCCTGATGCCACCAGCTGGTGCTGTGGGAGTCCTTGGCAAGCTGGGAGGCACAGTGCTGACTGTTGCTTTGCCAATTCCCGCAGGGGTCCCAGGAGCGGAGACAGTTCCTCCAGGGCCCGGATGCCCTACTTGCATAGTCTGTCCTAACACCATGCTGCCAGGGTTGGGCTGGCTCTGCTGGGGAGTCTGAATAATTGTTTTAGGGGATTCGGACTTGATCACCTGGCTGACGGCAGGGTTGGGCTGGCTGTTCATTTGCAGAGGTATCCCAGCAGGAGGTGGCAGAGGAGAATTGATCACAGTATTGCTCCCATTCTGGGTGGCTGGCACTCCCTGATGCACCAGAGGTCTCACCAAAGCTACGGTGGTGGGCACTCCTGCCATGCCTGCAGGCTGCCCAGCTGCCCCCGCAGTGGATGTAGATGAAGAGGAGATGACAGAGGCTGCCACGTTGGTAGTCCCAAGAAAGGAAGTCTGGATCACTGTGTTGGCTCCCACATTCACTCCACCCTTGGTGACAGGAGCCGGGCCATTGTTCACCAGGGTGACAGCCGGATTGCTGTTCCCCTGGTAATGGGTTCCATGGCCTCCAGGTCCATGAGAATTAATAACAACATTACTCCCATTCATTGTCTGCAGGGTGGCATTCTTGCTGTTCCCTGTTCCGTGGTTGGGCAATGTTGTAGCCATGCTGCCCAAAACCCCAGCTTTAACCTGGCTAAGAGCCCCTGATGCCTCGGATCCAGCAGACTGGGCCCCATCCGGCTGTGCTGTGGCTTGAGTTCGACTATTGTTGATGACGCTCCCTTGGATTCCTGGTACAGCTGCTCCTGAGAGACAGTGACAATGTAATACAAGAAAATCTCAGTACCCATAGTGTCAAATACACTCCTTAAATACATCATTAACTCCATTTTTTACTGGTTATCGTGAAAGTAACCTCTGAAACACTATGCATTTCAGAGTTCCACGATAACAGCAACAGGAATGATCAACCTATGTCTCTTCAGCTATTGTTGGTTGATAACTCCCATCATCCTTAGCCTGACAATGAATTGTAGGAGTGGTGATCTAACAGCTGGAGAGAAACAAGATGCCAACACTTATTTACACAAACAGTAAATATCTTACTTTTCATTATGACCAGCTCTTTTCTCTACCCATGCTATGTCAAGTGACAGTCTAACTCCTCTATAACTTTATATATTCTGCAGGTGCATATTATGTAGTCATATACCCTAAATGTATTATTAGGCATTTACATTCTTGACATAGAGCTTGCTGAATTTATGCCTAGGGACTGAGAAAGCAAGAACAGTGATATTACGCGGAACTATCCCTGCAGAACTAAGTGGAGCCAGGCTTTCTGCTATAGAGATGGCACAAAAGTTTATGTCTAGCCCTGCATTTAAAATTCCGGACAGAAGGTCTTCTGGAAACAGAGATCCAGAGTGTTCCTGTCAGGAACATAGGTGTAAAGAGACAAAAAATAAAGTGGAAAAGGAAAGAAAAAAAAAGTAAAACAATAAAACACATAGGCAATGTGACATCACATATTATGAACTTGCTGAATATGAAAAGCCAAAAGTTAGGATGACTGTCACTTTAGGTTTGTCCATAAAGTATCTTACAATATGCCAGTGCTCAAACTGGGAATATAAAATTGATGCACAAGTCGCGGACTTTCAGCTGTTGTGGACTACAGTTTAGGTGGATGATACCTTTAGGTGAAGGATAGTCCACATCAGTTGGAGGGCCTCTTGTTGCCATCCCTGATGAACTCATACTGTAGCCCAAAGTAAGCTGCTATAAGCCCTCAATCACCCCAACTGACACGTTATAATTAATCCTTTGAGTGCCAGAGGGGCATGCAACGCATTGCTAAGCAATGCGTTGCGCACCTCTCTGGCACTCAAAGGGTTAATACTCCATCTGGCCCATGTACATTCCGGGAGAAGCAGCTGTAAGACGCTGCCGCCAAAAAGTCATTGGCACGTAGTAATTCAGGATAAGACTTCTCCCAGGTACTTAGATCTGCCTATCCCAAATCACACATACCCCACGAAATAGACTTGTGTCCCAAAACATCCCTGAATCGGCCAATACCACCTTAATATCGATCAGACACCCAAAACATTGCGGTTAGTTGCCAGTCTCGAATTGCCGGCCCCTAAGCAACTCCTGGGTCACCGCATGCCCTTCCTAATGACCCTGTGCCCCCACATACACCCCAGATCACCACCAAACACCCCCTGCACCCTCCAATACCCTCGTAATAGCCATCAGACACCATAAACATTGCTCTCTGCCTCCAATCCAGGGTCACCGGCTCCCAGCACACATCAGGGTCACCACACATCTTTCTCGATCCCCCTGCACCCCACAGATACACAGCAGAACACCCCAAAATACCCCGACACCCCTCAATACCAAACTAACGTACATCAGACACCCTAAACAGTGCGGCCAGTATACAAATCGCAGCCAATGGCACCCAGCACACAAGTGTGTCACCACATACCCTTTCCAATGACTCTGCACTCCACAGACACCCCTATTGCCCCACAGTCACCCCCGGACACCCCGCAAAGAGCCCGTGCTCCCTAGAGCGCCCCGCCCGGATCTTCAACAGTCCCCATTGCTTACCCGACTTGGGCATGTCCGGGGACATCCCTATCTTGACCTCTGGATGTCCACCAGCGCTGCCAGCCCCTAGCCCAGGGCTGGTGACATGGTTGGCCAGGGCCTGGCTGCGGGCCTCGGTGGGGCCTTGCTGCGGCTGCTGGTGGTGGAGATGATGGTGGTGATGGGCCGCGGCGGCTAGCTGGGACTCCAATGAGCCTACTAAGTCGCTGACCACTTTCTCGTCCACGTCCGTGTTAAAGAAGACCTCATCCAGCAGATCCGAACCCGCCGCCATCTTTACTCCGCCGCTCAACTCAAGAGGGCAACGGCGCTCTGCGCGTGCGCGGCACGGCATATACGTCATGGCGGAGCGGCTTCCCTATTGGCCGACATCTCCCTATATAAGACGTGTGCAAATGGCTGCGAGCGTTGTTCTGAGAGCGGGAGAGCACGGAAAGGACCTGGCGGGGCGGAGAGACACGGAGGGTGTGGGTTGGGCCTTGCGGGTATAACGATTAATGGGATTGGAACGGATAACGGAGAGAGTGAACGTTTGGGCAAAGCTGGCGGGAAGGAGGGGGTGCTGCTCTTTGTCTGGTGATTTCAAAATGGCTGCGGGTGTCCGGGGGGCGCCGCTCCTGTCCTGCCGCCCGTCGGCGTTCACTGGAGCCCGTGGGGAGGGCACGGAGAAGGGTGGCATGGGCGTATGTTTGGGGAATCACAATGCTCTCTGGTTGTTCGAACTTCAACTGCTATCGTTTTCCACCATCCAGCGGCGGGTGGGGTTTTATGGGACTTGCTGTTCTGTGACAGCTGCAGGGCCTCATGTCTCCTCATCGCCGGCCCTAGACAGGCGGGCCTGGTCTTCCGCTGGTGAGTCATCTGCGGAGATGGGCATTATGTCTGTCACCAAAACACGGCGAGGGGCTGATGGATTTAGTCGTAATGAAGGGGTTTATTGGGTCATTTGGCTACTGATGAGGCAGAGGGGTATCTTGAAGGGATGTATCTCTCTGGGTACCACTGTCCTGGAGTTGGGTATGTTATAGTGCCTGTTAGAGGGGATGAAATGCATTGGGTTCTGGATGGTGGTGGTCTCCAGCGGAGAGGTGTGTGTGGTCTGTATAAAACATGTCTAGTCTGACATCTCGACCTGTTGTGTACTACAATTTCTATCGCCCCCCAATAGCTGGGGGTGATGGAAATTGTGGCCCACAACAAATTGGGGGGTCTTATCTTTACAACTTGTGATGACTGGGCCGAGGAGGAATATTTTTGGAGAGGGTTATTAGTTTGTCCAGAGGGGGCAACGTAAGGCTTGCCAGCTGTTCAACACTATAATATTTTTGGCTGTGATGGTAGGGAATTAGTCCAGCTAGCAAGCTTCTAGTTAAGCACCCCTGTTACACTGGGGCTTGATGGTACAGTGCATTGGTACTGTTAGATGGCTTGTGCATGATGCAAAACACTAGTAACATGTTTTGATAGTGTTAGACATACCTGGGAACTTTCAAAATGAGCTGACCCTGAGATTGTGAAAATAGTAACCCTTAAATTTCCCATAATATAGATTCTCCGCGGTATATCCTGGATCGCTGTAATAGATGCTCCAATCAGCATTCAAGCAGCCATTAATACACAGCAACTTATGGATATCACTGCATGAACACACACACAGGACTTCTCCCTCTGCCTTCTTGGTACATGTGGCACACATTTAGTGAATAAGTATTTAACTGGAGCAGAATATATAACGGGTAGCACTGAGATCTCTCACCCTGAAACTTTGGCTCTTCATCCTGAGATTTGGGCTGAAAGTCTCAGGGTCAAACCCAGAGAGTTCCCAGGTATGGTGTTAGATCTAAAGAGGGATGTGTTTTGAAAAATAAAAAAAACTTCAGGAGGAAAAGTGGTCCAATAATATAAACTTTACAGCAGTACTGCATTGTGCCTGTGCAGTATTGCTTGAAGTTGTCAACTATGCAGAGGCCAGGCTTGGAAGGGCAATCAGGACAGTAAGTAGGGGTATCTGTCTGTATTCCCTTGCTGTAGCAAACCCTGCAGCGCTTTTGATGTGTTTCTTCTCGGGGGATTTTATAAATATAATGTACTACCCTGTGTTTTGGTGGCATTATTTCTGCTGTCCCTTGAAATAAGATGGAGCTGATACTGCAGGAAACTAAGTTTTTAAGAATGGGTTTTGCCAATTTGAAAATAAAGAGTTGTATTCTGCAGTCTGCATCATGTAAATGGCAACCTTTTTGTACCATGCCATACAATTTCTCATGGTGTGGTATGGCTGCATGTGTTGATCACACAGATAAACTCTTCCTCTTCTCCCCCACCCACATTGTGCTTGTTTTAGTCTCTGAGGCAGACTGGCTTTCTTGGTATCCCCCTACAGCCACAGTTTTGTCCTCATGCATGGCGGAAAGCATGTACACATCTTTTCTGTCCATGAACTTAACTGCCAGCAGCTCCTGGTGGCACAGAGATGAGGATGTTCCAGTTTTTAGTTTTGTATCTACAAATTCTTTGGGCATCTCCCTGCAATTGAGTGACAGTGCGAAGTGTCAAAGCTAAAAAAAGTTACTTAAATAAAAGGGGGCTTGTGTGGTGGTCAAAATATAAATTGTATCATTTTATTTAATAAGGGGTAAATTGGATACCAAATTATCTTCCAATTTGTTACCAGAGATTTGGGGCAATCAGGAGGGTCAAGGTTGTAAATTTGAAAAGCCTGGGTATAGCCTGTGGTACTCTTCCACAATGTATAAGACTTAATGCCGAATTTGGATTGCTTGGAGGGGATATATTGTTTGAAACCTAACCTGCCTTTATATTTCATAAGGGATTCATCTATACTTGTGTTTTTGGGGGGTATATACTTGGGCAACACTTTCCTGTAAATGATTTATTAGGGGGTGAATTTTGAACAGTGTCATACTGGGGGTGTTCTTTTGGGAGGCACAGGGTAGTAGCATTAAAGTGCGAAATCATTTTGTATCTAGTCCTAGTCATTGTTTTGGTCAATATAGGGGTATCATATATGGAGTTTTTACTCCAGTATGATTTAATGTTTTTTCTATTGTTATTGTTAGGGCCCGGAATTTCTTGAATTCTAAAAGGTCTGTGGTTTTCCATATTTCTTCCTTGGAAACAAACACTGATGGGTTGGTGGCAGTATATTTGGCTACATATAAACTGGCTTGAGACAGTTTCTTCCTCCAAAAATAAAAAATGTACATAGATAAATCCTGCCACATTCACTTGAATTCCTGGGTTGCCTGTAAGGCTGCAACTAACTATTATTTTGATAATCTATTAGTTGGCTGACTACTTTTTTTGATTAATCGGATAAAAAAAATACAAATTTTTCATTTATTAAAATGATTTAATGAACAACCTAAGTGTTAAAAACAAACAGCAGAATAAAAAACTTAATTTACATTAACGTGTCATTGTTCTTATTTTACTATGGGGTCTATTCACTAAAAGGTGAGACGAACATCTTATCTCACCAATTTATCTATACATTTTGCAGGGATAAACCTGGTGAGTTTCCCCCACTAAGCAAACTCACCAGGTTTGTCCCTGCACAGTGTGTGTCTGTCTGTGTCTGAGTTGTGCATCACAGGAGGCAGAAAGCCCACGATTTCCAGTTAAATATTTCATCACAACACCCATAGTCGTGAGCAGAAAGCACATAATGAATAATGCTGGTGCAAATAACGCAATGAGAATTTTGTCCATAACCACCTACTGCAACCACACTCAGATCTTGTTAGACTGTAATAGCTACAGGACTAATAAGTGGCCCATACTTTTGTTTAACCAAATGATTTACCTAGGTAAGTGTCCCTAACAAAGCAGTCATGTACACCTATATAGTAAATGTTTGTGCAAATGATCTCTCTTGAAGTGCACTGCTGGTTGTTTCAGTTTACAGTCTGACAAGGACTGATAAAAAGTTGTCTTACAATACAAAAACAGCTGGAGAGCCACATATTGCAATCTCCAGTCGGGCTGCCCGATACTCATCCTCCAATTCAGCCAACACCTCCAACTATGAGGAGAACCGATTCTCAAAATCGTCCTACTCCTCTATGTTGGGACATGGTCAGTTCCTAGAATGAGCAGAGATCTGTATTTCCCTCTCCCAGTGCACCAAGGGACTTTGCACCAGCCGCATTCAGCCACGAATGCCATCCACTTCCGGATGACTGACCAAACTGACGTCACCAGCTTCTGTCTTCATCTGCCGATTGGCTACTTGCAGGAAGGTTCGTGCTGATTGGTCAGGGTTTAGTGTTTTGTTTTTGGGGGGGGGGGGGGTCTGGATACAGTTTTACTATAGGGGAGTGTGTGACTGAGTGGGAGAAAGTACAGTGTGTATAACAAGTAACGGGCTTCTTGTAGATGAATGTACAGGCAAAGGCTTGGAAAGCAATATATGTGTTGTATATTCAGGGAGATAAGTAGTTATCTGTTTCAATGGTGGCAATTAATTCTCCGTGGGATATATAAAATTTTAAAGGAGTGCGGCAATGGTTTTCGTGGACTCCATTCTGCAGCTTAGGTGCTCTGCTCACTCCACTCCCTGGACGCAAATACCGACTTTTAAGTTGCACAACTAATCGATAATGAGAATCGTTGGCAACGATTCTCGTCAATTTAATTGATTAGTTGTTGCAGCCCTAGTTTCCTGTGAATTCAGGAATTTGTGGGCATAAATTGGCTGGTGATACAAATTCATTGGAAGGAGTGGCGCTGTTGGGGCAGGGTGTCTATTTTGTTTTTGTTTTTTTTCCCCTCCCACAGAAGGCCCAGTGTCATCGCTACTAGAGCTGCTCTCACTCTCTGAAAACTGATGATGTAGGCTGACGCAATGTCTGTGGCTTCTGAGTCAGATGTGAAAAAGGAATACACCTCTTCTAAAGTGTACCTCTGCTGCGTTGTATACACCTACTCTAAACTAAATACATTACCAACTTCTATACCTAACTCTCACCCCAAATGGTCACTATTCATGGTTTGTTTGGTGTGGTTTTGTTTTTTTGTTTTTTTTTTTTTTCTCTGAACCTACCCAACCAGCTTATAATATAAAATCAATTTTTAAATAAGACTTTTTTGGATTTTTTTTTTCCTACACTACTCTTAAATCTATCCCTAACCCTTTGAGTACCACTCTGGCACTCCAAAGGGCTAAGCGTTACCCTAACCCATGTATTCTCTGAACCTACCTAACCCAACCAAACTACCTATCTAAACTATAATTATTTATTCTAAAAATCAATAAAAATGTTATTTAGTGTTTCCTACTCTACTCCTAAATCTAACCCAAAACCATTCCCTAATGCCAAATGACTAAACCTACCCAACTACCTAGCTAAACTACTTACCTAACCCTCAAATATGCTAAATATTTTTATTAAAAAATACAAGGGGGGTGGAGTACCACATCAGCTAAAGCTGATCTGCAGCAATTGACCACTACTAGAGTGATCAGAGGGGGAATGTCTTGATCACTGTAATAAGTGATCAGTGGGCTTAAAATTGATAGATATATATATATATATTTTTTAGCTTTTCATGAGGATCTGGAACACAGCAGCAAGTCTTTTCTCTCCACCTCAGCAGTGTGTGAGATGGAGGGAGGCAGAGATAACAAGGACAGTATTTGTAAATACTGTCCCTGTCATTCTGTTTCTGCAACATGTGACTCTCTAATCAAGCAAATTGCATGTTGCAACAATGTTACTGGCTGAAACGAAGTGCCCTGGTATCAGGGTATTTAGTAACAGCCAGCCTGCGCTGATTTCACTGGAACTTCCCAAGCGTTAAGGACACTTTATAATGACTTTAATTTGAAAGCTTTCAAAATACTATTTGTTAGCCATGTTTTTTTTTTTTTTTTACTCTAGTTTATTAGATGTGCAGTTTTGTGTTCATGCAGATTGTCTAGTAATTACTGGTAAGTGACAGATGCAATGCTGTTATCTGAGCTACAGAGCTCTGTTGGCCTCTATTAGATAATTTTGCATAGAACAGTAAAGCTAAAGGGTTTTAAACTGTAATTTTAAATAATAGCTACTATTATCATACCCAGCCAGTAATGGGTGATGTAGCTGGAGATTAAGCACTTCAATGCCCCTGAGTTAGGAAGTAAGACAGTGGGGCTACTACAGGGTTTCTGTGCAATACAAAATATTGTTCCACTGAACATAGGCATTGGCCTAGTGTGTCCAGTTTTCAGGGGTGCCTGGCAATTGACCTGTCCTTTTACAAGATAAGGAGACCACATCCTCTGTGCCAGCCTAAAAAGACCTCCACAGGTCCGCAGCATATAGCTCAAATAAAAAAATAGGCTGCATCATATTTATTCAAACATTTAAAATCATAACCATTCACTCACAACCTCTGAGGTGTAGGTATACAGTCAATACTCATATACGCGTTTTGTGTTAATCACGCTTGCGCCATCACCCTATGATTCACTGCTTCTTTATTGCTGCCCTGACCTCTCAGATCTAATTTTGTGACTGTGATGTGACCGTCATGAAGTCACGTCGCATGCTCAGCCGCAGCTGTGTGCTACCAGGCATGTGTATATACTGTACTAGTTGAAAAGCCCATGTGCACAGGCCATAGTGCCACCCAGTAACAACAGCTGGTGGTTGCATCCTGCTGGCCACACTGCAGTCATGTGCAATACTGACTGCACGAACTCGCTGCGGCTGATAAGAGTGGGGCGCTCCGAATTCAGACAGCCCCGGTCTGTTATTGGCTGCTGCGTGGGCAGTCTCTATTGCGCATGACTGCAGCACACGCAGCCATCTCTACCGTGGATGACTGCTTCTGACAAACATACTTTTAGCGAATTATTATATAGGATGTGTTGCCTCCTTCAGCTCACAGTTTGATGAAAAATAATAAATGTTTTCCCCATCCCAAATAACCCTCACAAGCAGTTAATCTGCCTTAATCAGATGATAATGACCCAGACAGGAACCTGTACCGATGACTTTATTATGAACCTGATATTTTTATTTTTCAATTTTAATGATGAGGATGACGTGATAGGAATTCTGGGGAAAAACAAATGTACCATACAAATGCATGTTGATTTAAACGGTTTTGTGAATCTGGCCGTTTCAGGATGAATATTAAACTAACATTCCTAGTATCAACCAAGCTCTAGAAAAGTCACCCTTTTGAGAGTTGAGGAGATCGTGACAGACTAAAACATCAGTATCTCAGGTCCATCTGCTTGCTGACAGGACCAGTACTTCTTACAGTGGTTTGGTTTTATTACCGCACTTTCTGTGTAAATGACAGGATTATTTTGTAATCCTTTCAATACCCTGTGCTGCAAATTTCAACCTAAACACCAAAGTGCACTTAGCAAAAATGTTTAAACCATAGGATTGACACACATATCGCTCTTCAGTCCCCTTCTAGCATGGTCTAAACCAGAGGTTCTCAACCCGTGGCCACTAACAGGCCAGGGTTTAGGAATTTCCCTGCTAGAACACAAGTGTGTTAATCAGAGGCTCAGTCGTATTGATTAACTCACCTGTGACCCTAAAAGGAAATTCTCAAATCCTGGCCTGTTAGTAACCACTGAGGGCGCGGGTTGAGAACTACTGGTCTAAACCCTAACCTTACTCGACAACAGGAAATAGTCTTGTAATTGCTGTGAAATCTATAATATTTTCATCTGTCTCTGGAACATTTAATACTGGGAAGAATAAATCAAAAAATGAGTTTGCCTAAGATGTAAATCTGGCCCTGCCTTGAGTCATTAAAGGGATGGTAAACCCCCACCCCCGAAAAACGTGAAGCCAAATGCTAGGAATCATCCAAACATACTTAACTCCCATATTCCCATCTCTCAAATCATTATGGTTTGAGAGATGTAAGAAAATAAAGATCTCCGTTCCCTCCCCTTTCTGCCTGACGAGCTGTAAAGCTGTCAGAGGCAGAATCCGGTCGACCGACTTACAGCGGCTCTTTGGGAGCGCTGTCATCTAGATATCTTGGTATAATTACCTCATCGGAATGGTCTATGACATGTGCTTGCATGCCAGGCACACGTTTTAGATCATTCCGATGAAGTAATTATACTTAGATATCTAGATGTCAGCGCTCCCGAAGAGCCGTCATCTGGTCCCGGAAGCAGGATCTCATGACGTCCGCTATACAGCGGACGTATGAGAAGGGGGAGGGAGCGGAGGTCTTTCTATTCTTACGTCTCTCCAACCATAACGTTTTGAGAGATGGGAGTTAAGTATGTTTGGATGATTCCTAGCATTTGGCTTCATGTTTTTTTTTTGGGGGGGGGGGGGTTACTATCCCTTTAATTATAAAGCACTAGAAGTGCCCTGATAATTCCAGATTGCAGGGGTGCCTTTAATAAAAAAAAATTGAGAATCGCTTCCAAAATCGGACACTAGATGGTACAGCATTGCTTCCTGCTATCTGAAGTAGTGCTTTTTATTGCTTTAGCATGGGGAGCTGGTACTTGGCTGTTACGCTGTTCTACTTCATACCTCCCAAGTGTCCCTCTTTCCCACCCTGATGTCCCTCTTTTTATCAGATCATATGTTGTGTATATATGTGTATCATACTGTTCTACAGCAATAAAACTCACACTATTGTTTGTTTAAATGTCAGTATATGTGTTTATAAATTAGTCTGTGTAAATAAAATAAGCTGGTCTCATTATAAGTTATTTATTTGGTTACACAAGAAGGCATCAATAGGTCATGAAATAGCCTAAAAATTATCGGTAATGTCCTGCCCACCAGCCACGCCCCCAGCAACATCCCCTAAAACACAAGTGTCCCTCTTTGGCAATTTGAAACATTGAAATATGCTACTTACCCGGCAAACAGTATCATGCTTTTCCAGGTCTGATTTTACAAGCTGCTTATTTAACCACTAAACCACTGGGGAAAATCAAATCTGACTTTGATTTCTTCTCCAGCCACCATTAACCATTACAACTTCTACCTCTCCTGATCATCATTGGACTACTTAATTTAACCCTGCATTGATTCCTACCCTCACTAAGTACTTTGCAGTTCTGCTATTGACTCTCCTCTCCATCCCTGGCACCTACACCCTCTGCTCCGTGGATTGACCCTTGATTGCCAAGTCATCTGTACTCTCCTGGATTACTGACTGTTGCACATCTCTACTGCCCCATTCATTAACCCCACTATGGGCAAATTAGCTCCTTGCTTTGTCATTGCCATTCTCACCTGCATAAGACTCTCCTCCTGTGTCCACATTAAGTGTCACGCCATTCACATTGCACCCTCAGTTCTTCCCTCACCACTCTTCTGCTCCCATGAACTTTTTTCATTCCTCCGCTCCCTATCACCACCATCTCCTTCTACCCCTGCAAAAAAGCCCCACTGCTTCAAATCTCACTCTCACCTTATGTCCCTGTCCCTTCTCCTCCTACTTGCTGCAGGTGACATCTCACCTAACCCAGACCCCCCTTCCATTCTCTCTTGTACCACAGAACCCACTCACACGCGCAACACTCGCAACCTAATAACCGTACCCCGTCATCTAACCTCCCCCCCCCTTTTGTTTTGGTCTGTGGAACGCCCGCTCTGTGTGTAACGAACTAACAGCTGTTCACGATCTGTTCATTTCTCACTCCCTAAACCTCCTTGCCATCACTGAAACTTGGCTCACATCATCAGACACTGCCTCCACTGCCGCACTCTCACATGAAGGCCTTCAATTCACACACACACACACACCGAGGCCTGGCAACAGACAGGGAGGGGGAGTAGGCATCCTGCTGCCCCCTAACCATATTATTTCAGGTACTCCCCACTGTTCCCTCTCTCTCCTTCCCTACATTTGAAGCTCACACACTTTGCCTCTTCTCTCCCTTCCCCCTGCGTGTCGCTGTCATATACAGGCCACCTGGTTCCACTGCACAATTCCTTGATCACTTCACCTCCTGGCTCCCTCACTTCATGTCCTCTGATGTCCCTACTCTCATAATGGGTGACTTCAACATCCCTATAGATAATCACAACACCCCCCCTGCCCTCAAACTCCTCTCCTTAACAACCTCCTTAGGCTTATCGCAGTGGACCAGCTCTCCCACACACAGTGATGGTCACTCCCTCGACTTGATCTTCACTAACCTCTACTCGGTCTCCAACTTCTCTAATGTCCCCTTTCCCCTCTCTGACCACGACCTCCTCACCGGTAACCTCATCATACCACGCAAACCCATCACCCCCGCCACAATCAAGCGCATGCGGAGAAATCTGCATACTCTTGATAAGCAACAATTTTCCATCTCCCTGCAGCCTCTTCTCAACCCCATCCTCACACTTACTTGCCCAGACAAAACTACTGCTCTCTACAACAGCACTCTCACGTCAGCCCTTGACATCGCTGCACCTGCAACTCCACGCCACCCACGCACAACCCCACTACAACCCTGGCACACAAGACTAACGCGATACCTCCAAAGGTGCTCACGCACTGCTGAAAGGCACTGGAGGAAATCGCGCTCCACAGCTGACTTCACACACTACAAATTCATTCTCCGTTCGTATAGCTCTGCCCTCTCCCTGGCTAAACAGTCATTCTCTCCTCTCTAATTTCTAATCTTTCCTCCAACTCCAAACGCCTTTTCTCAACCTTCACATCTCTTCTAAACCCACCAACACAAACACCTTCCACTAACTTCTCTGCCCAAGGTCTCCCCAACCACTTCAAGAACAAGATTGAATCTATCAGACATGACATTTCATCACTACCACCCCCACCCAGCCAGCCCAGCCCTGTCGCCTCTCCCACATACACACTAAGCTCCTTCTCACCTGTCACTGAGGATGAAGTCTCACTTCTCCTCACTCGCTCAAAGCTAACCACATGCCCTCTCGACCCAATCCCATCTCAGCTCACCCAAGAACTCTCCCCTCTACTAACTCCAATCCTTACTCACTTATTCAACCTCTCTTTGTCAACCGGCACCTTCCCATCCTCTTTCAAACATGCACTAATCACTCCCATCCTAAAAAAACCCTACCTGAACCCAAACTTACTGTCAAATTACCGGCCAATTTCCCTACTCTCGTTCGCCTCCAAGCTTCTCGAGCTCCTTGCATATAACTGGCTCACTAAATTCCTCTGCTCCCATTCCCTGCTAGATCCCTTGCAATCCGGATTCCGCCCTCATCACTCCACTGAGACTGCCCTCACTAAAGTGGCCAATGACTTCCTCTCAGCCAAGTCAAAAGGCCACTACTCATTCTCTTGGACCTGTCAGCCGCCTTTGACACAGTTGATCACCCACTCCTCCTCCAAGCCCTCCACTCCCTAGGTCTCTGCGACACTGCACTCTCCTGGTTTTCATCTTATCTCTGCAACCGCTCCTTCAGTGTTTCCTACTCTGGCTCCACTTCCCCACCCCTCCCACTGTCTGTTGGTGTGCCTCAAGGATCAGTACTGGGACCCTTGCTCTTCTCAATCTACACTGCTTCCCTTGGAAAACTAATAAACTCCTTTGGGTTTCACCATCATCTCTATGCTGATGACACCCAAATATATCTTTCCTCCCCAGACCTCTCCCCTTCCCTCCTGTCCCGAGTGTCTGACTGTCTGTCTGCTGTGTCTTCCTGGACGTCCTCCCATCAACTCAAACTTAACCTTGGCAAAACTAAACTAATTCTCTTCCCTCCATCTACAACCAGCCTTATCCCAAATATTACCCTCACCGTTAACAACACTTCCATCACACCAACCCCTACAGCACGCTGCCTGGGGGTCACATTTGACTCTGCCCTATCCTTCATTCCTCACATCCAGTCAATCTCCAACTCATGCCGCCTCCACCTCCGCAACATCTCTAGAATCCGACCCTTTCTCACAGAAGACACTACCAAAATTCTAATCCAAACACTCATCATGTCCCGTCTTGACTACTGTAACTCTTTACTAATTGGCTTGCCTCTCACCCGACTAACCCCGCTACAGTCCATAATGAACTCTGCTGCAAGACTAATCTTCCTCACTCATCGCTTCTCTAACACCACACCCCTCTGTCAGTCCCTACACTGGCTCCCATTAGCATACAGAGTAAAATTCAAAACTCTGGTGCTAACTTATAGAGCCCTCACTAACACTGCACCCCCCCTATATTTCGTCTCTCATTTCCAAATATACTCCCGCCCGCCATCTTCGCTCTGCACATGACCTTCTGCTCTCCACAGCTCTTATCACATCCTCCCACTCCCGCCTACAGGACTTCTCCCATGCTGCACCTGAGCTGTGGAATGCCCTCCCCCGCTCAATCAGACTCTCCCCCAGCCGTCAAATTTTCAGACGCTCCCTGAAGACTCACCTCTTCAGGGAAGCCTATCAACTGCCTCCATAAACATCATCACCAAGATTCACCCCTTGCATGGACTACTGCACTCAACGGCACTTCTCACTCCCACCCACTGACCGGCAGTTCATGTGGCAGGAGGCACTTAAACGCAATAGCACTTACTCCTTCTGTGTCAAACCTACCTTCCTCTAGACTGTAAGCTCTCACGAACAGGGCCCTCTGATCCTCCTGTTCTCCACATCTGATTGTACTATTTAATACCTGTGTATGTCTATTCCCTATTGTACAGCGCTGCGGAATTAGTTGGTGCTATATAAATAAAGAATAATAATAATAATGCTGATTAAAAAAAAAAAAAAAGCCACAGTAAATGCTGTTAGTGGCAAAAAAGGGCAGGAAATTAACTATAAATAAACATATTACTATAACGAAAACCAGGAACTCTGTGCAGTCCCTAGCAGTCATGCCGGGTTTCTCTCTGTGACGGTACCAGCTGACACCACGCCTGGGTGTCACCGTCAGTTGCAGCTTCCTCTCTGGAGCAAGAAAAACCACCGCCGGTATCCCCAAGATCACCCCCAGTCACCAGGCAACACTAGTGTGAGGGCAAACATGAACTGATTTATTGGAGAACAAACAGGGTTTTTATACCCACATAACAAATTCTCCACCCATCGTAGGATCCAATAGGACCCAGTTATTGCAAATCACATATGGGAAGACAGTGGGACTGGTGGTAGAGACACAATGGGAAAACACATCTTTACAAAGAGTCATTGGGTGGGGAAAGACACAGTAGTGTACATTGAATACAATGGGAGTGTAAACATACTGCATGATAGAACAATGGTGACAGGATACAACGGGACAAAGGAATAGTGCTGGGTACAATTGTCACAGAGGGGCCAGAATACACGAAACAGGATGATGTACTTTGAGCTGAAGCATCTTCCTATCTTGCAAAGTATTTATAGTTTTTTGGGAGGTAGTTGGGTAAGGCTATGATGGCCCTGTTCCCGTGACACACACACTTCTCTCTCTCTCTTCCTCTCTCTCCCCCTCTCTCTCTCCCTCTCCCTCCCTCCCTCCTGGATGCGGCTACAGAAGAGTAGCCATGCTGGTCCTGAGAGGCAGAGTTCCTGCGAATGTGAGTCAAAGGGGACTCTTTAATGTCTGAGGACGTACATGTACGTCCAGAGCGGATGTCCCTTAAGGACAGATGATGTAAATGTACGTTCTGGGATTCTGGGTCCCCGTGCAGCTGCACGCAGTTCGGGGAGTTGGGAATCATTTGAAATAAAAAAAATGTATGCTGGGCGTTAAGTGCCAGCCACATGTGCATGTGGCCGGTCACTAAGGGGTTAAACCATTCCCGAAGTAAAACACACCACACGTTCTTGTAGTTCAAAAATACATTTTATTTGGGGGCATTTTATAGTGAAGAAACACAGAGAACATACAGTAAGATCTCAGGTAAAATACGCAGGTGCCCGATATTATAGGGGAAAACAAGAATACCTATGTATAACATACTCCTTTGTTTTCCCCTTTCTCAAAAAAAAAAAAAAATTGAGGGCTGCCAGATTCCTTCCTACCATCCCCCCAACACAATCCGCTCTCAGCAGATTCCCTTAATTGCACTGAAGTCTCCTACCCGTTGGATTCCTCCATGATATTTTCTCACAAACACAAGCATGCCGTCCGCTTCCATTATTCCCTATCAGGACCTTTCCCTGTAAGCCATCGTAATATCCTGTGAAGACCTCAAGGTCCTCGCAGGGCAATACCACTGATCCAATGCTTAGAGATCTAAGTCCTGGACATACTGTATGGTCCTGTGAGGACAATGAGGTCCTCACAAGGCTTTACGAGTTTGGTTGTTCTTTACCCAGTTTTATTCCTCCTACACAGCTGGGTAAAGAACAGCCAAACTCGTAATGCCTTGTGAGGACCTCATGGTCCTCACAGGACCATACAGTATAATCCAATACTTAGATCTGTAAGTATTGGGTCAATAGTATTGCCCTGCGAGGACCTTGAGGTCTTCACAGGACATTACGATGGCTTACAGTGAAAGGTCCTGATAGGGAATGAAGGAAGTGGGCGGCACACTTGCGTTTGAGAGAAGTCTTGAGGTCTTCACAGGACATTACAATGGCTTACAGTGAAACGTCCTGATAGGGAATGATGGAAGTAGGCGGCACACTTGCGTTTGAGAGAAGTCTTGAGGTCTTCACAGGACATTACAATGGCTTACAGTGAAAGGTCCTGATAGGGAATGATGGAAGTAGGCGGCATGCTTGCATCTGTGAGAAAATGTCATGGAGGAATCCAACGGGTAGGAGACTTCAGTGCAATTAAGGGAATCTGCTGAGAGCAGATTGTGCTGGGGGGATGGTAGGAAGGAATCTGTCAGCCCGCGGATTGCGGTGGGATAATAACAAAAAATACATGTTCTTGTGTATAATATGCACCCCCCCACACTTCACATAAGGTGAAGAGGGGCAAAATTGTGCATATTATACCCTAGGTTTTACGGTAATTCAATCTTGCCACTCTGATCTCTAGCCAATGAGAATCGGAGCGACAAGGAACAACCGTGTGGTGACCAATCTGGGTCTGGTGCCACTGTATTACACCTTTGCTATTACCTGACAACTAATTCAATCTTGTTGCGATGGAGCCCCAACCAATAGGGACCGGAGCAACAAGATGTGACAAGTGGCGGCCAATCGGCAGGCCTCCTGCTTGTAGAAGTTTATTTAGTCACCAAAGTGAATGAACAGAAGAAAAATCAAATCAATATTTGTAGTGACCACCTTTTGCCTTCAAAACAGCATAACATTTTCTAGGTGCACTTGAACAAAGTCAGGGATTTTGTATTCATATAGTCAGGTGTATGATTAACCCCTTAAGTACCCATGATGGTCCTGTTCCGTCATGGGTTGTTATACCCTTAAGGACCCATGACGGAACTGGACCGTTCGGGGAGTCTGGAAGCCAGCCGCGAAAAAAAAAAAATTGCTCCGTGGTCCTTAATGGACCGCAAGGTGCATGCACGGCCGATCGTTAAGGGGTTAAACAATTATACCAAACAGGTGCTAATGATCATCAAGTTAAAGGGGAACTACCACCCCTCAACAACTTAAGCTTGACTGATTGTTCATCTGGCGACTAGCTGCTTAGTAGCGCTAGTCGCCATTTGGCTCCGAAAGGGACTGACAGCGCAGGCGCACGGACGTCACTGTGAAGATACGTCCGTGCTTCCTGCTCCTGTCACCATCGGTAAAACGCCGATATCTGCAGAACCAGGTAAGATTTCTGGCGACTAGCGCTACTAAGCAGCTAGTCGCCAGATGAACAATCAGTCAAGCTTAAGTTGTTGAGGGGTGGTAGTTCCCCTTTAATATGTAGGTTGATATACAATCATTAAAGGGATAATAATTATTGGATAAATAAAAAAGTAATATTGTAGAGAATGAAAAAAGCAAATCCTTCGATGTCATTCCTATCTCTCAGACCTTTATGGTTTGAGAGATAGAACGTTTTAAAGTTCCCCCCTCCCTCCCCTTTCCCTGTAAGCTGACAGCAGGAGACCCTGGTCCTGGGACTGGCAGACCGCTCTTCAGCAGAGCCGAAGTACTTCAATGGAACAGTCTACAAAGTGCGCTTAGTTTGCAGGGAACATCGCAGAAAACTTTCAGAGCCGGCATCTTTGCGTCTGCGCTGTCCGTTCTCTTCAAATCCAGGATTGGCGGGTGACTGCCACTGAACCGTATGGGAAGGGACTGACAGCGCAGACGCAGAGAACGCTTCCTGTGAGATCCCTGCTGGTGTCTGCCTGGTTAAAAGGTGATTTTTTTCGTTAATGAAGGAATTTGTTTTATTTTGAAGCATAAACCTGTCTATATCGCTAATGTAACTATGCTCTGCGGAGCTTTTTTAATCATGTGAAAGTTCCACTTTAAAGGGATAGTAATACTTAAAATGTAAAAAAAAATATGTTGTAGGGTTTATCCCCCTGAGTAAAACAAGGGTACTCCCACTGCTGAGAGGTGTTTCATTCAAAAGTTATTAATTTTCAAAGTTGAATTTTTTAGGTGCAATATCACAGTGGCCTGAAATTGTACAGTGGCACTGTTGCTACACAATCCTATGGACAGCTCTGGTCCCAGGACCATAAATCTCCATAGGATGGTGTAGCAACAGCGCCACTGTACAATTTCAGGCCACTGTGATATTGCACCTAAAAAATTCAACTTTCAAAAATTAATAACTTTTGAATAGAACACCTTTCAGCAGTGGGAGTACCCTTGTTTTACTCAGGGGGATAAACCCTACAACATATTTTTTTTACATTTTAAGTATTACTATCCCTTTAAGACTGAGCATTTTTTGTTACAGTTCCTTTAAAGGAGCAGTAATTCTTTTTAATGAAAACCTATGTTATAGAGCTTTACCTGCTGATTAACAAGGACACACCCACTGCTGTCAGTTGCTTTATTCAAAAGTTATAAACAGATATCAGGAAGTGAATTACAGCAAGATTACTTCCTGAAAGTTGCAACTGACAGGCAGTGACTCAGCAGTTTCTATCACATTCTATGAAGAACTGTTTGTCATTGTTTTTCCTCTCAAATGGAATGAAACAGAATAAATAATTGGAATTTGACTACTAGAGGGCACTGTTAACATACAAAAACGGGTTTAAAGTGTAATAACTCTGGAAATATGAATCTCTCAGCAGTGGGAGTATCTTTTTTTTAGAAAAAGACCTACAATATATATTTTTTTCATGACAAACATTTACTGCTTCATTAACAGCATGAATGCTAGAGTCGTCTCTAACACTTTAGTCTTGTTTAAAAAAAAAGAAATCAAAACATGCGCAGAATTTTCTGTTTTGCCTCTTAGATATAGGGCCTTATTCATTACAGAGAGTCATGTCCAAAAAAATCTCTATACCATTGTTCATTGTAATTTGTTACAATGCGTAGCATATTTTAATATCTTCTTACCTTCGTAGTTTTCAGATTCGATTTCCATTACGTCAGGCAGAGAGGCCTCAGATCTGAAAGCCAGTCACTTGACCGGACAGATCGCAACAAGGGTCAATATTGTGTGTCAGTATAAGGAAAAGCCCGATCCCAGTGATGAAGCAGGACAGGGTTTTCCTTATACAATATTGTCACTCATTGCAATCTATCCGAGCTGGCTTTTGGATCTGCCTGGCGTAATGGAAAGGGGTGGGAGGGGGAATCTTTTAAATCTTATTTGAAGAAGAATATGAAGGTTGTCACAGGAGCCGGACCAATCTCCCGTGTTGGCAACCCTGGATTATTGACCTGGTGAGCACCACGCTGCACCAACTACTGAGGACCATTATGCTGGCAGAAAAACCCTACGTTTTCACCAAACAGGCTGACATTCACTGAGAAAATGAGCCACCGGGGGTCTGAGTGTCAACAAGCCACTGATTGGTCGTTGGGAGTTAAAGGGCCTGTATTGACTTAACATGGGAGAAAGTAGGTGGCCCAGGGATTGGTCAGTTAATTGCCCGCCCAACAGTTCTGATAGGCCAAGACGGAAGTGACACTCTTGACCAGGATTGGTCAGCCGATTCTAGGCTCAGGATTGGCCAGGGGTTGAAGCGGAATATTCAAAGATGCTTCAACCCTCTGGCCACTGTTTGAAATGTGTATTCGAGTCCCTCAGCCCTTTGTCCTAGTGTTTGCCCCTCATCAGTCCCTTTGTCTAAATAATGTGATCATGTCTGTCCCTTTGTATTATGTTTACACCACTGTCTGACATTAGTTTTGCCTGGTGATTGGGGTATATTGCGGTATGCTGTTGGATGTCCATCTGGCTCATAGCGGAAGAAGTGACCATTGACGGGGACACCAAGCCTGGGTGTCTGCTGGTACCATCACAAAGGTAACAATGCTTTATAACAAATCACAATGAACGGTTGTGCAGAGTTTTTATTTTTTTAAACATTACAATCCCTTTAAATACTAAAGTCATGTATTAAGTAATTGCTATACAGTAGATACTAAAAAAAGAGAATACATGAGGTTAGTCAGATCTCTCAAACCGTTATGGTTTGAGAGATATACGAAGAAAAAGTTTTCCGCTCCCTCCCCTTTCCCTGACGTGTTCGGGAAAAAAAGGAGAAAGGAGCGCCAATGGTGCAATATCGTTATAATATAAGATATAGATAATAACAGTTGCTTTTAGTAATCACATTTAGTTATTGGAAGTCACTTGATACCAAGGGGACCGGCTCATGCGCCTACGGAGAAAATCGCCCCATCTCTATTCTGGTATTGGCTGTGTTTGGCAAGATATTGACAGGCAGAGGCTCAAACTTAAACGTCTGTATAATTTATAACAGATTTAAAATTAAGCCGGTACCCTTGGTATCAAGTGACTGGCAATGACTAAATGTGCGTACTAAAAGCAATTGTTATTATCTATATATTATAATTATATTGCACCATTGGCGCTCCTTTCTTCTTTTTTTCCAATTGTGATACCGCTTGGGAGACCAGGACCTGTGAGAGGAGCAGCCGGCCGGTGGATCCGATTTCTGGGAACAGTTTCAACTCCAGTTTCATTGATAGTTGGATTGGGCAAAAGTCTTCTCCAACACTTTACAAATTGTGAGTGCATTTTTAATAGGGTGTATTTTTGGTGACAGTGACCAGGATAATACTGTATTGATACGCACAAGGGGCGCCCCATTTTTGTTTCCTCCCTTTTGTTACAGCTTACATTTACTTCAGCATCATCTACAGGCGCGAGGCTTCAAGCATGCTGCAAGCCTCTGTTTCATCAGTTTGCTTCCTTTAGTCTCCTCCTACCTACTTCCTTCTACCTACTTCCTCCCTCTGAGCACCTACTTCCTGTGGAGGGGTTTAAAAGGCAGACTGAGTGCTGACTCGGTTGCCCTTGCGTTGTTGTTCATAGCAGTTCTATTACCTTGGGCTCTGTGTATGACCTGGCTAGTCATCCATCCACTGGCCTGTGGCTCTGTCTGACTATTCTTTTGCTTATCCCTATAGTGGACACCCAACCTGGTGCAGACCTGTGGCTCTGGCTGACTACCTGAACTGTGTATGATCTGGCTTGTCTGACTACCCCCTCTGGTGCTGACTTGTGGCTCTGACTACGCTTACGTTTGTTCCTTCTACCTAGCAGACACCCAACCTAGTGCGGACCTGGGGCTCTGGCAGAATAGCTCTGATACTAACTGCAGGCGTGAGTCAGCTATCATTTTCCCATACTGACTGCAGGTGTGAGTCAGTTCGCTCCATAATGACTGCAGGCGTGAGTCAGAATTTGCTGACTGCAGGTGTGGGTCAGTACGCCCATTACATCGGATCAAGATCCTGAGTTCCGGTTCCTGCTCCTTGTTGAGACTACCAATGGCTAAGGCCTAGTCTCTAGCAGTGTGGTCTAGCTTTGCAGCCTATTATTTTTGATAATAGTGCTTGCTGGCTGGTAACCCTCTGTTTGTTCCTGTTGTATATATTGTTCTTTCTATTATTTTGTTAATAAATTGCATTAACTGTACTGACTCCTGAACTTCTCTGGGTAACTGTGACACCTTTCTTTTCCTGCACACTTTCCTTGACATGAGCTGTAGCTAACAGAAGGAGATTTGAGTCTCATGACCAGACAGTGGCTCTTCAGCAAAGCCGAAATAGCGATATCTAAAAATAAATACCTAACTGGAACGATCTACAAAGTGTGCCTGTTTTGCAAGCACACTTTATAGACCATTCCAATTAATTATTTATTTTTTGATATCACTACTTCAGGTCTGCTGAAGAGCCACCGGTCGGTCCCAGGACCAGGATCTGATGCTGTCAGTTATACAGCTGATGTATAAGAGAAAGGGGAGGGAGTGGGGAAGTTTAACATCGTATATTTCTCAAACCATAAAGGTTTGAGAGATCGGACTAACCTCAAGTAATCTCTTTTTTTAATATCTACAATATAGAAATTACTTAATACATTACTTTATGATCCCTTTAAGTCAAAGAGGTGCAATACTACAGTACATCAACTGCACCATGTAGTTGAAATGAAAATTCTGCAAATTCTCATTGATTTAAACCCATCTAATGGTAGAGAGGCCTCCAACACATAATTTCCTTCATAGGTTGCAGATGATTTGAATCAGAATTTTACCTCTAAGGCCCCTTTCCCGTAGATGACCCCAACACAGCGATGGTTGTTTAGGGGCGGAAATGACAGTTGCTGGCAGGATCACAGGACAAACCCCTCCCCCCCAATATGGTAACCCTTTAAGGATCAGAGAGGTTGTGTGTGTGTGATGTATTGCTTTGCAGTGCATTGTGCACCCCTCTGGTCCTTAAAGGGGATCTATCACTCCTTTATGACTTTGCCTAAATTGTTTTGTTATATATAGTAGATAATGAAAAGTGTATAAGTTTAAAAAAAAAAAAAAAATGCTTGTTTGGCGAAATTAAAATAATAAATACAGCCCTGTATCTACTTCCAGGCAGACTGCAGATAGCTGATCTTTGCCACAGTCTGCCTCTCTCTAGCCAGCCTCCTCCATTGATGGAGGCTTTCTGTCTGTAAGCTGGAGCGCTCTCATTGGCCAGAAATCGATCTCTGCCAATGAGAGCGCTCCAGCTTACAGACTGAAAGCCTTCTTCATTGGAGGGGGATGGACAGAGAGAGGAAGAGCGGCTGACTGCGGCAAAGATCAGCTATCCGCAGTCTGCCCGGAAGTAGATACAGGGCTGTATTTATTATTTTAATTTCGCCAAACAAGCATTTTTTTTTTTTTTTAATTTATACACTTTTCATTACATACGATATATAACAAAACAATTTAGGCAAAGTTGTAAAGTGGTGATAGCTCCCCTTTAAGTGGTTAAGTAGGCTTATGCACTCTGCCTGTTTTCAGCAACTGTCATGTCCACCTCCATGGAACTGACATTAACGACTGATTTAAAGAGTTTAATGCCTGAAACGACAGAAAAGTAAAATTCACAGAGGCCAGTGGGGTTGCTTGTCCTCTAACATTCTGAATGCCAGAGGGGTATGCAATGCATTGCGTATCCCTCTGGCATTCAAAGGGTTAAATGGTGCCTTGAATGCTAGGAAAGCCTGCAATGCATTGCAAAACAGAGACCTCATTAGAATTCAGTGGGTTAAAAATCCCCAGTTTAACACTCTGTGTGCCACAGTGGTGTGTGCAATGTATTGCACACCCGTGTGGCATTCAAAGGGTTACGGATTGGGGAATATCTGGTGCAGTCTGGGTGTTCTAGAACTGCATCTCTGTATCTCACTGAACGCTGCCCACTGTGTGTGGGGACAGAGATGCACATCTTCATAGGGAATCCCATTATCTCCTCTCAGGACTGTTAGTCGTGAGCCTTTATCAGTATAATGATCCTAGTGATTATGTAATATAGATTATGTTCATTTTAAAGCAGAAGTAACACCTAATAAGCACCCACTTACCTCACTACGGCCACAAAATCTTATTGGCACCTATAAATTTTGCTCTTGTACCTTTTGCTCAAGAGATAATGTCTTCAACCAATCACAGTAACATAGTCGGTGAGGCTGAAAAAGACCCGTGTCCATCAAGTCCAGCCCATGTCAAAAACCCCTGTTGATCCAGAGGAAGGCAAAAAAAAAGAATCAATTGAAGCCATTTCCAATTTAGTCCCAAGTGGGTAAAAGAATTCCTTCCTGACTTCAAATGGCAGTCAGATATTTCCCTGGATCAACATCCTATCTGCACTGAAGCCAACTGGGTAGGTATCTATTGCTTTTTTTTAAAGCAACTACAGTATCTGCAAGCACAGCATCCCGAGGCAAAGAATTCCATAGCTTTACCACATTGTGGATTTTGTGTCCAAAAGAACCTACTTGACCCTTTAAAGGGATAGTATTACTTCAAAATTACTATCCCTCATATTGTAGCCCTTAATAAACTGAGTTAAATGACACCAGCAGCATCTCTCAGACCTTTATGGTTTAAGAGATAGCCACTTTCAAAGTTTCCTCTCCCCTGCTGTCAGCGTTCTGCTGCCAGCAGGAGAGTCTGGTCTCTGAATCAAGAGGAGGCTCTTCAGCAGAGCCGATATCTCGTTATGGAAGGAAAAATTATTAATTGAAACAGTCTTCTACGTGTGCTTGGTAACCAAGCACACATATAAGACTGTTTCAATGAATCATTTTTCCTTCCATAACGAGATATCAGCTCTGTTTAAGAGCCTCCGCCTGTCCCGGGACCGGATTCCCCTGCTGGCAGCAGAACGCTGACAGCAGGGGAGAGGAAACTTTGAAAGTGGCTATCTCTTACACCATAAAGGTCTGAGAGATGCCGCTGGTGTCATTTAACTCAGTTTATTAAGGGCTACAATATGAGGGATAGTAATTTTGAAGTAATACTATCCCTTTAAAGGGATAGTAATACTTCGTTTTAACTTTATTTTATTTTGTAGGCATTAAAAAAACATGAAGAACGATATAAGTCTTATCTCTCAAACCTTTATGGTTTGAGAGATTTTCACAAGCAAAGTTTCCCCTCCCGCCCCTTTTACCTAGTGTAAGCCATCTCTTATCAGATGTGGAATCCAGTCCATAGACCAGACAGATAACAGAAGGGAACAATCTTCTTCCTATGAGAACAATGAAAGCCCTGTCCCCCTTGACAAGTTTTTCAGGTTTTTCCCTTATCTTAATTGAAGATTGTCCCTCTCTGCAATCTACCTGGGTACCTCCCTTCTGATCTGGCTGAGCAGTGTTACATCAGTAAAAGGGGCAGGAGGGGGATACTTTATCATTGAATTACTCTGGAACTACAACTCTGACTGAATTGAAATAACACTCTCCAAAGTCCAAATACTATGATGATTAATTAGAGCTGCTTTTATTATGAAACATTACTATCCCTTTAAGGACAGGAGGAGTGGGCAACGCATTCCAGTGGATTGTCTGCCGGGTTGCCCTTAGCAGTCGTTCTGGGTTTCCCTCTCCTTGAAGGGGCTACAGTGGGGTAGCCGTGCTGGTCCTGCAGAGTAGAGTTCCTAAGAATGGGGGTCAAAGGGGACCCTTTAAAGGGACACTAATGTCTCACAAAAAAAATGTGTTTTGTAGCATTTAAAAAAATAAATTATTTGGCACAAATCCTATCTCTCAAACCTTTATGGTTTAAGAGATATTCGCATGTAAAGTTCCCCCCTCCCTCCCCTTCTCCTGACGTCAGTGTCTAGCTGACAGCAGGAGATCCCGGTCCTGGAACCAGCCGGCGGCTCTTCAGCAGAGCTGAAATCGTGACCTTGGAAAATAATTACTTAATTGGAATAGTCTACAAAGTGGGCCTGGTTTGCAAGCACACTTTGTAGACCGTCCCAATGAAGTAGTTCTTTTCCAGTATCGCTACTGCAGCTCTGCTGAAGAGCCTTCTCATGTCAGCTTTACAGCTGACTTCAGGAGAAGGGAAACTTCACATGCGAATATCTCTCAAACCATAAAGGTTTTAGAGACAGGATTTGTGCCATATAATTTATTTTTTTAAATGCTACAAAACAAGATTTTTTTATGGGACATTACTGTCCCTTCAAACTATTCCTGCAGTAAAAGACACCATGCAGTTCCTTTATTTTGGGGACAGGGAGACATTTTTGTAGTATAAAATACAAAGGAACAAAACAACGTAATTTAATCTTGCCTCTCCGATCTCCAACCAATGGGAATCGGAACAACAACTGACAACACAGGCAATGACCAATCTGGTTGCATTGTATTCATATTTGGATTGCATTACCCGGGCCCAAAAGACTAATTCAATCTTGTCGCACCGGCTCCCCAGGCAATAGGAACCAGAGCGGTAAGATGGGGACAGGTGGCGACCAATGCCAGAACTGTGTACTTGTCAAAGCAACATCATGGACTGCATGGCATTGTTTGACAAGTGGCAACCACTGAGGACGCCTCCAAACTGTCAAATACACATTTACACATTCACATTAGATTTAACATAGAAGGGTAGTTAGCCAATCAGAAAGCTGCCTGCTGTAGGTGGCCAATCACTGAGCCACCTACTTTCAACATGGGCGTCAGGGACTTTAGAATGCCCGGCCATATTTGGGTACTGCAGCCAGGCCTTCCACATACAGGGGTAGACAGTTTATTCTGTTCTTGCTTTTGTACTGTAGTAACGGCTGCGGGTCCCTTACAGTTGAATTTGTGTCCTGTGGTCCTGTTAGCAACTGTTGTGTCTTCCCTCTTGGACATGACATATAGGATGGATTGAAGATGTTATCTCTCCAATCAAGGTGAAGGAAAACAATTCAGAGGGGCCATTAAGATTTTCTGGCCATGGTAAGATGGGGAGGATATTAGGATCAGGTGTTACTTCCACTTTAACTGTGTTCCTCCTTTCTACTTCATGTATTATGTTGTCCGTTATTCTAATAGCTGTAATGGGACACTGGTTTCACAGGACATCTCAGTAGGATCATCACACAGTACAGAACTTGGTAGTAGTCATGTTGTGGGATGTGGCTGATTGGGGATAATGGAAGATTGTAGTCCCCGACAACTGTAGGTTAGGTTGACCACATGTCCCGGGTTGCCCAGGATAGTCTCGTATTTTAAATGCGTGTCCCATGCCTTGGCAGCCCCCTTCTGGGACAATACAAAGTCCTGGAATGAAGACTCCAGAGCACAGAGTTCTAAACATGAAGGAAAACTGCCTATTGTTTAGTACGACAGGAAGTGATGCCTCTGCTGGGCTACAAGAAAATGGCCTCCAGACAGATCTCTAAACACTAAAGAACTGAACCTTCATCCTGACATCAAACAGGAGCTGCACTGGAATTTTGTTGCAGTGCAATGTTAGTTTAAAAGGATATTAATGTCTTCCATCAATTACCTCTCTGAGTCTCCTCTAGTGTAAAACTAACACATTGCTCTATTAAATCATTTATGTAGTTCCAAAGATATTACATTTGCAATCTGGTCCTGGGACCGGACAGATACAGCGAGGGACAAACTTCAGTAAAGTATAAGGGAAAACCCTGCCCCACTTGATGAAGGAGGGCAGGATTTTCCTTTGCTTACTGAAGTTTGTCCCTCGCCACTCTCAGTTTGGACAACAGCTAGAGGCAGTGTGACGTGGCCAGAAGGGGCAGAAGAGGGATCTTTTTACATGTAATATCTTTGGAACTACATCAAAGTAATGATTTAACATAGCGCAATGTGTTAGTTTTACACTAGAGAAGACTCGGAAGACATTACTATCTTTTTAAGGCTCTGGGTGTGATATTACATTTTTGCAGCCCACCACAAGCATATCCTTCTGTCATAGCAGTCAGTTCTTTCTCTGTATTGTTTAGAACTCTGTGGTATGTGAGAGAGCAAGTTAAAGGGATAGTAATACTTCGTTTTATCTTTATTTTATTTTGTAGGCATTAAAAAAACACGAAGAACAATATAAGTCTTATCTCTCAAACCTTTATGGTTTGAGAGATATTCACAAGCAAAGTTTCCCCTCCCGCTCCTTTTACCTACTGTAAGCCATCTCTTCTCAGATGTGGAATGCAGTCCATAGACCAGCCAGATAACAGCAGGGGACAATCTTCTTCCTATGAGAACAATGAAAGCCCTGCCCCCCTTGACACGTTTTTCAGGTTTTTCCCTTATCTTAATTGAAGATTGTCCCTCTCTGCAGTCTACCTGGGCACCTCCCTTCTGATCTGGCTGAGCAGTGTTACATCAGTAAAAGGGGCGGGAGGGGGATACTTTGTCATTGAATTACTCTTGAACTACAACTCTGACATAATTGAAATAACACTCTCCAAAGTCCAAATACTATGATGATTAATTAGAGCTGCTTTTATTATGAAACATTACTATCCCTTTAAGCACAGAGCTGAGGACAAGTACTTTGCTACTCTTGTCTCCACAGTGTCAATGAATGGCAGAATGGAAATGTGATCACCCTACTGGAGGTCCAACAGTTGACTACCCCTGCTTTAACTCTTGGATGCTAGGTGTTACGGTTTTCAGACACTTCAGACAAAGGGTATGGTAGAACGCAGTTTTATTCAAAACAATTAATGAACAATATCGCCCTCTACAGGCACACAGTATAAACAAGAAACAAGTGTCTAGACCCTTACAGACCAGTATACTGAAAACAGACAGAGTACAAAACATGTACAGGAAATATATACTAGGACTGGTAACCCAGAGAGGAGCACACAATCGTAAACTCAGTCCTCATCAGTCTTTGTTGTGGTGTAGGCACGCCCAAGGTGTAGCTGAAGCTTGTATAAGTATGAGGAGTCAATAAAGTCTGCAGAAGAGCACTCGACTTGCACGGCAGAACTGACCCAGAACGCTAGAGCAATAATGGATAGCCCCCACGGGCGTAACAAATGCCACCAGTATTTGGGAACTGTGAGTCGTTAGCCCCCACGGGCGTAACCGGAGACTACAAGTTGCAAGAGCAAGGCACGTTAGCCCCCACGGGCGTATAACGGAGACTGCAAGCTGCAAGTATAAGGATCAAGCCCCCTCGGGCGTAAACGGAAGCCAATACCTAGTGACAGGTTCCTCACGGGTGTATAACGACTCCACCAGTGCAAGTGCGTGGGCAAGATGACCAACGGTACGGTACCGGAACAACTACCCTGCATAGATGGACTATGAGCCGCCGTCTCTCAGGCCCAAGCGGCCGGCTCAGCAGTAGTAGCGTAGCACTGAAAGGGTTAACTAAGCACTTGGTAGGAGGTGAGGCACAGTAAGGAATCAGCTCAGCAATCGGAATTGCCCTGATAATATCGCTCTGCAAGCTTAAGGAGACTCAGCAGTAGTATAGCTCAGTAGCGTTTGACAGTGAACAGTGACTCAAGGGTTAAGGCCAGTCTCGAGCACGAGCGCGACTCCAGGAGTAAGAATGTCGCCCAGTAGTCAGCAGCAGGAACGTAGATAGACTGGAACCGGGAACTGTGGAGAATCGTAGACACGCCGGATCAGCAACAAGCAGGAACGTCAGCCAGGCCGGGTCGGATACCAGAGTGGGTTCGTAGACAAGCCGGATCAGCAACAAGCAGGAACGTCAGCCAGGCCGGGTCGGATACCAGAGCGGGTTCGTAGACAAGCCGGATCAGCAACGGGCAGGAACACAGGAGAGTATCAAGCAGGCCAAGTCAGTACACGGGAAATCAGGAACGCAGAGAACAGCAGCAAGGCTCAGGAACACCATGGGTATCCAGTTGTCATTTTCTTCTATCATCCCCAGACCAATGGAGCCGCTGAACGTGCCAATCAAGGACTAGAACAGTTCTTGCGCTGTTTTGTAACCGATCATCATGACAATTGGGCCGACCTGTTGCCTTGGGCGGAGTTTGCCAGGAATCGTGCAGTTAATTCATCGTCCAGGAGTTCCCCATTTCTCATTAATTATGGGTTCCAGCCCTGTCTACTCCCGGACTCATTCCAGGCACAACAGATTCCAGCTCTGGATGAACATATCGAGCAGCTTCGTTCCACTTGGGCACAGGTGCAGAGGACAGCTCAGCCAATCAGGGAGCAGCACAGCAAAGAGTGACACACAGGATCACGGGGACCGTGATACTAGGCAAGTCTTCCATGCATTGAAGACATCTCTACCATCCAAGAGCTTGCCATAGTATCGATATCAAATGCGCGTGAACTTTACTTATTACCAATAACAAGAATGAATTATAGATCAGGTAACAAATAAAAGCTTTTTTGTATCTAATATTATTATTACTATGTGTCTCTTAAGAGCATACACATAGAAGTTGTTCAGTATGAAATGTTTCTGATTTCCATACATATAATGACACCCCAGACTTGTGCCACTGTCCACATCAGAACTCAGGACTGGCTAGCGCCCATACAGTCCTACTTGCTAGGCACTGGAGAGTGAGTGACCAATCCAAAGATGGCATACCACTCAGGAGATCCAAATGGTCCAGCATGACGGTATGGAAAAGCAACCAGTCAGAAGGCTGCCTTCAATCTTCCATTCCCAATGGTATAGGTCTCCCTCCCAGCATCTGTATAGTAGACGATCTTTGAAGAGTCTACACGTGCCTCTAGAATAGATTATCCAGAAGTACCTGCAGACTGGCTGGCACCCATGGGCACATAGGGCCCTTTTGTATAGGCCATTATCTTTGTTTAACCCATAAGGTGCAGAGAAATGCGCAAGAGTTGGCCTTTTTTGTGTAGTTGTCTAGTTTTATCGCTTTTAACAAATCTATTGTTGCACTACAACTTCGTGGAGAACAGTTGTTTGATTCCTGTGAATGTAAAATTCCGGAAGGTAGAGTGGTCAGTCTCTCCGTGAGCTTGGATGACAGCTGATTGGGAGTAGTCCCATCCTGACCACAACATGTGAGTAGATTACAGCTTCTGCTTATTGAAAATGAACCATTGTTCAGGATCACACTACTGGGTGCCTTTTTATTTTCCTTCCTCCTCTCTCTCCAATTTCTACTTTGTATTTTGTATGCCATTGGGGAGAGCAGTTTTAGAAGTAACAACACCAGTGAACTTGTTTATGTTGTGTCTGATGCAGTGAAAATATCCAGGGAGTATTTATGTGCTGCGACTCCCATATGTTAGATCTCAGCAAATTTTTGTGAGTTTTTAATATCAGGAGTTACACAATCCCACCCAGGTACTAAACCACACAAATACAATATTACTACTGGTACTGTACTTCATTGTGTAAAGGGACTAGGCCTGTTACTTGGGGCCTGTATTGAAGGGCCAGAGGCATTTGTAAATTCCTTAACTCTATGGACCAAAGGACTGAATTCACGGGGGCCAGCTGGCCACAGGAAGATTGCCACCACTGGTTTGAAAGGTTGGCAGCCCCTGGATTGGCTGGGAGAATGTGTGCTACCCTTCCCTGTTAAAGTGCTGTTCATGTTATGCATTAGACAGGTAGGCATCCTCCTGATTGCTTGTCTGTCTTCTGTGGGGAAACTAGGTCAATACAGTTCGAGGGAATGTTGATAAGTAATATCATGTTCGACCAGTAGGTGTCTCCCTGCACAGTACATAGTGTTGAAAGTTTTCAGTGCATTATGTTACTGGGCAGGTAGGCGCTCTTCTGATTGGTCACCACAATTCCCTCTAGTTATCTCTCCAGTTCCCATTGGTTGGGGAACTGGAGTGACGTGATTGAGTTATTTGTCAGACCTGGGTAATTCAGTCTCCTATGGAGAACAATGACCCGGGTCCTAATTGGTTGCTTGTCTCTTGTCGTTCCGATTCCTATTGGTTGAGAATTGGAGCAGCAAGACTGAATTATGTAGAAATACTTTTACTATGTTCAGTTCCTATGTCCTATGTTTATTCCTCATTGTGCCCATTGTATCATGTTGCCACCTCACCATTGTCCCTTTGTATAGTCTGTGTACACTCCTATTGTTTCATTGTACTGAGTTTCTGTATAAAATATCCCCTGTTCCACAATAAAGTTGAGTTTGTTCTGGAAATAGAAGTGCATCCTGTCCTTTTGACACCCATTCTTGGATGATGTTATGCGGAGTTACTGGCATGGCTACCCCCTTGTAGCTGAACTCAGGAGGGAGAAACACGGCACCAGGCCCAGACTGGCCATCGGGCATACCGGGCATTTGCCCGATGGGCCGGTCCGGGCGTTTAAAAAAAAATAAAAATTAATAATTAAAACGAGTTTGGGCCGTCTTTCACTTTCTGAAAGACGGCCACCTCTTTACAAGTTTCCTGGTGGGTGGGCAATCAACATACGGTGCACCGCACGTGATTATAAGCTCCTCCCCCCCATGGGCTGCTCAAAAAATAAAAATGGGCTGCTCAGCCTTAAATGGCCGGGCCTATTTTTTGTCCCAGTCCGGGCCTGCTCGGCACGACAGCCCAAGACAGCACAGTGTCTTGGTTATCCGTTACAAATATGTTGAACCATACGCTGTCACGGACTCTAAGAACGAGAACTGGACCAGTACTGTAGGTAACTCAATCTTTATTTAGATACACAACATACAGAAAGATTCAGCAACAGCAAGTACACAATACAATATAGATAACGTCAGGAAGGATAGTGCTGCTGTAGTGGTACCAAACTGAACCCCAGAAGGCAAGCAGGAGATTAGCCACCTCAGGTCCGCACCTGTACAGACAACATTCGTGAGTAAGGCTAACTGCGCTACAGGTCCGCACCTGAACGCACCAGTGAACGGATGGAAGCAAGGAGAAGTCTGCCAGAGCCACTGGGAGCACCCAACAGGTTATCCACTGAAGCATTGGTATGCTGGGGGCGCAGTGGACAACCCCAGGTAACCCCAAAGTGGGTAGTCAGACAAGCCGGAACATACACGGAGCAAATCGTAAACCAGAGCTGCAGGTTTGCACCAGATTGGTTATCGGACTAGCCAGGGTCATACACAGAGCGGGTAGTCAGACTGAGCCACAGGTCAGCACCAGAACGGATAGTCAGCCAGGCCAAAAGGTCATACACAGAGGAGGAAGTCTACCAGAGCCGCAGGTCCACACCAGAAGGAATGTCAGCCTAAGCTGGGGTCATACACAAAGCGGGTAGTCAGACAAACCAAAGGTCGGCACCAGAACGGGTAGTCAGACAAACCAGGTAATGCACAAACTCAAACCAACTGCACTGGACACCACGAAACGGCGACTGAGCATAGTGTGCAGGCAGAATTTGAGCTTTAGGAACCAGGAAGAGGAGGAGTCAGCAAATGTGTTATTGTCCCTTTAAATGGAGAGTACGTCCATGCCCTTGGACGTGGGCCCACTAGCTGTCACAGACCTGCTTCGGGACCCAGCGCCTAGGAAGCAACCGAGCCGCCAACCCCATGCGGCTGGAGCCGCCAAACAGCAGTGCGGCTGAAGTCGCCGGGTCACACTACGGCTGGAGTCGATGGAGGAAGCCGCGGTCAGCTCAAGCAGCCGCCGCACCGGTACGCTAACATACACATACAGAAAGCAATGATAGGAGACCTGGACTTGATGGTTATTTGCAGGCCTGCAGTGGGCATGGCCTAAGCAGGGTGATTAACCAGCAGTGAGATGCATTACTAGACTCTGTGGGCAGAGCCGTTATTTGTGCTGGGATCTCCACGGTGCAGCTGGTCTTCTCCAGAACTGCTGTTTTAATGTGTGCATAATGCTCCAGGTGGCCTGTGTATAAAGACATACAGGAGGATTTTATCCCATAGGGGATAAATGAAAATTCCCACTGGGACTTTTAACCCCTTCAATGCTAGAGATCTCTCTAGCTTTCAAAGACTTAAAGGGTTAGTAATATCCCTTTTTCAAGCCGTTCGACAAGTCTTCTGTATATTATAAGTAACAGATTGTGCTGTGTCTAATACCTTACTTGTGTGTAGTTCAAGTTATGAAGCGATAAAGATCCCCCGCCTGCCCCTTTCTGGCCGCCTCCCACAAAATCTGAAATCTGGTCGTGGGACAAACTTCAGTCAGTAAGCATAAGGAAAATCCTGCCCCCCCCCCTTGATGAAGGAGGACAGTATTTCTCTTTGCTTACTGAAGTTTGTCCCTTGCTGCAGCTGTCCTCACCAGCCTGCATCTTCTGTGTTGTGGGGCCAGAAGGGGAGGGCGGGAGATCTTTATCGTTTCATAACTTTTGCACTACACAGAATTAAGGTCTTACACATAGCTCATTCTGTTACTTTTAATATACAGAAGACTCAGTGAACGACTTTTAAAGATACATTACTATCCCTTTAAGATCCCCATTTAAGTCAATGGGAATTTTGAAAATGATTATTTCACCCATGTGATTCAGATGGTTTGCCTCCGAACTGCCCCATTATATCAGCCTTAATGTCCAGGTGACACAGTCATATGCTGGTCAGTGGTGACAGGTCTATTTATTGGCAGCAGACAGTGTCCAGAGGTGACACGCTTGTATAATGGCAAGCGACATTGGCTAGAGGTGACAGGCTTACATAGTGGCTGGTGAAATTGTCCAGGGTCACGCAGTCACTCCAGACTGCCTTTCAAAGGTGATCCAGGCTGACCCCAGCCCAATACACCGTATCCAGACACAACAGCACCTGTCACAGATCACATGTCCCCCCTGGGACAGCAGCCTGTCACTGGATGACTTTGGAATAACAACACTGACAAGTACAGATACAGTAAAAATGAATATCTTTATTGAGAAATAGAACAGCATGAAATAGATAGTACTTCTACCCTCACTGGACCAGGTGTAAGGACAGTGACTGGGCACTTCCCCAGCCCTCACTAGGCAGGTTAGGATTAAGCACAGGATCACCCAACTGAAAGGAGGTAAATACCACTCTGAATGAATATACTAGTAGCAGTGATGGTAGTAGCTACTAGTACAGGAACAGCTGTAAAGCTCCTGGGAACAGAGGGAAATTCCCTAAATATGTTAGGATGGTTGAGCTCAGAGACAGAACTCCTTAGAATGCTAGGGTAAACCAGCAGGCAGCGGTGAATAGGAATCCCTAGAACTCTAGGGTAACCAAACAGGCAGTGGTGACTGAGATTCCCTAGGATGCTAGGGTAACTGAACAGGCAGTGGTGACTGTGACTCCCTAGAACGCTAGGGTAACTGAACCAGAAGTGGAGACTGAGATTCCCTAGAACACTAGGGTAGCCGAACAGGCAGCGGTGACCGTGAGGCCTTAGCACGCTAGGGTACCCAATGGCGCAGAGCGGAGAAAGCGAGAATGCCAGTAGAATGGACTGACACAGACAGAGCGCCGCTTGAATGCAGGAGCGCAAGCGGAGATGGTAGGCCACAGGTATAGAGGATCAAAGTCAGCAGGAGCCGGGTCAGTACAGAGCGGGTAGTAGGCCAAAGCCAGGGGTCAAACCGGAGTGGGTAGTCATCCAGAGCCAGGAGTCAAACCGGAGCGGGTAGTCAGCCAGAGCCAGGAGTCAAACCGAGAGCGGGTAGTCAGTCAGAGCCAGGACTCAAACCGGTGTGGGTAGTCAGCCAGAGCCAGGCGTCAAACCGAGTGGGTAAGCAGTCAGGGATCAAACAGAGCCAAAGTCAGAACGAGCCAGGAGTCATACACAGAAATCGAGCATCAGAATCACAAGAGCTATAGCGCACAGGTACACCACGAAAGGGCAAGGAGTAAAGGCAGGCTGAGGCCTTTAAGGCCTAGCATGTAGGCGGAGACTCACTCTGGCAATTAACGGCTGCCAATAAGAATAGCGACTGTGCTTCAGCAGGACAACCAGGAAGTAATGCAATGGCGCCTGTATGCACAGTCGCCGGAGGCAATCACGAGCACCGTGATACAGCCTCACATCCATCCTATTACAGGCTGTCATACAGAAGGGGACGGAGCTGGGTGTTTGGGGGGGGCAGCAGCTGCAGAGCAGAGCAAGATTCAGTATTGTACATTAAACCCCACAAACCATCGGCTTCCCGTTGGGATTAAGTACACAGGGTCATTCCTACTTGCCATCATTAAAAAAAACTATTTTCAGTGATGCTTCTACAATTGACATTAACACATTACAGAGCGTCACCAGTGTCCTGCAGTACTGTGTCACACCAGCAGAAAACCTTCTACAACAGATTTAAACCTGCAAATCACAATAGAAATATTACACCTAAATACTACAGAGGGGTACTGTTAATTTGGGGAAACTCAATACCTATAAATATTTTAATGATATAGATTCACACCTCCTAAGTGCCCCTCTTTAGGAGATATTAGGGGGTATATACCTTCCAAGTGTCCCTCTTTAAAAGGTGAAAGATTTATTCGATCTGAAGACAAACCAGAGTATCAAGTGTCCCTCTTTAGGAGTTATTAGGGGTAAATCCCTCCCAAGTGCCCCTCTTTAGGAGTTATTAGGGGTAAATCCCTCCCAAGTGCCCCTCTTTAGGAGTTATTAGGGCTATATACCTTCCAAGTATCCCTCTTTAGGAGATATTAGGGGTGTATGCTTTCCAAGTGCCCCTCTTTGAGACCCAAAAATCCCTTTTTCCCACCCTGGTGTCCCTGTGTTTAGGAGATCAAACTGGTGGTGTGTATATAAGTGAATCACATTGCTCCACAGCAAAAATAAAAAAAACCTCACAGTAATGTTTGTTTAGATGTCAGTATACACGTTTATATTCACAGTAATGTTTGTTTAGACGTCAGTATACACATTTATACTCACAGTAATGTTTGTTTAGACGTCAGTATACATGTTTATACTCACAGTAATGTTTGTTTAGACGTCAGTATACACGTTTATATTCACAGTAATGTTTGTTCAGACGTCAGTATACACGTTTATACTCACAGTAATGTTTGTTTAGACGTCAGTATACACGTTTATACTCACAGTAATGTTTGTTTAGACGTCAGTATACACGTTTATATTCACAGTAATGTTTGTTTAGATGTCAGTATACACGTTTATATTCACAGTAATGTTTGTTTAGATGTTTATACTCACAGTAATGTTTGTTTAGACATCAGTATTGTCACAGGAACCACTGGGCCTGGACTGGAAGCGGCCATTTGGCCATACAGAATCATGGGCCAAACTACAAAATGGAGAAGGGTGTCAGCCAGACTCCAGGGTGGCACTAGGCCAGAGACCCTATTATGTATTGGGGGTGGGGCAGTGACTACCTGGGACAGTATCTGGAGACTGGGAGTCAAATGTCCTCTTGCCTCACCCATTGTGTGCTGTGTTATTGTTTAAATGCAAAGTAGGTTTCCTGGGGTTATGTGGTTCCATTTGTTGGTTTGTGAAACTGATTGTATTATGTCAGTCACTGATGTAATTACCTGAGCAGACCTGATAGAGGGCTGTGTGTTTTGTATTCTATTGTGTGTTAATGTATTTAAGTCTCAGCAAGACTGGTGGTGTTGTGAATCTTATTTGCTATTGGTTGACTGTGATCACAAACCTGTATATAAACCTTGTTTGTGTCCAAATAAAGTAGTTCTTGTTTTAACCTACACAAGTGTTGTCTGGTGAGGTTAAGCTGCTGGTATGCTGGGAGAGTTCTTGTTATCCTGACACTAGTCCTGCCTGGCGATTGGGATACCTTGGGAGAAGCTGGTGGAGTTTTCCTGTTCCAGAGCGAGGGAAGCGGCGACTAACGGAGTCACCCAAGGCTGGGTGGCAGCGGTATCCGTTACATTGGTTGGCAGCGGTGGGATGCTTCCCAGTTGGTTTTTGGAACATACAAGTCAGCACCACCAAGATCGTTTCGCCTGAAACTGATAAAGCCAAGGAATGAAACTGAGACCAGTATCCAGGGGGAGATATAGCCGCTGGCTTGACCCCGGTCTCAGCAGCGCAGAGAGCAGAGGATGGAGCAACAGCAAAACTGAGACCAGCATCCAGGGGGAGATATAGCCACCTGGCTTGACCCCGGTCTTAGCAACACTGAAACCAGCATCCAGGGGGAGATATAGCCGCAGGGCTTGACCCCAGGTTTCAGCAACAGTTCATGGGAGACCGATGAAGCAGCTCTCCACCAGCAGGCGCCAAGCGGTCAGACACGGAGATGGAGGCTATGCTTTGCCAAGCCCTATCCGGCTATGAACAACAGCGGGCCACACTGGAGGCAGAGGGACACTCCTTCTCCTCCGAGGGCTTCATCCCTTATGCAGAGAGGCATGAGAGCGAGACACAGCAGTGGAGCCCCTGCATCCTTGGGCCAAGTTCGGACCCCCAGACAAGCGAGGTACTGGCATCCTGGATCGGAGATGTCATTTGCCTGGATCTCCAGTATGGGGCTTTCTGCGACAGGACCGGATTTGAGTGGTTCGGGTTCCCCAAAACTCCTCTCCCGTGCAGCAGTTTCGCCTACAGGGGTCCCAGCTCGTTGTGGCATGCCAGGGCTGAGGAGCCGGACTTTGGCAGTCGCAGGGAAAGCCGGTTCTGGGAGATCCGCGACAGGCGAGCCATGCAGCTGGGGGTGTCAGAAATACCCGAGGTATGGAGAGAGCTGGAGGATCTTGTAACCCAGGAGTGGGGACTGGAGATGGAGTGTAGGGATCTCCAGGAAGAGGTGGCTCACACCTATCCCCCACAGCAGCGTTGTATGGACGTGGAAGGTGCAGTGGATGAGAATGCGGTCGCCACAAGCACCTTGTCCGTGGAAGAGGGGGCTCTTCCTGAGGCTGACTTCAGCGACCTGTTATGGTCTAGTCAGCGGGTAGCAGGCGAAGCTGCGGCCACCGCTAACCCGTTTGGTATGGATGTCCCCACAGCAGAGAGGTGCTGTATTTTGGGGGTGGATGCGGTGGGCATCACTCCCCAGCGGCTGTTTGTGTTACAGGGAGAGGAGGTAGCTGACCTCTCTCCCCAGCGGCAGATGGCTTGTGAGTGGACCCTTCCTGAGGCTGACCCCAGCGACCTGTTATGGTCTAGTCAGCGGGTAGCAGGTGAGACTACGGCCGCCGCTACCCCTTCACTTAAGACTGTTTCAGCGGTAAGGAGCTGGGTTCTAGGAGGGGATGCAGTTGACGTCACTCCTCAGCGGCTGACGGAGGTACAGGGAGCGGAGGTAGTTGATCTCTCTCCCCAGCTGCAGATTTGTATGGGCACTGAGGGTGCCATGGATGAGACTGCGGCCGCCACGGGCACCCTGCAAGCAGAAGAGTGGACACCTCCCTTCTGATCTGGCTGTACGGGGGGGGGGGGGGGGAACTTTGCTTGTGAAAATCTCTCAAACCATAAAGGTTTGAGAGATAAGACTTATATCGTTCTTCATGTTTTTTTAATGCCTACAAAATAAAGTAAAGATAAAACAAAGTATTACTATCCCTTTAAAACAACACTTCTTAAAGGGGAATTACAACTACTGTACACTTACTTGCACATTAGGCCTGGGTCACTCAAACTTGTCCTTGAGCAACCCACCCCCAACATTGTATGATTTCAGAATTTCCTCAGTTAAACACAAGTGAACACCATTAACTCAAGAAGATCCTTCAGAAATATTGAACCACTGACTGATTCACCTTTGAGGAGATCCTGACCACCTGCACTGTTTGTGGGGGGGGGGCTGAGGGCAGGTTTGAGCTTCCCTGCATTGCACTATTGTAGCATTTACAGATTCTTCCAGTGAATCAAGTAAGATGGAAAAATCCAAATAACTATCTCTCACCTGTCACTGTATTAGATAACGGTGCGTGTGTCCATTTTTTTTTTTCTTGTTTACATTTCTGAAAACGCTGCCCAAGTAAGCGCTCATGCATTACACTACGGGACATTATCAACATATAAGGCAGCAAAAAACAAAACCCAAAAAGCAGACTAACCCTTTGAGTGCCAGAGGGGTATGCAACACACTGTGAAGTAATGACATCTGGCATTCAAAGAGCTAATCTCAAGCTATTTCTGGATGAGCGCAGTGTGGAGAATTGAGGAAAAAGTAGAAAAAAGGCAAATCTGTGTTCTTCTCTTATATAAAACCATATAAATGTGGACAAGGTCAACAAACAAGATAGGTGGGTGAAGGTACCTGACTGACATATTTTGTGCTCAAAACAGCTTACTCATACGCTTAACAGGCACACTTACATAGCATGCCTCCATATTCCCACCCCCTGAAAGCCGCTCCATGCCAGTCGCCAGAAACCAAGATGGAAGTTGTCACTGGTTACAACATTATCATTAACTGGTTAGTCTGCATAGGGCTGCGGCTTAAAGGAGCAGTCAACTTTTTTAAATAAAAAATAAGCATAGCTGGAAATTCTCTGAGTTTGACCCTGAGAGTCAGGGTTTTGACCCAAATCTCAGGGTGAAGGGCCAAATTCTCTGGGTGAGAGAACCAAGCATTAAAGAGATTGTAAAGTCCTGAAAAAAGTATAAGCAAAATGATAGGTACAATAAAAAAGACTTAATGCCCTTATTCCAATCTCTCAAACCTTTATGGTTTGAGAGATATAGGAAAATAAAGACCTCCTCTCCCTCCCCTTTCTGCCTTGACAAGCTGTAAAGCTGTCAGAAGCAGAATCTGGTCGCGCGACCAGATGCGGCTCTTCAGGAACTCCGACATAGCGATATCTAAAAATAAATACTTAATTGGAATGGTCTACAACATGTGCTTGCAAACCAGGCACACGTTGTAGTCATACCTGGGAACTCTCCGGATTTCCCCCGGAGACTCCGGTTTCGACAGAGCTTTACCGGGTCTCCGAGGCAGATTCCTCTGGATGTGGGGAGTTTCTATTGAAACTCTGCCACATCTGCTTTTTCTCCCGGTGTTCCTCCTTCCCCAGCTTTCTGTGTGTCACCTTTAAGCCCTGCCCCCCAACTCGCGTCAAGCCCCACCCCTTTTTGACGCAATTTGAGTCATTATTTTTAGCCCCTGCTGAACCAGAGGACCCCCCTCTGGGCAGACCTCAATTAGAAGTTCCCAGGTATGGTTGTAGACCGTTCCGATTAAGTATTTTTCTTTAGATATCGCTGTCTCAGTGCTCCTGAAGAGCCGCCGTTGGGTCCTGGAAACAGGATCTCATATGTCAGCTATACAGCGGACACATGAGAAGGGGGAGGGAGCGGAGAAATTTATTTTCTTATATCTCTCAAACCATAAAGGTTTGAGAGATAGGAATAAAGGCATTAAGTCTTTTTTTATTGCACCTATCATTTCACCTATAGTTTTTTTGGGACATTACAATCCATTTAACTACTATATCTTCTGCACCAAATAATTACTTATTTTGTCCCTAAATTGCTGCAATTTCTACCAGAAAACCAGAAGGATATATCCTGCTTCTCATCATGTGTTCAGGTAGTGAAAACTGTAAAGTTACAGCATGTAAAGGTTACTTGAAGACTGATAAGAACAACTCCTGGTTACAGCAAGCAGGAATATATCACCTGAAATCTACTTTCTGGGAAACTTTAGCATTTAAAATACATCAGGGTCAGCTCAGTTTGAAAGCTCCCAGTTATGTTTATAAGTTTTCAAACCGTCATGACACAATAAAGATGTTACCGTCAGATTTTACAAGCACCTGCAGTCAGTAACGCTCCTCTCCCATATAATGCAACAGAATCAATGTCTGGACACTGGGTGAACTGTAGTTGTGCTTTCTGGACAGCACAGAGCAATGATAATGTCAGTGGCGTAACTAGAAGCCACTGAGCCCTGGTGCAGAAATTGCCGCCGGGCCCGGGCCCCCCCCATCTTCACGTTGCCCCATGTACATCTCCTACCTCCATCTCTTCCGCAGTTCTCAGTTATGCAGAGCGCTGGGAGATGATGTCATCTCCCAGCGCTCTGCATTACTAGAGCACCAGGAGATCAGCTGAGCTGCTGCGGGCAGGGCTGTGGGCGAGTGGTGATGGGTTCGCAGGGGGTGGTCGGGCCCCTTGGAGTGACGGACCCGGTCGCAGGTGCGACCGCTGCAACCCCTATTGTTACGCCACTGGATAATGTAAAATAAATAAGAGTTCAAACTACAATACCAGAAATGGGAATTCACTAATTTCAAACAAAAGGACAAGTACTACATTACTTTTTTAGGGTTTTTGTTCATTAGAAAAAAATGTACTAGTTGTTTAAAATCAGGTCCAACATTTCACATAGGGTGGTGGCTTCCTTAAAGGGTTAGTAATGCCCCAACTTAATTTACAATAGGTTTGTAGAGTCTAAAAAAAAAAATCACATTGCCACAAACCCCATTTCTCTATGGTTTGAGAGATATTGGCAATGAAAGTTCCCCCTTCCCTCCCCTTCTCCTGACTTCAGCGTCTAGCTGACAGCAGGAGATTCCAGTCCGGGGATCAGCCTGCGGCTCTGCAGCAGAGCTAAAATCCCGTTATTGCAAAATAATTATTTCATTGGAAAGGTCTACAAAGTGTGCCTGGTTTGCAAGCACACTTTGTAGATCTTTCCAATGAAGTAATTCTTTGCAATAACGGGATTTCGGATCTGCTGCAGAGCCTCATCATGTTGGCCGACATGGATCCCCTTCTGTCAGCTTTACAGGTGACTTCAAGGGAAGGGGAACTTTCATTGCCAATATCACTCAAACCATAGAGAAATGGGGTTTGTGGCAATGTGATTTATTTTTAGACTCTACAGATCATGTTGGGGCATTACTAACACTTTAATTTGCCTGCATGTTCTGATTTTAGTTACACAAAGCAGGTAAAATAAATGTGTTTAGGGCTAGTAGCATATATTTATTTTCTAAATTTAATGGAGATGCTGTATATTTTACTAGAGGTTACAGGTACTTTAAGGATAACATGTCACATTTACAAATCACCCCCTCTGTGGGGGGCTCCTTCTAGAAAGGGTTTCAATAATTATGTCTGTCAATTTATTCCACCCTTTGGTGGAAATTGATGGGTTTTAGTAGTCTAATAGGATGGAGAGGGGTGATTTTCTGAATGTGGGTGTAATTGAAGGGACAGTAATGTCCCAGAAAAAATATTTATCATTTTGTAGTGCTTAAAAAGTTCAATTGAATGCAAAAAACCCTATCTCTCAAACCACTATGGTTTGCGAGATATAGTCATTCAACGTTCTCCCCTCCCTCCACTTTCCCTGAAGTCACCGCTGTGCTGACTGCAGGGAAATCCTCTCCGGGGACCAACTAGCAGCTCTGCAGCAGAGCCGCAATCACGTTATTTAAAAAGAATGACTTCGTTGGAAAGGTCTACAAAGTGTTCCTGGTTTGCAAGCTCAATTTTTATACCATTCCAATTAAGTAATTTGTTTTAACTAACACGATTGCGGCTCTGCTGAAGAGCCTCCTCGTGTCAGCCGACACGGATCTCCTGCTGTCGGCAGGAAACATCAAACTTTGAATGCAGCTATCTCTCAATATCACTGCTTGAACTCCCATAAGACAAGCAGGATGTCTCCCTATTCTGCTTTAGTACAAATGTCATAAATTTAGAAACTAACATACCTCCCAAGGGTCCCTCTTTAGGAGGGATAGTACCTCTTTTTGACATAAATCCCTCTGTCCTTCTTTCACACCCTGGTGTCCCTCTTTTTTATGAGATCAGACTGTGTGGTGTGTATATAAGTGTATCACCCTGGTGTCCCTGTGTTTAGGAGATCAGACTGTGTGGTGTGTATATAAGTGTATCACCCTGGTGTCCCTGTGTTTAGGAGATCAGACTGTGTGGTGTGTATATAAGTGTATCACCCTGGTGTCCCTGTGTTTAGGAGATCAGACTGTGTGGTGTGTATATAAGTGTATCATCCTGGTGTCCCTGTGTTTAGGAAATCAGACTGTGTGGGGTGTATAGAAGTGTATCATCCTGGTGTCTCTGTGTTTAGGAGATCAGACTGTGTGGTGTGTATATAAGGGTATCATCCTGGTGTCCCTGTGTTTAGGAAATCAGACTGTGTGGGGTGTATAGAAGTGTATCACCCTGGTGTCCCTGTGTTTAGGAGATCAGACTGTGTGGAGTGTATATAAGTGTATCCCCCTGGTGTCCCTGTGTTTAGGAGATCAGACTGTGTGGTGTGTATATAAATGTATAACCCCGGTGTCCCTGTGTTTAGGAGATCAGACTGTGTGGTGTGTGTATAGAAGTGTATCACCCTGGTGTATCTGTGTTTAGGAGATCAGACTGTGTGGTGTGTATAGAAGTGTATCACCCTGGTATCCCTGTGTTTAGGAGATCAGACTGTGTGGTGTGTATAGAAGTGCATCACCCTGGTGTCCCTGTGTTTAGGAGATCAGACTGTGTGGTGTGTATATGTGTGTATCACCCTGGTGTCCCTGTGTTTAGGAGATCAGACTGTGTGGTGTGTATATAAGTGTATCATCCTGGTGTCTCGGTGTTTAGGAGATCAGACTGTGTGGTGTGTATATAAGTGTATCATCCTGGTTTCCCTGTGTTTAAGAAATCAGACTGTGTGGGGTGTATATAAGTGTATCACCCTGGTGTCCCTGTGTTTAGGAAATCAGACTGTGTCAGGGTGTATAGAAGTGTATCACCCTGGTGTCCCTGTGTTTAGGAGATCAGACTGTGTGGTGTGTATATAAGTGTATCACCCCGGTGTCCCTGTGTTTAGGAGATAAGACTGTGTGGTGTGTATATAAGTGTATCACCCTGGTGTCCCTGTGTTTAGGTGATCAGACTGTGTGGTGTGTACAGAAGTGTATCACCCTGGTGTCCCTGTGTTTAGGTGATCAGACTGTGTGGTGTGTATATGTGTATCACCCTGGTGTCCCTGTGTTTAGGAGATCAGACTGGTGGTGTGTGTATAAGTGTATCACCCTGGTGTCCCTGTGTTTAGGAGATCAGACTGTGTGGTGTGTATATAAGCGTATCACCCTGGTGTCCCTGTGTTTAGGAGATCAGACTGTGTGGTGTGTATAGAAGTGTATCACCCTGGTGTACCTGTGTTTAGGAGATCAGACTGTGTAATGTGTATATAAGTGTATCACCCTGGTGTCCCTGTGTTTAGGAGATCAGACTGTGTGGTGTGTATATAAGTGTATCACCCTGGTGTCCCTGTGTTTAGGAGATCAGACTGTGTGGTGTGTATATAAGTGTATCACCCTGGTATCCCTGTGTGTAAGAGATCAGTCTGTGTGGTGTGTATATAAGTGTATCACCCTGGTGTCCCTGTGTTTAGGAGATCAGTCTGTGTGGTGTGTATAGAAGTGTATCACCCTGGTGTACCTGTGTTTAGGAGATCAGACTGTGTGATGTGTATATAAGTGTATCACCCTGGTGTCCCTGTGTTTAGGAGATCAGACTGTCTGGTGTGTATAGAAGTGTATCACCCTGGTGTCCCTGTGTTTAGGAGATCAGACGGTGTGATGTGTATATAAGTGTATCACCCTGGTGTCCCTGTGTTTAGGAGATCAGACTGTGTGGTGTGTACATAAACACATCAAATTGCTCCACAGCAACAAAACTCACATTCATGTTTGTTTAAACGTCAGTCTAGAAGTCTATGGTCTGTGTAAATAAAATACTTTGATCTTCCTCTAAATCAGTTACACTGTGGAGGAATGGATAAGTCACTAAATAGCAAAGACGTAGTTAATCGGTACAGATAATATAGTAGGCAACACTGGACTGTCTCACCTTGAGACTAGGGTCAGAATCCTGAGGGGTCAACACCATAGCATTACCATGTAGACATGTGATGGAACAAAACTCTACTAAAATTAAATTGCCTAATTAAATCCTCTAAAAGTATTAACATAATTGAAAAATACACAAGCCTTCGAAAAAGATAAAATTGCCCAGTATAGGAAGAACGCATCGTACCCTGTCTTAAACCAATTTCTCCTACCAAATACATGGCTAGCACCACCCATAATAGGCGACACTTCTGATAACTCGTCTGTGAACGTTTGGCGCAAGGACATCTGCGTCATCAGTTGCCATGTTAGGTTTCAGCCAATCAGCAGTGCATATGACATCACCGCTTTGTAAACGGGAGAGAGAGAGAAAAAAAATAGACTGCGCAGCAACAAAGCTTTGACGCGAGAGCGACCCCGCCCCTCGGAGTGTCTGAGGTGAAAGGGGCGTGTCCAGCGACCCGCGTATATAAATAGTGGCAGTAGGCGGGGCCTCGCAGTCTGGGGGCTCCTCAGGAGATATACGGGTTCGGTGAAGATTTTGGTGCTGTGACCGGAGCGGTTGTAGGGTTGGCACCATGAGTTCGGGAACCCCGTACATCGGCAGCAAGATTAGCCTGATCTCCAAGGCCCAGATCCGCTATGAGGGTATCCTGTACACCATCGATACCGAGAACTCCACCGTGGCCTTGGCCAAAGGTGCGCCCCGGGGTTAGCAGGGCACCGCTTGTTTGGGGAGGAGGGGGTTTGATTCTGAATTTCAAATTTATAGGTCAGGTGGTCTGTGTATATCTGGCTGCTGCCCCCTGCAGGTGGGGGTGTTTTTTGTGTTTTTAAAGTCCACGGCACCTCACCCCCAAGAGGCTATATCCAAACCTGGGGGCCTTATATACTTCCGGGTACAAGCTGCCCGTCTATTGGATGGGAATCTGAGGCTGTCTGCTGTGCAGTGCTTGATGGGAGTTGTAGTTCCTTACAGCTGGAGGGCCACAGGGTGCCTACCTCTGCTGTTTTGGTGGAGGGGCAGTATTCCTTTCTGTCATCTACTGGTGATTGGGAAGTAGGATGGCTGGTATGCTTGTGGGGTAGGATGGTACTATTGTTTTATGCCCCCTGCTGGTGGTTGAGTAGTAGGGCTGTGTATCAAACCTACAGTTCTGGGGTGATAGGATTTTAATCTATTGTCCTGCCCACTGCTGGCTGTTAGGGTTGTGTACCCCACTCACCAGTCAATGGTGGGATGGTAGTATTGTTTTGGTTAGTAGGGCTGTGCAGTGGCTAGGCTTTGTACTGACAACCTAGTTGTAGAGTGAGATAAGGCTTCATCTGAGTAGTACTGTCTGCTCCTACTAGGTTATGGCTTATATGTGGAGTTTGCCCCTTATTGGGGGGAGAGTATTCCTATCTTGCACATCCCCTACTAGGTATGGGACCGACTTCCACAACTGGCACGAAAGCTCGCAGAAGCCAGCATTTAATTAAATGAAGTAATGGTACATAAACTGTCCTGCTTATCATAGCTAGAAAAGCTTAATGGCCCCATATGACTCTTGCTTTAGAACATATTTTTTAGTACAGGATATTGGGTCTGTGGAGGTGTGCATGATGGCTGCCAGCAGGATCTCAAAATATGCTTACTGCATATTGTAATATTTACCATTTATGATAGGGGTTGTGTAATGCTTTGTGAAGCAATGCATTCTGTGTGCCTTTTCCTTCTTTAAAGGGAAACTATCACCCCAAATAAAGCGCCCCCCCCCACAAATTAGCTATCTAGCTTACCAATAGTACTGTTCTCCAGCCTAATTACCACGTTCTGCCAAGACAGCTGGCCAGGCAACAGTGCAGCCAGCTTTGCTTAGACACCTGTGCTGTCAGTGTCTTCTCTACATGATGTTGCATGGTACCTAAAGGTACCAGAAGGGATCGACCACGTGGATGCTGCTAAAGCACTGTTTCCTGGCAGTGAGTCTTTGCACAAGTAGGATTTCTGACCAATGCAGTAATTAGGCTGGTTAGTAGTACTATTGGTAAGCTAATCACTAGATGGCTGAGGGGAGGAGCTTTATTTGGGGTGATCCCCTTTGTCTGCTCATGCAATCTGCTGCTTTGGGGGGGTGTATACTACCAGCAACTGTAATAGTCTCCACCACGGACATTCAGGATTGATTGAAGAAATAGCGAACAAAAGCAGAACGGCAGAGGCATAAGGGCCCTTGTTTTGGTCATACAGAGGTGTTGGTTGGGTGTTCTCCTACAGAGCAGATGTAGTTAAGCTTCAGACTTCCAGCTTTTGTGGCATGCAGTTTCAATCACCAACCAGCTGTTGTAGTGATGGAGATGGTGGGCATTGTAGTCTCAACAGCTGGAGATCCAACGACTGACTGCTTCTGTAATAAAACAATGTATAGGGACCAGTGGTTTGTAGAGTTACATCTAGCTCCAAAGGGCTTTATTCATGGTCAACCCTATTTTCCAATGTTAATATTTCAGTTTTTCTTTTCCACCTAGTTCGCTCATTTGGGACAGAAGACCGACCTACTGACCGGCCTGCTCCTCCCCGCGAGGAAGTATACGAATACATCATATTCCGGGGAAGTGACATTAAGGATATAACGGTGTGTGAGCCTCCGAAGGCCCAGCATGCCCTCCAGCAAGATCCTGCAATTGTCCAGGTACACAGCACTTGCAGTCTGCTTTTGGGGTGCAGGGGGAGGCTGATCCATGGCTAAGAGAATCTCTAATATTGACGTGCTTGACAGGCATTTTTCAGCCTTGCTCCTTTGCATGTCAGTGTGCAACTTGTTGCACGCAAAGGGTTCAGCTATAATCTATTGCTTTCTGTTCCCCTGTAAATCTGTAAGGCACTATCTGCAGTCAGCGAGGAACATGATGTAATCATAAGGGTTGTGTGTATATAGGGGGTTGTTTGCGGAGTCCCAGATACTATCAGAGCTGTTTTGATAGATCTTCCTCAAAATGAATAGAGCACGTTTCCATCCAATGTCCTGGTGGAATTCTTTGCACCAGGAGTGAGTGTTTGTAGATACTGTGACTGCTATCAAAAAAGTAATTGATGGCGGTCTAGCACAGAAAATGTTGACGTGACAGTTGGCTTCAAAGCATTTAGGATGTTTAGCCAGGGAATTATGACTATTTGGAGTCATGGAGTCTTTTTGTTTTTTTTTTAACCATTAAAGTTGAATTTTTACCTCCCAGAAAGTGGTCTTGTTTTAAAATGTGGTGTGCTATAAAGCTTGTTACTTTTATTTAACCCATAAGGGCACAGATATTGGATTGGAGAATTACCTTGTAATGTAACAGGGACAATCAGCAGCACAGCTTTGTGCTGTACTGCTGTCAATCTCCTCCCTCTTTTTTCCTTGACTCCGTTCCTCCTCCTTTAATGTGTCCCAAAAATGTGTCCACTTGCCAGTGTAACAGTAGCCCCAAAAACAAGAGGATGGCACAAAAGGGAGGTGATGGACAGTCCTACGGCACTGAGCTGGGACACAATGATGACCCTTATTACGTCAGAAGGTAATTCTTTATAATCTAATCTCCATGCCCATAATCATTAAATAAAAAATAACTGAAGGTTTATAGCACACCACAATTTAAATCACAACTTTCTGGGAGGTGAAAGTTCCACTTTAAAGGGATAGTAATGTTTCAAAATAAGTGTCTCCAATTAATCTTCATAGTATTTGGGCCATGGAGAGTTATTTCAATACTGTCAGTAGTAGTTCAAGAGTAATTGAATGATAAAGCATCCCCCTCCCACCCCTTTTACTGATGTAACACTGCTTACCTCAGATGTGGAATCTGGTCTTAAGACCAGAGAGCTCGCAGCAAAGGACAATCTTCTTACTGTGAGCACAGTGAAAACCCTCTCTCCTTTGACAGGTTTTTCAGTTTTTTCCCTTATGCCTATTGAAGACTGTCCCTCTCTGCAAACCATCTGGACACCACCTTTCTGTTCTGAGGTGAGCAGTGTTAAATCAGTAAAAGGGGTGGGATACTTTATGACTCAGTTACTCTTGAACTAGAAGTCTGGCTGTAGTGAAAGAACACTCTCCATGGTCCAAATACTGTGAAGATTACTTTCATTTTGAAACATTGCTATCCCTTTAAAAGTCCTCTTGTGGTCAGATTCCAATTGGTTATTCTTTTAAATTCTATTTAAGGAGAAAGTCAATGACTGTTCTCCATAGAATGTGATGAAATCTGAGTCACATTCCTGTTAAATTTCAGGAGGTAATAGTGCTGCATTTGAATTCCTCATTACTTGAACTGTTAAAACTTTTGAATAAAACTGATTGTGGTGGGAGTACCCTTGTTTTACTCTGCAGGAAAAGCCTTAGCATATAGGTTTTCAAAAGTCTACTGTTCCTTTAAAAGATCAGTAACTTCTGAGAAATGACATTCCCATCACTGAGCAGCTTTTCATTCTGAAGTTGGTTGAAACTTAAATATAACTGCTTATTTAATGCCACCTTTAAAGTGGAACTACCACCCAATAATAAGATAGCATCACATAATTGCCCATCTGGCGACTAGCTGCTCAGTAGCGCTAGTCGCCATAATTCTTACCGGATTAAAGAGAAATCTCTATTCTTCATGGACTGACAGCAAGACTGAGCACGGGCATCTTGCCCTAGTGACGTCCACGCGCCTGTGCTGTCAGTCCCAACCGGAGCCAAATGGCTTCTAGCAACGCCTCCTAGACCCGGCTGGGACTGACAGCACAGGTATGTGGACATCGCTAGGGCAAGATATCCGCTCTGTCTTGCTGTCAGTCCATGAAGAAGAGAGATTTCTCTTTAATCCAGTAAGAATTATGGCGACTAGCGCTACTGAGCAGCTAGTCGCCAGATGGGCAATTATGTGATGCTATCTTATTATTGGGTGGCAGTTCCGCTTTAACAGATGGTGATTTAAACCTTTGAGGACCAGTGTATGCTTCAAATTGTTCTACAATTCATTGCGCACTCTTAGTCCTCGGGCAAAAAAAGCAGTGTTTCAGACCCTTGCTTCAAGGTGCTCATCTCCAGTAGCCTTGAATCTCCTGGCAGTCTCCCCCACAACCTATGGGGGCTGATGCATGACTCTACCTACCATTAGACCTCTCTGCCATTCTTGTCCTGGCAGCAAAAGGGTTGGTATAATTATCCTATATCCTCCACCTAATTAATGGTGGTTTACATCACTTGTGTCCTAGAATACCTGGTGGTAACAAGTTTTACAGTACTATAAGGAACATATCTTTTTAGAGTAAGGTTAGAATTTCCAAAATCGACTGAGCAGTTTTCAGCATCCAAGAGTTTAACGGATCAATCTCTGCAGTAGGCTGCAACTCGTCATTTTCTAAGGAGTTAGGGAAACTCAAGGAACAAATATACTTTGCATTTAAACAGGTAAACTGTAATCTTGTAACATTCTACCTCCAAGGACCTATTTGGTCCTCATTGTAGAGGAGTTTATGTAGAATGAGTATAGAGTCCATCAGAACTTTGTGCCAGAATAAGGTAGCTATTATGAGATGCTTTCTCTGTAATTAACACTACACTATCTTACACTGCTGCATAATGTTTAAATTGCCTAAATATAAACTGGGATTTTAATGAGAAATAGGTTTTGACTGATTCTTAAAACCTGAGTAACACTTTGGGGGTATACTTGAGTTTCCCCCAGGGGTGAGCAGCCTTTCAACAGTCTTAAATTCTCTATTGTTAGTTTGCCATAGATGGGATTGAAGTCACACAGCACCCTGAGCACTGCACATGGCCAATGCCAGATGTAAAGTTTTACACTTTTAACCCTTAAGGACCAATCCATAGCCCTTTAGTCATTAAAATTTTAATCTGGTCTGTATTGGTGACTGTAGATTAAGTAGTGGAAACATGAAGATATTTGTATTGTGTTCCCAATATGGCATAGAACAATTGGTTTTGCCTCTGCCTCCTTGTAGTGTAGGGCCAATCGGTTCAAAAACCTTTTTCTCGTAAAAGTAGGTTAACTGATCCTAGGAGGATGGATGTGCTTAGCATCCTTTCGACTTGTTCCTGCAGTCATTCGAGCAGTAGTGTGGCTTTCTCCATGTCGACCTGCAGGCATGGGTCACCTTCTTGGTAGGGAAACTGACTGGCCGAGCAGCAGAGGCTGTCCCTGATGTGTGTAGCGCCAATTCTGAAGTGAAGCAGCGATTTAGTACAGCAGTACACCATAACCCTAGACACTCATCGCAGGAAGTTCAGGGACAGCAAGCCCAAGATACCCACGTTGAGTGGGCTCATATTTTTGAAAGATCATTCCAAAACTGGATGCATGGGTGCGAAGCCCGGTCATTTGAATGCTGTTACCAACAAGTACTATTGGAGCACTTACCTCCACATTGAGAAATCAGTCCTTGGGCCTCCCTGGTAGTGCTGGTCCCCAAAAAACATGGCACTGCATGCTTCTGCATAGACTACCTGAGGCTTAATGACCAGACTGTCACTGACTCGTACTTAATGCCCTGGGTAGATGAGCTCCTGGAGAAGCTTGCTGGAGCTGGTGTAGTCTCCACCCTCTGAGGGTACTGACAGATGCCCCTAGACCATGAGGCTGTAGTAAAGTCTGCCTTCATCACCCCTATGGCCTGTCCCAGCTTAAGGTAATGCCACTTGGGATGAAGAATGCCCTGGCTACCTTCCAGAGGCTGGACAGTCTGGAAGGGGCACAGGAATTTACCTGTACATATCTGGATGACATCGCCATTTTCAGCGATACTTGTGAGGACCAGCTACTGCATTTGAGGCTATCCTGGGGCAGGTTCACAGAGCCCAATAAATGTCAGATGGGCAAGGGAGAGGTACAATACCTGGGTCACCAAGTGGGGAGAAGAGTACTCAGACTAGGGACCGTGCTAAGACAGGTGAACAACACTGCAGAGGAACACCCTGCCACTTGAGCTGCAAATTGCCACCTCGGGACGTTGCCTATGCTGCAGTAGAGGAGTGCCTTGCCCTGGTGTGGACCCTTAAAAACAAAATTCCAATCGTACTTGTACAGCTGAGAGTTCTCAGTTATCATGGACCAGTAACCCACTTGTATGGCTTAACCAAGGCTCCAGGGACAATTAATGTTTGCAATGGTGGTGTTTAGCCCTACAGCATTTTAATTTCACCATCCGCTATCTGTCGGGCTGTGATAAACACGGATGGCTTATCCTGGCAAGAGGACATGTAAACCCCTTCAACAGCCCAGACTTTCAAGGCAGTGTCAGTTCTCCACCACTGGTTTAAGGACTGAAAAGTTGAAGTGATGTAACGGGTCGTAGGCAGTTACTGGGAGGCATTCTCGGGCCTATGGAACTTTTGGGTAAAAAGGACTGGGATTCAGGAATGGTCAGCCCACAAGGCCAGAGTACCAAGAAACTGGCGATTTGTCTTTAAAAGTAGGCCTGCCATGGATTGGCTGCTGGACACTACCCTGAAACGGAGGCTTTCTTTATGGGGCAGGTAGCCAGCCTGCTCATTGGCTGCCCTTGCTGAGGACATTTGTTGCTCAGGCTTTCATTGGCTGAGGAGCCGGCACTACATGACTCCCATTCATGAATGCTGCATTCCAGGTTTTCCAGCTTGGCTGATCTTCTTTAACTGGCTTCAGGTGGGAGAACTGCAGCACTACAGCCCAAGACAACTCTGCATCTTGGGTTTCCATTACAGGCCTAAACACTGAACTTTTGGGTTGTGGCTTGGTGAAATCTGTCTAAATATGACAGTTGAAGAAATTGTGTATTCCCACTTTGTTCTTACCCAATGCATTGTGTAGGTACTATCTGCAATATTGAAAAAGGCGTTAAGATCGTGTAGCCAACCAAATCTTACTTGTTGGTGTCCTGTTAAAAACACCCTTTCTGACTTCATTCCTGTAGTGTGCTGTTGCAAACTCCTGTAGGGATTCTCCCTAAGAATGAGTTTCACCAAAGGGATAGTATTCATTTTTAATGAAGTTTCAAATTGTGCCTATTAATAAATGAGAAATTGTAAGTCCCATATCTTTGTAATCTTTTTATTATGACAGAAGTTTTCATAGTACAGGACAGTGGAAGTGTACAAATAGATACCATAATGAAACAATAAAGCAAAACATACAGATTCGAGTTTATATAGGCTTCGGTGCAATGAAACAATAAAGCAAAACCTACAAATTCGAGTTTATAACAGGTATCACTGGGTTCAATAGGCTTCGGTGCAATGAAACCAACACCTCGACATGTCCTAGAAGTAAAGCAGATTTACAGAAGAGGAAGAAAAGTAAAGACAAGTAAGTCAGGTAGGTACAGAAGGTCCAATATAAGGGTCTGAGCATTCTAGGTCCACTAGTTCTAGTACCAAAAAAACCATGTCCCAATAAGTGTAAACGTGGACAGGGCCACCATACATGGAGCATAGTTCCCGTGTCCCTGGAACACCTCCAGCAAGAAGAGGAGGTAGAGGGATAAATTTGAGCCAGAACGAAATACCACCTATATAATAATTTCCTGGCCAATTCAAAGTGATTTGTACAGTGTGATATCTGAGAGGGGAAATTGATTGCCGTATTCCATTGAGAGGGGGGCGAACTACATCCTATGTCTCGTTCCCATTCCAAAACAAAGGGCAACTTCACCGGATGATTATCAATAGCCAGAGTACAAGAATCGCCACACTTTGCTCCCAGATACCTTCCATCTCATCTCCTCCTGAAATCCCTCAATTGGCTACCTATAAAGTATTGTATTTCTTACAAGATTCTCCTCCTCTCCTGTAAGTCACTCTGTTCTTCAGCACCCTCTTACATTTCTGCCCTTATCTCCCGCTACACCCCTTCCCGTCTCCTATGGCCTTCTCAAGGGTTCTTCCTGTCCTCTCCCTACACAACTCGAGCCATCTCTCGACTAAAAGCTTTCTCACTGGCTGCTCCTAGACTCTGGAATGCCCTCCCCATCCATTCGCCAGTCATCCACAATCATCACTTTCAAGCGACTCCTCAAAACCCACCTGCTCAGGGAGGCATCTCAATAGCATTTTCCTCCTTCTGCACACTGACAGTCACACCAGAATCCTTCTGCACTTCTTTCACCACACCTTGTACCTGCACTTATAATACTCCTCCTACTGTCTGTCATTATAAATACAGCCTAGATTGTAAGCTCCTTGGGGCAGGGTCCCTTTCCTAGTGTATGATTCCCTTGCTGCACTTTCCCTCACAAATAATGTAATGATTGTACTTAACCTTAATGCTCTTAACCCAGTTCTGTCATTTTTGTATTGTTTTTAAACTTCTGTTAAGCGCTGTGTACATGTATGGCGCTATATAAAGATACATACAATAACAGATAGAGGAGCTCAGCACCATGCATAGCCTAGTCTGATCATGTAGCCTAAAGGGTAACTGGGACCAAAGTCTAGAGGATGACAAAGCATGGTGTAGTTGTAGAAACTTATAAAAGTCAGACCTCGGGAGATCAAACCTGGTTTGGATATCACTAAATTGCATCAACATATTCCAAGAGTGTCATTTAAAGACCCGATACCTGCCGTGTGCCAGAATGCATAGTTGGAACGAGGAATCACATATTTCATAGTACGCAGCGGAGTGGCAGCGGTAAGTCCCATATCTTAAACTTTGCTAGTTTGAGAGAAGCTTCTAAAGTCTTCACCTTCCCACCACTTTTCCAGACGTCGGCACTCTAGCTGACAGATTGAGATCTTGGGACCAGACGGCTCAGCCGAAGAATGCCTGTCTCCAGCGCACTTTGTAGACCATTCTAATGAAGACTTTCTTTGTAGATAACACTACTTCAGCTGTTAGAGACATCCAGTCCTGGGACTAGGATCTCAATCTGTCAGCTAGAGTGCTGACATCTGGAAAAGGGGCTAGAGGGGGAGGAACTTGAGAAGCCTATATCTCTTAAACTAGCAAATAACTTGCATCTTTATTTTTTTAATGCACAATTTTAAACTTTATTAAAATGAATTCATACTATCCCTTTAAACAAGGATCTAGTCCTTTGTTCAGAAGGAGCATCAGTTTGGAAGTATGGGCATAAAGTACTAGGTATGTTGTACAGAGCTTTTCCAAAAATCAATCCTTCTCATGGACCCTTACTCAGGCAAAGCTGTGTCCAAGCTGATGGCAGGTTGCTGGATCAAGGTGATACTTTGCAGGCCTGTGTCCCTAGAAAAAATGCTTTGTCCTTTAGGGTCACAGCTCACTCTGAGAACAGTGTGCTGCAAAGCACTTGTGCAAGGCAGTGAAATGACTGACCCTTCACTCATTTGCTAAACCTGATTGTGTCCATGTTTTGGATGGAAGATCCTACAGGCTGTTGCCGTTTCTGTTTAAAGGGATAGTAATACTTAAAATGTGAAAAAAAATGTTGTAGGGTTTATCCCCCTGAGTAAAACAAGAGTACTCCCACTGCTGAGATGTTACATTCAAAAGTTATTCATTTTCAAAGTTGAATTTTTTTAGGTGCAATATCAGTGGCCTGAAATTGTACAGTGGCGCTGTTGCTACACCATCCTATGGAGATTTATGGTCCATGGACCATATTGCACCTAAAATTCATATTTGAAAATTAATAACTTTTGAATGAAACACCTTTCAGCAGTGGGAGTACTCTTGTTTTACTCAGGGGGATAAACCCTAAAACATATTTTTTTTTACATTTTAAGTATTACTATCCCTTTAACTGTCTTTGTTGTATTCAAGTAACTTTTAGAGATGCTTTGTTTGGAGTGTAGGTGACACCTGAGGTTCATAATTGTTCCAGTTCATATGAGACTACAATGAAAACAAAGGGAACAAGACTCCAAAATACAATTAAATCTTGCCAGTCTGATCTCCAGCCAGTGGTGATCAGAGTAACATGGAACAGGTGACCAATCCGGGCCCAGGCTATTGTGTTCGTACTTTGATTGAATTATCCAGGCCCAACAGACCAATCCCATCATGTCACACACCAGCTCTCCAACCAACTGAAGCCAAAGCATCAAGATAAGTGGCGACCAATCAGAGCTGCCTACTTATCAAAGCAATGCCACAATTGTCGGTGCATTGCTTGACAAGAGGCAACCAATGAGAGCAGCACCTACCTGTCTAACACATAGTAAAACATAAACATCACATGCTGTACAGGGAGCAATCTACTGGTCGAACACAATTGCACATTGACATTACATAGCTACACATCGACATCGGTTGCCTACCGCTCTATGGGGAATCTATCAGAAGGCATACCTACATACCACCTGGTAGGCGACAAATTAGGAAGCTGCTTACTTTCTAGCCTTGGTGGCCTGGCCACCTTCCTTGGGTTACCCAGTCATCAGGAGCTGGTATTCCAGTCCATGCTGTCCAGTCTTTGTGATTTCCCTGGCACTTAAGTGCCCACAATGATGGCCTGTGGCCCATTACACCTGTCATCAGGTATGGCTTACATGCAGAACAGATTACAGGCCAGAGATTTGTTCCCACTTGTTGAATAAAAGTTTGAAATGCAAGATACTTTCCAGACTGTATTTCCTTAAGATTCAAGAAATTAAGGTATCAGTGGCTCTGTTGGAAGAATCTGCCAGAAGAGCAGTGATCTATGGACTCAGAAGGTCCATCTCTTTACCAGAGTAAAGTATTCAGGATCTTGATTCAACATCTATCTGCAGACGGTGACCTGGTAGGCTAGGAGCCTTCAACTTGGAAAAATTAGAGGGCTTTATTAAAACGGAGGAAATTGTGATTAATAAAGACGTAGCTATCATGGATCAGAACTAGTCACAGTCATCACAATCTAGATCGCTCCGAAACTGGTACCTTAAAGGATAATTCATTTTGTTGGTAAGATCTTTGGTAATCCAGCTCACTGGATCAAGCCATGGGAAGCAGATGCATTATCTAAAATGGTCTTACCATTCAAAGGAATGGTTTCATCTAGAGAGGTCAGAAGAAAAACCTGAGGGGAGATTTCCTTTATCCCAAGAGTCTTATCTCAGATACCTTCTGGATACAGATCTAGAAGGCAGTCCTTTTAGAGGCAGAATATCAACATGGCAGAAATTACGAACAGCTGAGTATCTAACAGCAGCAGAGGAGGAACCATAGAGTCTTCGTTCAGGAAAGGCTCCCAATGAGGGAAAGTGGGCCTCGCATCCAGTCTCAGTAGGGGGCATAATGGGTGAACAAGTTATGGCATAGTTTTGTTTTGTTTTTTTTTTCTCCTCCAGTAACAAAATTCAGGGGAAGTCGGGCTATTAGATTTGAAATACTGAAACGTATTCAAGAATTAAACTGAAACTATAATCTGTAATGAGGGTGAATTGTTATAGAACACCACAACTTGAGGGTTTAGACAATACAGGATTAAGTGCTTTGCAAAGTGACACAGTGGGAGTGAGGTCCCTGCCTGAAAACTGAATATAGTTCTGCAGTTCTGGTTAGGACAGGGGACACTGTTTTGAGCCTTACTTGTACAAAAACAGTGCCTTCTAGCATGTTTAAAGGGATAGTAATGTTTCATGAAAAACAGCTCCAATTAATCCTCATAGTATTTGGACCATGGAGAGTGTTATTTCAATACTGTCAGAGCTGTAGTTCAGGAGTAATTGAATAATACAGTATCCCCCTCCTGCCCCCTTTAGCTAGTGTAAGCTGCCTCCATGGTCAAGGGACAGTCTTATTGTGAACTTAAGGAAAACCCTGCTCCCTTGACAACATGTTTTCCAGGATTTTCCCTTAATCTAATTGAAGATTGTCCCTCTCTGCAAGCCATCTAGACACCACCTTTCTGCTGAGGTGAGCAGTGGTACATCAGTAAAAGGGGCAGGAGGGGGATACTCTACCATTCAATTACTCTTGAACTACTACTGACAGTATTGAAATAACACTCTCCATGGTCCAAATGCTATGAAGATTAAATGGAGCTGCTTTTATTGTGAAACATTACTATCTGTCTTGTTATGGAGGTGTAGATTAGTGCGTGAATTGAAGACCATGAGAGGTGCAGTGATGCAGGGTGGGAGGTAATGTGGAGCAATGAGAGGTTTGATATGAGATACTGTAGACAGATCTGAGAGACTCACTGACTGGACGTAAGTGCTGGGATGGGGTTTAGCAGTAGATCAGAGTGGAAAAGTAAGGGATAGAGGAGAGAAGGGTCTTGAATGAGAATCAACATTTTGTAAGATATCCAGAGTTTCATAGGCTGATACTAGAGATTGTAGGAGGAATGGGGCAGGTACAAACATAGGTGACAATAGGGTAATCCGTGCAGCAGCATTGTGTATGTATTGAAGAGGATGGACTTGGGAGACAGGAAGGCCAGAGATTACAGTAGTCCACTTGGGAAAGGATGAGTGTTTGTGTAAGAAGTTTAACTGTGAAGGAACAGAGGAAGGGATGAATGTTGGCGACTGCTCGAAGCAGGATTTAGCAGTGGCATTTCTCAGAATGAGAGCAGCGTCAGTTATCACCACTAGACACTACTGCTCATACTGGATTATGGAACTGCCATTTACAGTCACCTGGAGGGGCACAACTGGGCCAGACCTAGGTGGGATGAGTATCAGCTCAGTTACATACTGAGCTTGAGATGCTTATGAGCCATACAGTCTGAGATGGCAGAGGCAAGTCAGTCGCAGTACAGATAAAGATGGGTGTTGTCTGCGTAGAGTTGAGCTTTGAGTTCTGAGTTAATATAATCAGTGTTGTGTAAAGCAGACCTAGAACAGAACCTTTAACACAAACTGATGTAGACAGAGGATGAAGAGGCGGCAGAGGAGACACTGAAGGATCGTGCTCTTAAATAAGACTATAACTAGTCCATTGGAAAGTTGAGGATTCCTAAGGAGTGAATAATTTGGAGGGAAGCATGATCAACAGTGTCAAGTAGCTGAGATAAAGTAGGATAAGTATTGAATAGTGACCTTGTGACTTGGCCTTGTGAAGATCTGACCCCTCTTTTGAGCAGTTTCAGTGGAGTGATCAGTGAGAGCCAGATTGTAAAGGGTCAAGCAGGATGTGCGAGTTAACGAAGTCAAGCAGGCAGGAGTAGGCTTGGCACTCCAAGAACTTGGAGGCTAAAGGCAGGAGAGAAACAGCTCGATAGCTAGAGGGTGTTGTGGTAGTGTCAATGGAATTGTTGAGGATGGGTGTTATGACATGTTTAAAGTCATCAGGAAAGATAGCAGTGGCAAAGGATTTAATCTTTAATAGGGTAGGAATTGATGTGTGGGAGAGGGACTTGATGAGGTGAGCAGATCAAGTGCACATGTAGAGGAAGTATAGGATAGGCAGGAGGGAATCAAGGGTGGATAGGAGGGTATCTACAAGGTGGCATATTTCCCTGGATGGAGTCTACCTTGGCTTTGAAGGGTCAGCAAAGTCTTGTGGCTGTGTAGTTTGACATATGCAGATGAAGGGCAGAGGTGGAAGTCAAAGGTAGAGAAAAGGTGGTTTGATTTGAGTTGGTTGCTAAACCTATTTTAGCCAGGGACAGAAGAGTTTTAAGCAAAGAAATCTGTAGTGGAATCTGCCAGAGCCAGACTTTCTCCAGAGTAGTTTAGCTGTACGGGTACAGGAGCAAAGGAAGCTGGTGTCCTTACTAAGCAACATCCATGGATTGGCTTTACAGGTGTCAAAGGGGAGCATGCAGGTTCAGAGGACAGGACTGAGCTGTAGATGGTGGCATGGCTGTTAGTGTTAGTGGGAATGGATGAAGATTCCAGTAGCAAGAGTACTGGAGAGCAGAGAGTTAAGTGATTTGAGGTCACGCGAGGAAGAGGGGATTGTGGAAGATGTATATAATCAGTGCTGAATGTTGGCAGGTTGTCAGATAGTGGAAGAGGAGATAATAAATCGGAACTACCACCCAACACAATCTTTAGCTTCACTAAGTCCCCATCTGGTGAATAGCTGCTTAGTAGCGCTAGTCGCCAGAATAATTGCCTTATTTAATAGATTTCTCCTCTCTTCCATGGGTGACAGGCAGGACGGAGCGTGGACATCTTCCCAGCGTGACATCCGCACACCTGTGCTGTCAGTCCCAGCCAGAGCCAAATGGCTCCTAGCAATGCCTCCTAGACCCGGCTGGGACTGACAGTGCAGGCGCGTGGATGTCACAATGGCAAGATGTACGTGCTCCGTCCTGCCTGTCAGCCGGGGAAGAGAGCAGAAAATCTATTAAATAAGGTAATTATTCTGGTGACTAGTGCTACTAAGCAGCTAGTCACCAGATGAGGCCTTAGTGAAGCTAAAGATTGTCGGGTGGTAGTTCCGCTTTAAAATAAAAGGGTGTGTAGCCTCTAGTGAACACAAGGTCTAGGAGAGAGGAAAGTGCCTAATAGTGAAGAAATATAAGTCAATGCACTCACTATTTGCTTTGGTCAGAATAATGCTTGTACAAAGCCTGACTTCTGTGCTTACGGAGGAAATGAACTTTCCATTTGGGTTTCTTGGGTAGATCTGTTCCCTTCAGTTCCAGCCAGGAGGCCAACCCACTTTGTTCATTGGAGAGACACAGAAGTAAATTAAATATCCAAGTAAATGTGAAAGTCACTCTGTCTGACTGGGACCCAACTTGGGTTCAGAAGACTAAAATGAAGCTGAATGAAAGCACCATAATACATCCATCCCAAAGTTCAAACCTAATACATGTCAGGATTTAGAGACCCGCTTTATAGTCTGCCACAATCAAATGCCCACTAGGAGAGTTCCAACCAGGAGAAAATCTCTGCCCTGCCTTGGTTTAATTCTCCTCCTTGTCTGGTGCTAGCACTGTCTCAGTGGTGCACCCTGGGCAGATGTCTATTGTTCCAGATTCAATGTACAAGCTTTCAGGGCAGTCTCCTAACTGTACTGACCTGTTGAGCCTTACTAGGATCTCCAGCCATAAAGTTTCAAAAGAACCAGATACAGGCAGGCTGTATTTCACCCCCACGAGATCCCTGAAGTAATGCCAACCAGGAAGCATGGTTTCTTGCTTAACCTATATTCTGGGAACATTCCGTCCTTTGCTTGTATACGACAGGTAAACTTCCCTCTTTACTGAAAGTAGTGACCAATTTAAATAGCCTTGCAGCAAATCTTTTAGCAGTGTAGGTTACAGCCAATGCGTACAAATGTGACTAATGGTCTGCCACTGTTTACTTGAGTTAATTTAACAGGTGCCCAGTTACAACTTGTGATTGCCTTAATGGTGTGACACTTTCAGTGAGTGTGTGTGTGTGGGGGGGGGGGGTCAGTGACTTACAGCAAGGTTTGTTCTGGCACTGAGGTTTAAGGGCTATATACAGGAAGACACCTGGAGAAAGCAAATACTGTGGGGAACAAGTTAATTGCCCAGATTCTCATTGATTTAATGAGGCATATTACTCATTGAATGGTAGGTCTGATGTCGCAATGCATTCAGAAGTCTTAAATCAGTGGAAGTTGGGTGATTTTCCCCTGTACGTCGGCTGCCTTGCTACAGAATTCATCCTTTTGCACTCTTTATTAACTTGGCCCGAAGTGCCAGAGGGATAAGAAATGCAATATGGTGATGTAATGCATTGCTCTCCCTCTAGCAAATAAAGGGTTAATACTAATTAACCACAGGGAATTGATCATGTGTACCTGTAGTATTGGGGCAGTCTTTGGACCTACAACTGTTGGTCACTAAAACACCCAGCCATTGTGTGGGGATGATCGGAGTTATAGTCAAACTGCTGGAGCACCAGCAGTTGACTACCCCGACTATAGAAAATGTGCTACCTGTTAAGGGCAACAGATGTCTTAACTTCCTTTTTTGACTCTCCCCACAGTCCTCCCTGGGTTCAGCCCCAGCGCAATCCTACCAGCCGTCCTCTTACAGCCCATTCCGAGGAATGCCATCCTACAGCCAACTTGCTGCCACATCACTTCTCAACCAGCAGTATGCTGCCTCACTGGGCCTAGGTGAGTTGTTTTAGTAGAACCAAAGTATTTAACTCCTTAACCTTTTGTGCCCAGAGGGGTAGGCAATGTATCTTGCACCCCACTGGACCTTAAAGGATTAAGTGCCAGTGGCACATGATGGCATGGTAAATGGTGGATGTCCGTGTGCCACCTATCTGGAAATTACATGATGGCATTGTAAACCTGACCATAAGACATGTATGTTGGGGATCTGTGCTTTGGTGGTGGGCTCAAAGTAGTTCTGGAGTAAACCAGTTGTACCACGGGAGACGCGCTATCTTTATAGCTTAACTTTAACTGCTAGCAGTTTCCTGCATGGCAACGCTTTGCATTCAGTGAATTCTTGGGCTCAAGGGGGTTAAACCCCATTTACGTTAATGAAAACACTGACACTTTAGTATTATGTTATGATTCAGATGAGGTGAACAGATTTCCTTCTAACTTGTGTGATGTCCTTATGTTGGTGCCAGGCCTTTACTTATTGTGATAAACACCTTGGATACTAGAGGCTTCAACTTGATCAATCTCAATTGGAGACCTAGTATCCATAGGGTTAATCAAACCTGGAACCCTAGTAACTGCCAGATGTGATGTATTCTGTGCTGTTAGCCATGCGGGGTTGGTGTAGAGATCTTTAAACAAGTGCAATGTGCCACAGTAGGCACTTTACCCATAAGCCATTGCACTAAATGGGTACACTGAACGGAGTTAAAGTGGGACTATAACCTATATTGGAACCCACCCCTAATATATTGAAAAGGCTGCACTAGTCCAAAACACAGTTTTTACCTCAAATGAATGTTTCTCTTCTCCTATACTTGCACCAATCCAGAGTGGCATCCCACCCTAATCCCTGTCTTCCCCTGCCCGTTCTCCCTGGGGCTTGCACTCAGCATGAAAACAGCATTCTATATTGGGTGGTGGGCGAGCATACCAAAGGAAGAGGGGCCAGCCAGGCTTGCAATGTAATGTCTGCGGTACAGCAAATGTCTGGACATTTAACTTCAGCAAGCACAGCAATTTAACAAACACCAGAATTTACTTTGCTTGCTCTTTTACTTGGGACCAGGAATCTCACAGGTGACAGTTCTGCTTTAGTGTTGCTCAGCCACTTTAAATCACTGATCCATCATTGTACATGTACTGTGCTGTCCTGGTACTTGAGCATTACATTCAGGCTTCTGGGGCTGCTGTGTGGCACCAGGAGTTGGCTGGTGCTTGGTGTCTAAAAAAAAAAAATCTTTGTAGAAGGGTGGACTAACATGGATGCCTCCTAGTATATTGTGCAAAGCTGTTACCCTGGCATTCTGAGAGGTACTGGCATACGTACTTGTTTTTCAGTGCAATAAGTAGTCATTTAGCCTGTTATGTATAATTCTCCTGTATAGTAAAACTACTGGGAGATTCTTTAAAGTTAACTCCTTGACACTTAACTACTTAAGGTCATTCTGGTGAGGTGTAGCCTGTGGTGGCACTGGTAATGGACTTGTCTATGAAAATACTGAAAATCCTAAATTAATGTTAATTATATTTACATAATCTTCCTATATGATAGATATTTTCCAAAGGACAAAGAAATGTATAAAAAGTACATGGTATTAAAATGTATACAGAACAAGCAGCTGCATATATATAGTTGAATGGATAAATATTTCACTGTAACCATAATGTATAAAACAGTTCTGGTTATGGAAGTCATAAACTACTAATAGTATTACAAATGGTGTACAGAATTATAAATGACTATATGGATCAATTATGTAATAGTGCTAATTGGTGCAGTCCTAAAATAACATTTAAAAAAAAAATAGGCCCATTGCAGTGGTCCAAAAATATGAAGAATAGTCCATAAAAAATATAGAAAATGTGAGATTAGTCATTGAAGTCTTAACCCTTTGAGTGCCAGAGGCATACTGAATGCATTGCAAAGCAATGCATTATGTACCCCTCTGGCACTCAAAGGGTTAATAAATCCTTTGACCAAAGCAGCTTGTCATAAACTGGGCTAAATTAAATCTTGGTAGTAAACCATATATCCTGGAAATAATGGAAACAAAATGTTTGTTTAAAAGAACAATTGATGCTCTATTAGCAGAGTGAGTCATTTGTCTTGGTTCACTGCACAATATAGCAGATCATATAAAGATGAAGTGGAGAATCTCAGTCCATGAAACATTCAAAACTACCATCAAATTGTACATCGGTATATTATAAAAACTCAATAGAATCTTAAAGTGGTGATGGTATCTTGTCCATGAGTGGGACTTTTAAAGTTGCTTACAGCCCTATTAAGTCCAACCCTGACCTAAAAAAATGAAGAGCCCAGGGTAACACCTAGGGTTTTAGATGGTACATAGATTTGTACTCCCCTTGTGTTGTCTCCCTACTTCGGCTTTCCCAGTCTCTGGCCTCTGCAATGTCTGTCTTCATCCAGCTACTCCCCTTCCTACACACCTGATCTGTACTCTACCTCCAGAGGAAGAGATGTAGAATACTGAAATGTGTTGGGAGGAGCTTTCAGTAAGGGTTAGGTGTCAGTGTGTAGGAATAGTAACTGGGTGAAGACGATGTTGCAGAGACCACTAAAGACTGGGAAAGCGAGAGTAGAGACAACACAAGGAGTAAAAAATCTACCATCTAAGATACCATGGACTCCTGATAATTTTGGGTCAGTGTTGGGATTTTAAATAGCTATTAAACTTTGGAAGTCTTGCTCAGACACTGTTTGTGCACCAACTTGTTCTAGACGAACTATCAAAGTGCCACAATCTGCCACCAGCAAACTTTAACCTTTTTGCAGAGTATATATGGCTAGGGAATTTCTGTCTTAAAGGGATAGTAATACTTAAAATGTAAAAAAAAAAAAAAAAAAAAAAAGTTGTAGGGTTTATCCCCCTGAGTAAAACAAGAGTACTCCCATGTTTCATTCAAAAGTTATTAATTTTCAAAGTTGAATTTTTAGGTGCCATATCACAGTGGCCTGAAATTGTACAGTGGCGCTGTTGCTACACGATCCTATGGATAGCTCTGGTCCCAGGACCATAAATCTCCATAGGATGGTGTAGCAACAGCGCCACTGTACAATTTCAGGCCACCGATATTGCACCTAAAAATATTCAACTTTGAAAATTAATAACTTTTAAATGAAACACCTTTCAGCAGTGGGAGTACTCTTGTTTTACTCAGGGGGATAAAAAAAAGTTGTAGGGTTTAACATTTTAAGTATTACTATACCTTTAATTGTTATACAGTTGACAGGTCCACCTATAACAGACACAATCTAATAAACCTCACTTGTCTTACTATGGCCTGAGACTGCTAATGGCCATTTTCTGACTTTCTTTCCTTTACCATCTCGAATCCGTCCTGGGTCTAATGTTCATAAAGGCGGACCTGACAGTTGCTATCAGGACCACAGTACTTGCATTGCTTCCTGCATATTAGTAGGCCTTCTTTATGAAGGACCAGAGTGGTGTGCAGTTCATTGCTTCACAATGCGTTGAGTGCCCCTAGTCTTCAGGCTCCTGTGCTCTGCTTAAGTTAGAAGAAAACTGTCAGCAACTGCTGTCTGCCTCCATGTAGGTGACATCTAGGACTAATGGAAAGCGTTCTCGTGAACAAAATGTAAACCTAGAATAATATGACAGATAAGAGCCATTTAGCCCATCTAGTCTGGCCTGTTAGGTGTTTGCCTTTAAGTTGAGGCAGTAGTGGCTTTGGAATGTTTGAGCAGCGAGTGGCCCTCCCTATTTATTTACTCTTGCTACTGCTGATTCCTACCGATACCGTGTCCTCAGCCCATGGCTATGTAACTTAATGAACTAAGTTGCTTTCAGGTGCCTGCAGCATCAAGCTGATGCACAGCAAGTCGTACTGTGTTTTTACTGTATTAACTTTTGTTCTACTCTCCCCTCCCTGTGCTGATCTTTCCCTGTAGAGAAGCTGGAGAGTCCTCTGGCATCAGCCGTGGATTCCAGCTCCTGCTCTTCCTCTTCTCCTCAGCCCGCAGCGCCAGAACCTGATCTATTGGCAGAACCTCTGCACCTCTCTTCAAAGGGTAACAAAGCCTGGCTAGGCTGTAGTCTTGTGCATGCTGCTTCCCCTTAGTGACAGCTACTGCTTTCATATACTCTTCCTGCTGACCTTTTCTTCTAGGCCAGTGATTCTTAAGCTGTTCTGTGGAACCCTAGGTTCCCTTAAGTATAAGGGGTTCCATGGAACAGATTTCAGTAATGGACAGTGGAACAAGGTTATGGGGGCTATTACTGTATGTGGTTCTATGACTACTAGTAGACATATTAGATTTAAAGGGGAACTACCACCCCGCAAAAACTTTACATTAAGTCTTCATCTGGCGACTAGCTGCTTAGTAGCGCTAGTTGCCAGAAATGTTACCTGGTTTAAAAGATTTGATGTTTTCAGAGGCTGACGGTAGCAGGAAGCACAGACATCTTGTCATAGTGACGTCCGAGCACCTGTGCCGTCAGTCCCTTTTGGACCTGGCCATCTCCAAAAGGGACTGACAGCGCAGTCGCACGGACGTCACTGACAAGATGTCCGTGCTTCCTGCTACTGTCAGCCTCTGAAAACATCAAATCTTTTAAACCAGGTAACATTTCTGGCAACTAGCGCTACTAAGCAGCTAGTCGCCAGATGAAGACTTAATTAATGTAAAGTTTTTGCGGGGTGGTAGTTCCCATTTAAAGATTTCCTGGCAATTACCTGCTGCTCTATCCTTAGTCTTAAATTACCTGTAAAAACTAGATTTTTGCTGTATTTAATATACCAGAGGTCTAATGCATTGCAAAGCAAGGTGTTGGGGGCCTAGCATTGAAGGGGTTAGTTTGGGGCCCTACCACTGCAAAACCTTGTTCCACTGTTCCACCCAAAGATTAAACCAACCACTCTAAATTCCCTTAATGGCTGTGCTTTTGTAGCAACTTGAAACCTCCAACTTCCATGTGTCTCTCTCTGTGCTGTATCCCTGTTTGTGTGTGCTTGGTACTGTTGCTTTAAATATTGTCTAATTTTTTTTTTCCCTTAAGTTGCATTGGGAGGTGTTCCATCTCAGAATGATTCACTCATCAGTTCATTCCAACCCTCTAGCACTTTTAGCACTCTAAGAAGGTGGATAGATTTTTCTGGACAAGTGAGTAAAGTAAACCATTTAAGCCTGCATAATGACTCATGAGTAATATGACAAAACGCCATTAGATTCCCCAACTGTGACTCTAAACTGCTTATGGATGGTGTCCGTTTCTCCTGAAGCGGGCCACATGGCCAGAAATGTGTGTATTTCGAATAACTAAAATTCATAATGGTGAATTATATAGTCTGCTATTAAAATAAACTTTTTAGCAGAAATACAAAAGCTGTGCAAAAGAAATTTCCTCTGCAATGGCACTTGAGTAAGACTTTAACACATCTGAAGAGGCCATCATACCTTAGTGCAAAATGAAGTGTGGTGTTCCTTCACAGGAGGTGCTTGTCAATCTGTGTAGTTCTTATGTTAGGCTACACCATATGATGCAAAGCCTTTTAGCCAATTAGGCCCGTGTTCAGGAATGCCACACTTGGCTTATGGCATAACATTTTTCCAAACTGGTTAATAGTCCTAAATATCTTAGTTGATAAGAATGAAAACTGTGTAGATAAGTCCACTTTAACAGTGGCTGTAGCAGCCCTGCTATAGGTAAGTGGGGAGTAGAGCACCTGTCAAAGATTAAACCTCTATAGCTCTACCAGATGTCCCAATGTCAAATAACTCAACATGTTCCCTTAACACTATGTGGAATAGCTTCTCGAAGTACTCAAGGATTCTGGACAATTTTCTCAAGCTCGGCACCATGGACTGTGCTGGGAATGGAGCTAGCCAGGTTCAGATCTGATTCAGGGTGCCAGACTCGTCACATACTCAAACATTCTCTGAACAGGTGCTGTAGCCCTCAGGAAAACAGTCACTAATCCAGGGAGCTGTTGGTATTGAGAGGATTGTCTGGAATATGTGAGGGTGAAGGTAAGATTGTATTGGTGACTTTACATGGACGGTGCTGGTACCTCCAACTTAGTGTGGAGGCGTTTAGTCTTGGTGATCTTGCTTATTGGTGGACTAGGACCACTTAAGGTGTAGCTTGTCTCTCCTGACTGGTCACTGGACCTCAAAGGCATGAGCAGGTGGCATTGCAGTACTGGGACACTGTTACTGTGGATGTGAAACATTAATGAACATCAGCCTGATCTTGGGGTAAGATCCCATGGTGGAGTCTTATTCCAGCAAGGGGCTTCCATAATCTTGCTTTTGAAAACCTTTCTCAACACCTTTTATGCTAATGGAGTTAATAGCCATTTCACTCTTGGGAAGTACACGCGTGTTGTGCTGGGCTTTTTGTAGTCTGACTTTTAGACTCACTAATAGAATGCAGTAGGAGGTAGCTGTCAACTCCCACGTAACCTCTAAAGCTCCAAAGAAGTGTCCAAACTTTAGATGTACAGAATCTGATATTTACAGAATTAACAAGCAGGCAGTTTCCTGTATTAATACTAATGGGGGGGGGGGGGGAATCAGGGACTAACTGCCCTGCCGTAGTGGAAGGAGCTCCGCTCTAAAGTCTCTAGAGAAGGCCACTGCCAATTGGCCTTGCTTAACCTCACCCAGCTCTGCTTCTGCTTTCCTCTGAAGGAGGCAGATGGGCTACCTTTGAATCCCAGTTTAGATTTTTTTCTTAATCACCATTTGAGATTCGCTGACTTAATGGCTTGTTTTCTGAAAGGTCTGTCTTCCCTGTGTGGGATTCCTCACCTGTTCCCTGGATCCATTCCTTCTGGCTTGTATGGGAGACAAACTGGTTGCTCCAGTACATCTACACTGGGCAACTGGGTGAAGTGGCAGAAGCTTGGTAGTGGTAGGGAGGTATTTCTCCACCAGTGTTACTAGTATATTTTGCACTCTTCCCTCTGGGGTGTGTTTGTGGTTTTTTTTTTTTTTTTTAAACTTGGCTGTGTACTGTAGGACGTGGGGTATTCCTATTATCTTTGGGGTCATTATTGTACTCCCTCTGCATTTTATATGTTCTGATCCTATGGCCCCTTTAAGTACTTGCTCTGGTCAGTCACCTGGTGCTGAGCAGTAGATTGGTTATCCTAATCTTTGGTGCCTTCATAACTATCAGTTAATGGAGGATTGCAACAGCCTATATCTGTTACTTGGTTTCTAGGGGGGATTTTTTGGCAGCAGGCATAACACCATAATTCTGTTTCCTTCTGTTGCACCTTTTTTTCTTCAATAACATTATGCTTGCTTGTGCTTTTACCTGTTGTAAAGGTGTTCCACCTTCAGAGACTGTTACTGCCCTGATCCACTCAATAAGACCATATACATCTCCACAGATGAATGGGTACCAGGGAGTATGGGACAACTGGTTCTCCTGCAAGTCACATGTCTGAGGATGCAGTTGCATCCATAGATATGCAGCTGACCAAAGGGCGTCTTTCCAGAGCCTGGGTCCACCCAGCCTTTACAGACCCACTGCAAAGCAAGAGGTGTGAAAACACTGAATAACAGGTTGGGTAGGTGGCTGTGTCCATTAGCAGAAGCTTTGCTTGGTCTCTACTATAGGAAGCGCACACATTATGGTGGAACTTCTTGAGGTTCAAATTTCAGCCAGATTTTCTGCTGTCTATAGGTAGTCATTTAGACTTGACACCTTATTAATTATTGCAACATAGAATGGCTTATTCAAAATGGGTGGGGGTGAACAGAATATAAACTTATAAGCAAAGCGGACTGCAATAAACAAATGCCTTTCAATGGCTTGTAAAATTTCAGAATTGATAACTGAGGAATCTTGTATCTATTTATGCTGTTTATATTTCAATCCGTTTAACACTTTGAGTGCCAGAGTGGTACAGAATGCATTGCTTTGCAATGCATTCCATACCACTTTGGCACTTAAAGGGTTAAGTTTTTTTAGTTGGTGAATCTAATCTCCGCTTCATTCTGACTAGTCAAAGCAACAGGATTACTCACCTGTCCATAAAATCACCTCCACCTTCATCTGGAGTGGAACACCTTCATAGAACGCTAATGGTGTGAATTCTTTCAAGATCGCTCCCGCTGAGGGGAGGATATGGAAAGGTAAGTACTTACTGTAACAGGAGCCCAAGACTCTGGGTCGTACTGGGCTGTAGTGCCGGGGTCCTCTCTCCTTGATGTGGCTACAAGGGAGTACCCAGTCTGGTGAATAGCTGGCTGTAACCTAAGGCTGCTGAATGGGGGTCAGAAGGGACCCTTTAGACCATTCAGGAAAAACACACAGGACAAACTTCTAGTTCCAGAACGAACTCCACTTTATTCAGGGGACATATTATACATAAACTCAGTATAACGAAACAAAAGGAGTGTACACAGACTATACAAAGGGACAGTGGTGAGGTGGTGACATAATACAATGGGCACAATAGGGGATAAACAGAAGACAAAATGACTGTACACAGTGGAAGCATCTTTACATAATTTAATCTTGCTGCTAGGATTCTCAACCAATAGGAATCGGAGTGACAAGCAACCAATCAGGACCTGGGTCATTGTTCTCCCTAGCAGATTGAATTACCCTGGTCTGACATAACTCCATTGTCACTCTGGCCCCCAGCCAATGGGAACTGGAGCTACAACTTAGAGGGGAAGGGTGACCAATCGGAAGAGTGCCTACCTGCCCAGTAACATAATGTGTAGAAACTATTCAACGCTATGTACTTTGCAGCGAGAACTTACTGGTTGAGTATGGAATTGTCTACACGATTCCCCATAGAAAATAAGATTAACGCTTACGTTCTACCATGCTTCCCAGTGCAACAGGGTAGCAAGGGGTACTCGCCAATCTGATGGCAGCCAACATTTTAAACCCGTGGCGCCACTCTTTAGTCCTGGCAGCTGATGCCGGCTTTCCCCTGTAAATACAATCCTTTGTGCACCAGAAGTTCCTAGGCCTGAAAAGGCCTCCAAATAACAGCCTATGGTAGTTACACTCCCTAACACTAACTGCTAGAGGGGTGCACAAAGCATTGCAAAGCAATGTGTTGCATATACTCAGGCACTCAAAGGGTTAAAGGGACAGTAATGTCCAATAAAACATGTTTAGAGTTTTGTAGAGTAAAAAAATAAGCTAAATGCCACAAATGCTATCTCTCAAACCGCTACAATTTGAGATCCTCTGCTAAAGTTCCTCTTCTCCTTATGTCAGCTGTAGAGCTGACAGGAGATCCATGTTGGCCAACACGGAGGCTCTTCAGCAGAGACGCAGTAGCATGATTTAAAAATTACTACTTTTGAACGGTCTAAAAAGTGTGCTTGCAAACCAGGCACACTTTGTAGACCTTTCCATAGAAGTATTTTTTAAATCTTGCTATTGCGGCTCTGCTGAAGAGCCGCTTGTCGGTCCCCGGACCAGGAACCCTGCTATCAGACAGCTGAAGTCAGGAGAAGAGGGAGGGGGAAACTTTAACGGAGGATCTCTCAAACCATAGCGGTTTGAGAGATAGGTGTAATGGACCCTAGGCCGTTACTTGGCCGCGATTTATAAAACTACGGCAGCCCGCTGCCTAAGGGTCATTTTGGCGGCCCATGGATCAGAGTCTGACTGTTTGGTTGGGGTTACGTGGAGAACAGCTCCTCTAAAAGACTGAATTCACGGGTAGAACGGAGCCGTAGGCTGGCTGCTATGCGGGGCAACCTGTACAGAAAAACCCCATAGACTTTACATGGGAAAGTAGGCGGCTCCCTGATTGGCCAGTCTGAGTTAAAGGGACTCCATTGACTTTGCATGGGAAAAGTAGGCGCCCCTTAGATTGGCCAGTTAGCTGCCCGCCCACTGGTTCAGATTGGCTGAGACAGCAATGATGATCTTGGCCAGGATTGGCCATCGGATTCCAGGCTCCTGATTGGCCAGGGGTTGAAGCGGAATATTCAAAGTTGCTTCAACCCCCTGGCCATTGTGTAAAGATTTGTATTAGAGTCCCTCATCCTTTTGTCACAGTATTTACCCCTCATCAGTCCCTTTGTATGAATAATGTAATCATGTCTGGCCCTTTGTGTTATGTTTACACCATCTGTCACTGTCCATTTTCTAGCATTGTATCTTGATGTGGTTCACCATGTATATAAGACTGGAAGTTTGTACAATAAAGTGTGTGCAGTTTGAACTTGAACTGGCTCCTGTCTCTGTTGCTGGATGGTATCAAGGGACTTCTGTTGTCCCCCATCCTAGGAAGAACTGCTGCTGGAAGAACCTGTGGAGCTGCCTACTTGTAGCTGACCTCTGGAGGGAGAAACCGGGAACGACGGCCTGAGTCCAACCCAAGGACTTGGGTATCCGTTACAATAGGATTTGTGGCTTTTAGCTTATTTTTAATCTCTACAAAACTCTAAATGTTTTATGGGACATTACTGTCCCTTTAAGGACCAGAGTGGCCTGTAGAAACGGTAAAGTTCAGGAATGCTTCCTGCTGAGTGGAACATCTGCACTCCCAACATGTGGGAGGACTTGTTCAAAAGTCATTACAGCTCAGACTTGCATTTTAGCAACTTATTTGATCACCAGGTATTTTATGAAACCATAGTGTGACTCCAGCTGTCCCATACCGTGCATTACTAATCTAGCCTTTTAGACACAACAATGTCAGTTATAGTTCAAGAGTAATTGGTGAAAGTTTCCCCCTCCTGCCCCTTTTACCTAGTGTAAGACACCTCCCCTCAGATGTGGAATCTGGTCCTGGGACCAGACAGATCACAGCAAGGGGCAATCTACTTACTGTGAGAACAATGAAAACCCTGTCCCCCCCCCCCCCCCCCGACAGTTTTTCCTTATGCTCACTGAAGATTGTCCCTATCTTTGATCCATCCGGACAGTCCTGCTGCTGTGAGGTGAGCAGTGTTACATCAGTAGAGGGGCGGGAGGGGGATACTTTATTATTCAATTACACTTGAACTACAACTGACAGAATTGAACTTCATGGCCAAAATGAAGATTAATTGGAGCTGCTTTTTTGTGAAACGTTACTATCCCATTAAGGGGTTAAATGGTTGTCATGAGCAGAGGTCATGTGGCCTTGCTAGCAACATATGTCCACCTCGGTGGCCATTACCTCAGGACTGGTTCAAGATGGTAACTCATGAACAAAAGGTCGGTATTTTTGTAGAAATAAGGCAAGCTGAGGTGTAGGGGATGTTGGGTGTTTAAAGGGATAGTAATTTAAAATGTGAAGGTTGTAGGGCTTATCCCCCTGAATAACTACTTTTAGTAGTGGGAGTGCCCTTGTTTTACTAAACTTATTACAGCTCAAACTTGACATATTTTTAGGTAGTATGTCAGTGGCCTGAAACTGAATAGTGGTGCTGTTGCTGCATCTTCTTATGTAGATTTATGGTCACCTGACAGCAGCTGTTCAATGGATGGTATAGCAAGTGCCACTGTACAAGTTCAGGCCATACTGCATGTAAGAGTTTGAGTTGTAATAACTTTAAAATAAAACTCCTTATAGCAGTGGGAGTTCCCTTGTTTTACTCAGGGGAATAAAACCTACGACTTTTTTTTTTTTTTTTTTATATATAAAGGGGAACATTCACATCCCCAAATTTTCACCACGGGCTTTAAAATATAAAGCAATATCAGCGCTGGCTTTATTAATTTTCTCCACTACCTAAGAGTGGAAATATTAAACTTTGAAATATGCCACTTCTGGGTCTGCGGCACTGTATGTGCGGCTTGGAGCTGAAGGACTTCCCACCTCCCTCCCCAGCAGCCCCTGGGGCGCACGTTCGCACTTCTCTTCAGAGCTGCATTTGTTTGGGCTAACATGACACCTAGCTCTGTTTACGATGCTACTGAGGTTGTATATAGTTGTATTACAGGTTGCAACCTCAGTAGCATGGTAAACGGAGCTCGCTGTCACGTTGGCCCAGAAAAATGCAGCTCTGAAGAGAAGTGCGAACGTGCGCCCCAGGGGCTGCTGGGAGGGACGTGGGAAGTCCTGCCTCTCACACGGTTCCCCTGAATGCGGAAGTGCCACATTTCAGCTATTATATCCACTCTTAAGTAGTGGAGAAAATTAATAGCCAGCGCTGATATTGCTTTGTTTTAAAAGCAGTAGTGAAAGTCTTTGGGGATGTGAATGTTCCCCTTTATGTCTTGCTATCCCTCTTAAGGTAGAAATTCCAGGATATCCTGCCCCCCTGCACATGGATGTCACAGTACTGTCCTGTAACTGGTCTTACTGGCACCATAACTAAAAGCTTTTTGTTACGCCTGCAGTATGCACCCAGTGGAGCAGCAATGATGACCTGACGGCTTCTACCACAGGGTAGACAGCCTGTACAGCTACAGGTGATGGAGGCTACAGTTCCATCATCCCTTACTAGCCATTGGCTGGAGGGGGTGAAGCTTCCTACTGACTTGTACATAGTAAGGAAATACCGTAATGAGTACCAGGAGCAACATTTAGTACATAACCATTTAATTTCCAGAAGGAGGAACAGGGGTGTGCATAATACAGCACTGAAGCTACAGCAAGATACTGGCATTGAAATGGTTTAATGCCTGTGAACCATGCTATCCTTTATCCCTTTGCTTGCTATGCATGGCTTGTGAGTTGTCTTGCATATTGGCTTGAATTGATTGCAGTGAACAGCCTTTTTACATTTCAGACTAAATCCGTACTGGGAACATGAAGACCTCCTGCGGTTAGGCTACAATGTTACCATTCCCAGCTGCTGGCTGAGGATGGGAGTTCTAGTCCAACAGCTAGAAGGGCCTACTCGCACATGGACTCAATGTTGTCAGTCTTTGTAATCTGCCCAACTGCAGTTCCATTCAAAGCATATTTCTATTTTGCAGCTGGATATCCATCTATCCCAGTGAGGAAGAGCCCAATGGTGGAGCAAGCTGTCCAGACTGGGCCAGTGGAGAATCAGGGACAGAAGAAGCTACAGCAGGGGAAGGGACCTCCTGTGGGACAGCAACGGGGGGTCCGGCAAGGTCCACCCCAATCACAGCCTGCACCTTTAAATGGTAAGTTTTGCGCTTTTAACAGGTTTTGGAAAAACTTCTTACTCCAAAACAAGGTGGGTATAAAAGTGTACTAGGACATGATTTATGGACCGATCCCTTCCAGAACCACAGCCCCCGGTACCTTTATTTTTACAGGTGGAATGACCTACAAACAAGTCAGTGCAATCAGTACACTTTAATCCTAGGAAGGACTCTCCCGTAAATGTCACTGATAAACGTGTCCTAAAGGGCTGGTCTCTTACAAAAATGTGGTCCCCCTCTAAACCATATTAGTACCACCTCTGGAGAGAGGGAGTTGCCCAGTCTGGATCCTACAGTTAAAATTGAAAATTCACTTTTCTGCTCCTACGAAAGTTTTAAATTCGCTGCTTGTTTTTTTACAATTACCAATGTTTAATACAGAGTAGCATTCTTATGGCATCTTTATCATTACAATCTGCTTTTTTTTTTTTTTTTTAAAAGCGAAACTACCACCCGTTTGAAACTTAGCCCCAAATTACCCATCTGGCAACTAGCTGCTAAATAGTGCTAGTCGCTATCATTATTACCGCATTACTGAGAATGCACACAGCTCCCGGGACTGACAGCCAGCAACCAGCACAGATCTTTCCATAGTGACGTCTGCACTCCTGCACTGTCAGTCCCTGTCTGCACTAGGAGGCATTGCTAGGAGCAGTTTGGCTCCAAAATCGAGGGGCGGCGCTGGTTGCTGGCTGTTAGTCCCGGGAGCAGTGTGCATTCTCAGTAACACGGTAATTCTGGGGACTAGCACTATTTAGCAGCTAATCGCCAGATGGGTAATTTGGGCCCAAATTTCAAATGGGTGGTAGTTCCGCTTTAAATGAAACTTAAGATTTCATGCATTAATATTGCTTCCCTTGGTTGCATAGTGTCCTTTGGACTGTGAAGCGGTGTGATAGAGACCTAGCGTGAGGTTAATGTGGGAAAATGACCCTCAACTATCTAATCTATTTTGTTTTTCACCACATGTAAACGTAATGCTTCAGTGCCACCTCCGCCACCACAAACTCCTCCCACTGCTCCAGCACAGAGTACAGTGAATGATGAGAACCAGCGACCTCAAAGGAGAAGATCAGGTAACCTGCTTATTGTGGTTCATTCCAATTTAACACTTGTCAGTGACGTATCCAGTGTATTGCTACTTAAAGGAGAATTAACACTGCCTAATCTGATTATCTGGGGAAATTCTAATGGGCTTTGACTCTTTATTTCTAACATTCAGTCCTAGATCTTGTGGTTATGGAGGGCATGACGAATGCTGGCAGTAATGGTTCCCCCTCCCCCAATGCATTTGGATGCCTTTGGCACTGAAAGAGTGAATTTACTTGTCTCTACAATACAAATGATTAGTAGAACTAATTTTATGGAGGTAAAATTTGACTGTAGCGTCCACTTTCCAGTAGGTTTGGCAATGTTGCATTTTATACCGTTTTTTTTAAGACAAAACTTGCCCATCCATGTGCTATTGAACACTCCCCAGGGTGCTGGTTCTGCCTATATTAATTCCCAGCAGTGTGGCAGTACCAGCCCAGTACAAACTAGTTGGCATGAAGTCAGGCTACCACTAAAGGCTAATTTCAGATGGTTACAAACAGGCAGTGTATTTCTTTAAAATAAACTTCATTTACCTTTAATGTGGGGTTACAAAGGTTGTATAGGAAGAACTTTAGAATATTCTGCATACCTCTGGCACCCAAAATGTTCAAACACCCCTATTCATTCCCTTCTGGTTTATCTGTTGTACCTCCAGCTGCTGGAATAGAATTCCTATCCTCAACCAGCCATTGCCTTTTGGGAAGGTTGCAGTTTCTCCCAACAGCTGGAGGTGAAGCAATGGACTACCCAACTTGTAATACATCTGTACTACAGCAGTTGTGGATTTCTTGAAAATGAGGCAGTTAGTGGCAGCATGGGTTTAAGGGAATTCCAGTTTTTTTTAATGGTTCCCATAGCTTAACTGTATTTTCCAGCTGAGTGACATTAGTGCATTGAGGATAGGGAACATCTGTCCTCTCCATTGAAACAGTGAATTTAGACAGTGGGCTTCAGTGGAGTGGATGCAAATCTAGATGTACTGAGAAGCAGTCCTCTCAATGACAGCAGCTCTGCATGAAGGAGCGTGGAATTCTTAAAGGGATAGTAACACTATTAAAGTGGAGGTCAGTCTTCAATTTTTTTTTTCAGGTAGCACTATATCATTCTTAGTTTTGTAATACAAGCATTTTCAATCCAAAAGGATCCCCTTCCCGTCCCTTTCTGTGCGTCACTGAGATGGTCTGGTCAGGATGGAGTGTGGCCCTCCTTATTCAAGGGGGGCAGGATCTTCCTTATACTTTGTGAACATTATCCCTCACTGTATCCCACGACAGATTTTCAGATCTGATGGAATGCGGCCAGAAGGGGCCGGAGGGGGATCCTTTCAGAGTGAATAGCACTTGAACTAGAAGTAATGAAATATAGTGCTGCATGTTTAAACAAAAAATAGACTGCTGTCCACTTCACTACAAGTGTTACTATCCCTTTAAGTGGTGGTCCTTGCTGGTTATAAAGCCCCTTTACTGCACCTTTAAGGTGTGTTAAACTCTGTATTCTGTTATGCTTATTCAGCTTGTTTTCTCAACAGGGAACAGGCGGACCAGGAATCGTTCCCGAGGCCAAAGCAGGCCAACTAACGTGAAAGAGAATGCAATCAAATTTGAGGGAGACTTTGATTTTGAGACTGCGAATGCCCAGTTTAACAGGGAGGAGCTTGACAAGGAATTTAAGGACAAACTGAATTTCAAAGGTCTGATTGCTGTGACACACATGCTAAAGTGTTACACTGTAGATTCACTTGTGTGCCTTAAAGCAGAACTGTGACTCAAATTAAAGTGCCCCCAAATTAGTCATACAGCGGTATGCCTACCAGTACTTGTAGTATTCTGAATAAGTCCGGCATTAAGAAATCTATTTGTGTTCGGAGCCTCACTGGCAAGCTTATTACTGTAGTAGCATCTGTGCTCCTGCACCATCAGTCCCTTCCTTAAGGACTCCCCCTCACCAATCCTAGAGGAGACTGGGGCAGACAGTGCAAATGCCAAAGAGGCAAGATGTCTGTGCTGATGCCTGCCCGTTAGTCTCCAAACAAGATGGATTTCTCAATAAATCCAGACTTATTTAGGATCATACAAGTATTGATATGCGTATCGCTATGTGAATAATGATTTGGGGGACACTAACTGGAGTGATCTGCTTTAAATTGTTTCTGGGGGGGAAAGCTTTCCTATGTACCATGAAGATCCTGAGCAGAATGCTGTGAAACAGGAAGACAAGTACAGGAAAACTGGTTCCCCAGTCCACTGAAGTTTCACATTGAAAGAATCCAATCTTGATGGAACTTGTATTAAAACTAAAATTGTATTTTGGATGTGGGGTTCATTTAACCTATTAAGACTAGAGTGTGAAGCACATTGTCTTGCCTACTTTATTGGTCATTAACACATTAACAGGCTCTCTCAAAAGCTGTTCTGTATCAAACACAATGCCTTAAGTTTTTGTTATTTGGTTTACCGAACAGATGATAAACCAGAAAAAGAGGGTGAGGAGAAGACTGACTCTGGAGTGGAAACACAAAATAGTGATGGGAATCCAGAGGAGGATCCACTGGGACCGAATATTTATTATGACCGGTCGAAGTCTTTCTTTGACAACATATCTTCAGAGATGAAATCTAGGTAAGTGTTTAATATATCCCTATCCTAGGGTAACTGTTGCCCTGAATAGTGTTCAAATGACCCTTAGAGTTCAAAAGGGCATCTGCAACACTGTTCTGGCTTTCAGTGCAGTTATTGAATAGTAAATCTGTTATCCTTGAGTGCTACCTCTAGTGTAACCCTTTAAAGGGATAGTAATGTTTCACAAAAAACAGCAGCTCCAATTAATCTTCATAGTATTTGAGCCATAGTGTTATTTCTAGAGATGAACCAATACCAGTTTTTTAAGACAGAGTACGAGTACCAATATTTTCAAGTAATCACTGATACCCATTTGCTAGTCACACCACCTCTTGATTCTCCCCTTTTGCCTCTTTCTCCCCCACTTGATTCCCACCTTTTACTTCATTCTCCCCCTCTTGAGCTCCCTCCTTTTGCCTTGGCTTTCTCTCCCTTTTGATCCCCCTTTGTCGTCCTCCTTGACTCTTGATCCCACCCTTTTTGCATCTTCTTGGCCCCCCTCCTTTTGTCTCCTGATCCTTCCTCCTTTTGTATTGTGTTTTTTTTTTTTTTTGTTTTTTTGTCCCTTTTGCCTCTCTCCCTCTTGACCCCCCTCTGTGCCTTTCACCACCTGCTCTTAATGTCCCATCTTCCTCTCTTGATCCCCCTTTTCCTGCCTTACCCTCCTCTGCCGGGTGCTCGCTGTTCTCTCGCGAGCCCCGGCAGAGGTCAGTGTCGGAGCATTGCCATGGTAACCTGCTCCAACGCTGCAGGAGGTAGAGGAGACCAGGGAGCATTGTGAGCAGCTCCCCAGGCTCCCTCTCTGCAGCACCGACCCTGACACAGGGTATCGGTGCTAGTATTCGTACCAATACCAGTATCGGTGCAACCCTAGTTATTTCATGACTGAGTTGTAATTCAAGAGTGATTGAATGATAAAATGTCCCCCTCCCGCCCCTTTTACTGATGTAACACTAATCACCTGAGATGTGGAATCTGGTCCTGGGACTGGACAGGTCACAACAAGGGGCAATCTAATTACTGTGAGGCATGCCTCCCTTGACAGGTTTTTCCTTATGATCACTGAAGATTGTCCCTCTCTGCAATCCATACAGACAGTCTTGCTGCTCTGAGGTGAGCAGTGTTACATCAGTAAAAGGGTGGGAGGGGGATACTTTATCATTCAATTACTCTTGTACTAAAACTCTGACAGTATTGAAATAACACTCTCCATTGCCCAAATACTATGAAGAGTACTTGGAACTGCTTTTATTATGAAACATTACTATTCCTTTAATGATCTGAGGCTTGTGCAACGTGTTGCACACCTATAGTCCGTAAAAGGTTAATGTTTTCCAACTCTTGGGTTTAAAATGTTGAGGGGTATTAACCCTTTAAGAACCATAGGGGTGTGCAGCACAGGTTAATGTGGCAGCAGAATTGATGCAGTCTTGGTAATTGCCTGCAGCTTATGGTGGCAGACATCCCCCTGCCGACACGTCTGTGGGTTTGCTGTTACCCATTGAAACAAAGTGGATCAGGCTTAACGGTACAGCTGTGTAGAACCACAACAGGGCATGTGCCTACCCTGCAGGAACAGATAAAACTGCCACGGACCAATATCTATACCCACGCTCCTGGAGCGCCTGTCCTTGGAAGATCGGAATCTGAGGATTGGTGTTCCAGGCTTGAATTCAGCCAATGGGATCCTCCTCACAATATTAGGAAAGAAAATGGTCGACTCGCTCCCAATAGGTAACACACTCAGGCCTGATGACTACATTATTTAATTAAACTGCAAGCACAATGGCCTGTCCTGGATGGTGCAGAATTTGGCACCACCATGTCTATTTGTGAGGATCTCATGGGAGAGGAGCATTAGAAACACATTTTCTGTTAGCTATATCCACCATGGTGGCTTATACAGGGTGCATAAACCAGATGGTAATGCTGATTATTCAGTGCTAGTTGAAGAGCCCATTACACGGGCCACAGTGCCACTGCCAACCAGTTGTGGGGCAGTCATGGAGCATCCAGCTCTCAGCCGTGGCGCGGGCAGTCTTTACTGCGCATGACTTGAGCACGTGCAGCAGTCTCAACTGCGCGTGACTGCATCGTTACACACATTTTAGCGGATTATTATATAGGATACTTTTTATAAGTGTAATTTTCTAAGTATGCCTAACGTAGTCTTCATGTTTGTGTCCCTCACTTCTTTTTGCTTGTCTTGCTGCCTTCCCTCTGACCTGAAATTCGGTTGCTTGACCAGACAGATCGCAACAAGGAACCATTGTCATCAGTACAAGGAAACTCTGCCCCTCCCCTTGATGGAGAGCAGGCTTTTACTTATGCTGACACAATATTGTCCCTCGTTGCGATATGTCCAGACTGGCTTTCTGCTCTGTGGAGACTGGAATAGTGGAAAGGGGGGAGGGAGGACACTGAACTAAAATAAGGGTACAACATTATGGACACTTAGTGCATTTAATTATAAAGTATATTGAATAATCAAACTTGCCTTAATATGCACACATTAATATTCCTATAACTTTGCATGGGCAGCAGATTTATAGTCCATAAGGCACCTGGGAAGTCCCAGGAAAGTCTTCCATCAGCCTAGATGTTGGCAGCCAACTGCTGCCACCCAGTTCCCCAGGCACGGTGCCACATCGAACGAGTGTTTTGTGAGGATTGAATTGAAAAACACAGGTTGCTGGCTTCTATGGGATCAATCATTGAGCGTTTCTTGGACTGGATCATACAGGCAATATGAATTATCACCTTAGATACATAATCTATTCACTTCAACTTGTTGCCTATGTGACTTAGGCCTCTGATTATGGCATTAAAGCAAGGTGAACTGAAGCCGTGCCTTTAAACTTGGGTGATACAAGCAACTCTGGCTTTGTTTATGGCAATGTTGCTGATTGGTGCAGAAATGAGACTACAATGTCAATAGCCATATTGTGTGTGTGGGGGGGGAGCCATTCTAGGGTACATCAACAATCATGGAGAGCAAAAGCCATCTGAACTCCCACCCCAATCTGACAGATCCCAGTGGACATTATGAATCCATTCTGCGACTCATTCCCCAAAAGTTAACCCTTGCACTGGATTACTCCCATGGAGTCAGATATTCTTGCAGGCCTTGGATCCCAAACTTGTCCCACAGAGTTTCTTGGGACTCATTCAGTGGGAGGGGTTTGAGGTCCTTGAATCCTGAAAGTAATCTGCCTCCATGACCCAATGCGATGGATGAAGGGGAACCAGTGAGTGCAGAATGGATTCTTAGTAGCCTTCAAGACTTCCTTCCTAGAATAAAAGAAGTAGGTTTATATGGGAATGTACAGCCTTAAAGGGATAGTAATACTTAAAATAAAAACAAAATATGTTGTAGGGTTTATCCCCCTGAGTAAAACAAGCATACTCCCACTGCTGAAAGGTGTTTCATTCAAAAGTTATTAATTTTCAAAGTTGAATTTTTAGGTGCAATATCACAGTGGCCTGAAATTGTACAGTGGCGCTGTTGATACACGATTCTATGGACAGCTCTGGTCCCAGGACCATAAATCTCCATAGGATGGTGTTGCAACAGCACCACTGTACAATTTCAGGCCACTGTGATATTGCACCTAAAAAATTCAACTTTGAAAATTAATAACTATTGAATGAAACACCTTTCAGCAGTGGGAGTATGCTTGTTTTACTCAGTGGGATAAACCCTACAACATATTTTGTTTTTATTTTAAGTATTACTATCCCTTTAACACTGAGTGCCACAGTGGTATGAAACACAGTGATTTTACAGTGCATTGCATGCCCCTCTTGCACTCAAAGGATTAAATGCTAGTGTAATTTTTTTTTATGCAATGCATTTGAGTCTTCACACTGAAGGAATTAAATACAGTCTGAATTAGTGGTAATGTCTGTTCCCTAACACTTTTAGTGGCTTTGCTGCAGAATCACTCCACTTCTGCCTTTGTGTGTATGGCTCTAATTGTGCAGGTTCAGTTTGTCTATATAGATGGGCTGTCCCTGCACAGAAGCCTCTGTCCAACTTACCCCACTTATCTCCTTTGCAGACGCACCACATGGGCTGAAGAGCGGAAGCTGAACACTGAAACATTTGGCGTGTCGGGCAGGTTCCTCCGTGGGCGCAGCTTCCGAGGTGGCTTTAGAGGAGGGAGGGGCAGCACAACTCCTCGACGGAACCAGACAACGCAGAGGGCTGGCACCGGGCGAGTGTGATTAGGCACCCGCCTCATTCATGGACAGAAGGGAGTTGCATTGTTCATCCCTTGACTGACTTGTCTTCCATAATTTTTCTCCCCTCCAAGCTTTGTAGCAGTTCCCTGACTGATGTAACCTTGTGCTGGCCCAGTTAGAGGGTCTTGTGTTGCTTTCATCCATAGAAGTGCTGGCTGTGGGCTACAGATAGTTGAAATACTGGGTATTGTGGATACAGTGGAGCAGTTCCGAAGGCAAACTACCACCGGGGGGCGGCTTCACAATTTCTGTTGACTTAGAATTTGCTTTTTACCTCTTCAAATGCTTGTGTCCAATGCCTTGCTTAACTTTGAGTTTCTTTTCGTTTGATACCTCTGGCACTCAAAGGTTTAATGTGTTGGTATTCAAGGGATCGGTTTCCTTTAAATGGAACTTAACATTTCCCAATAATACCCCCACTTAGCCTTAATATGGGCAGTACATTCCAATTGATACGAGGAATAAGTACTGCCTGGATTTGTTTTCCATAATTTATAAACCAGTAGTACTGGATAACCTGCCAGTGGAGGAAGACATGATTCTTTGTTGCATGATTTGAACCCTAAACTCCACCCACTGAAAGGTTCATTCCTAAATACTTTGAGAATCACGTGGAACCTTAATGCCCACTAATTAAATTGATTTTGGAGAACAGATTGCCAGAGATTCATAATGGACCGCTGATTATTTTCTGCCCAGATGAATAGAAGTGAGGAGGTTAAGGTCAGTCTTTTTACATTTGAATTGTTCCCTATTGTGGTGATTAGATGGCCCCAGAATTATTCCACTCTGCCTTTATACATAGGCCCAGTGTGTAGGAGCCAGTGAGCCGTGTCGTATTAAGGGAAAGGTAATTGTCACTTTTTGTTTGAAGCTGCAGGAAGATGAGCAGTTTTATTTTTTTGCACAAAGTTAATGTTTGAGGAGGAATTGCCTACCTCTATTTTAAAAGGGCAGTAAAAGGTCAAGTGAGGGAGGCTTTAAAGAGAACTATATTCAAAGGGGTGCCTATTGACTTAAAGTACCAATCTTGAAGTCACCTAGTATATTCTGGAGTGGGACTCCATGTTTGAAATAGAACCGTGCAGCTACCCTTGTTCTGGAAAAAAGGCAGCAATTAGGTAGCCTCCTTTTGGGGGGTAGGGGCAGCATGCTTCCTGAAAACAGCTACTTGTGGGAGCTTGTCTAGACTTCCAGGTCATGCAGAAGCATGTAATTCATTAAACTGAAGTCAGAGCTGGTCAGACAGATGGCAGCTATGGGGTTAGTGATGGGCTCAGATTTGTGCTTGGAGCCACCAGAATACTTAAGGTAGCTCCATGATGTTTCTACTTGTATTGAAAGAATGGGGATTTTTTTTTTTTTTGTGTAGAAATTTACCCAACAACTATGGGAAGATTTCTGTGGCAGTCTGCAATATATTCTTCCAGCAGATCTAAGATTTTTTTTTTCCTCTTCAGAAGTGGAGTGAAAGTGGATTTTGATATTCCCGCTAGGTGTGTAAAGTTGTAGTTATAAACCTTCCCCTGATCCTTTACTGTCCCTTGAAAAGAAGTTCTTTATTTCAGCAGCCCTGTCCCCTTCGTTAGCACAGGGCTTTTAATGACTCTCAACTCTGAGTGCCAGAAAGGTATGTAATGCATTAGATACATTTCTGGTACTCTAAGCCAGTGATTCTCAACCTTTTTGTTGAAGGCACTTCTAACATGCAGTCTGGAAATTTCAGGGCACACCTAACATTTTGTAGGTCACTTATCAAACACTTAAAGGGTTAGTAATGTCTAACATTAACCCTAATGTTGAAGATATTAAGAAGATAATCTTACTGTGCCAAGTTGGATCTTTCAAACCTTTATGGTTTGAGAGATATAAGCACTTAAAGTTCCCCCTCCCTCTTTTCCAGACGTCTGCATGTAGCTGACATCATGAGATCCCAGTCCCAGACCACCTGGCAGCTCTTCAGTGGAGCTGAATGAGCGATATTGAAAAACAAATACCTCAGTTGAATGTTCTGCAAAGTAGACCGTTCCAGTGAAGTATGTTTTTCGATAGCACTCATTCAGCTCTGCTGAAGAGCCGCTGAGTCGCACGACGATCCACTACTGACCGCTTTACAGCTAATCAGCAGGAGGGGGGAACTTTAAGCTCTATCTCTCAGACCGTAAAGGTTTGAGATCCAACTTGGCACAGTAAGATTCTTTCGAATACCTTCAATATTAGGGTTAGTTATTGTTAGACATTACTAACCCTTTAATGGAGAATACAAATGCATAAAGATGTACTTTTTAGATCTCACAATCTGAATAACAAAATAAACATTATGTAGAAACATTTCCATAAATGCACATTTTGAACCTCAGTTTGCACATTTTATCAGCGTTTTTATGGAATTGATGGGGCACCTTAAGTAGATATCCGGGACACGCCAAACTGCCACGGCATCCTGGATGAGAATCACTGCTTTAAGCATTAAGAGCAAAGCTGTGTGCTCGACCCTCAAACGATTACTGTTACGGAGTAAGAGTACTTTTTATTTCTCACAAAATTTGAAATTTTTTTTTTATCCAGTGACAAGTACCGCAGATGACACATGATGTTAGTCACTTGACACCTCACAACTTGTATAATTTTTTTTTATCCAAGCACTTTAAGACAATGTAGCCAGATAAGAATTATGTTCCCTTAGCGAGTGGTTTCTAGTGGTCCTTGGACCTTTGGTATTGTGTAGCAATGTTTCATGCCCTCTAGTGGTAAAAGTGAGCTTGGTCATGGAAGGTGCATAGAGTAAAACAAGGGTTCTCCACTGCTGGGGATGCAGTTCATTTAAGACTGCTGTAATAACTTCTGAATTTAGCATTTTCAAGCCGTAGGAGTACCCATGTGTTTAAAAAGCTCTACCAATGTTTTCTTAATAATTCTACTGCAATAATACAGGCTTCCAGAGGGTGGGATGCAACAGCCCCTTAACATGGAGTAACAGAGCTAGATGGGTGAGCAGTGCATAGCTTGAGTGCCAGAGGGGTACGCAACGCATTGCTTTGCAATGCGTTGCGTACCCCTTTGGCACTCAAAGGGTTCAAATGCATTGCGCACACATCTGGCATCTCAGAGGGTTTGTGGAACACTGGAGCCCCAATACTTCAGCCTGGCTGGTACATTAAGCATACCCCACTTCCACAAGGATTCTGCTCCAAAGACCAGTTCCCGCTGCCAGTCCAAAGCGCACTTTCCTGAGCGATCCACAGTAAACACTACACAAGACTAAGCTTGCATAACAAGTTTGTATGGAGAAGACCTTTTTGTGTGTTGGGTTCTTTTTTTTTGTTTGAGACTGCACTTACCCATTGTCAATTCCCCTCCCCAAATGACAATTTTTAGTTGTCGGATAAGTTTAATTTAAAAAGCTTGCCTTTATTTTTGTAGAAGCCTGGTGATGAGAACCAGTAGCTCACGGGGACATGATGTAAATTGTAATCTACCAATAAACACACAAACGTTTAATACGACTCTGTGCAGTTTGTCGGCTGGAACCGTGGGGTATTTGAAATGGAGCATCTGGAGTGTAACATTTTAAAGGAGCAGTAAACACTTGTTAAGGATTTTCCAGTTGAGTAAAACCAGGGTTAATCCTACTGCGGAGACGCATTTTACAAGTTTAGTTTAACCACCTAGTGCCAGAGGGGTACGCAACACATTGCTTTGTAATGTGCTGTGTACTCCTTGCACTCAAGTTTAAATTGTTACACTTCCAGTGCCCTCTAGTGGTCAGACTCAAATTCTATTGCATTATCCTGATGAATAAAACAAGGGCATCCTAAATTCAATACAACTTAAAGGATATCTTTTGATTTACACGGATCTTTCTATTACCATTCAGTCTACATATTTACACTTTGCCTTTTGACACTAGCTGGCATTTTAACAGCAAAAGCCAATTTTAAAATGCACTCTGGTAGATCTTGCATTGCCTTCCTGCATTGAACTGTAACATCACCACCTAGTGGTTTTATGTTAGAGCTGTAACTTTCTATTTAAAATCTTTCAGCAGTGTAATGCCATTGTTTTATTGGCATCACTAGAACAAATGCCAAGGACTGTGGGGGGTTGTAATACAGTGCACATCCCTTGGTTATTAGACATATCATTTTGAGAAACCTTAACTCAGAAGCCTCTAAGCTTGGCTCTAGACAGTTCACTTTTAAAGATAGTAATACTTTGTTTTATCTTTTATTTTGTAGGCATTAAAAAAAAACAAAAACATGAACGATAGAAGTCTCATCTCTCCAACCTTTATGGTTTGAGAGATATTCACAAGCAAAGTTTCCCCTCCCGCCCCTTTTACCTAGTGTAAGCCATCTCTTCTCAGATGTGGAATCCAGTCCATAGACCAGACAGATAACAGAAGGGGACACTCTTATTCCTGTGAGAAAAATGAAAGCCCTGCCCCCCCTTGACAAGTTTTTCAGCTTTTTCCCTTATCTTAATTGAAGATTGTCCCTCTCTGCAATCTACCTGGGCACCTCCCTTCTGCTCTGGCTGAGCAGTGTTACATCAGTAAAAGGGGCGGGAGGGGGATACTTTGTCATTGAATTACTCTTGAACTACAACTTTGACAGAATTGAAATAACACTCTCCAAAGTCCAAACACTATGATGATTAATTAGAGCTGCTTTTATTATGAAACATTACTATCCCTTTAAAAGGTCTCACAAGAGCTTGCAACAATATGCCACATTAACAGAGTTGCCATGATAAAATTGGTGACAAGAGAATCTCGCACTGCATGACAGCTTGAGATTCTCATGTTGTCGGTGAAAAGTTGCATCCCTTTAAGCTGAATCGTAGCAGTCTCAGCCAGCAGTTACTAATAAATTGCAGTTACGTTTGAAACGTTTAAACAATCACGATTCCACACATAATATACTACTGATATGCAGTATCAAGGCTACCATGGGTGGGAGGGACATGAACGAATGCGTTCATTTTAAGTAACTAGATACCTGGGATTTGTAGCCAATTGAGTTGCACCTGCACATCGCTGCCCTGGCGCTCTCCTTGCTCCGCTCCAGCCTGTAATTCTGCACACAGAAGGGGAGCCTGGGCAGCATGAGTAGAGCCGTACGGCCGGAGCAGGGAGAATGCTGGGGCAGTGCTGTGCAGGTGCAACACAATTGGCTACAAATCCCAGGTATCTGAGCTGTGTCCATATCAGCCCCTGGGATTAAGGATCCCTCATTCAAGGAGGAAGTATGGGATTAAGGATCCCTCATTCAAGGAGGAAGTATGTATGCCCAGTTTATACCCTACAAGTTATGTTACTTCCCCTGGATTATGTGATGTGGCTTGCTCTGCATACCCCTGTCATGTAATTATGCTTGTCATTTCTCCTCACCCTGATGGACACTGATGCAGACCTCTATAGTAGTATTTTGCCAATCCTGTGCCTCAAATGTAATTCATCCTTAAACGTGTATCATTTTCTTGATTAACAATGTTGTGATCTGGTTATATCATGTCTGTGCCCTGCTCTTGCTTGGCACTTTTGAGGTCACTCGCTCGCCCTGTCAGCATCATAACACAGTAGCATAATTGTGATGCCTGTTCTCGCCCACAGAGAAGGGGAGAGCCGGGGCAGCGCTCGGCAACACTGGGATGAGCCTTTCCTTCTCCAGATGGGTAAGGATGATGGGAGCTGTAGTGCTGCCTCATCCTGTTTTTGCGGAGCGCTGCCCCTGCTCTGTAGTATCAAGTATATCCATGTAATTTATGTGGAATGATCGGGATTGTTTAAACACTTCAAACGTGCTATGATTCAGTGTAAAGATATGCAACCTTTCACTAGCGATATGTGAATCTTGTGCTGTCATGCAGTGCAAGATTCTCATGTCGTTTTTGTGTGTTTTTTTTTATTATGGTGACACAATGTGGCATATGGTCACACACTTGTGTGCGTCCTTTTAAAAGGATACTGCTCTAGACCAGGTTTCAGAGGAATGCAAACTTAAAGGGGAACTACCACCCTGCAATAACTTAACATGCATTCATTCTTCATCTGGCTACTAGCTGCTTAGTAGCGCTAGTCGCCAGAAATATTACCTGGTTCCAAAGATTTTGCCATTTTACCGATGCTCACAGGAGCAGGAAGCAGGGACATGTCGTCACAATGACGTCCGTGCGCCTGTGCGGTCAGTCCCTTTTGGAGCCATGGCAAAATCTTTGGAACCAGGTAATATTTCTGGCGACTAGCGCTACTAAGCAGCTAGTCGCCAGATGAAGAATGAATGCATGTTAAGTTATTGTGGGGTGGTCGTTCCCCTTTAAAGAAAACTTGCTAGAACAGGGATTCATCCAGGTATGAATGTAGAACATCTAACTTTACAAATGTATGTTAAACTGGATGTGCTGTGTGCTAGCAGGCTGATTCCCCTCCAGTACTCTGGGCAGGCTTATAAGGGAAAATGGCTTACCAGAAAATGCATGTATTGTCCTGTTTGGGCCTGTAAAGGCAAAGTCATGAGCCTGTTTGTATGATAGACTGTCATGTAAGAATTCATGTCCTGGGCCTTGTGCATAAGTCCAGAGGTAAACATCTGTGCTAAACCATACAATGGGGGTGTTGGGGACATAATTAAAATGATCAGTTGATTACAATGGTCTTAATATCTGCAATACTGGAGGTCTCAAACTCATTGCTAAAGGCCCTATTAGTCAAGAGGTCAAACGTTTTTAAATTGTTCATGGTAGCTGGCTTGCTTTAAAATCGCACACCTCATTTTATACTCATGGCTCCTTGAGTCTACTCTCATCCAATGTGGAACACTGAAACCAGGGGGTAAAGTGGCCTTCACTCAGGAGGGCAGGGTACTTGCCTTTAAAAGGCTCTCTGGAGACCCTCTACCACCCATGGTGGACCTGCCCCGTGGCAAAATTCTAGGAGATGTGAATTCTGTTAACAGAATTCCCCATCTATCCCCGGAGCCTTGGAGGTTCCTATGGGGCCTGAGGCCCCTGCTTGCTGCCCCACTCTGGCATCAAACTGCAGTCACCTATGCTGCTTGCAGCTAGAAACAACCTAGGCTTCTGGATCGCAGGGCTCTGTCAGGATACATATGGAAGATTTTCTCCATGGAAAGACTAACGTCATTGCTCTCAGATGAGCAAGAACACGTCTTACATACATATGGGAACTGTGGCTCACATATCACGATCGTCGGGATTGTGACGGACCACTAGAGGAGTGACCTTCCTGATCCGCTTAGCCCAATTGTTCTCCACTCTGGCATGTAACCTTACACCCACCCACCCTCTTTTTTTTTTTTTTTTTTTTCTCCCCTTTTTTTTTTTTTTTTTTTTTTTTTTTTTCTTCCCTCTCCTTGTATCATCTATGGCCTATTCCTTACTCCTCCTAACCTCTTAACCTTGTCTTCCTACTCCGTAAATGCTTAGCGTGCTTTCATCCTAGGTGTACAAAAGATGGTGGTTCATATGGTAAAATAGAACTGGTAGACGTGAAGGCCCGATGCTTCATGACCGTAGTGAGAGGTGGCTACAGAACAGGCCTCTGTGCAGCCCAACGGCCACGAGCTGAACTGTGCCTAGTTCTTGAAAATGGATATTGCAGGATCCTTTTGCATCGTTTTCTGATGTTTTTTATTGTGTGCAGTTTTGATCTTGATATACTGTACTGCTACTCCTTGCCTCCCTTTTCCTTATGTACCATTTCCTTCTAACAAAAACTTAAGTTATAAAAACAAAAAAGTCTCTCTGGAGGTAGAGACTCCCTCCCTGCTCATGTTTACCCCCACCAATTGAGATTGGTTCTAAGTGACCTCAAAGGAGGTGCATCAGGGCAAAAGCTTCTTGGTTAGACACTTTTCTGCAGGATGGGGCAGTGCAGTGCCACAATATGATGGCGTCTTGACGCTAATGGATATATTTCTCAAGCTTATTTCCGCTGAGCTTTTTGGTGGGAACCAGAGTGCAGACTGTTAAGGACCTGCGTATGCTAGAACAGGCATCCTATCATGACCAGGGCTTATTTAGGCACCATGGGGCCTGAACACTGAGTATTCAGAGTGCATGTATGTTCCCTTCTATCTGCCTAGTAGACTCATCTCTATAGTAGAATTGCTAGATTTACTCTAGTTCCTTTGTTTAATTCTCTCCCACCTCCTCTTCGGAGACTACTGATAAATTCTCATTTTGGTAAATCTACTTTATGGACATGGGCGGCAGCCATATTGGATGGGGCACACCGTAATGTGATTTCTGCTGCTGGGTGGATTCTGGTGAGCAATGTGTTGGGTTTTTTTTAAATTGCAATTAGGGGATGTCCCTTGAGGACCCCCATGCAGAAGGTTGATTGCATGCGACAGCTGAAGAGCTACTGTAGAGCACCCTCTTACAGCAACTTAAGTCACATGAGTTTGGTTTCTCTGTCCTTGCATTCTGCTTTAACCCCTTCAGGTGGATAAGAAGTGGTTTATTACATTTCTGTCTTCCTTGATGGTCACTTGGCTGCATCTGTGTGTGATGGGCATACCTGGGAACTCTCCGGATTTGCCCCGGAGACTCCGGTTCTGACAGAGCTTTACCTGGTCTCCGGGGCAGAGGCTGATTCCTCCGGATGTGGAGAGTTTCTATTGAAACTCTGCCACATCTGCTTTTTCTCCTGCTGTTCCTCCTTCCCCAGCCTTCTGTGTGACCACCTTTAACCCTCTGAGTGCCAGAGTGGTAAGGAATGCATTACCACTCTGGCACTCAAAGGGTTAAGTCCCCCCCCACACACACACTTGCGGCAAGCCCCGCCCCTTTTTGACGTGATTAGCGTCATTTTTGTCACCCCCTTCTGAACAGAGGACTACCCTCCGGGTAGCCCTCAACTGGAAGTTCCCAGGTATGGTGATGGGGATACGTGCAAGTCTTAGGCTGCCAGGGAGTCAGAGGCTTTGCAATTAACCCTCTGTTCCTCATGTACCATTTAAGGAACTTTGCTGCTGTTTTAGGTCCCTCTTGTTCCGTGGCCCCTACACAGCTACTCCCCTGGCTCCTCTTCTCCTGAACAGGGGCCCTTATTTAATCTATGAATTAATTTCTTTGCTCTTAAGGGGGGGGGGGGGGGGTTTCCTGCATTTTACCAGTACTGTCCTTCTGATCAGTGGGAAACAGGTAAGGTGTGGGGTTTTTTATGTATAATTATATACTTTTTTTTAATTCCTCCTCGTCTCCCAACAGTGGCCTCTCTGATTTCTTACCTTTCTCATGAGGCTACAGCTGTCACTTGCCAGTGCTGTGGCATTACAGGGTCGGGCAGATTGTTCTTAGATGAGTTTCATGGCTTCTGGTGCCGCTTTACTTTCCGCCATCATTGTTGCTTGGGTGTCTAGGACTGTCACCAGATGGAGTGATTTAGGACTATACCACTTGGAATATTGATCCCTATGTTGTACATTGTGTGACATAATGTAATATTTTGGGTGGTGTATTACTGTAATTCTTGTGAAGGGATATGATAGTTGGGAGCCAGAGTGCAGAGAAAATAAAGGCTATGCCTAGCACTCTTGATTGCTTACAATAGACTTCATATCTGTGTAACTTGGCTAGACAATGACTGGAATGTTGATTGACTCCTGCTGTGTTTCCTTGACCAATCAGGGGAAGTTATTATGGTCCAGTTAAATTGCCCTTTTTCCAAACCCTACTTTGTATTATCTTGATAAGAGTGACTGGAAATGTAGGCCATTATCTGACTGGTCAAGCATCGTAACACTGTCCCAAGCACTTATTTACATTCTAATCTTGGTAAGAGTGTCTGGAAGTGTATATAAGCAGTGTGTTTCATCAATAAAGCTGTTCTGTTCTACCCTCCTTAATACAAGTCTCGGCTGTATTTCTGGAGGGGACTTAGGCTGGGGATTCTCACCTTAGCCAGTGCAGGAGCAAATTCACTTGCCTCGCCGGTCTACTGGCGTAGGGCCTTTAGAAACCCCACCTAGGATTCTGCAGCTAAATTCACTAGCTCTGCCCGTCTGCTAGGGGGCAGCATCCAGTTGTTCCTGCCTGAGTATCCAGGACCTCCAGGAAGCAGCAGGACTCCAGCCGTCCAGGGAAGAGGGGCAGCAGCGGCGGTTCAGGAGCCAACGGCCCCAAAAGGGTCTGGTAAATCCTGGTACCTTCACAAGGACCATGACTGTATAAGCGATAGTTTAGAGGCTGCCTTTGTGGGCTCTCCAGGAGTGGATATATTCTGAGCTTCTTGAGGCCAATGGATATCTTTCTCAAGCTTATTTCTGCTGGGCTTACTAGGAAGGTCTTAGCACCCTCTGTTGCTCTGCATCATATCCTTTGGCTAAATATTGGCCAGCAGACCAGTCTTCCAGCAAATCCTTAGGTTTCTCTCCTATTCATGGGTAGGCATTTGTTTGTCCCAGACATTGTGAAGGGTATTACCCATGTGGCTGCCTTCTCCCCCCACTGTAGTTGAATGTTCTGTTACCTCTGCCTAGGGTATGCATCCAGGGTGTCTACTCCTATGAGGCCAAGCGCACATTCGACCAAAACCCAAACAGACTCGGGCACACATGAAGTCTACCTAAAGGCCTCCAGCTGGCAAGTCAAACTCTGCATGACTTGCGGGAGTCTGGTTCTCCTCCTCATGGTGATCCGTTCTTGATACATGGATGTTCTCCATGGTGGGCCTAAGTGACTGTTAGTGATCCCACTTCTGTGGCATTGAACCCTGTATTTGAGTGTTTCCAAGGCTTCTGTTTGAGTCTGTTTCTCCGTTCTAACTTTTACGACCGCTTTCCTTTTTGTATTTGTCTGGTGAATAGCTGAACTGCAAACTTTATATGGTAAACCTCCCTTTCTGATAATGTGGTTTTGAGAACTGTAGGGTTCCCCCCGTGTTTCTCATTATCAAAGATTTTGTCCATCTCCTTCATTGCCTGGAAGTATTTTGCTGCTTCTAATGCTATGTTCCTTGCAGAGAGCCTTTCTGCAAATTTGGTCTTTCCTCTTGCCATTCTTGAGGAGCCCTCTGTGGGCTTAGCTGTGTTTCAGATGAGTTTTTCTGAGTTAAGACAACAATTTTTCCATGGCAATGCCATCAGACAAGTCTGTCCCCATTCAGGGTTTCAGCTCTGTTCCAGAGCTGTAGTTACTTCCTGGGTCTACAGAACCCAGGCCTTTGCTGAGCACTTGTGTGAGGATGGACAAGTTGCCACCTCGCACATTTGTTAAACACTTCCCTGTAACTGTTCTGATTTCAGCTGAAGCCAGTTTTGGTCCTTCAGGCCATTGTGCCAGTTTATATATCCTTGTGTTTTTACCAGTAATCCATTTGCTTCCCATTTCTTTGGACAGAAGGTCCTACAGGCAGTTGGACCATTTTGGGATTCTGTAACGGTTTTTAGGACACTCAGACCAGTATGTGAAATAAAACACAATTTATTCAGAAGAACAATAATGCAAATGTTCGCCCTCTAGTGGTGATTGAAAATAAACACACAGTGAAGACTGATAGGTTACAAGTGAAAATGCACAATAAGATGACATGTACAAATACTATGAATGGAATGGAATATCACCACAAAGGGTTAAGAACTTGATAAACAGTCTCAGATGTGGAGGTTTGGCACACCCTGGGTGTTATAAGGATGTGCTGGTAGACAAAGTTCACCATGTACTGGAGACGTGACCGCCTAGCCAAAGTGTCCGAGTAATAAGCAGAACGGGAATCCAACTAGCCCCCTCGGGCATACCTACTGGATCTGCTTCTGCGAGTGCAAGTGAGAATAGCCCCCACGGGCGTAACGGAAACCTGCCTGCAATGCAAGAGCTACTAAGCCTCCTCAGACTTAACCGGATACTGGTATTAGAAGTGCTAGAGCTAGTGCACGGGCGTATATACCGGATCTGCTAGCGCTGAAGCCTTCTCTCTGCCATCACTCTGCTTAACGGATATCGCCCAGTAACCGACAATAGGGGAGAGCCCTTGGCACCCAACCGGCCCACAATACGTGACTACTCTGCAACGGAATGGATAGAGTCGCCGACGGTGAGCAGCCAACTCGGCAGACGTAGCACAGAGAAAGAGGCTCTGTTCTGGGAATAGAGAGAGTGAGAGCAAGGCAGCACTGCTAGGGTTAATAAGCACGTTTACTCGAGGCTTCAGCAAAACAACGGGGCTCTGCAGGATGAGGGAGGCACACTGAGACACACAGCTCTGCAAGGGTAGCGGTACACTGCACAGATAATAGGCAACACCAGGCAAGGCGGTCACACGGTAACTGGCAACAGCAGATGAGAATGTCGCGACGGCGACAACTGGAACGCAGGTCACTGGAACAGGCTGGAAGTCCATCTTCGGAGCAGGAAGTCAGCCGGGCCGGGTCGGAGCACGCAGGAGGTAGTCATACAATCCGGGTCATACACAAACAGGAACGTCAGCCAAGCCGGGTCAGGATCCAAAGGTGGTACGCAGTCAGACCGGGTCATACACAAACAGGAACACTGGAGAATAGTCAGGACAAGCCGATTCGGTACACAGGAATCCGGAACACAGCAACAGCACTACTGGCTCAGAAACACCACGAAAGGGCATCTGACAGGTGTCTGGGCCAGGCATAAGAAGGTCACCAGGGGCGGGCCAAACTAGCTCAGCAAATCAGAGTGAACCACAAGAAAGAGTGACAAGAATCACAGGCACTGTGATAGATTCCTTCTCTTCATCCAGTAATTTGGTTTAAAGCTTTTCCTGTTCCTTGGTTTTCCTATGTTGGTGTCTGTTGACACCTGAGGTTCATGTTTCAGTTGGTCTTTTGGAACTGGTCTATTTTGAAGGGTTTTACACTTTCCCATCTTAGAATATTGGTGGATTACCGGTATTTCCCCATGGTTCCTGTGTTTCACAGTGGACTAAGGAGAGGAGATTTTTCTTAAGCCTAGTGGAACACAGAACTGACTGGAGAAGAAAAACTCGTGAGCTGCGCAGAGGTGTCCTTCGGGTTCCCTGGCATAGGTGACCCCATTACTTGCACCGCTTCTGTTTTTTTGGTGGGGGGTTTGCCATTTGTTAAAACTGAGCATATCTGGTAGGGGTAAAGTGGAGCAGGGAAGAGACTCTGCTTCCAGAAAGCCTTTTAAGGAAAGTGCCCTGCCCTACTGGTCTGAGGATACTTTACCCCATGGTACCTGTATTCTAGAGTAGGGAAAAGGGTTTATGGTAAGTACATAAACACCTTTTCTCTGTCATCCAATTTAGCTTATAGGTACCATGGGGAGGCAACAGCTCCTCCCAGTAGGCTGGAACAATTCAGAAGTGCAGGTGGAGCCTCCCCCTCTTCTTTAGCAGGCTAGCTAGCCACTCCCTGTCTCCAGATAAGATTTGTTCCATCACCTAGAAGGAATTCTGAGAACCGTTCTGCTTCGTTTTTAGTTATTTTATTATGTTTTCTATAGATATGGGGTGTCAAAATTCCCCCATTAGGCAGATTACCATTACTGGCTTCCCCTGGAGGAGTGCCCAATTAAAGTGAATCTATCACCGCTTTACAAGTTATTCTTGTTAGGTAGATAACTTTTAGTGAATAAAAGTTATTCATTAAAAGTTATTTGCCCAAAAATTTAAGTTTAAAGTGTGTCCTGAATGCTACTTCCAGGTTAACTGCTTTTGCCACTCTGCCTCCGCCCCCATCCCACTACCCAGCATCCTCCAGTGATGGAGGCGTTCCGTTATTAAGCTGGAGAGATCTCATTGGCTAGATATCGGTCTCTGCCAATGAGATCTCTCCAGCTTACGAACAGCCTCCGTCATCGGAGGGTGCCGGGTGGAGGGCCAGGGGTGGAGACAGTGCGGCAAACTGCATCAAGAGCAGTTTGGCCAGATGTAGCATTTAGGACACACTTAAATTTTTGGGCAAATGTGTTTTTGTTTTTTAAAAAATAACATTTAAGCTTATTAGGTAAGTTATCTACCTAAGAATAACTTGTAAAGTGGTGATAGATCCGCTTTAAAGGGATAGTAATACTTCAAAATTACTATCCCTTATATTGAAGTCCTTGTAAAACTGAATTAAATGCCACCAGCTGCATCTCTCAGACCTTTATGGTTTGCGAGATAGCTGCTTTTAAACTTCGCTCTCCCCTGTCTCTCCCCTGACGTCATCGTTCTTGCTGCAGCAGGGAAATCCGGTACCGGGACCGACGGAGGCTCTTCAGCAGAGCCGAGATCTCGTTATGGAAGACAAGATCCTTCACTAAAACGGTCTCCTACGTGTGCTTGGTTACCAAGCACACGTAGAAGACCGTTTTAGCGAAGGATCGTTTCTTCTATAACGAGATCTGACTCTACTGAAGAACCACCGCTTGATTCAATGATCGGATTTCCATGCTGCAGCAAGAACGCTGACGTCAGGGGAGAGACAGGGGAGAGCGAAGTTTAAAAGCAGCTATCTCGCAAACCATAAAGGTCTGAGAGATGCAGCTGGTGGCATTTAATTCAGTTTTACAAGGACTTCAATATAAGGGACAGTAATTTTGAAGTATTACTATCCCTTTAACAGGAGCTGTTTGTGGACCCTTGTAGCCCTGGGAGAGAATCTGGCAACCCCTGTTTATCTGTCCAGAAGCTGTCTCTCTGAGGCTTCTTCCATTCAATGGCAATCTGAAGTAAGAAGACCTGCACAAAAGGTGAGGAACCCTTTGAGTGCCATGGTCCACTTGTCCCACTGTTCCCTTCCGCACAGGAGTTGTATTCTGGAGTTCCCTCATAACTCCTGCACTCATGTTGGGTACAACATTTCCCATAGACACCCGTTTTGGGGGCTGTTCTGATTGGCTCACTATTTGGTCGCCATTTTCTTTTCCCTTTTACAAGAGTATCCTACACAGAGCTTGGATTCCTTCGGTTCTCCTCCACAGGTTAACTCTTCACTTGCCAGACAAATACATTTTAGGCTTTCTGGGGTTAAATCCTTAATCTGGTTGACAGGATCTGGTTTCCCATATTACTGCAAGGCACTTTTCTCCTGTTAGGATGTTAGATCCAGTGGGACATGGGGCTTGGCCTAAAGCCAAGGACTCGGGGGTGTTTTTGACACCCCCCCCTTAATTACTGTTCCTCATGCCAAACGGGGCTTCCCAGAGAATACTCAGGTTACTTATGCCCCTCATGCGCTGTGGCCCCTGCTTCTCTGCAGGACCCTCCAGCCTTGAACAAGAGCCACACTGAGTCAAAGACTTAAAGTCCTCTATGGCACAGTTTCCTCTTTCTCTTCAGTGGGTTCTCCAATCCTGGAAGCCCCCCACTTCCTTCAGGCTTGTGGCCCCTAAGGCACCAGGTGTTCCTGATTTGTCTGATTCCTCTGTGGAGGATTCAGTCGAATAATCGGAGGATGGTATGTGTGTTCAGAAGGGGCTTCTTCCCAATTTTATGGCGACCCCTTTGAAGCTGACCCTGAACACTGCTGAAGGTCTCATCAAGGCTGTCTTGACCACTCTACACATTCTTATTAACCCTGTAGAGCCTCAGTCTACTTCTGACTTCTTCCAAAAGCACAAGAAGTCTTGTACTGTTTTTCTGCTTAATCCTACTCTGGATCAAATTATTTTAGATGAGTAGAAGACTCCTGACAAGCGTCTTTCTCATCCAAGAGATTCTCTAAGCTGTATCGCTTCTCTGACACAGCCTTGGCTCAGTGGGCTACACCTCCTCAGGTTGACAACCCATGCCCTCTATTTCTGGGCTTTCTAAATCTACTGCTTTGCCTGTTGCAGACACTTCAGCTCCTAAGGGTTTGACTGATAGCCTTCAGGATAGCTTCCTAACTTCACTGCCATAGGTGCTTCCTTGAGGCCTACCTTGGCCTTTGCATGGGTTAACAGAGCCATTGCTGTTTGGACTGAACAGCTCACTGACGCTGTCCACAAAGATGGCCCTAAGGCTGACCTTTTATTCCTTTTGGCCAATATCTCTGAGGCTCAGCACTATGTTACTGATCTTTTTGATGCCATTAGGCTTGAGACTAATGCCTCTGCCTTCCCTGTGGCTGCTAGGTGCACGCTGTGGCTTAAGATTTGGTCTGCTGAAAATCACTGGTTTCTCTACCCTTTCTGGGCACCTCTCGTTTTGGCCCTGAACTGAAGAACATTATCAGTGAAGCCATTGGGGTAAGAGCACATCAAGTCCCTAAGTGCAATCCTCCAGCGCTGAGGCAGTCTTTCGTCCCTGCCAATGCAAAGCGCATAGGACGAACCCGGTGGTGCCTCAAGTCAGCACCCCGCATTCCACCCCCAAGCCCCGGCAGCAGTGGAGGTCCAAACACGCCTACACCAAACCCAAATCTGCTAAACCTGCTTCGGCATGATGCGCTGAACCCTGGTCTTCATGCACTGGTGGGTGGTCACCTGCAACGCTTTGTAAGTACTTAGACAGGCTCTGCTGCCGATCAGTGGGTATTACAGGTGGTTTCCAGAGGTTACAGGATTTCCTTTACATCCCTGCCTCCCTTCAGATTCTTCCCTTCTTGCTCCCCCTCAGGGACAGGAAAAGCTCAGACTTTTCAGTGGAGCTGGGCAGGCTCTCTAGGACAAGGGAGTTCTGGCTCTGATTCCTCAGACAGAGAGAGGTTTCGGTTTTTATTCTAACCTCTTTGTGCTTCCCAAGAAGGATGGCGGCTGCTGTCTTATCCTGGATTTGAAGACTCAACTCGTTTGTGGTCTATACTCACTACAAGATGGAGTCCTTGCTCTGTGTCATGGGGACCAAGGAAAACTCAGGAGTCAGACGGTACAGTTAAAACCCCTTTTATTGGAAATAATGGAGCAGATACAGAAGAGACAGAGGGTGACGAGAGAGGCTAGTAACTGTATCAGAAATAGTAAACTACCTCAATGTCAACCATACTGCTATAGATTAGGCCATAGCCAGTGGAGTCTCAGATACCCTGGAGTATAGGAGAGGGACAATGATCTCTCTTAAGGGATGGCAACCAGGGAGACTACTGACTCATGCCTGCAGTCAGTAAGGAGATAGTCCGCCAGAGCCACAGGTCTGCACCAGGTGGGATGTCCACTAGTCAGGAGGCAACACAGAGGACGAATGGACAGAGCCCCAGGTCAGCACCAGATCAGATAGTCAGACAAGCCAGGGTCCTACACGGAACGGGTAGTCAGCCAGAGCCACGGGTCTTCACCAGATGGCATGTCCACTAGGTCAGGGAACGCACAAGAGGATAGTCAGGTCAGCACCAGAATGGATGGTCAGACAAGCCGGGTCATACACAGGATAACTTGAACAGGAACAGAACTGCATAGAACAACAACGTAAGGGTCACTGACTAAGGCTCCAGTTCCCTTAAATACTAAATCCAGGAAGTAGATAGGAGGAGGCTGACCAGATAATGCAGTATAAAGTTGAGGACTGCGTCAATACGCAGCCTCTCGCCTGTGAGTGACGCATTATCACGGTGCCCGTGCTCCCCTTGCTACTTTCAGTCTACACTGTGCTTTGCTCCCATTGGCTATTCTGTGTTTGTCCCGCCCAGTATGGCCTTTATATACTGGGCTCTGGCACCCCTCCGATGCCCTTTCGTGGTGTTCCTGTACCAGTGCTGTGTACCGACCCGGCTTGGCTGACATTCCTGCTCTTGTGTACCGACCCGCCGTGGCTGATGTTCCTGCTCCTGTGTACCGACCCGGCTTGGCTGACGTTCCTGCTCCTGTGTACCGACCCGACTTGGCCGATGTTCTTGCTCTGTGATTCGACCCGGCTTGGTTGACGTTCCTGCTCTGGCTGCCTCTGTGTCGCCTTGGCGACATTCCTATCCATCAGGCATTTGTGACGCTTCCGGTTGGTTATGACCTCTGGGCAAGTTGCTCGGTTGCCCATTCAGTCCGGTCACGGCAGTGTTCAGTTGTGTCTACATTACTGCTCCTGCAGAGTGCAAGTGGCCTAGTCTCCGTTACTGCTACGGCAGTTTAACATTGACCTTGTTTCCGTTACTGCTCCTGCAGAGCACAAGTGGTCTAGTCTCCGTTACTGCTACGGCAGTGTGCCATTGGCCTTTTCTCTATTGCTGCTACGGCAGTGTGCCATTGGCCTTTTCTCTTTTGCTGCTACGGCAGTGTGCCATTGGCCTTGTTTCCGTTACTGCTCCTGCAGAGTGCAAGTGGCCTGTCTCTGTTACTGCTATGGCAGTGTGCCATTGGTCTTGTCTCCGTTGCTGCTCCGGCAGAGTGCGAGTGGTCTGGTCTCCGTTACTGCTATGGCAGTGTCCTATGTTGCTCAGTTCCTGATATTACTCTGGCAGTTCACGTTTGTTCTGCTAACCTATTTCTGGGCGTTACATATCCTTAAGCTCTCTATATGGAGTGAGCTCCATCACAGACCTCTCTTCCCATGGGACTGTTTACACTCATTGAAGACCATTAACCCATGCAGTACCTTTCTCCAGGGAATTCATCGTATTCTGCCTGACCTGTGTTAGTATAGACTGTTATGGACTCTATGGTTATATTGGACCTGTGTAGGCATATGTATATATAACCTGTCGTGTGTCTGTATTATTCTGCTTAAATACTACAGGACCTGTGAGGGTTATTATATTACTGTGATTTAAATAAAACTGTGTTTTATCCTAAACCACTGTGTCTGTGTATCAAACAAACAGTTACACGCATCTTGCCGAGATGCGCCAAACCCCTGCACCATTCCCGCGTCATTCTGACCCACCCTTGAGCCCTCCAGCTAATCCCATGAGCCTGATGCATCCCCCTGAGAGAGCAGTTCACTATTGAAATGTTGCCCTCTATTGGTTAACACAAAAAGGCGCATTAAAAAGATCGCCTGGTTCAAAAGAGCAAGATTAGAATGTCTCATGTTGCATGGTTAAAGTGTCGTGGACCATACTTAAGCTCGGTATCTATGCCATAGCCTATGTCTAAACTGGAACACATACGGATTCAACATCATGGGAATGACACTCGCTTTCTGTTGCAGGTATTACACTATCACTCACAATAACTTACAAAACATAACTCCCTTTATTAACATGAATGCGAAGGTCACAGCCTGCATAAGGGGCTGATCATGTTTCTGGTGGTGGAGTTGAGGCAGGTCCTGGAGTGGCCCAGGGGCTGGTTAAAAAGGAGAGGCAACTGCGCTGTTTAGTAGTTGCCTGGTTCCCTGTATATAAGCAGCTACATTCCCTTAGTAAACTGCATTTCTGTCTTTTGCTTTGGGATTAGCGGCACTATCAGCCACCCTCGGTTTATGGCACCGACAGGAGCTAGGATGTCTCGTTTGGCTGAAATTCATCAGCTTACACAAAATGTCTGTAAGGTGAGTGAAGGGCAGATGAATAATCCTTCCATTCAGGGCTTATCATTTTAAGTCATTTGCTACTAGCCAGACCTGAAAAGTTACTCACCACTGCAAGCCAAAACATACCCACCAGGGCTGAATTTCTACTCGCCAGGGCTAAATTTTCACTCGCGAATGGAAATTTTGAGCCCTGCTTCCATTAGTATTCGAGATGTTTGAGGGGTCTGTGGTTATTATATTGATCAGAGGGTACTTTGACTAGAAGAGCAGGGAGGTTATTACACCTAATCCTATAATATAAAAGGCCAGAATGTTTGTCCGGTGCAGTAGAGACTGTCCAAACGCACAGAATGCTGGGAGTTCTGTGCTGGGAACATTCTGTGCGGAATGCTGGGAACATTCTGTGCGGAATGCTGGGAGTTCTGTGCTGGGAACATTCTGTGCGTTCGGGCAGTCTCTACAGTGCATGACTGCATCACGTGCACCGCCAGTGAGGCGGAGGCAGTACACAGAGCAGGACTGGCCTCTTTACCTCACCGGACCTTGGCCCTGTGCACATGGGATTTTACTCTAGTACTAAATAAAAAATTCTCTCAAAACCACCCCACAAGTTGGCAGCAGATCAAAGACCCAAGCGAGACATCCCAGCTCCTGTCAGTGAGGTGTTGAGTTTTTTTTAAGTCTGTGTAAACTATTGTGAGTGATCATGTAATACCTGCAACAGAAAGTGAGTGTAAGTGTTCCGGTTTAGATGTATGGTATGGCATAGATATAGGTCTTTAAGTATGATCCACGACACTTTAACCATGCAACATCAGAATGTTTCCCTTTTTATGCAGGCAACATTCTACTCTCTCCCTTTTGAACCAGACAATATTTCTAATGCGCCTTTTTATATGTCACCCAATAAAAGATGACAGTTCAGTAGGATATCTGAGAGAGCAATTGCTCTAATGGGCTTTTGCATGTGCTTAGAGACATTAATCTCTGAGTACGTAAAGACTGGCTGGTACCTCGTACAGTTCTGCTATGGAGAGGTACGGACACCAGGGCCAGCTCTGAGGCTACAGGGAAATGAACCAAGGACTGTGCCTGGGTAAGGACAAGGCAGATGGGAATAGAGACCAGGGTTGCCAGACTTAACTTTTATTGTAGATGCTGCCTGGCTCTGTACCAGGTAAGTACCTCTCACACTCACACTCACACACACACACACACACACACCAATGTCCCAGTAGAAGTTAACTGAGGCCCATCTTGCAAGCTCATTATACTGACAAACGGAGCTTGCCGTTACAATAGACGTGAAGGGAAGAGTGAACTCTCTACGGGAGAGCTGGGAGGAAAATTGGAGATCTGGGATGTCCTGCTCCACTGTGCCGATGTTACCCCTGTACCACAAAATGCGGAACTGACCACATGAAGTCTGTATTTTTTTGCACCACCTATCTGCTAAAGTATGTAAATGCAAAAAAATTAAAATCTGCTACCCATTTTACTAACTAGATTAGCCATATGAGACAAAGTGTATTTGATATGAAAGTTCCCCTTTAAATTAATTACTGCAGATACCCATGATCTAATTTATTTTTGAAAGAGAGAAGGGAAAAAAAAAATGAAGATCCTCTGGCGATTCCAGAATTATGCATTGGTTAATCACACCATGGTCTAATCACATCACTTCCTTTTTTAGAAGTTTTTTGGAAATACTCTTTACTATTAGAACAGTGCATTATTTCACTACTGTGCTGTGGAAGCATGAGGACTGTGGCCTGCGAGGGGAAAACTGGGAAAGAGGGTGTTAGGTACAGGTTATGAATCTTTGGTTCAAGCTAGTATAGAGCAGTGTACTGTAGGCTATTAGCATTGACTAATACAAATTTGGACCTATCACTTCACTTTTGGATACGAGACCCACTGTTCTGTAATAATTATTAATGACTAGTTGAAGAGCCCGTTACACGGGCCACAGTGCCACTGCCAGCCGGTCGCAGGGCAGTCACGCACAGTAGAGATTGCCCATGCCGCGGCTGATACAGAGCTGGACGCTCCGAACTCTGTATCAGCCGCGGTACAGGCAGTCTCTACTGTGCGTGACTGCGTTGTTACACGTGTTTTAGCAAATTATTATATAGGATTACGTATGTCACATGTCCTCAAACAAATTTAAAAAAGTGACAAAAGTCTGTCCACTGTAGTGAACTTGCATATCACAGAAACATAGAATTTGACGGCAGATAAGAACCATTTCGGCCCTTCTAGTCGCCCATTTTCCTACAGTAAAAACCTCAAACCTTTTTTGGTCCTTGGTCTTTTCTTAAGTTAAGGACAGCCTTATATTCTGTCACTCTATTAACTTCTACCACTTCTGCTGGTAGGCTATTCCATTTATCTACTACCCCCTCAGGGAAGTAAAACTTTCTTACATTACATCTAAACCTGTTTCCCTCTAGTTTTAGGCTATGGCCTCTTGTCCTAAGACTTTGAAATATACTTCCCTCCTGCACTTTGTTGAATCCCTACATGTATATGAATGTTTCTATCAGATCCCCTCTCTCTTCTCTCCTCCAAGCTATACATTCAGATCCTTTAGTCTATCCAGATATTTATTTTCCTGTAAACCAGTCACCATTTTAGTAGCCCTTCTCTGAATTGTCTCTAGAATATCTATATCCTTCTGGAGATGGGGTCTCCAGTACTGTATACACTACTCTAGGTGAGGTCTAACTAGAGATCTGTAGAGTGGCATGACCGCTTCTCTTCTGTGAGTATATTTTAAAGCTCTGAACATTTACGTTGTTGAACAAGCTGTTTTAAATCAGGTAGCAAAAGCCAAGAGACCCAATATTGGTGTGTGTTTGGAACCTAAAGAAGTGAATGCATTGTGTATTCTGGGAATGCAATGAAAACACTGACAATTCTGGGTTTGCTGCTGGAGACAAGTTTTCTGATCTGTTTTAGCCATGTAACTATCATGTTTTTGGGGAGGCCTACGCAAAAAAAAAAAAAATATCACATAGGGCCCTCCTTTACTTCCACATCAGTACTTCTCATTAGACATTGCCATCTGAATTTGTTCACATGCGACGGCACAACTCTATAAGCACTGCTGGGCCCTAAGAAGATGTTTATATTGTAGTAGCACCACCACTGATAACTATACACAAGTGTAAAGTACAGTTACTGTGTACAGTGAAGGGAGGTGTTTCTTTTATGTTCACCATAAGTCTAGATTTTGTGACTTGCTTCCTTTTACCAGATTCACTAGTGTGAGTCAATCAGCTAGCCCCTGACACTGGAGGGGTCCAACAGGCTGAAACAGCTCTCTGTGGTAGATGGATAGGCTTATGCATAGTACTAGTATGGAAGCCAGTATACACGGGCTAAAGTGCACCCAACTGCCCCGGAGCAGAGACATGACATGAGCCGTCCGGAGTGGGGCAGCGTGTTCAGCGAGTCTGTACTGCACATGACTGCAGTCATGCACAGTAGAGACTCGCCGAACACGCTGATCCTTAGCAGGGACCTCCAGACGGCTCACAGCGAAGTTCCCTGTAGGTGAAACCACACATGCACAGTAGAGACTCTACTGCACATGTGCGGTTACGGCTCACAGTGAGCAACGCATTCAACCACTTTATGTAATAGGATTACTTTGAGAAATAAGAGATAAAAACAGAAAGGATAAACCAATCAACATTTCTACATGTTTGAAATTTCAAAACTGTAGTGCGTGCTTTCACTTGCTTAGAATTTGAGGAAAGCAGTGGAAGTATTGCAAGATTTGAATTCTTTGCTGGAGACAGGTTTTTGGATTGGTTTCAGATATGAAAATCGTACATGTATATAACATAGGTACACATCTAGAAGTGTGTGTGTGTGTATACATACATTTTATATATATATATATATATATATATATATATATATATATATATATATATATATATATAATGAAGTAGAAGGATCAAGCACTCACGGGTCTTAGAAAAAAGTTAAAAACGGATATCTATTAACTCAACGTTTCAACCAGGTAGCGCTGATCTTCATCAGGATGACCTGTGAGTGCTTGATCCTTCTACTTCGTTTTGTATATTCCAGTCCTAATAAAGCACACAGCAATATCTGGACCCTGTTAAGTGAGAGTTCTTCCCAGCTTTAGACTAATTATATTTTAGGAAACATTTTGAGGGTGGGGAACACGGCTCTCAAACTGTCAGATTACAAGTCCCACCATCTTTAGTTCTTCAATAGCGCATGTTGGCCTACAACTCCCATTAGCCTCAGCAGGCCGGCTGAGGATGACAGAAGTTGTAGAACAGCTGGAGAGAAAGACAGACTGAGTTATTCATTCCAATCACACAAATCATAAGGTTGGTGAAATTTAGAAAAAGCAGTAGATTTATTGCAGAGCAGATTCCCGCAGACTGTAATTGTACACACACTGTATACTCTAGAACCGACACGCGCACAGCTATGTCTTCTTTTGTTTTTTCTTCTCGTTCTCCTCCTTCTCTTTCTCGATTTCAGAGACGTATCTCTCAATTTCTTCTGGGTTCAGGATCTACCATAAAAAGCGAGAAAAAGTTTTAAAGGAGCGGCAAACCCTTTATAATGAAAAAAATGTATTCATTACTTTCCTGCCGAGTAAAATAACGATACTCCCACGGAAAAGGGTTCAATCATTTAAGTTATTACAAAACAAACCTTTTTTGTGTGTGTTTTTTTTTTTTTTTTAAAGAAAATGCAATTTAACATTGTAGCGATAGGTGGTGCTGCTCTTATCACTTACTATGGAGAGATACAGTCAAGGACTCAAGCACAGAGTGCATTATAAAAATCTGCTTCTCTCATTTTATATATATATATATATATATATATATATAGACTTCTGTGCGCCTGCAACACACCCCTAGGGGCAGCAGTAAGGAGGAGTTATTCAAATATCCTCTACACTGCTGCTCCCATAGGTCCATTAATGTGATTTTCCTCCTGTGAAAATCTCTGTAAGGAACTGCTGGGCCTTCTATCTGCACACATGTGCACATACACACATGATGCAAAACGCTATACCCAAAGCCCAATACACAATGCTATTGGTTTAGGCCAGGGGCGTCCAAGTTTTTTTTAAATTGTGGGCCGCATGATCAGAAATCCACATGTAAGGGCCATATTAATGTGTTTATTGGTAACAGTGGTAATTTATAGCATGTCAGCTATACAGAATCAGCTCTTTACACACTTGGATTACAGAGAACAAAACCTTACCTTCAGTGGTTGATCTCTCCTCATAACTGCCAGTTCAATGTTTTTGCCTCCAGACTGCACAACCTAAGAACAGAGAATCTGATTAAAAGACTACCCGTTTCACTTGTCACAGTGTGGTTATAGCAAGGACGCTCAAACTAAGGTCCTGGAGTTGCATTGTACAAGGTCAGTCTGGGCCCTCAACATGTGTATAATCACAACCAGATCTTTAAGCAAACAGAGACCAGTAATGTTGTTCTAGAAATGGTAATGTATTATCATTACTATAGTAATTTTCAAAAGCCAAAAGATTGCCCAGTGCTGTAAAAAGTAGACTGTTTCTTTAGCTCTACGTTGTATACAACAGTCCATATAATTTAACTCTGCGTCACCACAAACGCTGGCGTTTACTGCCCTTATAGTCTTCAGACACGATTCCCAGTTCATTGTTCTTTATTCAGTCTGGCTCTTGAACAATGCCAGGGCACGCCGGGGTGTACCGTAGATCAACTGAGAAACTAAATCCATATATTTTAACCCCTTGGAGTGTTAGAGACGTAAACAATGCATTGCACTCCTTTCTGTACTCAAGGGGTTAATTTGTGAGACTGAGAAAGCAAAATTATTCTTTAATTTTTAATGATTAGAAGTCTGAATTTTTTAGGGGTTTCAATCTTCAACATTAAAAGGGATAGTAATGCTTCAAATAAAGTGCAGCTCCGAGTCCTCTCTCCTTTTTTTCAGTACATAGCGTTATAATTCAATACTTACAGGTGGGTAGTTCAAGCGCTACTGAATCCGAAAGGATCCCCCTCCCGTCCCTCCTGGCCGCCTCTCATTAGATCTGTGATCTAGTCGTGGTACCGGACGGATGCCGCGAGGGACAATCTTCAGTCAGCGAGTATAAAGAAAACACTGCCCCCCCCCCCCCCGACGAAGAATGGAGCAGGATTTTCCTTCTGCTTAATGAAGATTGTCTCTCGCTGCTTGCCATACGGACCAGACTGAGAGGATCAGTGACACAGGGGAAAGGGGTGGCTGGGGGATCCTTTCAGATGGAATAGCGCTTGAACTACTAAACTGTTAGTAGTGAAATATAGCGCTACGTACTAAAAACAGAATAAAGACGACTCGGGCATGCACTTTATTAGAAGTATCACTTTAACCCCTTGAGTTCCAGGAAATGCAATAAGTTGAACTCAAAGGGGGGGGGGGGGGCATTAGGGTCTTATTGAGCAACATAATAGGTGCAATTCTGGACCAAACCAACTGCAAAAGGGGGCGAAAACTGCAATGGGTTTAAATGTGACTTTTAGCCCCCTGTACTCCAGGGAGATCTTTAACACACTGTGATGTAGTGTACTGCAGGCCTCACTAGCAACTGAGGGGTTAAAAGCCCATTTAAATCAAGGCAAACGCTTATTTATCCAATATGGCGCATTTGGTTTGCCCCAGAATTACTAATTTTCTATCATAACTCCCAAATGACCATTCCCCTTTCAAAACTATATTATAGTTTTGGAATGGCACTGTAATGTCTTATTTAAAGGGAAAATAATGTCCCAAAATTTTTTTTTTTTTACAGTTATCAAATCGCTCCAAAGCCTATCTCTCAAACCGCTATGGTTTCAGAGATCTAGGGATTCAAAGTTCCCCCCCTCCCTCCCCTTCTTCTGACATCATCTGTAAAGCTGACAGCAGTAGAATCGAGTCATATGACTCGAGGAGGCTCTGCAGCAGAGCCGAGATCGCGTTACTTAAAAATAATTAATTCATTGGAAAGGTCTACAAAGTGTGCCTGGTTTGCAAGCACACTTTGTAGACCTTTCCAATGAATTAATTCTTTTTTAAGTAACGTGATCTCGGCTCTTTTGCTGAGCCGCCTGCTGGTCCCCAGACCAGCATCTCCTGCTGAAGTCAGGAGAAGTGGAGGGAGGGGGGAACTTTTAATCCCTAGATCTCTCAAACAGTAGCTATTTGAGAGATAGGGTTTGGAGCGATTTGATTAATATTTTAAACTCTACATAACTAAAAAATTTTTTGGGACATTACTATCACTTTCAAGGGACAGTAATGTTTCACAAAAACAGCAGCTCTAGTTAATCTTCATAGTGTTTGGACCACGGAGAGTTATTTCAGTACTGTCAGAGTTGTAGTACAGTAGTAATTGAATAATAAAGTTTCCCCTCCCGCCCCTTTTACCTAGTGTAACACTGCTCACCTCAGATGTGGAATCTGATCTCTTGACCGGACAGGTCACAGCAAGTGACAATCTTCTTACTGTGACATAAGGAAAACCCTGCCCCCCTTCACAGGTTTTTCCTTATACTCACTGAAGATTGTCCCTCTCTGTGATCCATCCGGACAGTCTTGCTGCTCTGAGGTGAGCAGTGTTACATCAGTAAAAGGGGCGGGAGGGGGATATTTTATCATTCATTTACTCTTGAACTACAACTCTGTATTGAAATAACACTCTTCATGGCCCAATTACTATGAAGATTTATTGGAGCTGCTTTTATTATGAAACATTACTATCCCTTTACGATCCCTTTAAGAAATAAATACTAAGTAAAAAATCCAGCTTCAGTTTTTACTAGATTTTTAAAATGGTTGATTTTTTTTAACACACAAAACAGTAAAGTTATGATGAACGTGGGGACGAGAGCTTTACTAGTAGAGGGAAAGGTGTCCGACTGGTCATTTACTTTAGAAAAGTCATGATCCATCTCAGCCAGATACTCACTTCAAGCAAAGCCTTGATCACTAGTTTAATGGTCAGATCATCAGTTTCGATGGCTTCATCTGTGTAGTGTTTCTCCAGGAACTCGCGCACTGACTTGGCCCCTCGGCCGATAGCGTTGGCCTGCAGTGTAGTAAAATGTTGTTATGTTATACACACAGATTAATCTTTATCTCTACAGGGGACAAGTGGACAGTGGGGTTTCCAAAGTCAGGATGGAATCCATCAAATCTAGCTGCCATGGGACCAGAGGAGCTTCAGTCCATAAAAGATGTGAATCTCCATATTCTGATCTCTCCAGGTTAGGGATCCAGCGATACTCAGAGGATGTGCATTGTAAGCTACAGATGCGTCTGTAACAGGGGAGCTACTTGGGCGCTGAGCAGCAGATCGTACAGATAAGGCACCATGTTGTTGCCTTTTATTCTCAACTAGGCTGCCAGTGTGATGAGGATGATGATGGCATTTCTGAACACTCAGATACTGGTAGAGTGAATCAGGGAGTCACCAGCTGCTTGTTATGGTTTTATACTGCGAATCTGAGATACTGGAGATACTGGTGGTAACAGTAACAGACCAGAATATGGAGATACAAAGCTTTTGTGTCCAAAAGAGGAGATGAATTCTTCCGGTCCTATGGCATCTGCAACAGAACTTATATATTCCATTCCGAATATGGGAATAACGCAATCCCTGTATCCCCACTGGACACAAACTGTGCGGGGGGGGGGGGGGGGGGGAGGAGATGGGTCCACTTTAAAAGGGAACTAATATTATTATTCACTCCTGTTAATCATGTGCAACATTCAACCAAATAATGACGGGTCTACTGTTTTCCATTTTGCAAGTTATTATTGGAGCCGACATATCTGCTTCATCCCAATAAAACAGCAATCTGTTGGTGTTTTCAACTGGACCTGTCACCCTAAGACAATTTTAGTTCATTTTAATTAATTGCATTAAATTTTTAGGTTAATTTAAAACAAACAAAAAACAAACTGTCTAGATGCTACACTATCCATTTGCTCCTTTTATATTTAAGAACTGAACCTGTTAGTGGCAATGTCTGGTATTTTATGCTAATTAGTTACTGTGCCATGTGTGAATAGAGCCATTTTTTTTTTTTTTTACATAGGTCCCTTAGAGAGATATTTAGAAGAGTGTGAAAGATAATAGTGAACCCCCCCCCCCAACAATAATAATAATAATAATACAAAAACATAGAATTGTGTGCAATCTGGTATGGTTATGAAACAAATGGCACTAATTAACTCCTGGTGACGTGACAGGAGACTCACTGTTTTTCTTCCCCTGAAGGACCGATGACCGTCCTGACACGTCATGTACTTTGTGCTTACAGTGCTCCTGCTGAAGCGCTGTAAGCACTAGCGGGGTCTAAAATTGACCAATCCAAGACCAGAATGGTGTCTCAGGCTCCTGTTCGGCACCGGTACGTCATCAGCCACGTGTGCCAGCATGCAAACATGGATTAAAGTGGTCCTTAAGGGAAAGTCATCACTTCCCTGGACCGCCCGTCGTTAAGGAGTTAATGTCTGTTTAACCCCTTAACGACCCTCGATGGTCCTGGCACTCTGGGCTCCCCACGCGGGTACACGACGTTCGAGGAGCTAGGAGCCGGATAGCTATTAAAAAAAAAAAAAAAGTCCATGTGTACGTGGCCAGTCCTTTAGGGGTTAAAGAGATAGTAATGTAAAAAACAAACCCTATGAACGACTGTGCATAGTAATTTGTTTAACCCCTTAAGGCCCAGCGGTCCCAGGGTGTGCGGTCCTTTAAGGACCAGACAGGAAACTTTGACGTGCCGTCCCACATGACTGATCACATGGGGCGGCACGCTGAACGGGGGACTGAGAGATCGCTCCGGTCTTGGATCGATCAACTTCAGTCCCCGTTATTACTCACCGCGCTCCTACAGGAGTAAAAGTATGTGATGTGCCAGGACCGTCACTGGTCCTTAAGTGCTGGACCAGCGTGACGGTCCTGACACGTCAATGGTACTTAAGGGGTTAATGCATAACATATTTTAAATTTGTGTTGCCTTCAGATTCGATTTAAAAGGTTCCCCCTCCCATTCCTTTCAATTACGTCAGGTAGAGATCTCTCAGATTTGAATGCCGGTTACGACAAGGGCCGATATTGTGTCTGTCAGTATAGGAAAAACCCTGATCCCCCTTGAGGAAGCAGGGCAGGGTTTTCTTATGCTGAAACAATACTGTCCCTCGTTGTGATCCATCCGGACTGGATTTCAGATCTTCCTTGATGTAAATGAAAGGAGGGGAGGGGGGAAGAGAGACTGTTTTAAAATCGAATTTGAAGAAGAAAATGAAGGTAGCACGATTTTAAGATATGCTATGCATTATAAGGGAAACAGGACTCTAAAAGGAAATGTAATTATCGTTTCCCTTTAAAGGGATAGTATTACTTCAAAATTACTATCCCTCATATTGTAGCCCTTAATAAACTGAGTTAAATGACACCAGCGGCATCTCTCAGACCTTTATGGTTTAAGAGATAGCCACTTTCAAAGTTTCCTCTCCCCTGCTGTCAGCGTTCTGCTGCCAGCAGGGGAATCCGGTCCCGTGACAGGCGGAGGCTCTTAAACAGAGCCGATATCTCATTATGGAAGGAAAAATGATTAATTGAAACAGTCTTCTACGTGTGCTTGTTTCAATGAATCATTTTTCCTTCCATAACGAGATATCGGCTCTGCTGAAGAGCCTCCTCTTGATTCAGAGACCGGATTCTCCTGCTGGCAGCAGAACGCTGACAGCAGGAGAGAGGAAACTTTGAAAGTGGCTATCTCTTATACCATAAAGGTTTGAGAGATGCCGCTGGTGTCATTTAACTCAGTTTATTAAGGGCTACAATATCAGGGATAGTAATTTTGAAGTAATACTATCCCTTTAAGTCCCTCAGTTTATATGGACACAGATAAAAATGTAACAACTCTGTAGTAAATGAACCTCACCACAGGGGACAATTAAATATTTACATTGATTTAACAGAGTTTTTTTTAAGTCCTTGAATGCTAGAAATGTTTCCAACAGATCGCTCCAGTCCTTCCCAGTACAGTTTACATGGTCTACACCACAGACCCAGGAAAGTAACACAGACTTGCCTTCCATGCATGGTAAGTCCCAGAGGGATCTGTCTGATAGAGACGAGGAGTCCCATCAAAGTCAAATCCCACGATCAAAGCAGAAATCCCAAATGGACGACGTCCGTTGCTTTGTGTGTAGCGCTGAGGACATAAAGTTAGTGAGTGGTTAGTGAACCTTATCACCGAACAGCAGAAACATTCATTAAAGGGATAGCAATGTTTCACAAAAAAAGCAGCTCAGATTAATCTTCATAGAATTTGGGCCATGGAAAGTGTTATTTCAATACTGTCAGAGTTGTAGTACAAGAGTAAATGAATGATAAAGTATCCCCCTCCCACCGCTTTTACCTAGTGTAAGACTGCTCCCCTCAGATGTGGAATCTGGTCTCTTGACCAGACAGATCACAGCAAGGGACAAGCTTCTTACTGTGATCATAAGGAAAACCCTGCCCCCTTGACAGGTTTTTCCTTATGCTCACTGAAGATTGTCCCTCTCTGTGATCCATTCGGACAGTCTTGCTGCTCTGAGGTGAGCAGTGTTACATCAGTAAAAGGGGCAGGGGGGGGGACACTTTATCATTCAATTACTGTTGTACTACAACTCTGACAGAATAGAAATAACACTCTCCACGACCCAAAGAAGATTAATTGGAGCTGCTTTTTGGTGAAACATTACTATCCCTTTAAATTTAAATGAGCCTTGCACTGCTCTGTTTTGCCAGCAAGACATAGTGACCCTTGTATTGCAATATATTACGCACGCACGCACGCACGCACGCACGCACGCACGCACACACACACACTTTGGTTTAACCCCTTGAGTACCATATGGGTGTACACCACCTTGCAGTTGGCTTTCCCAAGAATAGCTCCATATTTGCCTGCGCCATAGAGTGTAATGCAGCTTCCTGAAGGCTGAGCCTTGGCAGGAGACTGCTCTTATGATTAAACAACAAAGTCACACATGGAGCAGGAAGACACAAAGGGGTTAACTGGGAATCAATTGCCTAGTCTCACACTGGACAGACCCGATTATGGGCATGGGTAAATGGCTTCATTAAAGTAGAACTATTTTAAAATATATCTGAATTTTTTGTCCATTTGTGGCTATCATATGCAGTACTGAGTAAATAAGAGGGTTTATAACAAAAACAGTCCTTATCAGCCAACTTGGTGGTTCTTACAGTAGGAACATATTCTTTCCTATAAAATATAGATACAACACATTTTTGCGTGTTATAAGAGAGCCCAAAAAACTGACCACACTCATGTCACCCTGCACTGCCCAACCCTAACACCGGAAGGCGCTGAGCACACTCATGTCACCCTGCACTGCCCAACCCCAACACCGGAAGGCGCTGAGCACACTCATGTCACCCTGCATTGCCCAACCCTAACACCGGAAGGAGCTGAGCACACTCATGTCACCCTGCACTGCCCAACCCTAACACCGGAAGGCGCTGAGCACACTCATGTCACCCTGCACTGCCCAACCCTAACACCGGAAGGCGCTGAGCACACTCATGTCACCCTGCACTGCCCAACCCTAACACTGCAAAGCACTGTGTACACTTGTGACTAAAACAAACATTCATTCATACACCTACTTCATGCAACGCTTAACCCATATTTTCCACTCAAATGAAATTGTGCTTACATAAAGATGGCTGGATGTTAAGGATATCTCCAACATACTGCAGTGTCCGAGACATCTCCAGCACCCAAGGGGTTGAATATTTCCTCTCTTATATGATTATCTTGGCAGATTACTACTTTCCTCACTTTTACATACAAACAGATATATTTTGCTTGTTATAAAATAGCAATCCTCTGACATAGGAGCACTCTAACCTGTCCTCAAGCCTCCCAAACTGTGCGAGTTTTCAGCATCTCCTCAGATGAACAAGTGACTCAGTCAATGGTCTGATCATTCTGAAGGATCTGTCTGTGATAATGATATTCACTGAGAAGGTTCTGAATACATGGACTTAAAGGGATAGTAATACTTCAAATGTAAAAAAAAATATGTTGTAGGGTTTATCCCCCTGAGTAAAACAAGAGTACTCCCACTGCTGAAAGGTGTTTTATTCAAAAGTTATTAATTTTCAAAGTTGAATTTTTTAGGTGCAATATCACAGTGGCCTGAAATTGTACAGTGGCGCTGTTGCCACACCATCCTATGGAGATTTATGGTCCCGGGACCAGAGCTGTCCATAAGATCGTGTAGCAACAGTGCCACTGTACAATTTCAGGCCACTGTGATATTGCACCTAAAAAATTCAACTTTGAAAATTAATAACTTTTGAATGAAACACCTTTCAGCAGTGGGAGTATTTTTGTTTTACTCAGGGGGATAAACCCTACAACATATTTTTAAAAAAATTTTAAGTATTACTATCCCTTTAAAGGTATAGAAATGTCAACAACAAAGTTTATATCGGAGTCTTCTCTTTTGTTTGTATAACACTTTGCACTATGTTTAATAACTTACTGTTCTGTAGTTCAAAAGATTTTAAATGGAAAAGGATCCCCCTCCTTCCCCTCCTGGCCACCTCCCGTTAGAGCTGCAATCCAGTCCTGGGACTGAATGGGTGCAGCGAGGGACAATCTTCAGTAAGTAAGTATAAGGAAAACCCCGCCCCCTTTGAAGGAGGACAGGATTTTCTTTGCTTACTGAAGATTGTCCCTCGCCGCTCTCTATCCAGACCAGACAGAGGCAGCGTGACGTGGCCAGAAGGGGGATCCTTTTATATTGAATATATTTTGAACTACAGAACAGTTAAAGGGACACTAAATGCCCCATAAAATTTTTTTCTTGTTTTGTAGAGTTTTAAAAAAATAAAATTATGTGGCACAAATTCTCTCTCAAACCTTTATGGTTTGAGAGATATTCATATCTAAAGCCCCCCCCCTCCACTTCTTCTGATGTCAACGCTCTGCTGACAGCAGGAGATACCGGCCCTGGGACCAGCCGGCGGCTCTGCAGCAGAGCCGAAACAGCGATATTGGAAAACAATGGCTTAATTGGAACAGTTTACAAAGTGTGCCTGGTTTGCAAGCACACTTTGTAGACCATTCCAATGAAGTAACTAATTTCAGCTCTGCTGAAGAGCCTCCTTGAGTCGGCCAACACAGATCTCCTTCTGTCAGCTTTACAGCTGACATCAGGAGAGTGGAAACTTTAGATGCGAATGTCTCTCAAACCATAAAGGTTTGAGAGAGAGGATTTGTGCAACATAATTCATTTTTTTAAACTCTACAAAACAAGAAGTTTTATGGGACATTACGGTTAATTTATTAAACACAAACAACAGAAGACATAAAGTTTACTGTAGATAATACTATCCCTTTAAGGGCAGGTTTCAGTTCCCATGCCCTAACACATGGGCGCACCAGCCCCAGGAGAGTGTTCCACATACAGTTAAGGAGAGTTACCTGCTTCAGACTGGCGATGTACCGCGTGATATATTCCACCGTCACTGGGTCTTCCACTGTGAGTCTGTGGCTTTGGCATTCTACCCGTGCGCGGTTTATAACAATACGGGCATCAGCCGTGAGACCTGAAAAACACAACACACAAACCAGACTGAAACATTGTCTACGTGTATATGAAGAAATGGGAAGGAGCGATAGATTACATTTTTAGTATTACTATAAAGGGGAACTCTCATTCCTGTTCAAATTTGCCCCAAATAAATACCCATCTGGTGACTAGCTGCTCAATAGTGCTAGTCGCCAGAATTATTACCTGGTTATTGGGAATTAAACACTGGTCCCGGACTGACAGACAGGAAACAGTGCGGACATCTTTCCATAGTGACGCCTGCGCTGTCAGTCCCAGTCTGCTCTAGGAGGTGTTGCTAGGGGTTGTTCGCCTCCAAAAGGGACTGACAGCGCAGGCATCACTGTGGAAAGATGTCTGCTCTGTTTCCTGCCAGTCCTGTGAGCAGTAGGAATTCTCATTAACCAGGTAATAACTCTGGCTACTAGCGCTACTGAGCAGCTAGTGACCAGATGGGTATTTATTTTGGGCAAATTTGAACAGGAATGATAGTTCCGCTTTAACCAAAACCCAGTCTTTTACTAGTTAGTAACTACTAGTACCACCTCTGCTACTAGCAACATTATAAAAACGTACAGCATTCAATAGATATTCTCCTTCACTGAGCTGGTGCTGTGAGGCCCAGACAGGCAGCTGATGATTCCTATTGGCTGTTGTGACCTCACAACCACCAGCACAGCCAAAAGATAGGAGTCTGACACCACTTTTCCTGTTTCTGGCAAAAGCAGCATTCTGAACTTAAAGGTATAGTAATGATTCACAATAAAAGCAGCTCCAATTAATCTTCATAGTATTTGGGCCATGGAGAGAGTTATTTCAATACTGTCACAGTTGTAGTACAAGAGTAACTGAATGATTATGTATCCCCCTCCTGCCCCTTTAACTGATGTAACACCGCTCATCTCAGAGCAGGAAGGCTGTCCAGGTTGGATCTCAGAGAGGGACAATCTTCAGTGATCATAAGGAAAAACCTGTCAAAGTGGGGCTGGGTTCTCTTTATGATCACAGTAAGAAGACTGTCCTTTGCTGTTAGCTGTCCGTTCAAGTGACCAGATTCCACATCTGAGGGGAGGTGGCTTACACTAGGTAAAAGGGACGGGAGGGGGATACTTTATCATTCAATTACTCTTGAACTACAACTCTGACAGTATTGAAATAACACTCTCCATGGCCCAAATACTATGAAGATTCATTTGAGCTGCTGTTTTTGTGAACAATTACTATCCCTTTAAAGCTCTACTTGTTCAAGCCTACATCATGTTACTTGTTCCAATTCCTGCAAGAGTTGACGTTTCCAGTGTCGGCCTCATTCATATTGGCTGTGCAGGAGGGTATGACATCAGTTCAACCAATAAGATTCAACAGCTGCTTCTCTAAACATCACAGCACCAGTTTTGGGACAGAGAAGCCCAGGAGGGTAATTATAAACAGTAAAAGATTTAATATTAAACAGCTGATCAGTAAATTTATCTATTGTGAAATATTTGGTCCACAAATGTTTTGCCCTTTTCTAACACTTATGGGACTGAGCAAAAGAGGAACTGCTCATCAGTACTTTGAATATGGAATCTTTAGTGCATGGGTGGGCAACATGTGGTTCTTCAGCTCTTGGTGGACTACAACTACCCAATGGCCAGCTGAGGTTGATGAGAGTTGTAGACCACCAATAACTGGAGAATAATTTTACTCACCTATGTCTTATCACGGATACAAAAGGTGTGATATTCTAACAAATAATTACTGAACCTACGTACAATGGTTGTACATTTCCTATAGAAGACTGGTTACTCGGTCAGTCCACTCCATCTTTCCACATACCAGCAAAAGCCATAAATACGTTCTCGTCCAGAGCACAGATTTTTCGCACAGTTCGCTCATCCTGCAGTTTGGCCACAGATTTCTTTTCAACTCCCAGGACCACGATCTCTTTCCCACGCACTCCGACCTGAAACAGTAAAGGACGGGACCGGAATGACTAATGTAATCAGGATAAATTGATATATATTTTAGTCAATAAGTAGTGGTCTGCCAGTCGCGGGCATTTTATTGACCTCTGATGAAAAGAGCTTTGTTCTCCCTTCTGTTTTGTTTTTCCATCACTACTCATTTCAACAGAAATTCTGCAGTTAATTGTGTATATCGGAAACCCCCACCAACACACAGTCTCTGTCTCCTTCATAATGGACTCCCTCTCTCTGGATGTCTTCCACCTACACCTGTGTGTGTGCCAAGAAAAACCTCTCTACAGTTTCCTATGCTATGGAATTCTCTGTTCTTCTCAACATCCCCCCCAAATCCCTCTGTACTCCCACAAAGTTTATATCTGCCCTTCCATTTCTTTTGGTGGTCAATCTGACTACCTCACATCCCCTAGAAATGTGATGGGTACCCATATGAACCCCCAAGGACCTCTGTGGCCCCTGAGTCACCTAAAGAGCCTCAATGACTCAAAATTCTAAATAGGGATTGACGTCTTCTCTAGCACCCAAGGGGATAGGCCAAAATAACAATCTGTGAAAAGACTATGTGACGTGTGAGAGAGGGAATCAGTCATCACTGCTCTAGGATGTCTTGTGTTTATCTTATAGATGTCAGTCTGCACCCCCCCCCCCATTATGTCTCTCTTAGGTCCCACATTTTTGGTCTTCTAATGCTCCCCACATTTAGGTCTCTTGTACCCCCTGCACAGAGCTGTTCTCCCCATGACATGGATCTCACTCTACTGCATCTATCCCCATTATAACTTTATCTATGCCCGATCCTGCTTAGTCCAGGCTATAGGGGGCAATAAGGAGGGTGAGAGAACCAAGTGGGGGCAGCAAAGAGAGTGTGAGGCTTTGTTGCCCCCACTTGGTTCTCTCAGACAGTGTGAGGCTTTGTTGCCCCCACTTGGTTCTCCCACCCTCCATGCTGCCCCCATTGGGTATTTATGCCACCCCCTCCCATTAGGCCTATCACTCTGTTGCAGACGCTTGGGTCTCTCAACCTCCTTACTGCCCCCATTGGGTATCTATGCCACCCCCTCCCATTGGGCTTCTCACTCTCTTTGTTGTCCCACATTAGACCTATATGCCCCCTAGGCCCTCCACCCTCTGGGTCTCCCTGGTCCCCCACTGGTGCCCGCTCTCCGGATGGTCTCCCTGATTCTCCCCGGAGATCTCCAGTCCTCCAGCCGTCTTCTCACCGCTGTGGATCCCTTCTTCACCGCCTCCTGTGCATATTCCACCTGGAAGAGGTGTCCGTCAGGGGAGAAGACAGTGATAGCTCGGTCATAGCTCATGTCTGCTCCGGGTACAAGCCGCTCACAAACCGAAACCTGCTCAAAACAGCGCACTCATCCCTCTCCTATTCACTAACACTACTTCCGCATTGTGCGCAGCGCCGCCTCTACTGTCACCCACGCGCCCTACGCTACGCAAACTACGTACATGCAGTCCCTCCCCGGAGCCTGGGCTGATCTGCGCCTGCGACAGGAAACCCGGCTTCTGGGTTATACCATTACACAGAAAGGGGGAGGAGGCATCATCCAATCGCACAGGCACCAATGTCCTGCACTGTACTGTCATTAAATGGCATTTAACACCGTCGACAAATATTTTCCAGTAGAAGACATTAAGGATTTGCTGAATATATGGACAAAGGGTTAAACTGGGATAATCCATTGACACCTGCTCCCCCTGTCTGCTGCGGAGAATAAGAAACCTTTGCCCAGTAATAGCGAGCAGATAATAAGAATATTCTGTAATAATTTATCCAGCTGTCACCCAGGATCAGACACACACAGGGGCAAAGGGGGGATCATGTCTGTGGCCTTTGCTTCAGCCAGACCCAGGGGAAAAGGCGAAGTCACCCAGCAAACTATCCAGAAGGTAATGATGGGTGAGGGGGTCTGATGGTACCTGGTTCATTATAAGGGGGGGGGGTATAAATACCTCCATGTGTCATGCATAATGCAGATGGCAGAAAATGGGCAATAATCATTGGTGGAAGGGTGAAGAATATGGCAATATGATAGGGCTGCTGCAATCTCTCATATATATATATATATATATATATATATATATATATATATATAGATAGATATATAAAATGTGTGTGCAACTGCACCATAGTGGACTAATAAAATACCCCATTGATTTAAATGGGGCTTTTACCACATAGAATGCCAGAGAGATCTCCAGCATTTAAGGAGTTAAAATCCCCATTTAAGCCAGCATGGCATTTGATGAATTTGTATTAGTTCTTATTGGTGCAGTGTGTATTGGTGTGAGCCGTGTGGGTAGAGTGGCACAGCTGCAATGAATGCTGAGCATTTCTGTGTCCTCTCAGATGTCATTTGCCACCATGATGATAGTAAGAGCACAGGCATCTTGAGTGGCTCCATCACTATGTCTAGAGGAGGAGGAAGGAGGGGGAATTGTGTGTGTGTTATTTGTCTATTGTCTTAGAGTGATTGTACAGTATTACTAGGCTGACCAGACCTCACCTTCAAAAAAGGGACACACATGAAAAATGCATACTACAGGGTTGCTTTGATTTTGGTGCACTTCTCAAATATGCCTATCTCCTATGTGTCCCTTTTTAAAGGTGAGGTATGGTCATCCTAAGTATTACTCACCTCCTACATAGTAACATAGTTGTTGAGGCTGCAAAGAAGACATGTCCATCAAGTTCAGTCCATGCCATGTTACCCCTGTTGATCCAGAGGAAGGTTAAAAAAAAAACCCAAAACAAAGAAGCCATTTTCAATTAAGCTCCAAGTAGGAAAATAAAAATTCTTTCCAAATGGCAGTCTGATATTTCCCTGGATCAGCATCGTATCTGCTTTGAAGCCAAGTGTCTCAATATTGTTCTGTGCTAGATAGGTGTCCATTACTTTTTGAAAGCAATTACAGTGTCTGCAACCGTAGCATCCAAAGGCAATGAATGCCATAACTTTACTACCCTTAATGTAAAAAAAACCTGCTTTTGTTTTAGTGAAACACATTTCACTAAATGGGTACTTATTTTTTTCCATTTTACCACCTTAAGGACCAAAGGGGTGCACAACGCCTTGGAAAGCAATGTGTTGCACATCCCTCTAAGCCTTTAAGGGTTAAAGAAGTAGTAAAGATTTATAACTTACTGTCCCTTTACAAAAATAAATCATATTTTTGACACTTTGTATAACATTTTACATTCACCATACTTCTTGTGCAATGGCATTTATATTTCATTGTACAAAATACTTGGGTCTTTTAACCCTTTGATCCATCGCTTTGGTCATGAAGGGGTTAAAGTGGACACATTACGCTATGATAAATTTGGTTGCCTTTAATGGGAATTAAAAAAAGCCTATCTGTTGTGCTAGTCATTTGTTCATAATATAGATTGTTTTTGAGAAATTAACCTTTATTTAATGGTGGCACAGTTTGGCACTTTATACTGATTAGTTTCTGTGCTCTGCCAATGTTGCCACATACTATGATGCGAATGAATCTAGGCAGAGCCAACACACTGTGATATGAATGGATCTAGGCAGAGCCAACACACTGTGATATAAATGGATCTAGGCAGAGCCAACACACTGTGATATGAATGGATCTAGGCAGAGCCCACACACTGTGATATGAATGCATCTAGACAGAGGCCACACATTGTGATATGAATGGATCTAGGCAGAGCCCACACAGTGTGATATGAATGCATCTAGACAGAGCCCACACACTGTGATATGAATGGATCTAGGCAGAGCCCACACACTGTGATATGAATGGATCTAGGCAGAGCCCACACACTGTGATATGAATGGATCTAGGCAGAGCCCACACACTGTGATATGAATGGATCTAGGCAGAGTCCACACACTGTGATATGAATGGATCTAGGCAGAGTCCACACACTGTGATATGAATGGATCTAGGCAGAGTCCACACACTGTGATATGAATGGATCTAGGCAGAGTCCACACGCTGTGATATGAATGGATCTAGGCAGAGTCCACACACTGTGATATGAATGGATCTAGGCAGAGTCCACACGCTGTGATATGAATGGATCTAGACAGAGTCCACACACTGTGATATGAATGGATCTAGACAGAGTCCACACGCTGTGATATGAATGGATCTAGACAGAGTCCACGCACTGTGATATGAATGAATCTAGACAGAGCCAACACACTGTGATATGAATGGATCTAGGCAGAGCCAACACACTGTGATATGAATGGATCTAGGCAAAGCCCACACACTGTGATATGAATGGATCCAGACAGAGCCCACACACTGTGATATGAATGGATCTAGGCAAAGCCCACACACTGTGATATGAATGAATCTAGGCAGAGCCAACACACTGTGATATGAATGGATCTAGGCAAAGCCCACACACTGTGATATGAATGGATCCAGACAGAGCCCACACACTGTGATATGAATGAATCTAGACAGAGCCAACACACTGTGATATGAATGAATCTAGGCAGAGCCAACACACTGTGATATGAATGAATCTAGGCAGAGCCAACACACTGTGATATGAATGGATCTAGGCAGAGCCAACACACTGTGATATGAATGGATCTAGGCAAAGCCCACACACTGTGATATGAATGGATCCAGACAGAGCCCACACACTGTGATATGAATGGATCTAGACAGAGTCCACGCACTGTGATATGAATGGATCTAGGCAGAGTCCACACACTGTGATATGAATGGATCTAGGCAGAGTCCACACACTGTGATATGAATGGATCTAGGCAGAGTCCACACACTGTGATATGAATGGATCTAGACAGAGTCCACACACTGTGATATGAATGGATCTAGACAGAGTCCAGACACTGTGATATGAATGGATCTAGACAGAGCCCACGCACTGTGATATGAATGAATCTAGACAGAGCCAACACACTGTGATATGAATGAATCTAGGCAGAGCCAACACACTGTGATATGAATGGATCTAGGCAGAGCCCACACACTGTGATATGAATGGATCTAGACAGAGCACACACACACTGTGATATGAATGGATCTAGGCAGAGCCCACACACTGTGATATGAATGAGTCTAGACAGAGCCCACACACTGTGATATGAATGGATCTAGACAGAGCCCACACACTGTGATATGAATGGACCTAGGCAGAGCCTACACACTGTGATATGAATGGATCTAGGCAGAGTCCACACACTGTGATACGAATTAATCTAGACAGAGCCCACGCACTGTGATATGAATGAATCTAGACAGAGCCAACACACTGTGATATGAATGAATCTAGGCAGAGCCAACACACTGTGATATGAATGAATCTAGACAGAGCCAACACACTGTGATATGAATGGATCTAGGCAAAGCCCACACACTGTGATATGAATGGATCTAGGCAGAGTCCACACACTGTGATATGAATGGATCTAGACAAAGGCCACACACTGTGATATGAATGGATCTAGGCAGAGTCCACACACTGTGATATGAATGAATCTAGGCAGAGCCCACACACTGTGATATGAATGGATCTAGGCAGAGTCCACACACTGTGATACGAATGAATCTAGGCAGAGTCCACACACTGTGATACGAATGAATCTAGGAAGAGTCAACACACTATGATATGAATGAATCTAGACAGAGCCCACGCACTGTGATATGAATGAATCTAGACAGAGCCCACGCACTGTGATATGAATGAATCTAGACAGAGCCAACACACTGTGATATGAATGAATCTAGGCAGAGCCAACACACTGTGATATGAATGGATCTAGGCAGAGCCAACACACTGTGATATGAATGGATCTAGGCAAAGCCCACACACTGTGATATGAATGGATCTAGGCAGAGTCCACGCACTGTGATATGAATGGATCTAGACAAAGGCCACACACTGTGATATGAATGGATCTAGACAGAGCCCACACACTGTGATATGAATGGATCTAGACAGAGCCCACACACTGTGATATGAATGGATCTAGACAGAGCCCACACACTGTGATATGAATGGATCTAGGCAGAGTCCACACACTGTGATACGAATGAATCTAGGCAGAGTCCACACACTGTGATACGAATGAATCTAGGAAGAGCCAACACACTGTGATATGAATGGATCTAGACAAAGGCCACACACTGTGATATGAATGGATCTAGACAAAGGCCACACACTGTGATATGAATGGATCTAGACAAAGGCCACACACTGTGATATGAATGGATCTAGACAGAGCCCACACACTGTGATATGAATGGATCTAGACAGAGCCCACACACTGTGATATGAATGGATCTAGTCCACACACTGTGATATGAATGGATCTAGGCAGAGTCCACGCACTGTGATATGAATGGATCTAGGCAGAGTCCACACACTGTGATATGAATGGATCTAGGCAGAGTCCACACACTGTGATACGAATGAATCTAGGCAGAGTCCACACACTGTGATACGAATGAATCTAGGAAGAGTCAACGCACTATGATATGAATGAATCTAGGTAGAGCCCACACACTGTGATATGAATGGATCTAGTCCACACACTGTGATATGATTGAATCTAGGCAGAGCATACGCATCGTGCCATGAATGAGTCGAGGCAGAGCCCACACACTGCCATGAATGAATCTAGATAGAGCCCACACTCTGTGATATGAATGGATCTAGTCCACACACTGTGATATAAATGAATCTATGCAGAGCCCACATGTCGTGCCATGAATGAATCTAGGCAGAGCCCACACATAGTGCCATGAATGGATCTAGGCAGAGTCCACACACTGTGATATGAATGGATCTAGGCAGAGTCCACACACTGTGATATGAATGGATCTAGGCAGAGCCCACACACTGTGATATGAATGGATCTAGGCAGAGTCCACACACTGTGATATGAATGGATCTAGGCAGAGCCCACACACTGTGATATGAATGGATCTAGTCCACACACTGTGATATGAATGGATCTAGGCAGAGTCCACACACTGTGATATGAATGGATCTAGGCAGAGCCCACACACACTGTGATATGAATGGATCTAGGCAGAGTCCACACACTGTGATATGAATGGATCTAGGCAGAGTCCACACGCTGTGATATGAATGAATCTAGAAATATTGCTCTGCAATGTGTTGAACACACTTCTGGTAGTTAAAGGGTTAGGTTTCACCCTCTGGATGCCAAAAGGCTATATAACTCATCACATGGCACACCTGGCATGTAAAGGGTCAAATGTTGACTCCTGCTAGCACACAAAGGCCAGTGCCTGCAGGGATTAGACGGATTACACCATTTCCTTAGGGATTAGCGCATACCTGTCTGCTGGCCTGGATTTCTGATGATAACCCGTAGTTTAGGCTCAGTGTACGGTATCGCGCTGCCCTGGGGTTTGAAGGAAAGTGGTTTAACCCTTTGACTGCCAGAGGGGTACACAACGCATTGCCTTGCAATGCGTTGCGTACCTCTCTGGAACTTAAAGGGTTAATACTTTTTTGTAATCCTATTTACACATCTGTAACTCTCTAAGGAACAGAGAGGAGCCCACCTTTGCCTCATTGGGGAGAAATGGCATGTTTCCCAAATTGCCATGGATTGAAATAGGGTCTTTAACCCATTGAATGCTAGAGGGATTCTCAACGCGGTTGCAAAGCAATGCATTGTAGACCCTGCTAGGATTCAAGGGGTTACAAGCTCCATTTAAATCATCCTATATAATAATTCGCTAGAGTGTTTTTCAGAAGCCGTCATGCGCAGTAGAGACTGCCCGAACACACAGAATGCTGGGAGTATGGAATGCTGGGAGGTGTAGGAATGCTGGGACCACGGAATGTTGGGAGGTGTAGGAATGCTGAGAACACGGAATGCTGGGAGGTGTAGGAATGCTGGGAGTTCTGTTCTGGGAGCATTCGGTGCTTTCGAGCAGTCTCTACAGTGCGTGACTTCGTCAGCGGCAGGACGCAGAGCAGGACCAGCCTCTTAACCCTTTGAGTGCCAGAGGGGTACCCCTCTGGCACTCAAAGGGTTAATATTAAAGGGTTAATATTGCCCGGACCTTGGCCCATGTATACCGGCATTTACTCTAGTTCGGGTACGGGTGGACTGCTCCAGAATTGCACCTCTACAGATAATCCACGCTGTCACTTTTTATTTTACAGTTGCTTTTAAAATTGAAACTAATGAAAAAAGAAACATTTCAGAAGTATAGTCAATGGATTTGAATCCTTTGAGTTCCAGAGAGGTACGCAACGCATTGCAGAAGCACACAAGGGGTTAAATGTGTAGAATGTTTAGGAAGTTGGTAAACCTTTTTTCTTTTCTCTACAAAAAGTTACATGTGTTCCTTTTCCAGGAACAACATCAATAGCTGTTTGTGGTTAAATCTTCTTGAAAAAAAAACTATCGGGGGAGGTGGGGGTACATCCACTGGAAACCATATTTATGGTGAACATCACGGGTTCCTTTTTATTATTCAGGAGAACTGCAACACATTCTGATCAGACTGTCTTCCCTCCAAGGAATCCCTACAGTTTGTAGTAGAACATATGTTTGTGTGTGTTTATACCAGAATTGCTTATAGATTATTCATTCATTTATAATTACGGCTCACACACATACACACTCACACATATATATATATATATATATTAGTATGAAAGCTCGTATTCATGGGCTAAAGTGCACCCAGCTGCCCCGGTGCCAGGAGCAGAGACAGGACGTGAGCCGTCCGGAGCAGGGCAGCGCAATTGGCGAGTCTCTGCAGTCACACGCAGTAGGGACTCACCGAACGCGCTGATCCTTAGTGGGGAGCTCCAGACGTCTCACAGCGAAGCTCCCTGTGTGCGAAGCCACACGTACATGGTAGAGACTCTCTACTGCTCACAGTGAGCAACGCATTCTACCACTTTATGTTATAAGATTTTATATATAGATATATACAGTTTTATGCTCAAAAGTCTGCATACCCTTGGAGAATTACTAATATATGTACCATTTTTAAAGAAAACACGAGTAAGCAGGAAAGACACATTTCTTTTATTTCTTATGGGATTCATATTCAACTTTTGGTTATAACAGAATGGCACAATCATAAAACAAACCATGGCAACAAAATGAAATGATCCTTGTACAAAAGTCTGCATACCCTTAGTTCTTAATACTGTGTGTTGTCCTCTTTAGCTTCAATAACAGTGTGCAGTCTTTTGTAATAGTTGTCTATGAGGCCCTGAATTCTTGCAGGTGGTATAGCTGCCCATTCATCTTTGCAAAATGCCTCCAGGTCATGCAAAGTCTAGAGTGGCTCTATGATATTAAAGGAGCAGTAAACTTTTTTATGAAAAAATATGTATTGTAGGGATTTTCCTATTGAGTAAAATAAGGGCACTCCCACTGCTGAAAGATTTATATTTCCAGAGTTAATACAGTTTAAATCCATGTTTTTTTTTACATTAGCAGTGCCCTCTAGTGGTCAAATTCTAATTAGATTTCCTGTTAGATTCTAATGGAGAGGAAAGTCAGAAAAGTCGGAGACATACAGTTCTCCATAGAATGTGATAGAAACTGCAGAGTCACTTCCTGTCAGTTAGAATTATCAGAAAGTAAACACAGTAAATTCACTTCCTGTCAGTTAGAACTATCAGGAAGTAAACACAGTAAATTCACTTCCTGGTTATTTAAAGGAGTAGTAAACTTTTTTTATGAAAAAATATATATTGTAGGGATTTTCCTACTGAGTAAAATAAAGGTACTCCCACTGCCGAGAGATTTATATTTCCAGAGTTATTACAGTTTAAACCCATGTTTTTTTACATTAGCAGTGCCCTCTAGTGGTCAAATTCTAATTAGGTTTCCTGTTAGATTCTAATGGAGAGGAAAGTCAGAAAAGTCAGAGACATACAGTTCTCCATAGAATGTGATGGAAACTGCCAGTCACTTCCTGTCAGTTAGAACTATCAGGAAGTAAACACAGTAAATTCACTTCCTGGTTATTTAAACTGCTATGATTTTGGAATAAAACATCTGACAGCGATGGGAGTGACCTTGTTTTATTCGGCAGGAAATGCTGTGTAAAATATGTGTTTTCATAAAAAAAGTTTATGCTCCTTTAAGGTCAGGAGACTGTGATGGCCACTCCAGAACCTTCACCCTTTTCTACTGTAACCACTGGATGGTCAACTTGGCCTTGTGCTTATGGACATTGTCATGCTGGAAAGTCCAAGAGCGTCCAATGCGCAACTTTCATGCAGAAGAATGCAAATTGTCTGCAGTATTTTCTGATAACCTGCTGCCTTCATCTTGCCATCAGTTTTCACAAGATTCCCCACGCCTTTAGATCTCACACACCCCCAAAACGTCACTGAGCCACCACCTGCCTCACAGTGAGGATGGTATTGATTTCGCTATAGGCCTTGTTGACCCCTCTCCAAACATAGCGCTTATGGTTGTGACAATAAACCTCTATTTTGGTCTCGTCACTCCAAATTACAGTGTGCCAGAAGCTGTGAGGAGTGTCAAGGCGTTGTTGGGCGTATTGTAACCGGACTTTTTTGTGGCATTGGGGCAGTAAAGGCTTCTTTCTGGCAACTTGACCATGTAGCTCATTTCTGTTCAAGTATCGTCATATTGTGATCCTCTAAACAACCACACTGTCTTTTTCCAGAGCAGCCTGTATTTCTCCTGAGGTTACCTGTAGGGTTTTTTTTTTGTATCCTTAACAATTCTTCTGGCAGTTGTGGCTGAAATCTGTCTCGGTCTACCTTACGTTGGCTTGGTATCAAGAGATCCCTGAATTTCCCACTTCTTAAAGGGATAGTAGTGTTTCATAATAAAAGCAGCTCTAATTAATCATCATAATATTTGGACTTTGGAGAGTGTTACTTCAATTCTGTCAGAGTTATAGTTCAAGAGTAATTCAATGACAAAGTATCCCCCTCCCGCCCCTTTTACTGATGTAACACTGCTCATCCAGATCAGAAGGGAGGTGCCCAGGTACACTGCAGAGAGGGACAATCTTCAATTAAGATAAGGGAAAAACCTGAAAAACTTGTCAAGGGGGGCAGGACCTTCATTGTTCTCATAGGAAGAAGATTGTCCCCTGCTGTTATCTGTCTGGTCTATGGACTGCATTCCACATCTGAAAAGAGATGGCTTACACTAGGTAAAAGGGTCAGGAGGGGAAACTTTACTTGTGAACATCTCTCAAACCATAAAGGTTTGAGAGATAAGACTTATATCGTTCTTCATGTTTTTTAATGCCTACAAAATAAAATAAAGTTAAAACGAAGTATTGCTATCCCTTTAATAAGCGATTGAACAGTACGGGCTGGCGTTTTCAAGGCTTTGGATATCTTTTTATATCCTTTTCCATCTTTATAAAGTTTAATTACTTTGTTACACAGGTCTTATGACAGTTCTTGTCTGCTCCCCATGGCTCAGTATCTAGCCTGCTCAGTGCATCCATGTAAGAGCTAACAAACTCATTGACTATTTATACACAGACACTAATTGCAATTTAAAAAACCACAAGTGTGGGAAATTAACCTTTAATTGCCATTTTAACCTGTGAGTGTCACCTTGTGTGTCTGTAACAAGGCCAAACATTCAAGGGTATGTAAACTTTTGATCAGAGCCATTTGGGTGATTTCTGTTATCATTATGATTTTAAAAAAAGCCAGATATCCATGTGATAATAAATGGCTTCATATGATCACTATCCTTAAAGGAGCAGTAAACTTTTTTTTTATGAAAACACATATTTTATAGATCTTTTCCTGCTGAATAAAACAAGGTCACTCCCACTGCTGTCAGATGTTTTATTCCAAAATTATAACAGTTCAAATAACCAGGAAGTGAATTTACTGTGTTTACTTCCTGATAGTTCTAATTGACAGGAAGTGAATATACTGTGTTTACTTCCTGATAGTTCTAACTGACAGGAAGTGAATTTGCTGTGTTTACTTCCTGATAGTTCTCACTGACAGGAAGTGACTCAGCAGTTTCTATCACATTCTATGGAGAACTGTATATCACTGACTTTTCTGACTTTCCTCTCCATTAGAATCTAACAGGAAATCTAACATAGTAACATAGTAGATAAGGCTGAAAAAAGACATGCGTCCATCAAGTCCAGCCCATGCCAATAACACCCCTGTTGATCCAGAGGAAGGCAACAAAAAAGCCCTCTGGAGCAATTTCCAATGTAGGTGTGTGTGTGTGAGTGTGTCAAATAGTTCCCCGGCTCAATATCCTATTTGCTTTGAAGCCATCTGTCATAACTGTCAATATTGTTCTGTGCTAGATAGGCATCCATTGCTTTTTTGAATGCAGTTACATTATCTGCAAGCACAGCATCCCGAGGCAAAGAATTCCATAGCCTTACCGCCCTTACTGTAAAGAATCCCTGCCTGTGTTTTAGTCGAAAGCGCCTTTCCTCAAGTCTTAATGGATGACCTCTTGTTCTTAGCTCAGCTCTTTGCATAAATAATTCATTGGATAGTTCTTTGTATTGGCCTTGAATGTATTTGTAAATGGTAATCATATCACCCCTTAGACGTCTCTTTTCTAATGTAAACAAACCCAGTTTGGCTAGTCTCTCTTTGTAACTCAGATCCTCCAATCCCTTTATCAGTTTTGTTGCACGTCTCTGCACCTTTTCTAATTAGAATTTGACCACTAGAGGGCACTGCTAATGTAAAAAAAACATGGGTTTAAACTGTAATAACTCTGGAAATATAAATCTCTCAGCAGTGGGAGTACCCTTATCTTACTCAATAGGGAAATCCTTACAATATGTATTTTTTCATAAAAAAAGTTTACTTCTCCTTTAAAAAAAGACAGATTTTCTGCATGATCAGTCATATTTTCAAAATCAACAGCGATTTTACAATTTCTGCCAGGGTATGCAAACTTTTGAGCAAAACTGTATATAAAGGGTGACAAAGAGGTGATAAAGTGTAGATGACTTCTCCCCTCATATCACTTTCCCAGTTCCTACATATTCTATGGACCACATATGCACTAAGATCTCCTCCACTTGAAAAATGACAGTGCGTTGGCTCCACAGAATAACATAGGAACTGGAGAAGTGATATCACTGGAGAAGTCATCTCCACTTATCAACCCTTAGTGCATCTCCCCCCTGCTGTTCTGGTGTTGCTGTTGCTTACAGTTTTATTTAAAGCGGAACTACCACCTCTTAAACACTTTAACTTCAATAAATCCCCATTTGGCGACTAGCAGCTTAGTAGCGCTAGTCACCAGAATTATTACCTTGTTAAATAGGATTATCCATTCTTTTTGGGCTGACAGCAGCACGGACTGCAGAAATCGTGCCATAGTGACGTCCGCACGCCTGCCCTGTCAGTCCCAGCCGGATCTAGGAAGCGTTGCTAGGAGCCGGCCGGCTCCAAAAGGGACTGACAGCGCGGGCGTGCAGATGTCACTATGGCAAGATGTCCGCTCTCCGTGCTGCTGTCAGCCCGGTATGAATGCATATCTCTTCTGAATGAGGTAAAAATTCTGGCGACTAGCGCTACTAAGCTGCTAGTCGCCAGATGGGGAGTTATTGAAGTTAAAGTGTTTAATAGGTGGTAGTTCCGCTTTAAAAAAAAAAAAAAAAAGGTTTGCACTATAATACCTTTTGAATGAAGGATCAATAGATACAGTAGAAATTTCCTTGTTTTATGCACTAGGGGAACGCCATTGCTTCTGCCATTGCTTCTGCCTTTAATAACGCCATTTAGTAGAGCGGGTGTGGACAACCTCTGGTTTTACAGCTGTTGTTGGACTACAACTTCCATCATCCTCAGCCAGCCTGTGGCTGACTGAGAATGATGGGAGTTGAAGTCCACCAACTGCTGAAGAGCCATATGTTTCTCACTTCTATAGTGTCATAAAGGTTAAGAAGGAGGAGATACGTTCTGCAGTGTGATTAAACTCTCCACTTCCTGTTCTCTTCTATGAAGGTTATGCACTAACATCTCTCCAACTTAAAGCGGGCAGTAATACTTAACCCTTTGAGTGCCAGAGGGGTACGCCATGCATTGCACTAACATCTCTCCAACTTAAAGCGGGCAGTAATACTTAACCCTTTGAGTGCCAGATGGGTACGCCATGCATTGCACTAACATCTCTCCAACTTAAAGCGGGCAGTAATACTTAACCCTTTGAGTGCCAGAGGGATACGCCATGCATTACATCTCTCCAACTTAAAGCGGACAGTAATACTTAACCCTTTGAGTGCCAGAGGGGTACGCAATGCGTTGCACTAACATCTCTTCAACTTAAAGTGGGCAGTAATACTTAACCCTTTGAGTGCCAGAGGGGTACGCCATGCATTGCACTAACATCTCTTCAACTTTAAGCGGGCAGTAATACTTAACCCTTTGAGTGCCAGAGGGGTACGCCATGCATTGCACTAACATCTCTCCAACTTAAAGCGGGCAGTAATACTTAACCCTTTGAGTGCCAGAGGGATATGCAATGCATTACATCTCTCCAACTTAAAGCGGGCAGTAATACTTAACCCTTTGAATGCCAGAGGGGTACACAATGCATTGCAAAGCAATGCGTTGCCGTACCCCTCTGGCACTCAAAGGGTTAATATGTAAATAAATATATAGTAGCATTTATTCTCCTGAATAAAACAAGGTTATCCCTACTGCTCAGAGGTGTTTTATTTTTTTTTAGGTGTAATATCTGTTGCTGAAATTGGACAGTTTCACTGTTGCTACACCATCCTATGGACAGCTATGGTCATTTGCTCATAAATCTCCCTAGGAAGGTGTAGATACAGCGCCACTGTACAATTTCAGGCCACTGAGATACTGCACTTAACAATTTCAAGTTTTGAGCTGTAATAGCTTTTTAATACATACACTTTTCAGCAGAGGGAGTTCCCTTGTTTTATTCAGGGGGTTAAACCCAACAACATATTTTTCTTTTACATTTTAATTATTACTATCCCTTTAAAGTGGATCTCTTACATACACAGTTTCTCGTATCATTAAATGTATCTATTTAAACTGTCTATACCTTTTGCTTTCCAAATGGGGTAATAGTATTAGAGGTTTTTTGTTTTTTTTTTGGTTTACTAGTTGGGTAATGGAATCTCAGTAGAACTTTGTTCTCAGACTTGTTCAGATAAAGCTGTCCCATATCCAGAAAATAACCTTCCTCTTTATCACACCTTAGTACATCTCCCCTGTAGTCTATAACTATAGATCTCCCATAGAATACCATTGGGACTGGAGAGTTTATCTCACTGGAGAAGTTATCTCCTCGTTATCACACCTTAGTACATATCCCCATGTAGTCTATAACTAAATATCTCCCATAGAATAACATAGGAACTGGAGAGTTTATCACACTGGAGAAGTTATCTCCTCTTTATCACATGTTAGTACATCTCCCCTGTAGTCTATAACTAAAGCTCTCCCATAGAATAACATAGGAACTGTAAAGTTTATCTCACTGGAGAAGTTATCTCCTCTTTATCACACCTTAGTACATCTCCCCTGTAGTCTATAACTAAAGCTCTCCCATAGAATAACATAGGAACTGGATAGTTTATCTCACTGGAGAAGTTATCTCCTCTTTATCACACCTTAGTACATCTCCCCTGTAGTCTATAACTAAATCTCTCCCATAGAATAACATAGGAACTGGAGTGTTTATCACACTGGAGAAGTTATCTCCTCTTTATCACACCTTAGTACATCTCCCCTGTAGTCTATAACTAAACCTCTCCCATAGAATAACATAGGAACTGGAGAGTTTATCTCACTGGAGAAGTTATCACCTCTTTATCACATGTTAGTACATCTCCCATGTAGTCTATAAGTAAATCTATCCATAGAATAACATAGGAACTGGAGAGTTTATCTCACTGGAGAAGTTATCTCCTCTTTATCACACCTTAGTACATCTCCCCTGTAGTCTATAACTAAAGCTCTCCCATAGAATAACATAGGAACTGTAAAGTTTATCTCACTGGAGAAGTTATCTCCTCTTTATCACACCTTAGTACATCTCCCCCTGTAGTCTATAACTAAATCTCTCCCATAGAATAACATAGGAACTGGAGAGTTTATCACACTGGAGAAGTTATCTCCTCTTTATCACACCTTAGTGCATCTCCCCCTGTACTCTATAACTAAAGCTCTCCCATAGAATAACATAGAAACTGGAGTGTTATCTCACTGGAGAAGTTATCTCCTCTTTATCACACCTTAGTACATCTCCCTGTAGTCTATAACTAAAGCTCTCCCATAGAATAACATAGGAACTGGAGAGTTTATCTCACTGGAGAAGTTATCTCCTCTTTATCACACCTTAGTACATCTCCCTGTAGTCTATAACTAAAGCTCTCCCATAGAATAACATAGGAACTGGAGAGTTTATCTCACTGGAGAGTTATCTCCTCTTTATCACACCTTAGTACATCTCCCTGTAGTCTATAACTAAAGCTCTCCCATAGAATAACATAGGAACTGGAGAGTTTATCTCACTGGAGAAGTTATCTCCTCTTTATCACACCTTAGTACATCTCCCCTGTAGTCTATAACTAAATCTCTCCCATAGAATAACATAGGAACTGGAGGGTTTATCTCACAGGAGAAGTTATCTCCTCTTTATCACACCTTAGTACATCTTCCCTGTAGTCTATAACTAAATCTCTCCCATAGAATAACATAGGAACTGGAGGGTTTATCTCACAGGAGAAGTTATCTCCTCTTTATCACACCTTAGTACATCTCCCCCTGTAGTCTATAACTAAAGCTCTCCCATAGAATAACATAGGAACTGGAGAGTTTATCTCACTGGAGAAGTTATCTCCTCTTTATCACACCTTAGTACATCTCCCTCCTGGTCACTATTATCACAGTGAAGGCCTATATTCTCTGCGATGTCCATTGATTTCAGGAGGAAGGACTGATTACAGAGAATTGAGCGGTTAGTCCCTGTGTCAGTACAGAGTTTATGTAAATTGTCTGTTACACTTAGTTACAAACACAGGAGAATATAATCCTCCAAACTGGGTCATTTGTAACAATACCTTTCGCATGTGCTTGTGTTTCTTGGATATACATCAATACTGTGTGTTTTTCTGCCCTTAGCTGTTTTGGTCCAAACTCGGTGCACTCCAGGTATTTCAAGTGGATGTATCACCTTATAAAAAGGTGTTACCATCCTCTCTGTTAATTATAGTTATTCTAGAAAAGTGTTTTTTTTTTTTTTGTTTTTTTTTTTTAATAAATATAACTACTTATAAAGATATCCCCTCTTCTGTGTTGTGCACTTCCGCATTATGTGCATAGCACAGCTCTACGGCATGTCATATTACTCCTCCCAGCTGCCCTAGGTATCTTCTGTGTGCTGTGAAGGGCTCCTAGTGTTACAGCAAGCTGGGATTAGCATTATACTGAGGTTACACCCCGAAGGGAAGCGTGAACGCGCTCCCTGGGGCAAGTGGGAGGGAGGTGGGAGGAGAAATAGGACGGACAGAAGAGCTTTGCCTGTCAGCTTATTGGGACACGCTGATTCTTTGGTAAAGCTCTTCTGCAATTGAAAAGGGAAAATCTTTATAAGCAGCTCGATTTTTTTTTTTTTTTTTTTTTTTTTTTTTTTTTTTGTAAACCCACAACTTTCCTATAATAACTTTTATTAACAAAGTGGATGGTAACACCTTTTTATAAGGTGATACATGCCCTTTAACCCCTTGAAGACCAGAATGGTGCACAGTGCACTGCGAGTGTATTGCACGCTCTGTGGTCTTAAAGGGTTTAAATGGTGTTTCTTTGGGATTCACAAAACCCGGACTGGATTTGTGTATTTGGAAGTTTGACACGCCTCTTTTGGTTTTAACCTTTGGTTGCTAAAGGGGTGCATCGCACACCGCTCGGGGACCCCTGAATCAAATGTGCAAAGGTCGTTAAGGGGTTAAAGCAGAAGGACGTTCCTTTACGAAGACCTATAGGTTATTGGACATCTCCTTTTGAGTAAAACAAGGTCACTCCCACCGCTCCCTAAACCTCCTTGCCATCACTGAAACTTGGCTCACATCATCAGACACTGCCTCCACTGCCGCACTCTCATATGGAGGCCTTCAATTCACACACACACCGAGGCCTGGCAACAGGCAGGGAGGGGGAGTAGGCATCCTGCTGCCCCCTAACCATATATTTCAGGTACTCCCCACTGTTCCCTCTCTTTCCTTCCCTACATTTGAAGCTCACACACTTCGCCTCTTCTCTCCCTTCCCCCTGCGTGTCGCTGTCATATACAGGCCACCTGGTCCCACTGCACAATTCCTTGATCACTTCACCTCCTGGCTCCCTCACTTCATGTCCTCTGATGTCCCTACTCTCATCATGGGTGACTTCAACATCCCTATAGATAATCACACCACCCCCCCTGCCCTCAAACTCCTCTCCTTAACAACCTCCTTAGGCTTATCGCAGTGGACCAGCTCTCCCACACACAGTGATGGTCACTCCCTCGACTTGATCTTCACTAACCTCTGCTCGCTCTCCAACTTCTCCAATGTCCCCTTTCCCCTCTCTGACCACCACCTCCTCACCGGTAACCTCATCATACCACGCAAACCCATCACCCCCGCCACAATCAAGCGCATGCGGAGAAATCTACATGCTCTTGATAAGCAACAATTTTCCACCTCCCTGCAGCCTATCCTCAACCCCATCCTCACACTTACTTGCCCAGACAAAACTACTGCTCTCTACAACAGCACTCTCACTTCAGCCCTTGACATCGCTGCACCTGCAACTCCACGCCACCCACGCACAACCCCACTACAACCCTGGCACACAAGACTAACGCGATACCTCCAAAGGTGCTCACGCACTGCTGAAAGGCACTGGAGGAAATCGCGCTCCACAGCCGACTTCACACACTACAAATTCATTCTCCGTTCATATAGCTCTGCCCTCTCCCTGGCTAAACAGTCATTCTTCTCCTCTCTAATTTCTAATCTTTCCTCCAACCCCAAACACCTTTTCTCAACCTTCACATCTCTTCTAAACCCACCAACACAAACACCTTCCACTAACTTCTCTGCCCAAGATCTCGCCAACCACTTCAAGAACAAGATTGAATCTATCAGACATGACATTTCATCACTACCACCCCCACCCAGCCAGCCCAGCCCTGTCGCCTCTCCCACATACACACTAAGCTCCTTCCCACCTGTCACTGAGGATGAAGTCTCCCTTCTCCTCACTCGCTCAAACCTAACCACATGCCTTCTCGACCCAATCCCATCTCAGCTCACCCAAGAACTCTCCCCTCTACTAACTCCAATCCTTACTCACTTATTCAACCTCTCTTTGTCAACCGGCACCTTCCCATCCTCTTTCAAACATGCACTAATCACTCCCATCCTAAAAAAACCCTCCCTGGACCCAAACTCATTGTCAAATTACCGGCCAATTTCCCTACTCCCGTTCGCCTCCAAGCTTCTCGAGCGCCTTGCATATAACCGGCTCACTAAATTCCTCTGCTCCCATTCCCTGCTAGATCCCTTGCAATCTGGATTCCGCCCTCATCACTCCACTGAGACTGCCCTCACTAAAGTGGCCAATGACTTGCTCTCAGCCAAGTCTAAAGGCCACTACTCCCTACTCATTCTTTTGGACCTGTCAGCCGCCTTTGACACAGTCGATCACCCACTCCTCCTCCAAGCCCTCCACTCCCTAGGTCTCTGCGACACTGCACTCTCCTGGTTTTCATCTTATCTCTGCAACCGCTCCTTCAGTGTTTCCTACTCCGGCTCCACTTCCCCACCCCTCCCACTGTCTGTTGGTGTGCCTCAAGGATCAGTACTGGGACCCTTGCTCTTCTCAATCTACACTGCTTCCCTTGGAAAACTAATAAACTCCTTTGGGTTTCACCATCATCTCTATGCTGATGACACCCAAATATATCTTTCCTCCCCAGACCTCTCTCCTTCCCTCCTGTCCCGAGTGTCTGACTGTCTGTCTGCTGTGTCTTCCTGGATGTCCTCCCATCAACTCAAACTTAACCTTAGCAAAACTCTTCCCTCCATCTACAACCAGCCTTATCCCAGACATTACCCTCACCGTTAACAACACTTCCATCACACCAACCCCTACAGCACGCTGCCTGGGGGTCACATTTGACTCTGCCCTATCCTTCATTCCTCACATCCAGTCAATCTCCAACTCATGCCGCCTCCACCTCCGCAACATCTCTAGAATCCGACCCTTTCTCACAGAAGACACTACCAAAATTCTAATCCAAACACTCATCATGTCCCGTCTTGACTACTGTAACTCTTTACTAATTGGCCTGCCTCTCACCCGACTAACCCCGCTACAGTCCATAATGAACTCTGCTGCAAGACTAATCTTCCTCACTCATCACTTCTCTAACACCACACCCCTCTGTCAGTCCCTACACTGGCTCCCGTTAGCATACAGAGTAAAATTCAAAACTCTGGTGCTAACTTATAGAGCCCTCACTAACACTGCACCCCCCTATATTTCATCTCTCATTTCCAAATATACTCCCGCCCGCCATCTTCGCTCTGCACATGACCTTCTGCTCTCCACAGCTCTTATCACATCCTCCCACTCCCGCCTACAGGACTTCTCCCGTGCTGCACCTGAGCTGTGGAATTCCCTCCCCCGCCCCATCAGACTCTCCCCCAGCCTTCAAATCTTCAGACGCTCCCTGAAGACTCACCTCTTCAGGGAGGCTTATCAACTGCCTCCATAAACATCATCACCAAGATTCACCCCTTGCACGGACTACTGCACTCAATGGCACTTCTCACTCCCACCCACTGACTGGCAGTTCATGTGGCAGGAGGCACTTAAACACAATAGCACTTACTCCTTCTGTATCAAACCTACCTTCCTCTAGACTGTAAGCTCTCACGAGCAGGGCCCTCTGATCCTCCTGTTCTACACATCTGATTGTACTATTTAATACCTCTGTATGTCTATTCCCCAATTGTACAGCGCTGCGGAATTAGTTGGCGCTATATAAATAAAGAATAATAATAATAATAACACTAGAACAGTTCAAGTTGTCTGGAAGTGCATTACAGTGTGATTACTTCCTGAAAGTGCAAACTGACAGGAGGGGACTCAGCAGTTTAATTCACATTCTATGGAGAACTATTTATCAGTGACCTTCCTCTCAAATAGAATGTAACAGAATAACTAATTGGAATCTGATCACTAGAGGGCACTGTTAATGTAAAAGAAATTAGTTTAATCTGTAATAAACATCTCTCAGCAGTGGGAGTAACCTTATTTTACTCAACAGCAAAAGCCCTGCAATATATATTTTTTCATACCAAAAGTTTACTGTACCTTGGTATTGCTTTAAAGGGATAGTAATACTTCGTTTTAACTTTATTTTATTTTGTAGGCATTAAAAAAACATGAAGAACGATATAAGTCTTATCTAAGAGATATTCACAAGCAAAGTTTCCCCTCCCGCCCCCTTTACCTAGTGTAAGCAATCTCTTCTCAGATGTGGATCAGGTTGTAAGACCAGACAGATAACAACAGGGGACAATCTTCTTCCTATGAGAACAATGAAAGCCCTTCCCCCCCTTGACAAGTTTTTCAGCTTTTTCCCTTGTCTTAATTGAAGATTGTCCCTCTCTGCAGTCTACCTGAGCACCTCCCTTCTGATCTGGTTGAACGGGGGGGGGGATACTTTGTTTGTGAATATCTCTTAAACCATAAAGATTTGAGAGATAAGACATATCATTCTTCATGTTTTTTTAATGCCTACAAAATAAAATAAAGTTAAAACGAAGTATTACTATCCCTTTAAGGTTAGTATACTATGGCTGTATTATGTTTAGTCTGACCAGACCTCACCTTTAAAGTGGAAGGTGACAGCCAGGAAACAGCGCAGACATCTTTCCATAGTGACGTCTGCGCACCTGCGCTATCTGTCCCAGTCTGCTTTAGGAGGCATTGCTAGGAGCCGTTCGGCACCAAAAGGGACAAACAGCGCAGACGCACAGACATCACTATGGAAAGATGTCTGCGCTGTTTCCTGGCTGTCAGTCCCGGGAGCAAGATGAATTCTCAATAACCAGGTAATAATTCTGGCGACTGGCACTATTGAGCAGCTAGTCACCAGATGGGTATTTATTTGGGGCAAAGTTTACAGAGGGTTGTAGTTCCGCTTTAACCGGGAACACATGAAAAATGCATACTGCACGGCTGCTTTGATTGAAGTGCAACCTTGAAATATTTAATATGTGTGCCCAGTTAAAGCGGAACTACCACCCGACACAATCTTTAGCTTCACTAAGTCCCTATCTGGCGATGAGCTACTTAGTTACCTTATTTAATAGATTTTTCCTCTCTTCCATGGGTGACAGTAGCACGGAGCGCGGACATCTTGCCATTGTGACGTTCACGCGCCTGCACTGTCAGTCCCAGCCGGAGCCAAATGGCTCCTAGCAACGCCTCCTAGAGCCGGCTGGGACTGACAGTGCAGGCGCACGGACGTCACAATGGCAAGATGTCCGCTCTCCGACCTGCCTGTCACCCATGGAAAAGAGGAGAAATCTATTAAATAAGGTAATTATTCTGGTGACTAGCGCTACTAAGCAGCTAGTCGCTAGATGGGGACTTAGTGAAGCTAAACATTGTGTCGGGTGGTAGTTCCGCTTTAAAAGTGAGGAATGGTTACCTTATTATTATTTTGTAAAAACTTCAACTTTATAGGAACATTAACACCTAGAACTGATGCAGGGTTATATACACTTAAAGGGATAGTAATACTTAAGTTGCCCTCTCCATCCCCCTTCCCCGTAGTCAGCATTCTAGCTGACTCAGGGAAATCCGGTCAGAGATCATCAGGCGGCTCTGCAGCAAAGCCGCGACCTCGTTAACTAAAAAAAAACTTTCACTAAAACGTTCTTCTACGTGAGCTTGCAAACCAAGCACACATAGAAGACCATTTCAGTGAAAGTTTTCTTTTTTAGTAACGCGATCCGGCTGTGCTGGAGAGCCACCTGAAAGTTGTACGACTCTCTTCCTTTCAGTCAGCTAGCATGCTGACTATGGGGAAGGGGGAGGGAGAGGGCAACTTTAGAAGCGATTATCTCTCAAACCATAAAGATTTGAGAGATGACACTGGGGGTAATACATTTTTTTTTAAGTAGTACTTTGCTATAGGGATTAGTAATACTTAAGTATTACTATCCCTTTAACCCTTTCGCGACACAGGACGTACATGTACGTCCTGTGTGGCTGTCACTTAGTACGTCCCGGAAATCCGGCTCCCCGCGCGGCTGCACGCTGTTCGGGGACTCCGGATTCTTTTAGAGAAAAAAAAAAAATGTTAGACGGGCGTTAAGTGACGGCCGCGTCTGCATGCGGCCGTCACTAAGGGGTTAAATCCATGCCAGCATTTGTAAAATTCACCATTTGTTTTCTGAGGTCTAAAATCTGATCTTATATGCTCTGTGGGGGCAGCCATCCCTTTCCCATAGTTCCCTGACTCATTACCTTAGTAATCTTGACACGTGCCTGAGAAGTGATATTGCTGCATTACCCTTAAATGGCCTGAGATAAGTTAACAGCCTTTCTGAACAGAAGAGATGCAGGCACTAACCTGGCCTTACGCTTGCCTCTTATTTCAAACAGCACAAACAAAAGTAACCAAACGGCAAATAACCAAATGTCTATATAGGACAGCCTACAAAAGGCATTAAAAAAAATCAAGTTTAGGATTAGATTGTAGGGATCTTACTTAAATAGCTAATTATTAAAGATGCTGGCTGTACGGTCATGATATTCAAAAAAATAACCACACTTCATTTTAAGGTGGTGGTGTTCCTTTAACAAAGTAATACCGTGTAGGCAATATGCAACAGTATAGAGAGTTAATATTTATTCAGTATGAATGTGCACAAATACCCAGTTCTTTGCTTTATGTGTCTTGGACAGATGCTTGATGAAAATCATCACTTGATACAATGTATTATGGATTATCAGAGCAAGGGCAAGACTGCGGAGTGCACACAGTGAGTATATATGCATATGCACACACATACACACACATATATAAACATAAAGACACATGCACACATTACAGACACACACACATACACACACACACACTCATATACAAACATAAAGACACATACACACATTACAGACACACACACACACACACACATACACACACTCATATACAAACATAAAGACACATACACACATTACACACACACATATACAAACATAAACACACATACACACATTACAGACACACACACACACACATATACAAACATAAAGACACATACACACATTACAGACACACACACACACACACACACACACACACACACACATATATGATGAGTTTGTGCAAAACTAATGTTCATATACATGAAGGAAAAGAAGAGCAATTCTGGAGTAAGCAGTAAAAAATAAAGGCCTAGATTACGTTCCAGCTGATAAATGTTATCGACTGCTTTTAATTAACCCTTTTAGGACTAGAGGGATGTGTAACACATTGCTGCACAATACGTAGCGCATCCCTCTGGTCCTGAAAGGGTTAAGACATTCCCATCGATGTCGGTGGAGACATTTGTAGATAGAACTGCAGCGTAATCCATGCCAAAAATGATACAAAATTCCAGTTGTTCCAAATGTGGTTTATAACCCTTTGAGTGCCAGAGGGGTACAGAACGCATTGCTTTGCTATATGTTGTGCACCCCTCTGGCACTCCATAAACTGCAGGCTTCTCTGGCATTTATGTGGTTAACAACCATATTTAAATTAATAAGCAGTTTTATTTGTTCTCTACGGCGTAGTTTACTTGCCCCAGAATATCCGGTTATACATAATTAGGGTCATGTGAACAAAGTAAAAGGGACAGTAACATTTTGACTTTACAGATTCTGCTAGTGCGGTGGTTCTCAAGCTTTTTTTTGCTCAAGGAACCCCTAACACGCAGTCTGGCATTTTTGAAGCACCCCTATCATTTTATGTAATTTGTCAAGGGTGTATTGAATGTTACAAATACATCAATATAGAGTTCTTGTTAGACCTCACAACTAAAATAAACATATGGTGCATGGTTATAGCCTTAAATATACAGTTGTAAGTCTACATTCACATTTTTGTCAAAGACTTATAGATAAAATGGGGCACCCTAAGTGGATGTCTGTGGCACACCAAGGTGCCACGGCATGCTGATTGAAAAACACTGTGCTAGTGTATAAAATGTAAAGCCAAATTGCCTAGGTTTTTTACTTTAAAGAGGAACTACCACCGCTAAGCAACTTTGTTTCTAGTAATTCCCTGTGTGGTGACTAGCTTCTTAGTAGCGCTAGTCGCCAGAATTATTACCTGGTTATGGAGAAATATGCATTCATCCTCGGCTGACGGGCAGGACGGAGCGCGGACATCTTGCCCTAGTGACGTCTGCGCGCCTGCGCTGTCAGTCCCAGACGGCTGTAGGAGGCGTTGCTAGGAGCCATTTGGCTCCGGAAGGGACTGACAGCGCAGGCGCACAGACATCGCTAGGGCAAGATGTCCGCGCTCCGTCATGCCCGTCAGCTGAGGATGAATGCATAGTTCTCCATAACCAGGTAATAATTCTGGCGACTAGCGCTACTAAGCAGCTAGTCGCCAGACAGGGAATTATTAGAAACAAAGTTGCTTAGCGGTGGTAGTTCCGCTTTAAATTTTTCACCTTTACCTTTTATACTTTTGTGTTCCTTCACAGTGACCTCACTGAGATTTCCCCAGTCAGTCAGGAATGAGAGAACAACAGTGAAACAATGTAGCACTGTCCCTGTTCTGTATCCTATCTTTTCTGCAGTTATTGTGAATCAGTAATGTTCACATTTTCATACATCATCTTTGGGGAGTGTCCCGGAATATAAACACACACTATGAATCTATCGGTGCACAACGCTAGGCTGGTGCACTGAGTAAAAATGGTGCAATTCAGACACAGACCAAGCGAGAGGCAAATAAACATTCCCGTTGGTTTAAACTCTTATGCGACCTGTGAACTCTCTGGGTTTGACCCTGAGACTCAGGCACTCGAAGGGTTAATACATCAGCCCCACGGAGTATGTGCACAGTGAGGGAATACGCGTGCCCTCCCGCCAGATGTGCACTACTCCTGTATTAATATTAACCCTTAAAGGACCAGAGAGGTGGGCACGACACTGCTTCGCAATGCTTTGTTCACCTCCAGAGAACCAGAAGGGTGCGTAAAACACATTGGAAGACAATGCATTGCATGCTGCTCTGGTTTTCAAGGGGTTAAACTTAGGATATATTACCACATAGGAACTGCTTCACCTCTCTTATTTCTCCGAGTTCACACTGGCACTCTGAGGGTTAACTGGAAGATGTACCATGAACTGTTCTCCTTGTGGCTCTTTGAATGCATACTGGCATTCTGAGGGTTAATGGGAAGATGTGTCATGCAATGTCCTTCTCTTTTAGGTCTCTGAGTGCACACTGGCACTCTGAGGGTTAACAGGAAGTTGTACCATGAACTGTTCTCCTTGTGGCTCTTTGAATGCATACTGGCATTCTGAGGGTTAATGGGAAGATGTGTCATGAATTGTCCTTCTCTTTTAGGTCCCTGAGTGCACACTGGCACTCTGAGGGTTAACAGGAAGTTGTACCCTGAACTGTTCTCCTTGTGACTCTTTGAATGCATACTGGCATTCTGAGGGTTAATGGGAAGATGTGTCATGAAATGTCCTTCTCTTTTAGGTCTCTGAGTGCACACTGGCACTCTGAGGGTTAACAGGAAGTTGTACCATGAACTGTTCTCCTTGTGGCTCTTTGAATGCATACTGGCATTCTGAGGGTTAATGGGAAGATGTGTCATGAAATGTCCTTCTCTTTTAGGTCTCTGAGTGCACACTGGCACTCTGAGGGTTAACAGGAAGTTGTACCATGAACTGTTCTCCTTGTGGCTCTTTGAATGCATACTGGCTTTGAACTGTTCTCTCTTAGGTCGCTTAGAGCACACTGGCATTGTGAGGGTTAACAGGAAGATGTGTCATGAAATGTCCTTCTCTCTTAGGTGTCTGAGTGCACACTGGCACTCTGAGGGTTAACAGGAAGTTGTGCCACCACTGAACAAGCTTCCCCATTTCTCTGCTAGTTGCTATACTGTTGCGTTACACCAGATAAGCTTTCCCCCTCCTCCTGTCCCATAGATACCAACAAATCCTGCACAGGAACCTGGTTTACTTAGCAACCATAGCAGACTCTAACCAGAATATGCAGTCGCTCCTTCCTGCGGTGAGTATGTGGCAATCTACATGTGCATCACTTCCCACATGGGAGGGCACAACCCGCCAGGCAGCTGGCAAACGTAGCGTCTCTTTTCATTCCTATTCAATACAGCTCTTATACCTGTTGGGGCCAGAGATGTCTTTTATAAGTTTACCTGGCGTCCAAGGGAACGCTGTAAAGTTTTATTATAAAAACATGTATATTATACTACATTTCCTGCAAAATAAAGTGCTGTCCACTGCTGGGAGATGTTTTGTTCAAACGTAATTAAAACTCAGTTAAAAAAAAACAAAAACGTTTGCAACAGCACCATCTGGTGTCCAGAAGTATTTATTTTTCTACAATAACTCTGTATGGGACAGAGTGGGCCTTAGACTACATATCTCCATAGACCGGGATAGCAACAGCACCACCTTGCTGTGACAGTTTGGTCTGCATTATTGTCTGAGTAAATCATCTCCCAGCAGTGGGAGTACTCATGTGTTAATCAGTGGGAAAACACGTACAATACATTTATTTCATGATGCAACATTACTTTATTTAGTTTTCATATTCTTAAAATCTTATCCTTAATTTGTTTTTTAAAGAGTTAGTAATGCCCATGTACAAATATTTTGCATTGTTTAGAGATTAAAAAGTTTACTTGAATTCAAAAAAACCTTATCTCTCAAACCGCTATGGTTTGAGAGATATCTGCATTCAAAGTTTGAGGTTTCCTGCTGTCAGCTGTAAAACTGTCAGCTGGAGATCTGTGACGGCTGACACGGAGGCTCTGCAGCAGAGCCGCAATCGCGTTATTTAAAACCAATAACTGCACTGGAATGGTCTAAAAAGTGTGCCTGCTTTGCAAGCACACTTTTTAGACCATTCAAGTGTAGTCATTCGTTTTAAATAACGCGATTGCGGCTCTGCTGCAGAGCCTCAGTGTCGACCGATACGGGTCTCCTGCTGTCAGCTATACAGCTGACAGCAGAAAATGTCAAACTTTGAATGCATGTATCTCTTAAACCATAGCGGTTTGAGAGATAGGGTTTTTTGCATTCAAATAAACTTTTTAAGCTCTAAACAATGCAAAATATTTGTACATGGACATTACTAACTCTTTAAGTAGGCCCAGTTTATATGAATTTAATCCCATTTTCCTTTTAGGTAATTCACTTCCTGATTATTTGAACTGTTTTAACTTTTGACAGTGGTGGGAGTGACCTTGTTTTACTCAGCAGGAAAAGCTCTACAACATTTAGGCTTTTATTAAAAAAAAGTTTACCGCTTCTTGAAAGTAACAGGAATAAGTTTGTTTTCATGAAAAGGCATGTTGTAACACAAAAGATACATATGTAACCGTTCCATACCTTGCTATATATGATTATTGCATTTACTCATTTTCAGACCGCTGGGGGAAGCCATTTCCGTTGCACTCCTAACTTCCTGATTATGAGGCCAGAGGGCAGAGAGCAAAGGTTTTCCACTGCCTCCTGAAAAGTCTCCTCTCTTTAGCCCTGTCAAAGCCTTGAAGAGAAAAAAAATATATAGACATATCTTTATTAATGACATGTTAATATTCTAAGTATATAAATATAATTTTCATAACTAGGCTTTACTGGCTTTTAAACCCCTTGTGGACCAGAAGGGTGCACAACGCATTGCTTCATAGTGCGTTGTGCACCCCTCTGATCCACAAGGGTTAAGCTGGCTGTTTCTGCCTGCATTCTCTGTTTTGGGCCTGGTATGTTTTTCATTGCTATTGTGCTTTTCTGTTCGCAGCCCCCAACGCAGAACATGAATATTGGCCCAGGAGGAATGAGCCAGTCAGGGCCCACCCAGACCCTCCACTCCCAGGGTAACCTGAGTGACGCGCTCGGAGCCAGCTTGCCACCTTCTACCCTTATGCAGAGTCAGATAAGTAACGGTAAGGCCTCTTTCTGTATCTGCAGCATTACAGTTGCTTGGCAACAGCTGTGTGTGTGCTGTGCATGTAGTAGGCCCAGGCTGACGCAGGCTCCTGGCAGGGGGCCGCAGAACCTTCATTTGTCCTCGGTTACTAATCTTTCTGCTTTTTGTGTTTGTGAGTGAAAATACGCATTTGTTTTTTTAAGCCCCTTGGATGCTTTGGAGATGTCGGTAAGGGGTTAAATTTGTGGTGTGCCTGAACGTACGTGCTTCAGTTCATCCACATCCCCTCACGACTCAAGGACACTCCACAAGGAGTTCAAGAAAATAAATCTTATGGTGGGATTTTAATAACATTTAGATTTTTAAAATTAGTACAAAAGAAATATATGATCACTGGTTAATTTTTTTAAGAGGATCCCTACCTATAGGAATAATTGGTGTTTATTGTGTTTGCCTAAATAGGAATCCTTCATACGGTAGTCTGATTTGTTTTTTTTTTTTTTTTTTGTATTTACCAATCTCCATTTTTTGTCTCACATTAGTTGTCACCTCCTTGTGAAAGATAATGGGATTCAACAGTCTGAAAGAGAAATACCGTATAGAAAAGCCGCACATAGGACAAAACCAGCTGCACCAAGGGACAAATAATGATTCCTGTATGTTTAAATGGGGCTTTTTTTAACCCCCTGTATGCTAACTAGGGTGGTCTTCAAGTCATTATTTTGCAATGAGCTGGAGACATGTCTAGCACTCATATAGTTAAAAGCCCCATTTAAAGCAATGGGTATTTATTTGTCCGTTGGCTTGCCTCAGAATTACTCCACCCTACTTTTGTGTAATTAATACAATTTTAGAAAGCCTGTTATTTTTTATCAGATTGCAAACTGAAAGTGACCAGCTATAGAGTACAACATTTCATTCCATTGCAACAAAAAAGTAAATGTCTAGATATATCAGACTGCTGTATGATGGAATCTAAGTCCTTCTATTAACCCTCTGAGTGACAGAGCGGTACCGCAATGCATTACGTGCCTCTCTGGCACTCAAAGTGTTATAGAGGAAAATTCTTTCAACATCAGCCATATTCTTTTTTGAAAACTACAGTTTATGATATATTTTGGTTTATTTGTCAGTTTAAGCACAACAGACAGTTGTGAGGGAGTGTGGAATGTTCATCTCTGGTTGGTAGGTACTGGCAGTTGGGAGGGAAAGAGGAATTTTAGTGTCTGGTTGGTAGGAAATAGCAGTTGAGAGGGAGGGTGGAATGCTAGTCTCTGGTAAACTATAGTTTAAAATAAGGAACGGCTAACATTATTATTGTGAATTTTAAAGCTCTCATGAATCAGTCAAGTCATTATAAAGCATTAGTTCTGTTTAAAGGGATAGTATTGTCTCATTTTAATGAAATTGAATCTTGTAGCTATTAAAAAACTAAACGAAACTAAATGTTTGAGAGATAATCACAGTTAAAGTTCCCCCTTTCCCTGACGTCAGTGCTTTAGCTGACTGCAGGGGAATCCGGTCCCGGGACCGTCAGAGGCTCTTCAGCAGAGCCAAAATCAAGAGACATAAAGAGTTACTTCACTGGGGGGGAGTGGGAAGCTTTAGCTGCGATTATCTCCATAAAGGTTTGAGAGATAAGATTGGGATCGTTTAGTTTCGTTTTTTAATAGCTACAAGATCCAATTTTATTAAAATGAGACAATACTATCCCTTTAACAGTTTTAGTACCATAGGAGTGTACAACTGGGGAGATTTATAAAAAGTGTTCTTGTTTGTTTTTGTGAACAGATTCTTAAAATGTTCTTATTCCTTATTATGAGTATTGGTATTTATTACATATTCTAGTTTATTTATAAATGTGGTGACCGTAAAAAATAAGAACAGGTCAGACACGGCCTTAAATATTTGGTGAAAATTCTGTAACAAATAGTGACATTTCTTTACAAATACGCTGAACAACTTTTTACAAGCTTCATTACTCCATTTTAAAAAACAAAAACATACTACATGGCTTTATGTCCTCTTAACCCCTTAACGACATGTGACGTACTATGACCGTCACGGTCCTTGAAATACTCAAGGACCGATGACGGTCATAGTACATCACGTACTTTTTACTTACAGCGCTCTACCGGGAGCGCTGTAAGTAAAAATAGGGCCTGAAATAGACCGCTCCAAGATCGGAGCGATCTCTATCAGGCCCCATAGTGACGCGCCGATACACGAGACAGGTCACGTGTACCGGCGCGTCAAAGTGGTCCTATGCGGTCAATATGGGACGGAAATGTCCCAGGACCGCCGGTCATTAAGGGGTTAACCCCTTAGTGACAGCCGCGTTCGTACGTGGCTGTCATGTTAACGCCCGCCTAACTTTTTTTTTTTTTTTTCTCAAAGAAATCCTGAGTCTCCGAGCGGCGTGCAGCCACACGGAGACGCGGACTTCCGTGACTTACCAGGTACGTCCTCTGTCACTAAGTGACAGTTTTTGCGGGACGTACCTGGTAAGTCATATGTCGTTAAGGGGTTAAACTGTTCGTAATGCTTTTACAACTACCTGAGACAATCTTACAGACATTTTAACACTTCTTTTCAATTACCTCCACCTTTATAAATCTACATTTGCAAATCAGAGGAAGATTGAAACTGCAGTTAAAAAATGCATTGTTTTTGCTTATGTGTATAGAATAGCGTTGCTCCTAAAACAGTGTTCCTGCACACGACTTTACTGGCACATTGTAACATTTTTAGGTGTATAAAAATGTAGATATATGATATTGCTTGTGTTGTTATTCAGCAGGCTGGGGAATCCATATTCCAACTCACAAATAGGTATATAAAAGTTGTCACATCTTTATAGTAATTTAGAGATATAATATTGCTTGTAGTGTTATTCAGCAGGCTGGGGGAAACTATATTGCTTTGCACCGCTCACTTCCTGGTCAGTAGGCTGCACTGTACTGGGTTAATACAAACAGGAAGTGAGGAATACAAAGAGAAATGGCTTCCCCCGGCTACTGGAAAAAACAGATCTTATGTTTTTCTCAAGGTATGGAAAAGTGGGTATGTTTTCTGTCAACGATAAAACATGTTTCTTCATCAACAAATTGTATTTTAGCATTAGTTAAATTTGATTAATCCCTTGTAATCTAAAAAAAAGTTTCTCTGCAATGCATTGGAGACATCTCTAGCATCCAAGGGGTTAATAGAAGTCATATTTACCCTCATGCCCATGCTTTATACCCAGTTTAAGAGCACTAGTTCTTTTTAAAAATGTTTTTCCCTCACCAGGGCCCAGCCACGTGCCAATGCAGCAGTCCGGCCAAACCACCATGCCAACCACTACCATGAGCATGGCGGTGAGTTCACATGGCACAGCCGCTGGGTACACTCATGCAGTGCCTAGCTCCCAGAACATGTCGATGCAGAGCCAGGGAACCATAGGCAACTACGTATCAAGGACAAATATGAACATGCCAACCAACCCAGGTAAACTCAAAGCTCAGTGAAAAAATGGCACCATATCATAAGGGCATGGCAGATACTGAACATACTTATTTTATACTGTGCCACTTATAATCTGTGGCATTTGAGCTTCCTCTGCCAATCCAATATCCAATACTTGTGATTGATAAATCCAGGGATTATATACATCACACAGGGCTGGATTTCCCATTAGGCAGATTAGGCAACTGCCTACAGCACAAGACTTTGAGGGGTGGGGCCTTAGTGCTGGCCACACCCACATTCTGAATTGTGGGTGTGACCAGAGCAATATCAGTGTCCATTCATCCACCAATTTATATACACCTTTACAGGTTGTTCAATTTTTTTTTTAGCTCTTAAAGCGATAGTAAACCCCCCAAAAAACTGTTGGCAAATTGATAGGACTAATAAAAAAACATGTAATGCCCTTATTCCCATCTCTCAAACCGTTATGGTTTGAGAGATGTAAGAAAATAAAGACCTCCGCTCCCACCCCCCTTCTCATGCGTCCGATGTATAGCAGACGTCATGAGATCCTGTTTCCGGGACCAGACGGCGGCTCTTCAGGAGCACTGTCATTGAGATATCTAACTATAATTACTTCTTCAGAATGGTCTACAACGTGTGCTTGCAAGCCAGGCACACATTGTAGACCATACCGATGAAGTAATTATAGTTAGATATCCCGATGTCAGCGCTCCTGAAGAGCCGCCTAAAGTCGGACGACCGGATTCTGCCTCTGACAGCTTTACAGCTCGTCAGGCAGAAAGGGGAGGGAGCAGAGGGCTTTATTTTCTTAATCTCTCAAACCATAACGGTTTGAGAAATGGGAATAAGGGCATTACATGTTTTTTTTTATTATTCCTATCAAATCCTATCAGTTTTTTGGGGGGTTTACTAACCCTTTAAGTGCCATACACAGAGAAGAAATGTCCGGCAGCACGTCACACTGATCCTGCCCAGATGGCAGTCCAGCTGTGAAGTGTCAGGCAATCCTGCCTCTGGACTAGAGAAGCGGCCAACCCCGGATCTACGTTTCTGCCTTCTCAGGCCTCATCAGCGAGCTCTAAGCACAGCTCCTGTCAGCCGTAGGGATGGACACAGAACTGACCCCCTCTGCTGGCAGCAGACTGCATAGCAACTCACAAGTCTGTGACTCACAACCACACACTTCATGGGTTTACCGAGCAGCCGCCAGACACTTGTGGCCTTATATACACACACAAAAAACAAAAAAAAAAACAGGGGAAATTCTGGAGAAAAACAGTTGCCCCAAGGGGGAGTGATTAACATTTCCATTTATTTAAATGGGAAGTTTACCCATTGAATGCTAGAGAGATTCAATGCATTCAATGGGTTAAAATCCCTATTTAAATCATTGTGAACATTTGGGGCATTTTTGTTTGTCCCCTACGGTGCCATTGGCATGTTCCAGAATTGCTTATGTTCGCCTCTATGGTGCCATTGACATGTTCCAGAATTATACATGTTCGGCTTGATAGGTCTTCACTAGAGCTTCTGGAGGCTGTGCACACTGCTCAGTGACACTGACCTGGAAGGCTTAAAGGGATAGTAATACTTCGTTTTAACTTTATTTTATTTTGTAGGCATTAAAAAACATGAAGAATGATATAAGTCTTATCTCTCAAACCTTTATGGTTTATGAGATATTCACAAGCAAAGTTCCCCTCCCCGCCCCTTTTACCTAGTGTAAGCCATCTCTTCTCAGATGTGAATCTGGTTGTATGACCAGACAGATAACAGAAGGGGACAATTTTCTTTGTATGAAAACAATGAAAGCCCTTCCCCCCTTGACAAGTTTTTCAGCTTTTTCCCTTATCTTAATTGAAGATTGTCCCTCTCTGCAATCTACCTGGGCACCTCCCTTCTGATCTGGTTGAACAGGGGGGGGGATACTTTGCTTGTGAATATCTCTCAAACCATAAAGGTTTCAGAGATAAGACTTATATCATTCTTCATGTTTTTTTAATGCCTACAAAATAAAATAAAGTTAAAATGAAGTATTACTATCCCTTTAAATATCACAGCTCAGTCTGTACTCATGGGACCACTAAGGGACCTCTCATGAGGATATCTCTTCATACGCCCTTTCGCCTTCTCATTGGGCAGCCAGTGCTCACACTGCATCCACAGTATCATGAGGTGGTCTCCTCCCTGAAGACATCCCTGGTCAACAATATGCTACTAATCCTATATAATAATTCGCTAAATCGTGTGTAACGCCCGACATGCGCAGTAGACACTGCTGCGCGTTCGGCAGTCATGCGCAGTAGAGACTGCCCGCGCCATGGCTGATACAGAGGGCGCCCGGCTCTGTATCAGCAGTGGCGCGGGCAGTCTCTACTGCGCGTGACTGCCCCGCGACTGGCTGCCAGAGGCACTGTGGCCCGTGTAACGGGCTGTTCAACTAGTATGGTTATAATTACCGTTTAAAGGAATAGTAACCCTTTGTTTTGACTTTACATATTCTACAAGTGCAAAGTATGTAAAGCTAAATTGCCCAGACTTATGTTATATAATAGTATATATATATATTTTTTTTTTTAACACTTATGGCAGGGAGCTATCTGAGTTTTTTTTTCCATAGAGCTTTCTGTTTGGGACGGTGAAAGCAGAGAGGGTGCCACAGTGTAAAAAAAAAAAAGATACAATGTAAACAAGACAGTGAAACAATGTAGAAAAGGCACATCTAGTGCTGCAGTGCTGCAGGGAGACTGCAACATTGTAGAGATATTTTTGGTTTCACTGTCAGACAGAAATATTTGGAAATGGAAATTAAACAAACTCAGAGTCAGAGACATAAACCTGTAAAAAAAAAACCAAAACATTTTAGGCAGTTTGGCTGTACATATAATGTACTTGCAGAATACATAAAGTCACAATAAAAAGCTATTATTCCTTTAAGTGCCAAGGTGACATAGTAACATAGTTCATGATGCTGAAAATAGACATGTGTCCATCAAGTCCAGCACAGCCAAAACACCCCTGTTGATCCAGAGGAAGGCGAAAAAAACCAAACAATAAAAAAACATTGGAGCCATTTCCAATTAAGCTTCAAGTCGGTAAAAAATTCCTTCCTGACTCCAAATGACAGTCAGATATTTCCCTATCTGTTCTGAAGCCAACTGTCATAATTCTCAATATTGTTCTGTGCTAGATAGGTGTCCATTACTTTTTTGAAAGCAGTTACAGTATCTGCATGCACAGCATCTTGAGGCAAATAATTCCATAACATTACTGCCCTTACTGTAAAAAAAATCTCTGCCTTTGTTTTAGTCAAAAGTGCCTTTCCTCTAGTTTTCATGGTTTTCACCTTATATTTCCCCTTCGCCATCCTAAAGTAACCGACCCACTCTTGATATAATCTGTGACTCTGTGTATTGCCCAACATGCAACATATATATAACAGTGACTAGTGTAAAAGCCCATGTACACGGGCCAAGGTCTGGGAGATGTTAACCCTTTGAGCTCCGGAGGGTTAAAAGGCTGGTCCTGCTCTGCTTACTGCCGTCACGCACCGGATGCACTGTAGAGACTGCCCGAACGCACAGAATGCTCCCAGCACAGAACTCCCAGCATTCCGCACAGAATGCTCCCAGCACAGAACTCCCAACATTCCGCACAGAACTCCCAGAATTCCGCACAGAATGCTTCCGGCACAGGATTCCCAGAATTCCGCACAGAATGCTCCCAGCACAGAACTCCCAGCATTCTTAGCATTCTAGCAGTCTCTACTGAGCATGACGGCTTCTGACGAACATCCTAGCGAATTATTATAAAGGATTGTGTGTAGTTTGTCATTGTCCAGATCTGTCACTTTGTCTGTCTTCTTGTCACATTATCCAGCAGTGTCCATGATGCACCAGCAAGCAGCCAGCTCCCACTACACATCTGCACAGGGTGGCGGCCAACATTACCAAGGGCAGTCGCCTATGTCCATGATGAGCCAAAGCAACCAAGGAAGCGCAATGATGGGGCAGAGGCCGCTGGGACCCTACAGGCCATCACAGCAAGGTGAGACTTTAACCCTCTGGGTGCAAGGGGGCATTGCAATGTGTTGCATACCCACCTGACATTCAAAAGGTCAGATTAACATTCACCCCGCCCTTATAATAAACGCCTTCTCTTAACCATTTGAGTACCAGAGCAGTATGTGTTGGATACCTCTCTGGCACTCAATGGGTTAATTTGGGCAGAAAATCCTAATGTCCCCTATGAATCAATTCTGCGCTGATTGATTCTCTGAAAGTATTCTTGAATTAGCTCAGGATATCACGTCCCCGGTGACTGACATGATTCATTGTTCCTGGACGCCAAGACCCCAAACTCCTCCCGCTGTAAACTTCCTTCCTGAGAAGTGAGAGGAGCTGGGCATTGGAGGGGTTAAAAGCTTGATTTAAATCAATGGGCATTTGCAAAATAAATTTTTTTTTCCCTATGGCGTAGTTGGTTTGCCCCGCAATTCTTTCACTTTTCACATATGGCCTGTTAAATGGAGTAAGCCACATTTAAAGGGATAGAATCACTTAAACGTTTGAGTGCCAGAGGGCTATGGAACGCGTTGCTTTGCAATGTGTTCCCGTAACCCTCTGGCACTCAAAGGGTTAAGAGGTAGAAGAATATATATCGTAGGGCTTATCCTCCTGAGTAAAACAAAGGTACACCCACTGCTGAAAAGTGTTTAAAGTGGTAGTAATGTTTATTTATAATTCATTGCCCTAGTCTTACATATAGTAAAAGGAACAGATTGCACTATGTCTAAGCGCTTACTTCTTTGTAGATCAACAGTTATGAAGCACTGAAGATCCAACGCCCGCCCCTTCTCCCCACGTCACTCAGAAGATGCAGTCTGGTCAGGACGGCTGCTACGAGGGACAATCTTCAGTAAGCAAAGGGAAATCCTGTCTTCCTTCCTACTTACTGACTAAAGTTTGTCGCTTGCTGCAGCCGTAGAGTCGCACGACCCGATCTGAGAATCAGAGGGAGTCGGCCAGAAAGGGGGGCGGGCGGAGGATCAGTGCTTCATAACTTTTGAAGTACAAATAAGTAAGAGCTTAGACATAACGGAATATGTTCCTTTTAATATACAGAAGACTCGGGCAACTAATTTTAAAGAGGCATTGCTATCCCTTTAATACAAAAGTTATTACAGCACAAACATTAATTTTTTAGGTGCAATATATCTGGATGACCTGAAATTGTACAGTGGCGCTGTTGCTACACCATCCTATGCAGGTTTATGGTCAACTGACCAGAGCTGTCCATAGGATGATATAGCAACAGCGCCACTGTGACATTTCAGGCCCCTGAGATATTGAGCCTAAAAAAATTAAAATTTGAGCTGTAATAACTTTTTGAATAAAACACATTTCAGCAGTCGGAATAGCCTTCTTTTACTCAGGAGAATAAACCCTAAAACATATATTTTTCTTCATATTATGCATTTACTATCACTTTAATTATGATTGCAGGAAGGGTCAGACTAACCAGGTCCAAGCGCTGCAAATGTCCGCATGGTCCTAGTTTGGTTGTCCTGCCTTACATCCTTTATATGGTATATACTACAAGTGTTCCTCTGTGTATATTAGTGATGGGGAACAGTTGGCCCTTACACAAGCATGTGGCCCTCTGAGACTTCTCTTACGGCCTCCAGTCTGTTGTTTGGTAGAAGTGGAAAGAGAGGATTGTTTTCTCTACCACATTGCACCCTATCATCACCCCAAATAACACCTATCCCCATTCTTAGCGCATGCCTCTCTATACATGTTTCACTTTAAAGGGATAGTAATACTTCGTTTTATCTTTATTTTATTTTGTAGACATTAAAAAACATGAAGAACGATATGTCTTATCTCTCAAACCTTTATGGTTTGAGAGATATTCACAAGCAAAGTTTCCCCTCCCGCCCCTTTTACCTAGTGTAAGCCATCTCTTCTCAGATGTGGAATCCAGTCCATAGACCAGACAGATAACAGAAGGGGACAATCTTCTTCCTATGAGAACAATGAAAGCCCTGCCCCCCTTGACAAGCTTTTCAGGTTTTTTTCTTATCTTAATTGAAGATTGTCCCTCTCTGCTGTCTACCTGGGCACCTCCCTTCTGATCTGACTGAGCACTGTTACATCAGTAAAACGGGCAGGAGGGGGATATGTCATTGAATTACCCTTGAACTACAACTCTGACAGAACTGAAATAACACTCTCCAAATTCCAAATACTATGATGATTAATTAGAGCTGATTTTATTATGAAACATTACTATCCCTTTAACCCCTTCGGCATTAGTGAGATCTCCAACACATTGCTATACGTTGCAATCCAAGGGGTTAAAGCCGAAATTTCACTTGTAAGAAACCCTGTTGCATATTATTAGTTCTGTGTAACTGTTTTTATTTTAAAGTGGAACTATCATCACACTTATATTGAGCTCCAAATCCTAATTCCAATAGCGATATGCACATACCTACTTCTGTTTTCAAGAATGATTGCGGCATTAGTGAAAAACAGATCTTTTTAGGCAGACAGGCAGCGGCAGGGATCTTGCAGTAGGCACTCTCTGCACCTGCGCCGTAAGTCCCTTCTGGTGCCTTAACCCCACTATGACCCTTGACGGTCATAGTACGTCAAGGGTCGATTTGACTTAATGACTGATGACGTACTATGACCGTCATCGAGTTCCGGGCTCCCCCCGCGGCTGCACGCCGTTCGGGGAGTCCGGAACGCAACGGAGCAATAAAAAAAAATTTGCTCCGTGGTCGTTAACTCACTTCCGCTTCCGGATTCCCCTGTCGTTAAGGGGTTAAAGGGATAGTAATAACTTGCAATTTACTAATCCCCATATTGTAGCTTTGTTAAAAATAAACTTATTTCCCCCAGTGTCATCTCTCAAACCCTTATGGTTTGAGAGATGATAGCGCTCAAAGTTCCCCCTTCCCTGACTGAACGCTGACTGCAGGGGGAGCTGTTGTACCACAGTCTTATGTGCATCAGGCGGCTCTGCAGCTCAGCCGAGATCGCGTTTATAAAAAAAGAATTCTTTCACTGAAACGGTCTTCTACGTGTGTTTGGTTTGTGCTTGGTTTGTGCTTGGTTTGCAAGCACACGTAGGAGACCGTTTTAATGAAAGATGTATTTTTTATAAACACGATCTCGGCAATGCTGCAGAGCCGCCTGATGCAAGTAATACCGGATATCCCTGCAGTCAGCGTTCAGTCAGGGAAGGGGGAGGGAAGGGGGGAACTATGAGCGCTATTATCTCTCAAACCATAAGGGTGAGAGATGACACTGGGGGCAATAAGTTTCTTTTTAACAAAGCTACAATATGGGGATTAGTAATTTGCAAGTATTACTGTACCTTTAAGGTAACCAGGTATTCAACTCACTAATCCTGGAGGTGAAGGGGACGGACAACGCAGACTCAGATATGTTTTCTCTGCAAGATGTCTGCTCTGTTTCCCACTGTTGCCTGCCGAACCAGTTCTATTTTCCCCTAATGCTGCAATTATTCTTAAAAATACAAGTACGTATATACATATCGCTACTGTAATTAGGATTTGGGGCTCAATATAAGTGTAATGATAGCTCTGCTTTAACCCCTTCGCGACCACTAACGTGCCAGGACCGTCACGGCGGTCCGGCACTTAAGGACCAGTGATGGTCCTAACACGTCATGGAGTTCAGGGCTCCCGGAGCGACGTGAAACAGAAGTAATAATAAAAAAAAAGAAAAAAGCCCCGTGGTCACCAAGTGCCAGGCCGTGCATGCGCGTGGTGTTTTCAAAATTACACAGGCGGCACAGTGGCTGCGGACTTCCCAGTCCTGAAATTCTCGTCCCACCTTCCTCCCAGCTGTCCCAGGGAGCGCATTCACGCTTCCCTTCATAGTGGTGTGCATCACGTCTGTCTTTACAGCAGTATAATGATAAATGGTGCTTGCTCTAAAGACAAACGTGATGCACACCACCACGAAGGGAAGCGTGAAAGCACTTCTTGGGACAGTTGGGAGGGGGGAGGAGAATTTCAGGACTGGAAAGTCCGCAGCCGCTGTGCCGCCATTACCCTGTGCTGCAGAATGAAGAAATGGGTCCCAGGAATGTAATTTTGAAAGCGATTTTCTATGGACTTAAAGAGGAATTATCATCAGTTTTGAAAGCGATTTTCTCATTAACTATGGACTTAAAATAGAAACAACCCTGCGATCTAGAACAGTTACACAGCACTAATAATACGGGACAGGGTTTCTTACAAGTGAAAGTTCTGCTTTTAAGTTAATTTTTAAAACTCATAATTAGAATTTTAACAGGAATGTGTTGCCCTTTGTGGGCTTGAGGGTCACATGTGGCTTTTCGTTGAATCTGAATGGTATGTATTGTCTCTCTTCCCGTGCCTCCAGGCTCTTCCCAGCAGTACTTGGGGCAGGAAGAATATTACAGCGAGCAATATGCGCACAGTCAGGGCTCCTCGGAGCCCATGGGTCAACAGTATTATACAGACGGTAAGGCGATGGGGAGGGGGTAAAGCAACAGTGGATACTAAGGAGCATTATGTGACTTCCAAGCTGTTATTTGACTACAACTCCCATCAGGATGATAGGAATTGTAGTTCAACAGCAGCTGGAGAGCCGTAGGTTGTCCAATTCTTATATAGTGTTTAAAGATGCAGTAAAACTTAATTATGAATCTCTCTCTCTATCTCACTTTTTCTCTTTTATATACATATAATGTTGTAGGGCTTTCCCTATTGAGTAAAATCAGGATATTCCCAGTGATGGGGAAATGGCTTCTTTCAAAAGTTATTACACAGTTTTTCTAATAACTGTACTGGTGCTGTTTCTACCTTCGTCTATGGAAAGCGTTTGTCTACAATAGTCTGTTTTTGAATATTTTTTTTGGTGCAGTATAAGAGTGGCCTAAAATAAAACAGTGGTGCTGTTGCTACACCATCCTATGGACAGCTCTGGTCAGTTGACCATAAATCTCCTCAGGATGGTGTAGCAACAGCGCCACTGTACAATTTCAGGCCACTGATATATTGCACCTAAAAAAAATTAAAGTTTGAGTTGTAATAATTTTTGAATAAAACACCTTTCAGTAGTGAGAGTTCCCATGGTTTACTCTGGGGATAAACCCTACAACATATATTTTTTTTAATTTTAAATATTACTATGTATATGTTAGTCTACGCCAGAATTGGACCATTTTTTAGTACATCAGCCTGTGTGTGTGTAAAACTAAACAGATAAACACACTGAGGGTTTCACCCTGACCTCCCCACAGGACACAGTGAATATTCCTACCAGCAGTCGTCCTATGGAGAACAGGGCTACGACCGGACGTTTGACGATTCCTCACAACATTACTATGAAGGAGGTAAGTCTCCTAAATGCACTCATGCAACCTGTAACCTTCTGCGTGTCAGGCGGTAACAAACGCATTGCTCCTCATACATCTGGTCTCTTGCATTCAGGTGGTTAAATAAACAGTAACACCTGCTAATAATATCCCCTCACTTTCTTTAACCCCTTAAGGACCCTTGACGTACCAGGACCGTCACTGTCCTTGAACTACTCAAGGACCAATGACTGTCATGGTACGTCACGTACTTTTTACTTACAGCGCTCTACCGGGAGCGCTGTAAGTAAAAATAGGGCATGAAATAGACCGCTCCAAGATCGGAGCGATCTCTTTCAAGCCCCATAGTGACGCGCCGATACACGCAACAGGTCACGTGTACCGGCGCGTCAAAGTGCCCCTATGCGGTCATTATGGGACGGAAATGTCCCGTGACCGCCGGTCCTTAAGGGGTTAATCTTAACATAAAATCTTAAGGCCCATATGAATTAGTTCTGCAAGAATTATTTCTCCCAAATCTGTCTTTAATAAGTACTGGATAATATATCCCTAGAGTGGGACATGATTATTTATGTGTGAACTCCGGGACTCTACAAGGGATTGGAGGATCTGAGTTATAAAGAGAGACTAGCCAAACTGGGTTTGTTTACATTAGAGAAGAGATGTCTAAGGGGTGAGATGATTACTATTTACACTTACATTCAAGATCAATACAAAGAACTATCCAATGAACTATTTACTCAAGTGAGATGAGCTAAGAACAAGAGGTCATCCATTAAGACGTGAAGAAAGGCACTTTCGACTAAAACTAAGAAAGGGTTTTTTTTTACAGTAAGGGCAGTAAAATTATGGACTCCTTTGCCTCAGGTTGCTGTGCTTTTAGATACTGTAACCGCTTTCAAAAAAGTAATGGAAACGTACCCAGCACAGAACAATATAGAGAATTATGACAGTTGGTCTCGATGCAGATGTTGATCCAGGGAAATATCTGACTGCCATTTGAAGCCAGGAAGGAATTGTTTTACCCATTTGGGGCTTAAAGGGATAGTAATGTTTCATAATAAAGGAGAAAAAGAAGAGAACAGCGCAAACAACACCCTCTAAGCGTAGTATTACTTGATATATTGTGGCAGTATCCCCCTTTTCCCTCTTGTAATTCACTCACATGAAACAGAGGCTTTGCCTGCCTCTCAGTATGTACACATGCACTGGAAATTCTTTTTGTCACTCCAGGCTCATGACACCACTCTGTTCTTATCGCACCCTATATGAGTGTTAGTGTTGTTCCTTTGTTGTTGTCCACATATATGGAATAAACATGTGGACTCACCACTCTATACAGAGTGCCTGGGAACCTTATAGTGGTGCCCCAGCTCAAAAGTGTTACTCCTTTGAGTGAGTGAGGGAAAAGAAATCTTTGCTCAACGCGTTTCGTGACATAAAATAAGTATCACTTCATCAGGAGCTAAGCTGTTTATGTTTAGTCCATATATGTGGACAACAACAAAGGAACAACACTAACACTCATATAGGGTGCGATAAGAACAGAGTGGTGTCATGAGCCTGGAGTGACAAAAAGAATTTCCAGTGCATGTGTACATACTGAGAGGCAGGCGAAGCCTCCGTTCCATGTGAGTGAATTACAAGAGGGAAAAGGGGGATACTGCCACAATATATCAAGTAATACTACGCTTAGAGGGTGTTGTTTGCGCTGTTTTCTTCTTTTTCTCCTTTCTGACTCAGTTTTATACTAAGCATGTACACGCTTTCAGTTTTCTCAGCACTTCACAGAAGCGTATAATCTCTTTAGTACATTCCAGCGCACAAACGCCACAGTTGTGAAGTTGTTAATATGAACCACCCACACCCATATAGTGCGCTCTGAGAACTGGACTAAACATATTTCAGTTTCCTCTTCATGTTGGTAATAGATAATGTTAACCACTTAAGGACGGCCGATTGCATATGCGGCCGTCACTTAAAGTGTTAGTAATGTCGAAAAAATTTCTTGCAATAGATTTGTAGAGGCTAAAAAAAGATTGACATTGCCACAAACCCCATCTCTCAAACCGCTATGGTCTGAGAGATATTGGCAATGAAAGTTCCCCCTTCCCTTGATGTCAGGGAAGTTTATTACAATACATTTTTTGACATTACTAACACTTTAAGGACCACGGACCATGTTTTTTTTATTTCCGCATCCAGATCAGGGCTCCCCAAAAGGTGTGCAGCCGTGTTGGTAGGGTATTCCACTTATCTACCACTTCTGCTGGTAGGCTATTCCACTTACCTACCACTTCTGCTGGTAGGCTATTCCACTTACCTGCCATTTCTGCTGGTAGGCTACTCCACTTATCTATCACTTCTGCTGGTAGGCTATTCCACTTACCTGCCATTTCTGTAGGTAGGGTAGTCCACTCATAAACCACTTCTGCTGGTAGGCTATTCCACTTATCTACTACCCTCTTAGTGAAGTAAAACTTTCTTACATTACGTCTAAACCTGTGTCCCTCTAGTTTTAGACTATGGCCTCTTGTCCTAACATTTTTACTCCTGTGAAATGTACTTCCCTCCTGCACTTTGTTGAATCCCTTCATGTATTTCAATGTTTCCATCATATCCCCTCTCTCTTATCTCGTCCACGCTATACATGTTCACAGCAGTGATGGGCAGTAATAATCAGTTTTGTATTTGGGCTTAACCCTTTGCAGGGAACGCACAGTACAGTCAGCAGCAGACGGGATATCAGCAAGGAACAGGCCAGCAGCAGACATACTCACAACAACAGTACTCCAGCCAGCAAAACTACGCAGGGCAGCAGCAGGGTTATGGTAAGGATGGTGTAACAAACAGTAGGCTAACATTCACATTCCTTTTCTCACTGAGATGATCACTTAGGTGCCAGGTAAGCATAGGCACTGCCGGTCCATCGATTACATATCTGTTAATGTAGATTTGTTGGCCGTCACTATGAGGCTCTTCAGCAGAGCTGAAATCCCTTTATTAGAAAAGAACTAATTAATGGGAACGGTCTACAAAGTGTGCTTGCAAACCAGGCACACATCGTAGACTTTCCAATGAAGTAATTCTTTTCTAATAACGGGATTTCGGCTCTGCTGAAGAGCCTCATAGTGACAGCCGACACGGATCCCCTTCTGTGAGCTTTACAGCTGATGTCAGGAGAAGTGTGGGGGGGAACTTTGATTGCCAATATCTCTCCGACCATAGCGGTTTGAGAAATGGGGTTTGTGGCAATGAGATTCTTTTTTTACCCTCTACAAATCTATTTTAAAAAAAATTTGGACATTACAACACTTAAAGGAACATTAAACTCTTTGCGTGACAGAAGGGTGTCCAATGTGTTGGGCAGTCCACTGGCATTAAAACGGTTAAAAAAAGTTGTATATTATTTGTACTGCTGTATTTTGCTCTGCACCAGAATTGCTCCACTTTAGGTTTCTGCACATAGCCACAGAGGTAGAGTACTTGAATGGGCTTGCCTGAAGAGCTTACCATCTAATTTCTGGTCTCCGTCATTTCTCCCCCAGTGCCAGCACAAGGAGCCTCCTCTCAGTATTCCAGCTACCAGCAAGGTCAGAGCCAGCAATACTCTAGTTACCGGGCCCCCCAGACAGCATCCTCCGCCCAGCAACAGAGACCCTACGGTTATGAGCAGGTAGGTTCACTGACCAGACTCCCCTGCCGGCCTAACTGACCAGACTCCCCTGCCAGCCTAACTGACCAGACTCCGCTGCAGCCTAACTGACCAGACTCCGCTGCAGCCTAACTGACCAGACTCCGCTGCAGCCTAACTGACCAGACTCCTCTGCAGCCTAACTGACCAGACTCCACTGCAGCCTAACTGACCAGACTCCACTGCAGCCTAACTAACCAGACTCCTCTGCAGCCTTACTGACCAGACTCCACTGCAGCCTAACTGACCAGACTCCTCTGCAGCCTAACTGACCAGACTCCCCCGCCAGCCTTAGTCATAGTAGTACAGTTCTGTTTCTACCTCTTTAGTATTCAAATGGTAAAAAGCCCCTTTGAGATCAATAGAAATTTTCGGGATTTTTAATTTGTTCCCTATTCTGCAGTTGGTTTGCCCCGGAATTGCATCAATTTTGTGTAGTACATCTGTCTCAAGGGGTTCTCCTTCGAGGGATAGGAATGTCTCTATTAAAGTTTATCTCCGAGTCTCTTTATGTTTTTTATAAGTAGCGCTTTGTTTAACCCCTTAAGGACCCTTGACGTACCAGGACCGTCACGGTCCTTGAGATACTCAAGGACCAATGACGGTCATAGTACGTCACGTAGTTTTTACTTACAGCGCTCTACCGGGAGCGCTGTAAGTAAAAATAGGGCCTGAAATTGACCGCTCCAAGATCGGAGCGATCTCTATCAGGCCCCATAATGACGCGCCGATACACGTGATATACCGGCGCGTCCAAGTGCTCCTATGCGGTCATTATGGGACGGAAATGTCCCAGGACCGCCGGTCCTTAAGGGGTTAATGATATACAGTTCTGTAGTTCAAGTGCTATTCAAGTTGAAAGGATTCCCCTCCCACCTCTTCTGGCCGCCTCCCATTAGATCTGCAATCTGGTCGTGGGATTGGACGGATGAAGCGCAGGACAATCTTCACATAGTAACTATAAGGAAAACACTACCCCCTGTTGATAAAGGAGGGCACTATTTACCTTTTGTTTACTGAAGACTGTCCCTCGCCATCCTCCGTCCGGACCAGACTAAGAGGCAGAGTGACGCAGGGAAAGGGGCGGGAGGGGCATCCTTTCAGCTTGAATAGCTTTTGAACTACAGAACTGTAAGTCATTAAATATAGTGCTATGTGTTATAAAATCCATATAGAAGACTTGGAGATGAACTTTAAAGTGTTAGTAATGTCTAAAAAAAACTTTTTGCATTTAGAAGAGCTTAAAAAGCTGATCTAAATGCAAAAAACCGTATCTCTTAAACCGCTATGGTTTAAGAGATACGGGCGTTTAAAGTTTGATTTCTCCTACTGACAGCTGTAAAGCTGTCAGCAGGAGATCCGTGTCGGTCGACACGGTGGCGCTTGAGAAGTGCTGAGATCTCGTTACTTACACGGAATCCCTTCATTGGAATGGTGTAAAACGTGTGTCTAGTGTTCAGGCACACCTTTTAGACCATTCCAATGAAGGGATTCCGTGTAAGTAACGAGAGCTGTCAGTAGGAGACAGAGAACTTTAAACGCCCGTATCTCTTAAACCATAGCGGTTTGAGAGATACATTTTTTTGCATTTAGATCAGCTTTTTAAGCTCTTCTAAATGCAAAAAAGTTTTTTTAGACATTACTATCACTTTAATATAGACATTACTATCCCTTTCATGTGTCAAATGTAGATTACATGGGAAAATAACTTATCCAACTTACCTTACTATGGTCTGGAAATCCTAATGGCCCCTATGAATTTTGGCCTGGAGCCTTTGTTCAAGAAACAACAATCAGCCCTGCATGTCATGTCCATGAAGGCGACCATGACAGTTGCCGTCGGGAACACAGGACACAAACCCCGCCCACTGCACATGAGGGTTGTTACTGGCATGATCACATGACCTCAAACTCTGCTTATGGCTCATGGTAATCTCAGTCCCCTGATGATCAAATTGGGGGGGTGCAACAAAGTGCTTTGCATTGCATTGCGTACTCCTCTGGCATTCAAAGGGTAAACGGGTAAGTAGGTTAATGTACATCTGTACAGCTATCCAGTACCCTGTTTTATTAACCCTTTAAGGATCAGAGGCATGTGCAAAGCATTCCAAAGCAATGTGTTGCACATCCCTGCTGGTCCTTAAAGGATTAACCAGACTTATTAAGATTTTTCTCATTGTTACCAGGGCCAGTACGGAAATTACCAGCAGTGAACAAGAAACGCTTTGTCGATTCCTGCCCATGGCCGTTCCGCTGGAGTGAGGTTGGCAGGACTGTGTGGCATCCTTGTACAATATCAATCCCTCCTCCTACAGCACAAACAGAATCCAGGATAGAGGGGGTGGGAGAAATCCAAATCCTGCAACACGGATTCGCTTGAAGGCAACTGATTGTATCAGACTGGTGCATTTTCTTGGATCTTTTCACTCGGACGCGTTGTGTTCCATTAATTTCCATTTAGAATGTTGCAAGAAGCGGGGGTGTAGGGACCGCGGCGGAACTGCAGTCTCACAGCAGAGGTGACGGTAGCTTCGTCTGTTGTGGAGTTTAGAAACCGCGAGGGGTCGATTGTTTGCTAAATCTTGACCCTTTGAGTGCTAGTTATGTCCAAGACATTGCATCGCACTAAATGGTCACCTCTGGCACTCTGTATCTTAAAGGGATAGTAATACTTCGTTTTAACTTTGTTTTATTTTGTAGGCATTAAAAAAACATGAAGAACGATATAAGTCTTATCTCTCAAACCTTTATGGTTTAAGAGATATTCACAAGCAAAGTTCCCCTCCCGCCCCTTTTACCTAGTGTAAGCCATCTCTTCTCAGATGTGAATCTGGTTGTATGACCAGACAGATAACAGCAGGGGACAATCTTCTTCCTATGAGAACAATGAAAGCCCTTCCCCCCTTGACAAGTTTTTCAGCTTTTTCCCTTATCTTAATTGAAGATTGTCCCTCTCTGCAGTCTACCTGGGCACCTCCCTTCTGATCTGGTTGAACGGGGGGGGATACTTTGTTTGTGAATATCTCTTAAACCATAAAGGTTTGAGAGATAAGACTTATATCATTCTTCATTTTTTTTAATGCCTACAAAATAAAATAAAGTTAAAACGAAGTATTACTATCCCTTTAACTCTTTCAGTGACAGAGGTATCCAATGCATTGCATTACCTACTTGCACTCAAAGGGTTAAAGGTTCAGTAAAGTTTTAATATGGGAAAAAAAAATGTAGTTTTTTTATGCTGAGGGAACAGGCTCACTCACTGATTGCATTTGCTTTATTCAAATTTAACCCTTTGATTGCCAGAGGGGTACGCAACGCATTTCTTTGCACCGCGTTGTGTACCCCTCACTCAAAGGGTTAATGCAATCCAGACACGTCATTATGTGGTGTAGCTTTTAATGAACTGTATGTGAACGACCTGGCTTTGTTAAATTAACCCCTTAACGACTGCACAGTCAAGGGGTTGGGGTGCACTGGAAGACCAAACACACTTTTTTTTTTTTTTTTTTAAATCTACGTGCCCAGTGATCACAGGCTGTGACGTGATCCTGGCACATCATAGGCCGTTAACCCTTTGAGTGCCAGAGGGGTACGGAACACCTTGCTTTGCAGTGCATTCCGTAACCCTTCTGGCACTCAAAGGGATTAGGGGTTAAAATTGTAAAACAACAAAAACACCTGTAATAATCTTGGAACAAAGCATCTCCCAGCAGTGGGCATAACCTTACTTTCTTCAGCAGGCTGTCCTGTGATATTTCCCCCCATACTGCACCTTTTTAACTCTTTACGCTCCACAGCAGTGGTGAAATCATTGCAGAGCAATGTTCTAGGCATACAGTACCCAAAAAGGAAAGTGGGTGGACATGTAGGGTAGATTTTACTGCAGGTGCCAGAGGGGTGAGCAAGTGGCTAATTTATTCTTATCTGAGCCGGAGATGTGTGCAGTGTATTGCACAGCTAATCTCACCCCCTAAGAGTTCAAGTAAAACTGATGTTAGACTACAACATTTCTTATATATAAAAGCCCATGTTTCAACATTCTTATAAATGTAAAAATGTCCATATCTTGACAGGACTTAAAGGATAGTAATGGTTAAAATTAAGTTTAGTTAATATTGTAGCCCTTAAGAAACTATTAACAATGATGTAAGTCTTATCTCTCATACCTTTATGGTTTGAGAGATATACATCGCTAAAGAGAGAAGTCAGCCCTCTAGTGGACAGCTGCAGAATTGGGTCATTTGACTAGATGGATGATCTTCAGCAGAGCCGATCTCTACATTAATACTTCATTGGAATGGTCTACAAGTTGTGCCTGCAAACCAGGGTTCTGCATCTGTCAGCTAGAGCGCTGACTTCTCTCAGGAGGTAACTTTAGCGATACATATCTCTCAAACCATAAAGGCTTGAGAGATGAGACTTACTTCATTGTTAATATTTCCTTAAGGCTACAATATTAAATAAACTTAATTTTATCCATTACTATCCATTTAAGATAAAATTATATTGTACGTGAATTGTTCCTGCTCAGGAGGTTGCACTCCACTGTGGATGGCACAGCAGAAAGTGAGGAGTGTAAGTTAAAATGGCTTCCCCCGGTGTGCTGAAAAAAAAATCACATATTCAATATCATAAATCTTAAATGAACAGAAAAGATTTATGTATTGTAGGACTTATCTTGTAGAGTAAAATAAGGGTACTTCACTGCTGGCAAATTATACATTTAAAATCTGTTACAGCTGACAATTTTTTTTTCTTTTTATAAATATGAGAGTAACAGCACCTCCTGATGCTGGCGAGTTTTATTTTTCTATTGCTTTCTATGAAAGAGCTTTGAGCCTTAGACTAATCTCTTCGTACAAAGTGATTTGTAATAACTTTTGATTAAAGCATCTCTGAGCAGTGGAAATACCCTTGTCTGACTCCGCAGGGAAAGCACTACTATATTATATATGAATTGACAAAGCCGACGTTTTGGCTCTCTTATGGAGCCTTTATCTTTCCATGACAGAGCTGAAATGTCGACTTTGTCCTTTCATTAAATAACTGATTCTCTTGAAAATCCTGAGAGTGCTCCTATCCTTATACGTATGTGTATGTGTGTGTATGTATGTATATATATATATATATATATATATATATATATATAAAATATACACACACATCTGATCCGTGAAGTAGTGTCACTTTAAAGGGATAGTAATACTTAATAATTACTAATCCCTATAGTAAAGTCCTTTTAAAAATAAATGTATTGCCCCCAGTTTCATCTCTCACACCTTTATGGTTGGAGAGATAATCTCTCCTAAAGTTGCCCTCTCCCTCCCCCTTCCCTGTAGTCAGCGTTCTAGCTGACTGCAGGGAAGCCTGTCGTACGAGCATCAGGTGGCTCTGCAGCACAGCCAAGATTGCTTTAATAAAAAAGAAATCTTTCACTGAAATGGTCTTCTACATTTGCTTGGTTTGCAAGCACACGTAGAAGACCGTTTTATTGAAATATTTGTTTTAGTTAACGCGATAGCGGCTCTGCTGCAGAGCCGCCTGATGATCTCTGACCGGATTTCCCTTCAAGTCAGCTCCAATGCTGACTTCGGGGAAGGGGGAGGGAGAGGGCAACTTTAGGAGCGATTATCTCTCAAACCATAAAGCTGTGAGAGATGACACTGGGGGCAATATGTTTCTTTTTAATAGGACTTTAATATAGGGATTAGTAATAATTAAGTATTACTATCCCTTTAAGGGAACAATTCCTTGTGATAATTACATGTTCTTTCATATGTACTGTATTCAAGAACTGGATGGAGATGCACTAAGGTGTGATAAAGAGGTGATAAGGCGGATAGGACTTCTCCAATGATATCACTTCTTCAATTCCTATGTTATTCTATGGAGCTGTAGAAATCTCAGTGCATTGGCTCCACAGAATAACATAGGAACAGGAGAAGTGATAAACTGAAGGAGTCATCTCTACTTTATCACCTCTTTATCACACCTTAGAGCATAACCCCCCTGGTGTTCATTGACCCTTTAACTTCTGGCTGTCCTGGGGTACGATTACCCTTAAGGGCCGCATAGACGTCATTCAGGTAGCTGGCGCACATGAGTGATCACGTGTACCGACTCGCTGAAAGAGAGGCTGATACTGACCGCTCAGTCCTTGTAGCAGTCGGTTTCAGAATCTTGTAGTGATCACAATTCTCCCGCAGGAGTGCTGTGATCTCAAAACCTATGATGTGGCAGGACAGTCACTGGTTTTTAAGGGGCTAATGACCAGAGGGGTGCGCAACACATTGCCCTGTGGACCTTAAAGGGTTAAACATTGTTAAATCTCTGTTAAGTGGCAGAAACATCTAAATTAATGAATGAGGAGGTATAAGCATTATCCACTCCTCCACAGAGCCATCAGGATTCATTTACCTCTCCCGTAACCCTAGGCAGTGCCCCCTAGGTGCTGGCAGCCCCACCCATGTCCACGCCCACCACTCCACCCACTTTTGCTTGCCATAGAAAATACCCTAAACTTGTAGCATACAAGCCTCAAAAGCTCTTAAAGGAGAAGTAACCTTTTTAAATTAAACATATAGGTTACTGGGCATTTCCTGCTTTGTAAAACATGGGGACTCACACTTCTGGAAGATTTATCTTTCAAAAGTCATTACAGTTTCCTTGTTTTACAGTAAACTGCACCTTTCTTACTGCGGTCACCTGGTAGTGCTGTTACTATCTCTTCCTATGGCTAGTGGTAGTCAGTGACTCAAGTTCTCCCACAGAAAGGCAATATAAAAAAAATTGCCTTTTAGACACTAGTTGGCACTGTTGCTAACCATTTGATGTAAATGACTTCTGGATGAAAAATATCGCTGCAGTGTGAATACCCTTGTTTTACTCATCCGGAAAAATCCCTAAAACATATAGTTTATATATAGAAAGCGTTCACTGCTTCTTTAAGGCCAATCATCCCCCTGACAGTGAGCTATAAGCAGATGTCTTCCCCTGGGAGATACCTGCCAAAAAGCCGGCTGCGGTTTGAGCCCCAGCAGTTTAAGGGAGAGTAGAACAGGGCACTGAAATGAGACACCCAGGAGCTCCCTCAATATCCCGCTGGAAGAGAATGCACTGGAAGACTGAAGTCTGGTTCAGTCTCTGTGCTGCGAGAAAGCTAAAATTCTGAAGCTAACCAGCTGCACCATATGGTGTAAATGAAGATTCCCCAAATTCCTATAGATTTAAATGAAACTTTTAACCCCATTTGAGGGGTTAAAAAACATATTTAAATCACTGGGGATATTCATTTCTCCCCTATGGTGAAGTTGGTTTGCTCCAGAATTGTGCCATTTTCAACGTTCTGACTAAATCTCTGCTTTTTGGGCCAAAGGCGGCTGCCTGATTAGAAGTCTGGCCCACATAATTAGCTTCCAGAGGGTCTAGCACTGTTTCACATTTCAGTGACACAACCCAAATTGAACCCTTGCCAGGTTTGCCATATTCCCTGCCTGCCCATGCTAAGATGCCTATTCCCCAGAATAAAGTTATCCCTGCTGTTTGTAGGTGCTACCAGGGTATTAGAATCAGCACCTGGAATTATAAGAGGACTGCAGTTAAATACTTTTTGGACTAAAGTGGAGTAATTTAAAACTTAATTTATTGTGAGTGAAGATTTTGTACTGCCGCGTAGGGATCTGAATGTTTTGGTATTTTAAATGTATATTTTAAAGTGAAGCGGTCACCTTGAATTAAGTTTGCATATTTGAAAACTTCAATAAGAACTGCTTATGTATCATGTTAGCAGAAAGACCAGCAGATATCTGTTTTAGTAAATATGGGTGCGTTCATTTCTACATGGTGAGCTATCCGAGTGAGGCACAGTATGCTAATTAAGTTTTCAGTTTGGCTTCATATGCTAATTAAAGGGGATGTTTCACCCCTTCACAACTTTGCCTAAATTGTTTCGTTATATATTATAACTGATGAAAAGTGTAAACTTTTTTCTAAAAACACAGCTTGCTTGGAGAAATGTAACCCTTTGAGTGCCAGAGGGGTACGCAATGCATTGATCTGCAATGCGTTGCATACCCCTCTGGCACTCAAAGGGTTAAAGAATAAACGCAGCTCTGTACCCACTTCTGGCCAGACTGTGTTGAACGGATCTGTACCGCAGTCTGACGCTTCCGTACAGCCTCCTCTGATGAAGGATGCTTCTGTATGTAAGCTGGAGCGATCTAATTGGCTTAGATCAATTTCTGGCCAATGAGAGCTTTCCAGCTTACAGACAGAAGCCTCTGTCATCGGGGGAGGCTGTATGGAAGCATCAGACTGCGGTACAGATCCGTTCAACACAGTTTGACTGGAAGTGGGTAATTCTGTTTGTGCAAGCTGTGCTCAAGCAGAGAAATTCTAAACTCCTGGCCTTGCGTACCCCTCTGGCACTCAAAGGATTAAATTATGGACTTTGTAAAAACACACACACACTGTGGGATTGTTCTGATTCCTGAGCAATTCTGCAGAGTGTGAATTTCATAAGCGTCCCTGAATTAAAGAAATAGTAATGTCTGTCTGTGAAGTTATGGTGGATTATTCATTATCCATAAGTTGCATTCTTCGTTTTATTTTATTTTAAAGTGTTCCCCTGCCCCTCTTTTCCCTGCGTCACGCTGGCTTCCCCCAGATCTGAAATCTGGTCGCCTGACCTGTCAGATTACAATGAGGGACCATACTGTGTCTATCAGTAAAAGGGAAAACCCTGCCCCTCTTGATGAAGCAAGGTAGGGGTTTCCTTATGCTGACACAAGATTGTCCCTCGTCACCATCCATCCAGACTGCTTCCTGCTCTTAGGGAAGTCAGCGTAATGTAGGGAAAAGGGGCAGGAGAGGGAAACTTTAAAATAATAGACACTAGCTAATTTACAGTTTGTTTTAAAAAAGTAAAAATGAATAATCAACCTTAAAGGGATTGTAATGTTGTAAAAAAAAAAAAAAACTAGATTGCAGAGTCTTCTTTATAATAAAAATAACACATTGCGCTATTTCACACCACTTACATTTCTGTAGTTCATAACATATTAACTGTAGAAGGATCCCCGGCCCGCCCCTTCTGTCCACGTCACTGCTGCAGCTCATGCAGGTCCGGATGGAGAGCGTCCAGGGACAATCTTCAGTAAACAAAAGAAAATCCAGCCCTACTTCATCAAGGGGGGGGGGGGGGGGGGGCAGGGTTTTCCTTATACTTACTGAATGAAGTTTGTACCTCGCTGCATCCGTCCGGTCGCACAACATGAGTAGAGATTCAGTGGCAGGAGGTCAGAAGGGGGGGGGGGGATCATCCTAGAATTAATGTTAAGAACTACAGAAATGTAAGTGGTGTGAAATAGCGCAATGTGTTTCTTTTATTATAAAGAAGACTCGGCGATCTAGTTTTTTTTACAATACAATCCCTTTAACATCGTATGCACAAATTACTATACCTTTAAAGGGATATGTGGTCAATTAGGTGGTGGGTCCTGAGGGCCACGGGTTAAGAACCACTGTCCTAAACTAGGGGTGCTCAAATCTTCAGGACAGATCCTATGACTGAACGACTGATTGACTCACTGGTGAGGGGATTCTGAAAAACCATGTCGTTGGGGTAGACTGGGGACAGATTTGAGTGCCTCTGTGCTAAACTATGCATCTGCTGGACTTTTGGAGAACATGATACATAGGCAGATGTTAAAGTGTTAGTAATGTCCAACAAAAAGTTTTTTGCATATAGAAGAGCTTAAAAAGTTGAGCTATATGCAAAAAACGTATCTCTCAAACCACTAGGGTTTAAGAGATACGGGCGTTTAAAGTTCGCTGTCTCCTACTGACAGCTGTAAAGCTGTCAGCAGGAGATCCGTGTCAGTCGACACGGAGGTGCTTGAGAAGTGCCGCAATCTCGTTATTTACCATGAATCCCTTTATTGGAATGGTCTAAAATGAGTGCCTGGTTTTCAAGCACACGTTTTAGACCATTCCAATGAAGGGATTCCTTGTAAGTAATGAGATCGCGGCACTTCTCAAGCGCCTCCGTGTCGACCGACACAGATCTCCTGCTGACAGCTTTACAGCTGTCAGTAGGAGACAGGGAACTTTAAACGCCTGTATCTCTTAAAGGAGCAGTAAACACATTTTATAGAGCATTTCCTGCTGAATAAAACAAGGTCACTCCCACTGCTGTCAGGTGTTTTATTAAAAAATTATACCAGTTTAAATAACCAGGAAGTGCATTTACTGTGTTTACTTCCTGATAGTTCTGACAGGAAGTGAACTTACTGTGTTTACTTCCTGATAGTTCTAACTGACAGGAAGTGACTCAGCAGTTTCTATCACATTCTATGGAGAACTATAGGTCTCTGACTTTTCTGACTTTCCTCTCCATTAGAATGTAACAGGAAATTAATTAGAATTTGACCACTAGAGGGCACTGCTAATGTAAAAAACATGGGTTTAAACAACTCTGGAAATATAAATCTCTCTGCAGTGGGAGTACCCTTATTTTACTCAGTAGGAAAATCCCTACAATATATATTTTTTCATAAAAAACGTTTACAGCTCCTTTAAACCATAGCGGTTTGAGAGATACGTTTTTTTGCATATAGCTCAGCTTTTTAAGCTCTTCTATATGCAAAAAACTTTTTGTTGGACATTACTAACACTTTAATTGAGATGTTTTGCGTATTTAAAAATTTAAGGTGATGAGTCCACTTTAAGGAGCACTTTGGAAAAGTTACTCTGGGGTAAACCATTTGCACCAAAGGGAACAATCTTACTATTGATTTAAATGGCATTTTAACCCATTAAATGCTAGAGAGGTCTCCAACGCAATGGGGTTAAAAGCCTCATTTAAATCAATGGGAATTTTGGAGATCTTATTTCTTCCCTTTGGTTTGCCCCAAAATTGTTCCACTGTTTTTTTTTTTAGTACATTAATTAGCGTATTTTTTTTGTTCTCATTTGTATATGAAGTTTACCCGCTGTTGTTTAGTTTAATATCTAAATACAAAAATATATATTATTTATTTAAGTTCGTGCTCGATAGGTCTGATTTTAACCCTTTCAGGCTATTTAATAGTATGTGACCCATTTTCGGTAATGCTTAAAAACAACGTGCTCTTGTCAAAGGACAAACATTTAAAAACAGAGGGAGATGCACTAGGGGGCGATAAAGTGGAGATGACTTCTCCAGTGATATCACTTCTCCATTTCCTATGTTATTTTATTCAGCCTCAGTGCATAGGCTTCATAGAATGACATAGAAATTGAAGAAGTGATGAACTGGAGAATTTATCTCCACTTTATCACCTCTTTATCGCACCTTAGTACCTCTGCCCCCCAGATATCTATGTGACGCTTTCTTCTGCGTCACAGAACTCTAGATTTTCTCATTTACATTTTCCCTTTGTGATATGAAAGGTGAATTATGGCCAAATTATAAGTGTTTATCAGAAAGACTTATCTAGACTGGTGTCCTTTAAACAGCAACCCTTTAGCTCTATTTACTGTTTAATTTACCTGTTGTAGTCTTCTACTAGTTGTTTAATTAACCCTTTGAGTGTGTTGCATACCCTTCTGGTACTCAAAGGACTATAAAGATCTGATAACAACTCAGGTCCCTTACTAGTTACTCTGGTGTATAGAAGCCGTTGTCTGTTGTGAGGCGGTATGACCTGGAGGCAGACTTCAGTCTATAGACCAGAAACTGCAGATATAATGCAAAATCAATAGACTCGCCTGATTGCTGTATGAAAGACACCTACCTTGGTGAGTCGGGGGGAAGATTCACTAAGAAGTGATACAGGCGTGATAAAGTGGAGATGACTTCTCCAGTGATATCACTTCTCTGGTTCCTATGTTATTCTATAGAGCCTATTCACTAAGAGCTCCAAGGCTGAAGAAATCTTAGTGCATTGGCTCCATAGAGTAACATAGGAACTGGAGAAGTGATATCATCATCTCCACTTTATCACAGTTTACTGAATATCCCACAATGTATTAAACAAAGTAGGAACTGCTAACGTCCCTTTTAAAGGAACCCCAATGTCTAGCAATGTAATTGAGTTATATCATGTACTTTACAGCTTGAGTTTGTAAAGATTAGTTATCTTAGGGTATTACTAATCTTATTAATCTTTATTTATATAGCGCCAACAAATTCCGCAGCGCTTTACAGTAGCACTCTGAAATCCAATCCTAAACTTGCAGTGTAATGCACATGTGGACTGTCCTATAGTAAGGTGAACACATATCCCTTTAAATCAAGGACGCTTATTAAAAAAAAAAAACACACACACACACTGCAGGGTTACACTGATTCCTGCGCTGTCCTGTAGAATGATGTTTTCATAAGTGTTCCCCCCCCAATTTAACCACTTTGAGTGCCATATAGGTATCCAACACATTGCAAAGAAATGGATACCTCTCTGGCACGGAGGCCGGGATTCATCAAACTGTGGGAAATGCAGCGTATCAAATACACTGTTCTTCGCAGGGCTGGATTTATATTCCAGGCTCCCCTAGGCAAGGTGCTCTGGGCAGCCTTAGCTCCGCCCATGGCCACACCCCACTCCTCACATGACCATTCCACCAGCCTCATCCACTGTTTCCTGGTACAGAATATACTTTTGGCCTACAACAAGCAAGGGCATAAAAGGGCTAACCCCTTGGTTGCTAGAGAGATCTCCAACGCACTAGCATCCAAGGGGTTAAAAATAGCCTGTAAAGGCTGTATAAGCTACTGTATGGATACAGATACAGCTCTGGCCCCTCCCACAAATCAGAATATGGGTGTGGCCAACACAGCTGTGGCACCCCTCAAAATTTGGAGCTGTAGACAGGTGCCTAGTCTGCCTATTGGGAAATCCGGCCCTGGTTCTTCACCGCAATCCTTGATGGATACCTTCGGGTATTCATCAATGATTTGTGGTGTTTCCCTGCTTTTCATATGCGAAGCAAGGAAAATTGCATAAATAGGCCAGTCAGATAAAAAAAACATGCAAAAGTGAACATGTGTATGTGTGTGTTCACCCCGTACATTGTAATGGGATCAGCCAGATCAAATTGGCGGATCTATAATAAGCGATGACCGGATACAATCCGTAAGTTGCTGAATGGGCGAATGGTTAATGCGCAAAAATTTTCTTGTGCATTAAGCCATTCGCACCTTGATGAATCCCTGCCTTAGAATGTAAAAATAATATGTGGTCACCTTACTATACAGTCATCCTTTGGTTATTTTTGTTTGTGTTATTTGTAATGAGAGACTAGGGGTAAGGTAGGTCATTTTTTCCCGTAATCTTTACAGAACAGTTAACACATTGAGTGCCAGAGGGGTACGCTGACACTCAAAGGGTTAAGATTAGATGTTAGAGATCTAGACTCAAAGAAAAAAAAAAAAATTTTTTACAGATGCCGATTGGGAGTATAAGATATTAAATCCTTAAATGACCCAATTTTCATTTTTTAGGTGGAAAATACATAATAAGTTTACTTCACCTATTTATTGTAAAAGTCGGATATTTTGTATACAAACATTCTTGTTTTTAAGCATTTCTGTTGATTTAACCCCTTAACGACCCTTGACGGTCATAGTACATCAAGGGTCGATTTGACTTAACGACCGATGAAGTACTATGACCGTCATCGAGTTCCAGGCTCCCCCCGCGGCTGCACGCCGTTCAGGGAGTCCGGAACGAAAAGGAGCAATAAAAAAAAATTGCTCCGTGGTTGTTAAGTCGCGTCAGCGTCCGGATTCCCCGGTCGTTAAGGGGTTAAAGGGTTACTTTTTAATGCATGAGATCGCCAAATGATTGTGAAGCAATGTATTGGAAACCTATTAAGCATCCAAGGGGTTCAAATTTGCCTTGTTAGGTGTGTGTGTGGGGGGGCTTATTTGAAAGCAGGATTTATTATGGCAGACTACGTTGTGTCATGGAAAACGCACATGTTATTTGTTTGCTTGTTTCATCTCCCCTATATAGTTTAGAAGCCGATATGGGGGTGTATGAGGAAGCTGTATGATAATGTAAATTATTTTCATGTACCACTGAATGTTTTAAACAGAACATTATCATGAGATCCAGGGGTCTGCTTTTTATGAAGAATATAAGGACATTTGAAACAATTGTGTCCGTGTGTTTTCTTTCTATTCACAGCATAGACACATGATCACTCCTACCTGAGACAGGAGTGACGGTGATCTGTATGGGATGTGGATGCATACATGAACATTTTTGGGCTTTATTCATATTAAAAGATTAGTAACTCTTAACCCCTTGGTGATGAGCTTCTTTTAAACTAAAGGAGAAGAGAAATTTTAACCTTTTTAGTGTGCCTTTCTTCAACCATATTTTCCCTCTAATTATTTTAGTACATTCACACAAATTCACAAATTATATACCCTTTTTTAAGGATAAGTAGGGCTTTCATTCGATGCTATATGTATAACCCGTCATTTCATTTGATAATATCATAAATAGGGTTGCCACCTTTTCTTCAAAAAAATACCGGCCAAGGCATTCCCTTCATAGACTAAACATTGGAAAGAAGCCAATTTTTTACCGGCCTGCCGGTAAAATACTGGCTGGGTGGCAACCCTAATCATAAAAAGTGGAACCCCCCCCCCCAAAAAAAAAAGCATTTTTATAGGTTTTCCTTTGATGACTTGTGCTCAGTGCATAAAAAGTATAAACTTTCCCTCATACTTCTTAAGTGTCCCTTTTTAGGGGGGTACTGTCCCTCTGACATGTAAATCCCTATGTCCCTCTTTCCTGCCATGGTGTCCCTGTTTTTAGGAGATCAGACTGTGTGGTGTGTTTGTGTACAAATGTATCACTTTGCTCCACAGCAATAAAACTCACAAAGAGGTGTCAACAGAGCATGGTATAACCCCCAAAAAATATTTTTAGTTACCACCAGTTCTGCCTTCATCAACACCAATTGAAATAAGTGCCCCCCCCCCCTTGGCCATTTTAATTATTGGGTGCTGTGTTCTCTATCTCTTTCTGTCTCGCCATCACAGTGAGGAGGAGAGGGGCAGAGAACAGTGACAGATATGATGTATGCTATACACTATCACAGTGAGGAGGAGGGCAGGCAGAGAACAGTGACAGATATGATGTATACTATACACTAGCACAGTGTGAGGAGGAGAGAGGCAGAGAACAGTGACAGATATAATGTATACTATACACTATCACAGTGAGGAGGAGGAGAGGCAAAGAACAGTGACAGATATAATGTATACAATACACTATACACGATCACAGTGAGGAGGAGGTGGAGAGGCAGAGAACAGTGACAGATATAATGTATACTATACACGATCACAGTGAGGAGGAGAGAGGCAGAGAACAGTGACAGATATAATGTATACTATACACTATCACAGTGAGGAGGAGAGAGGCAGAGAACAGTGACAGATATGATGTATACTATACACTATCACAGTGAGGAGGAGAGAGGCAGAGAACAGTGACAGATATGATGTATACTATACACTATCACAGTGAGGAGGAGAGAGGCAGAGAACAGTGACAGATATAATGTATACTATACACTATCATAGTGAGGAGGAGAGAGGCCGAGAACAGTGACAGATATAATGTATACTATACACCATCACTGTCGTAACTATAGGGGTCGCACCCGCGACCGGGCCCGTCGCTCCAGGGGGCCCGGCCGCCCCCTGCGACCCCTCTGCCTGCCGCCCGCGATCTCCATCTGGCATTGTAGTAATGCAGAGCTCTGGGAGATGACATCTTCTCCCAGCGCTCTGCATTACTGAAGAGGACCGCGCGGGAGATCGACGCACCTCTCCGGGCTCCTGCCACTCCAGTGAGGTAGGAGATAACGGCATTTTGGAGAGGGCAGTATTTAATCATTAAATTTCAGGCAAACAGAAATTTTAAAAGAGAAAATACTACTATTGTACACCTATTCGCTATATAACCTACCTATTAAGGCTAACTTATATAGGGGTGATAGATCCCCTTTAAATCAATAGGGATGTTTATTATCACTACAGTGCAGAACTGCAACACCTTTCCTGGTACATCAGCATCTCTGTGTATACTAAGAACAGACACACACACACACACAGACAGGAAGGTGAGCACAGAAGTGTCCATATGCATAATAATAATAATAATATTTTTTACATCATGATATTTTTCTGCACTGTAAATTAATTCTTATGACATTACATGCCAATGACCACTACTGCATACCTACTGTGTATCCCTCCTTAGGAGGGACAGTCTCTCTTTGAGACCCAAATCCCTGTGTCCCTATTTCACACCCTGGTGTCCCTCTTTTTGGGACATCACACAGTGTGTTGTGTATTTAACTGAATCACATTGCTCCACAGCAATAAAACTAACCTTAATGTTTGTTTAAACTTCAGTATATTTGTTTATACATTAGTATGGGTAAATAAAATATCTTGGTCTTGCTCCAAATAATTTATTTAACACAAGGAGGAGGGAATAGGTTAGGAAATAACCTAAACATTTTTGTAATGCCCCTCCTACCAGTCACACCCCCAGCAAGTGTCCCTCTGACCATTTGAACCTTTGGGAGGTATATGTTCCTCTGTTTAGGAGATCAGACTATGTGGTGTGTATATAAGTGTATCACCCTGGTGTCCCTATGTTTAGGAGATCAGACTGTGTGGTGTGTATATAAGTGTATCACCCTGGTGTCCCTGTGTTTAGGAGATCAGACTGTGTGGTGTGTATAGAAGTGTATCACCCTGATGTCCCTGTGTTTAGGAGATCATACTGTATGGTGTGTATATATCACCCTGGTGTCCCTGTGTTTAGGAGATCAGACTATGTGGTTTGTATAGAAGTGTATCACATTACAGCAATAAAACTCACATTAATGACAGTTTGTTTGAACTTCAGTATATGTGTGTTTATACATTAGTCTGTTTATATTACTTTGGCCTTGCTCTAAATCATGTATTCAGTTACACAAAAAAGGTGTAAAGAGGTGATTAAGTAACCTAATTATTCTCGGATGTGCACAGCCCACCATATAAAACAAGTGTCCCTCTTTTGAAATGTTATGAGGTATGCTATTGTGCCTGAGATTATCTCTGTTACTTGCAGAATTAACCCAGCAGAGATCTCCCCCTTCTGTGCTGAAATAAAAACCTACAAATTCCTCATGCTGTCATAAGTTGCAAAGCACAAAAAACTTACACCGGGAGGGTTTGACTAAATAGCATTACCATCTGCACAGAATGCAGAGCATTTTACATACAATGCTTATTACCCTCCTAGTTCTGGTTCCTGCTGTAGGAATTAAAACAGATACTTCCCCTCTTATTGCTCTTTATATCTCATCATGTGAGTTAATTATTTTCATTCCTTGTCTTTTAATTGTATAGCACAATCTCTTCTAGCAGAAGTGACAGGGTTACCGGAAGTGAAGAACAGCAGGAAAGCCTCCGAACTACAGAATAGAGCATGCTGGGATCGGGGCCGGAAGTGATGTCACTGCTGCGCCTGGGACTTGCAGGAAGGTGAGCTGTATGGCAAACTGTCAGATTAGATTGAGAGTCCAGAAACGATATACATCTTGCACTGTGAGATGGAAATCGGGGGGTGAGAGAACTGGCATTATGCGATGGGAATCCGGGGCCAGGGGAGCTGGCACTGTGAGATGGGAGTCAGGGGGAGAGGTCTGGCACTGTGTGATGGGAGTCAGGGGTATATGCCTGGCACTGTGAGATGGGAATAAGGGGCCAGGGGAGATGGCATTGTGTGATGGAAATCCGGTGGAGGAGATCTAGCACTTTAGGATGAGAGTCCTGGTGGAGGGGGCCTGGCATAATGCGGTTGTAGTCTAGGAAAGGAGAGAAAGAGAGATGGCACTGTGTAATGTGATACTAGGTTAGAGAGAGCTGGCACTTTGTGATGGGAGTAAGGGAGAGAGATAGAGATCACATTCTTTGATGTGAGGAAAAGAAAAAGAGAGATGACACTATGATGGAAGTTAAGATATATGATGGGAGTAAAGGGGAGAGAGCTGGCGTTGTGATGGGAAGGGGAGAGAGAGCGGTCACTGTGATGGGAAGGGGAGAGAGAGCGGTCACTGTGATGGGAAGGGGAGAGAGAGCGGTCACTGTGATGGGAAGGGGAGAGAGAGAGATGGAACGGTGACGGTAGTAAAGGAGAGAGATAGAGATGGCACTGTGATGGGAAGGAGAGAGAGAGAGATGGAACGGTGATGAGAGTAAAGGAGGGAGATAGAGATGGCACTGTGATTAGAGTAAAGGAGAGAGAGAGAGTTGGCACTGTGGGATGAGAGTCCAGAAATGGAGTTATGGCTACTCTTTAAGCCTTCTGCTGCCAAATTGTGACACTATGTACAGTAATAATAATAATTTATGGCAGGTGACCATGCTCTCTGTACAGCTGTTGTATCGGTTACGTGCACTGACTGACGAGTTGCAGCTATGCCAGGCTGTGGCATTCCAGTGGTTGCATCTTCTTCAGTCTTCAGGGCAGGGATCACACTTTCGCCTGCTGTCCACTGGCAGCCCACAATGTGCCAAGCACCGCGGCTTGGCCAAGAGGAAGAGAGACTTGTCTGAGAAGAAGCTGGTGAGTTCAGAAGTATTGTGTGACCGTAGATCATCTGTCTTATTCCCGACTGGAAAAAAACCAATATTGTTCACCAGTCAGGAGATTAACCTTTGAATGCCAGCTGTTGTTTACCTTTTTGGAATTCAAAGCATTAAGATACTAGTCCACTTAATGTTACACATTGAGATCAACATAATTTCTTACCAGTCTTTTGGATTTTTTTTTTTACTAGTCACAGACTAGTGAATATTTCCAGCCCTGGTCATATTTAATTAACCCTGTTGTGTACCCCTCTGGCAATCAAAGGGTTAAATACAAGTCTCCCCTTGTGTATGTCTGGAATGAGTGAATTTTAGTAGATCTGCTGTTATTTTATAACTTGCATTGTACAACCCTGTGGACCTCTTAACATATACCCTTAGAGGAATAGTAATGTTTCACAATAAAAGCAGCTCCAATTAATCTTCATAGTATTTGGGCCATGGAGAGTGTTATTTCAATACTGTCACAGTTGTAGTTCAAGGGTAATTGAATGATAAAGTATTCTCCTCCCGTCCCTTTTACTGATGTAATACTGCCCACCTCAGAGCAGCAAGACTGTCCAGATGGATCACAGAGAGTGACACACTTCAATTAGCATAAGGGAAAAACATGAAAAACCTGTCAAGGAGGGCAGGGTTTTCATTGTTCTCACAGTAAGAAGATTGTCCCCTGCTGTTATCTGTCTGGTCTATGGACTGCATTCCACATCTGAGGGGAGGTGTCTTACACTAGGTAAAAGGGGCGGGAGGGGGATACTTTATCATTCAATTACTATTGAACTACAACTCTGACAGAACTGAAATAACACTCTCCATGGCCCAAATACTATGAAAATTAATTGGAGCTGTTTTTATTTTGAAATATTACTATCCCTTTAATGACCTAGGAGCCTTGTGCTTAAAAGAAACATAGATGTGAGAAATAACTAAAAATCATTGATTTTAAATGTAGCTTTTAACCCCTGGCTGGTGAGGTGTTGCTTCACATTCAAGGGGTTAATTTCCTGGTTTGAATCCATGTGTTTTGGGAATTTGTAGTAGCTCCTTTACGGTGCTTACAGTGCAGTTGGTTTGCACCAGAGCGACTCCTCTTTTCTTTTGAACATAAAACTCTATACGTTGAGAAATGAACCTTTTACTTGTTGGTGGCACAGTGCAGCACGTTATGCTAATTAGATTGTGCTGGGCCACTGATTAACACACACTGCTATGATTGAATATGGGTGGAACCCACACACTGGGGGTGTATTTAACCCCTTATGGACCAGCAGTACAGGGAAGTAACCCTCCTTTTAGGACCACTTTGATCCTTTCTCAGGCGGCGGTATATGTGACCTGTTGCGAGTACCGGCTCATCGCTTTGTGGTCTGAGAGAGACCGTGCCGTCTTGGAGCAGTCAATTTCAGACCCCGTTTTTACTTACAATCCTCCCGCAGGACCTCTGTAAGTAAGAAGTTTGTGATGTGTCAGGACCATCACCGGTCCTTAAGGCTATAAACTGCATGATTGTCTTAGCACGTCACCTGGTCCTTAAGGGGTTAATAGAGAGCGGTAAGTTTGGCATACATTGAGCTAATTAGCATTCGATGCAGGAAACTGGCATAAAGTGCCACATTATGCCATCAACACACAAAGTTCATTTTCTTAAAAACCTCTACAACACCTGGTAGATTTGAATTCTCTGTAAAAACAGGCTACTTAGGGTGACAGGTCCACTTTAAGGAAAGATGTTTGATTTTGTTTAGTGTTAACCCATTTTCTATGCGTAAAGGGTTAGTAATGTCTTTATATAAAAGAAGTAATATTGCAGCTATTGCAAAAATAAACTAAACTATCCCAGTCTCAAACCTTTATGGTTTGAGAGATATACGATGCTATAGTCCCTCCACTTTCCCTGATGTCAGCTGTAATGCTGACAGCAGGAGATGAGTGTCGGCCGACTCGAGGAGGCTCTCCAGCAGCGCTGAAATAGTGCAATGTAAAAAGATATACTTCATTGGAATGTTCTACAACGTATGCCTGGTTTACAAGCACACTTTGTAGACTGTTCCAATGAAGTATTTTTTTTTTTTTTTTACATTGAGCTGTTTTGGCTCTGCTGGAGAGCCGCCTGATGGTCCTGGGACCAGTATGTCCTGCCGTCAGCTTACAGCTGATGTCAGGGAAAGGGGAGGGAGTGGAGGATTTTAGCATCATAACGGTTTGAGATATGGGACTGGTATAGTTTATTTTATTTTTGTAATAGCTGCAATATTACATTTTTTTTAATATAAAGACATTACTAACTCTCTAATTGTGTCCTTCCTCTACAGACTCGTTATTTTGTTGACCACCGCAGGGTCCGTGTTGTAGGGGGAGCCGGTGGGAAAGGCGCCTGCTGCTTCCACAGCGAGCCCAGGAAGGAATACGGAGGCCCAGATGGAGGTGATGGAGGAAACGGGGGACATATTATTCTGAAAGGTAGCTGGTAATTAACCCTTTGAGCGCCATGTGGCACGCAAAGGATTAAAAGTGATAGCATAATTTAATATGGAAAAAAAATATATATATTTTCATAGTTCATCCAGCTAAGTAAATCAAAAGTACTCCCACTGCTGAGGGATGTTTTATTCAAAAGTTATTGAATCTTGAATGTGCATTTTTTTTTTTTTTTTTTTTTTTGGGTGCATAATTTCCATGGACTGACACTTGACGGTGCCTATGTAAAGCAAAGGTCAGTACAGCTGATATATGAAGTGGTGTGTTGGAGACCTTTTCTGAAATTCAAGGAGTAAAATTTCACGATGAATAAATAAATGGGGGTTTGATTAGGTTTAATTTGTCCCTTATGGTGCATTTAGTTTGATTCTGAATTGCACCATTCTTGCTTAGTACAGTAGCCTCGCTACAATAAACGTCCATAGTCTGCTGTAGCAACAATCCGACTGTAACATTTCAGGCCTTGGAAATTCTACTTCCAAACAATGAAAGTCTGGGCTGTAATAACTTCTGAATAAAAATCTCTCAGCAGTGGGAGCACCGTTATTTTACTGTGCTGTGTAAACCCTGCAATTCCATGATACTGTCCCTTTAAATTGTGCTTCATTCTTTGTTCTAATCTACAGCCTGTCATTTAATGGGATAAAATTATGTAAGTTATCAGGGATCAATGATAGGTGAGCAACGAGACACACTTGTATCTTTTCATTCTCCTTCCATCATATCCCATTAATTTGTATCAGTTTTTCATGATCCCTAGATTGTAAGCTCTTTTGGGCAGGGAGCACATTAGCGCTTGTTCATGTCTGTTACATTAATTGCAGGGTTCATCAGTCGTTAGTCCTCCAGCTGTTTGGGACTGCAACGATTATCTTCACCGGCCAACAGAAATTGATGTCTTTAGCAGCTGAACTCCCAGCAATTCACTAACCCTGCAATAATTGTTTGTAGTGTTACTATCTGTTGTTTGTAACCCAGCTGTGCAGCGCTTCGGCATGTACTGGTTCTTATTAACTAAACCACAACGATCTCTTATTTTATTATATTTATTAGCCCAGCACGTAAAGATGTAGGGTTTCCAGTGCAAATTAGATTAACTTGCATATGATAATTTCCAATGGAAAAGTACATTTTTGTTTACAGAGAATGACCATCTTCTTATATGTTGTATTAGCCAGGTACACAGCAGGCTAATTACTTCTGTTCCAGGCCAAACCCCTGGATGTGCTATTAAATATTCCCCAGTGTGTGGGCTCTGCCTACATTCCTTCTTTCATAGCACAGGGTGTGATAATAATGACCCAGCACATAAACCAATTAGCGTAAAGTGCCAGTAAGTGTGTTGCATACCCCTCTGGCACTCAAAGGGTTTATTTCCCAAGAACTGTTTACTCTACGAACAAATGGCTAGCACAATATATACACTGTTTCTAATTCTGTTTAACCTTTTGAGCGCCAGAGGGGTACGCGACACATTGAGGAGCAATGCATTGCATACCCCTCTGGCACTCAACGGTTTCTAAATTAACTAAACATTTCTTTAAGTGACAGGCCCCCTTTTAAGCAATGTGTTGGAGATGCCTCTAGTATCCAAGGGGTTAACATTTTTCTTTAAAATGAGGTTAGTACAGGAATAATTAAATATTGGATCTGCACCTGTTGCGGACTACAACTCCCATTATCCCCAGCCAGCCGAAGGCTGGTTGGAGATGATGAGAGTTGGTGGCCCTTCAGTTTTTGGTGGCTAGAACGGACACCCCAGGTTAGCACCTTGGATAAATGTGCCTCTGAGGTGTTAAATGTTGCTGTGGATTGTTTGGTCATTGTTATACCATTGTATTACCATTAGGTGGCACTTTGGTATTTCCTAATTTGAACTTTTTCTTGCCATGCTGCTAGTTATCAGTATCATTCCTTGGGACCACATTTTTTCACTGAAAACAGGCCTGTTTGTGCATGATTTCTTTGTATTTTCTCCTTGTTAAAATAATGATAAGCAACATTCTAATAGGGATTAGGATGGACATTATTTGTGTGTGTAATTCTCTGTTTGGTAAATTGTGGCCTAAAACTGGTTATTGTGCATGCTGGGCTTACATCCATCAGATAAACAGATGCAGCAATTTGAAGTGAATATTTATTAACACTGTGTGATCTTCAACATATTGCTTTCACGTTGCGAGTCCCCTGAGTGGCTGATTTAAATCACCCAGGAAAGATGGGTGAGAGTTAGTTCTCTCAGATTGTTCCAGCTGGTAGGGTGCAAGCCTTGGCTGGATTTTATGCCTCAATATCCAGACCTGTTCCTGCACTCTTAGATGCTCTTGTTCAGGATCATCACTGCAACAGCAGTGTCGTATTCAAGGGGTTAAAAGTCCCATTTAAATCAATAGAGGGTTTGTATGTGCCCCCCCCCGTGTTGCAGTTGGTTTGCTCCCGGATTTCTGCGGTTTACTTCCTAGTACATCAATTTCCTTGTCTTCCAGTGGATCCACGTGTCAAGTCTCTGTCCACCATTGTTCCACTGTACAACGGACATGATGGAGAACCTGGCGGAAGTAGCAACTGCTTTGGGAGAAGTGGAGAGCATCTCTATATTAAGGTGAGACGGGAATGGAGCCCGTGGGGAGATGCACTAAGGCAGCGCTAGTCAATTGCTGCTGTCCCATGCACCCTGCGTTAAGGCGAGACAAGCCGCGGCGGTGATATCATCTCTTCAGTCACCGTTTTATTCCCTGGAGCCTTTTCAAGTTGGAGAAATCTTAGGGCCGAATTCAGTAAGCTTAGAGTAGAACGAGCTCCTCCTAATAATAGCCCTCCACTTACCATGCTATGGCCAGAAAATTCTAATGGCCCCTATGAATTTTGGCCTTGTCCCTTTCTTCAAACGATAACAAATTCAGTCAATCCTGCATTTCGTATCCATGGAGGCGGACATGACATTTGCTGGCAGTTTGAAATAGAAACAGGCAGAGTGTATGAACCTAACTGACCCTTTGAGGGGTACACAGTGCAATGCATAGCGTACCCCTCTGGCATTCAAAGGATTAATGACCAGAAGGGTGTGCAAAGTATTATAAAGCAATGCATTGCATATCCCTTGCATAAAGGGTTAAGATTAACTTTTTCAGTGGGCGGAGTTTGTGGTCCTGCCAGCAACTGTCATGTCCACCTCCATGGATCTGGCATCCAGGGCTGAATGAAGATATTTTCTCTTGGACAAAGGCACAAGGGGAACATTCCTAGGGGCCTGTGTTGACTTCCCCCTGGACTACCGGAAAGTAACTGGCACGTGACTGTGAACAGTGGGTGTCTGTATCTTGGTGCCTGGAGAGACTGGGTGGGAGCCAACTGACCAACATCTGGAAGCTCCAGCACCCTGTAGCGCATGGTAACCTTGCCGTGGTGGGACAGGGAGACTGGAGTATAAACAATGCTCCGGGTCCTGGGGATTTACCAAGATTTTCTGAGCCAACAGTTCATCTCGTACATGGGCTCAAGCCACCGGCTGTGTCCCTGCCCTCTTCGGTATCCTTTTAAAAGGTCGCATGCGAAAGAGCATGCGACCACATGATCCAGTAACTATGTCACCAGGATAAAAATGGCAACATGAAACTATCGCACTGCATGACAGCGTGAGATTCTCGTGTCGTGGGATGAACGGTCGCATACATTTAACCCGTTCATCCCCATCTGCTCAGTGTATGGATTACCTATGCACAGTCTTCTGGCACTCATGGGGTTAATACTAGCACCATAGAGAGCTGTGCTACCACAGCTACTGAATCCCTTTCCACATGCAGTGTGGGTCGCAGCAGTAATACAGCCCTCCCCTTGTCTGAGGGCAGACTTCTACATACCTCCGGCATCAGTCTCCTTCATCTGCTCAGTGTACGGTACATCATTAATCTCCGGTGCTAGGACTGGCCGCAGAGGATCTGATGTACCGTACACTGAGCAGATGAAGGAGACTGATGCCGGAGGTATGTAGAAGTCTGCCATCCAACGAGGGGAGGGCTGTATCACTGCAGCGACCCGCACTGCACATGGGAAGGAAAGGGATTCAGTAGCTGTGGTAGCACAGCCCTCTAGGGTACTATTATTAATCCCACGAGTGCCAGAAGACAGTGTATCGGTAATCTATACATTGAGCAGATGGGGATGAATGGGTTAAATATATGTGACTGTTCATCCCGTGATATGAGAATCTCGCTCTGTCATGCAGTGCGATGGTCTCATGTCGCCATTTTTATCCTGGCAACATAATTACTGGATCATGTGGTCTTGCGGTCTTTTGGGTGCGACCTTTTAAAAGTGAACCCCCTCTTCCCTGTGTTTTTTTACATTGTGTATCCCAATTCCTTACCCACACTCCCAGCATACTCATTATAAAATGCCTAAATATGGTAATACATTGTAACCCTGCCTAGACGAGATCACATCTCCTCTGTGTCGTTAGACTGTGGCCACTTCCACTAGGACCAGGAAACAAGTTTTGTATACTTTTTGGGTCTGTTTACATGTTTTATTTAAAGGGATAGTATCACTTAATAGGTACAAAATATATATTGTAGGGTGTATTCCCCTGTTTTATTCAAGAGTTATTGCAACTCAAACTTGAATTTTTTTTTTTTTTTTTTTTTAGGTGCAATATCTCAGTTACATAAATTTGTACAGTGGCGCTGTTGCTACACCATCCTATGGACAGCTCTGGTTAGTTGACGATAAACCTTCATAGGATGGTGTAGCAACAGCGCCACTGTACAATTTCAGGTCGTTGAGATATTGCACCTAAAAAATTAAAGTTTGATATGCAATAACCCCTGAATAAAACACCTCTTAGTGGGAAGACTTATATCGTTCTTCATGTTTTTTTAATGCCAATAAAATAAAGATAAAACGAAGTATTACTATCACTTTAAGATAATATGCCACCAGTACATAAAGTTTCTTTTCTCAAAAAACAATTTATTATACAGGAACATGGTTAGTACAACATATATACCAATTTTAACAAACTTAACGTATCTTTGGGTGACACATTTATTTTACATACAGCCATGAGCCCCAGGACTAAGACCATTTAACAGAACAGACCCTGTATTTAGGAGTTTATAGTCTGTGTATATTTGTAGGTTCCCCTGGGCACACTAGTGAGAGAGGACGGGCAGGTCGTGGCTGATCTCTCCAAGCCGGGGGATGAGTTTTTGGCCGCTCATGGCGGATCCGGAGGGAAAGGAAACCGATTTTTCCTTAGTAATGAGAACCGAGCCCCAATGACGGCGACCCCGGGAGAACCTGGAGAGGAGCGGATTCTTCATCTGGAGCTTAAAACGATGGCCCACGCTGGCATGGTGAGGGCATAGAGCGCCTGTATCAAAGAGATAGCTGTGGTTCTCCAGCTGCTGTTAAACTAAAGCTCTCGTCATCAACGAGCAACAAAAAATAGGGATGGGCTACCTGTTCCTTTCCAGCCATTGTTGAAGTACAACTCCCGCCATCCATAGCCGACCATTGGAGAAGGATAACAGAGGATGCTGGGATTTGTATTACAACAACAGTGGTAGAGACCTGGATAGCAGACAGGAATTGTGGTCCAACAGCTGCAGAGGAACAGATTGCCCAGCCCTTCTGTACATGAGGATTATAGACCTCCCTACAGTAACAGTAATATCACAGTGCTACATAATATCCCCAAAACTCAAGATTTGAAAGGGAAAAAAAACAATTATATGGTCCCTCTATGTTGTATTCGCCAGTTATTATTTGGAAAACAAGTTTTTGAGTTATTTAGATATATTTTTATGGTAATTAAAGCATTCCGTGCAGGCACTTCTGGTCTTATCCCTACATTGGCTCCCACCACTAACTGACACTGGTCAGCAATTCATTGCTTACACTCTAGCAGTGACTTCCTGTCTTATCCCTCCATTACATCCCTCACTCACTGACACTGCTCAGCAATGCATTACCCACCTCCCCTAGCACTGACTTCCTGTCTTATCCCTACATTACCTCCCCACTCACTGACACTGCTCAGTAATGCATTACCCACCTCCCCCAGCACTGACTTCTTGTCTTATCTCTACATTACCTCCCCACTCACTGACACTGCTCAGTAATGCGTTACCCACCTCCCCCAGCACTGACTTCCTGTCTTATCCCTACATTACCTCCCCCACTCACTGACACTACTCAGCAATGCATTGCCCACCTCCCCTAGCACTGATTTCCTGTTTTACTCCTATATTGCCTCCCCACTCACTGACACTACTCAGCAATGTATTACCCACCTCCCCTAGCACTGACTTCCTACCTTATCACTACATTACCTCCCCCACTCACTGACATTGCTCAGCAATGCATTACCCACCTCCCCTAGCACTGATTTCCTGTCGTATCCCTACATTACCTCCCCACTCACTGACACTACTCAGCAATGTATTACCCACCTCCTGACAGCACTAACTTCCTGTCTTATCCCTACATTACCTCCCCCACTCACTGACACTGCTTAGTAATGCATTACCCACCTCCCCTAGCACTGACTTCCTGTCTTATCCCTACATTACCTCCCACACTCACTGACACTGCTCAGCAATGTACTGTCCACCTCCCCTAGTACTGACTTCCTGACTTATCCCTACATCACCTCCCCTACTTGCTGATACTGCTCATCAATTAATTGCTTACCTCCCCACTCGCTGATACTGCTTCTCAATGCATTGGCCACATCTACAAGCACAGTAAGGACTACGTCTCACTGAGTAGGCAAGGTAATGTAGGGCTTTGCCTTAATTGGCATACTCTATACATCTACATAACTCAAAACTAGGTTTTTATGAAACAACATATATGCTTTCCAAAGTTGTTTTAGATGATGCAGTAATGTTATTAAAGGATATCAAAATTGATTAAACTGTAAAAAAAAATGACATTAAATAAAGTTAAACAGAGATTGCATAGATGCAAGTGAGTTGTTTTAAACCATGAGAGGCAGACAGTAATGTGCTTGTATTGGCTCTTTTTGGCCAAACGGCAAAATATTTTAGTAAATTAGAATGGATGAGATTGTGGCAGCTGCAGTTTAATGTTGATAAATGTAAAATAATGCACTTAGAATGTAAAAATCCAAAGGCAGAATATGGTATTAATGGTACTGAGCTTTTGGTAACAGCAAAGGAAAGGGGACTTGGGAGTAATTATTTCTGAGGACTTAAAGGGATAATAATGTTTCAAAATAAAAGAAGCTCCAATTAATCTTCATAGTAACTGGACCATGGAGAGTTATTTCAATACTGTCAGAGTTGTAGTTCAAGAGTAATTGAATGATAAAGTATACCCCTCTCGCCCCTTTTACCTAGTGTAAGCCGCCTCTCCTCAGATGTGGAATCTGGTCACTTGACCGGACAGATCGCAGCAAGGGACAATCTTCTTACTGTAATCATAAGGAAAACCCTGCCTCACTTGACAGGTTTATCCCTTATACTATTTGAAAATTGTCCCTCTCAGCAAGCCATCTGGACACCACCTTGCTGTTCTGAGGTGAGCAGTGTTACATCAGTAAAAAGGAGCGGGAGAGGGATACTTTGTCATTCAATTACTCTTGAACTACAACTCTGACAGTATTGAAATAACTCTCCATGGCCCAAATACTATGAAGATTAATTGGAGCTGCTTTTATTTTGAAATATAACTAGCCCTTTAAAGGCAGGCAGGCAGGCAATGTAACAAAGCAGCGGGGAATGCAAGCGGGGTTCTGGGTTGTATAGCTGGGGACATTAGTAGCAGAAAAAGATGGTCACGCCACTCTACAGATCTCTGGTTAGACCTCCTGTACCCCAAGACTTGGGTAGCAAATCTTTCCTTGTGTTTGAGTAAATTATTAATTTACTGTTTTCCAGGTGGGGTTTCCAAATGCCGGAAAGTCATCTCTGTTGCGCCTTCTCACTAACGCCCGCCCAGCGGTGGCATCGTACCCTTTCACCACCCTCAATCCTCATGTTGGGATTATAAACTACAGGGATTATGAGCAGATTGCAGGTATGTCTGGATTTAACCACTAGTTGGCACTGTAAAGTTAAGGAGTTTGTGTAGCTGATTTAATTTTATGTTTTTTCTCCTTTCCTATCAACCTATTCTTATTAGAAGAACCTTAACCCTTTGAGGAGAGAGGCATTGCTTTGCAGCTCATTCTGCAACCCTTTGGCACTCAGAGGGTTAAACCTTTCTGTGTCCCTTAGTTATTGGACGGAGGTGTTCCAAGAAAAGATCCAATGAGGCAGCAATATTGCTTCCCGATCTGCTTTTGTATTTCAAGTGATAGTAATGTTTCACAATAACGCAGCTCCAAGTCATAGTATCTGGGCCATGGAGAGTGTTATTTCAATACCGTCAGAGTTCTAGTTCAAGAGTAATTGAATGATAAAGTGTCCCCCTTCCGCCCCTTTTACTGATGTAACACTGCGCACCTCAGAGCATCAAGACTGTCCGGATGGTTCACAGAGAGGGACAATCTTCAGTGATCGTAAAGAAAACCTGTCAAGGGGGGCAGTGTTTTCATTGTTCTCACAGTAAGAAGATTGTCCCTCGCTGTGAGCTGTCTGGTCTATGGACCAGGTTCCACATCTGAGGGGAGGTGGCTTAAACTACGTAAAAGAGGTGGGAGGGAGATACTTCATCATTCAATTACTCTTGAACTACAACTCTGACAGTAATGAAATAACACTCTCCATGGCTCCAATACTATGAATATTAAAGGGATAGTAATACTTCGTTTTATCTTTATTTTATTTTGTAGGCATTAAAAAAACATGAAGAACGATATAAATCTTATGTCTCAAACCTTTATGGTTTGAGAGATATTCACAAGCAAAGTTTCCCCTCACTGACCAAAACGGTCAAGTCTGCCATCTAGCTGTTAGATTTGGTATCCGGTCCACGGACCGGCCGTGCCTCTACAGCAGAGCCGAGATTGTGAGATGTAAGAAGACTACTTCATTCAAACAGTCTACAAAGTGTGCCTGGTTTGCAAGCACAAGTTTTAGAACATTCCAATGAAGTCATTCATTGTCAATAACGCGATTGTGGCTCTTCTGCAGAGCCTCAGTGTTGACCGACACAGAACTCCTGCTGACAGCTTTACAGCTGACAGCAGGAAATCACGAACTTTAAACGCCTGTATCTCTCAAACCATAGCGGTTTGATAGAGAGTTTTTGTTTTTTTTTTTGCATTCAAGCCAACTTTTTTTAACCTCTTCAAAATGAAGAATATTTTTTTTTCGGCATTACTAACCCTTTAAGCATATGGCGACTAGCTTCATAATAGTTCTATTAGCTCTCAAAAGTACCCGATTCTTAAGTAATCCTTAATTTTCGGAGATTGATGCCCAGGTTAGTGCCGTCTGTGCCGTCAGTCCCTTCTGGTTACCTTAAGGTTACAAGCAATGCCCCCTAGAGGAGACCGGGACTGACAGCACAGACGTGCTGGCAAGATGTCTGCGCTGATGCCTGGCTTCTAGTCCCTGAAGATTAAGATTAGAATCGGGTACTTCTGAGATCTAATAGAACTATTATGAAGCTAGTCGCCATATGTTTAATTATTAGAGGGAGACTTTATACAGTGTGAAAGTTCCGCTTTAAGTGGCTCAGTGGAGAAGGAGGTCCTACAGTTTAGAGAGACCCCAGTAGTTATGTCCCCACCTTAAAGGGATAGTAATACTTAAAATGGAAAAAATATATGTTGTAGGGTTTACCCCCCTGAGTAAAACAAGGGTACTCCCACTGCTGAAAGGTGTTTCATTCAAAAGTTATTAATTTTCAAAGTTGAATTTTTTAGGTGCAATATCACAGTGGCCTGAAATTGTACAGTGGCGCTGTTGCTACACCATCCTATGGAGATTTATGGTCCCGGGACCAGAGCTGTCCATAGGATCGTGTAGCAACAGCGCCACTGTACAATTTCAGGCCACTGTGATATTGCACCTAAAAAATTAAACTTTGAAAATTAATAACTTTTGAATGAAGCACCTTTCAGCAGTGGGAGTACGTTTTAAGTATTACTATCCCTTTAAAGCAGCAGTAAACTTCTGTTATGAAAAATATACATTGTACTCCCACTGCTTAGAGATTCATATTTCAGAGTTCTTACAGTTTCAACTCTTGGTTTTTCTGCACTCTAGTGGTCAGTTTCTACTTATTCAGTTGCATTTTCTGGGAAAGGTGCGAGTCACTGGCAAACAGTTCTCCATAGAATGCGTTAGAAACTGCAGAGTCACTTCCCGTCAGTTAGAACTATCAGGAAGTAATCATGCTGTCACTCCTGACCATTCAGAACTGCTAACTTTTGAATAAAACAACTGACAGCGGTGGGAGTACCATTTTTTACTTAGTAGGAAAAGCTCTAGAACAGATAGATTTTTAGAAAAAAAAAGTTTTCTGCTCCTTTAACTTCCAGAGATCTCGTGTTGGAGACCTTTCTACCAATTCAGTGGTTAAAAGCCCTGTTTAAATAAATGAGGATGTTGTGATTTTTGTACTTTGTTGTAGTTGGTTTTGTCCAGAATTGCTTTACTTTTTAATTTAGATCTATTTCCCGATAGTCTGTACATTTACTCCTCTGTATACAAGGTATATTGTCTCCCCTGTGCTTTGTCTCTCAGTGGCTGACATCCCTGGAATTATAGAAGGGGCCCATCTGAACAGAGGCCTGGGTTTTGCTTTCCTCCGCCACATCGAGCGATGCCGCTTTTTGCTGTATGTAGTGGACTTGTCTCACCCGGAGCCCTGGGTCCAACTGAACTGCCTGCGCTACGAGCTGGAACAATTTGATGAGAGCCTGCCTCACCGGCCTCACATTGTTGTGGCAAACAAGATAGATCTTCCACAGGCCCAAGAGACTCTGAAGCGTCTGCGGGAGGAGACGGGAAGCAAAGTCATAGCGGTGTCTGCACTGACTGGCGAGAACGCGGAAGAGCTTATACTATACCTGAGAGAGATGTATGATGGGAACAAGCAGGAAGGCAAGAAAAGGGATCTGGCCACAACCTGGTGACTTTGGTGCCTTCAGACACCCAGTGGAAATTGTGAAGAACTTAACCTATTGAGTGCCTGATGGGTATACAACACATTGTGGAGCACCCCTCTAGCACTCAAAAGGTAAAAAGGAGCTGCTAACTTTATAATTAAAATCTTACAGGACTGATACAGATTTGACATTCAAAAGTTATTAATCTCAAACTTTTCTCTTTTTTTGTTCCATTAAACTGCAGTTTTCTGTAGTGGTCAGCAGGTGGTGCTGTTCTTATACCTATGGAGAGATGCAGTATATGCATCAAGCTCTTGTAAAAAGTGCCTTATGCACACTATTCATCTTTCTCACTCTCTCTATCATCTGGTCCTTAACCCTTTAAGCACCATGCGGTCTGGGGGTGGGACGCACGAGTACAACTGCATTTTATTTTTATAATTTTTTTTATTTGTTTTTTTTTTTGTTTTTTTTGTTTTTTTTTGCACGGCTGCGTTCTGTGATCACAATGTGGCGTGCAGCCTCGATGTGATCACAAACTTCCATGACCTGCCAGGACTGTCACCAGAAAGTGTGACGATCCTGGCATATCATTGAGCGTTAAGGGGTTAAAGTCTTAATTAAGGAATAAAACAAAGGTGTAAAGAATGAGATTTTCTAATACTCTTTCAAAAATTCCTACCTTGTTCTTGGCTTATTTAAAGGAATAGTAACATTTCATAATAAAAGCAGCTCCTGTTAATCCTCATACTATTTGGACTTTGGAGAGTGTTATTTCAATGCTGTCAGAGTTGTAGTTCAAGAGTAATTGAATGATAAAGTATCCCCCTCCTGCCCCTTTTACTGATGTAACACTGCTCACCTCAGAGCACCAAGACTGTCCGGATGGATCACAGAGAGGGACAATCTTCAGTGATCATAAAGAAAAACATGAAAAACCTGTCAAGGGGGGCAGGGTTTTCCTTATGATCACAGTAAGAAGATTGTCCCTTGCTGTGATCTGTCCGGTCGAGAGACCAGATTCCACATCTTAGTGGAGGCGTCTTACACTAGGTAAAAGGGGCGGGAGGGGGATACTTTATCATTCAATTACTCTTGAGCTACAACTCTGACAGTATTGAAATAACACTCTCCATGGCCCAAATACTATGAAGATTAATTGGAGCTGCTGTTTTTGTGAAACATTACTGTCCCTTTAACCTTTTGCGTGCCAGTGGGTTTTGCATCGTATTGAACTGTGAAAATTCAGGCTATTCTACATTTGAAGGCTTTATTCACAATGGGGGATAAGCTATGCAAAAGCCTCCATAATATTTATTTCCACTAGGAGACACTTCTGCACAAATAGACATTTACAGAAACTTGTGTGCAATGAAACATGGATTATATTTTTATAAAAATGCATTACTTTTTATTGCTGGCACCACTTGTTGCTGAATGAGGTTAATATTAACACACACTGTCCAATATGCTTGAACATTTTCATACACAAAATATATTTTAATATTCTTGCTGCATAACAATATTGTAGTAGAATACATGTTTTGTGGCTTTAATGAAAATATCTATTAGTACATCACATCAGTCAGGTGTTTTTATATAATTACTGTGTGTAACAGAAGCACTTACCTAGGTAGGAGTCCATCACACAGCAGTCAGGTGTATCTGTATAATTACTGTGTGTAACAGAAGCACTTACCTAGGTAGGAGTCCATCATACAGCAGTCAGGTGTATCTATATAATTACTGTGTGTAACAGAAGGACTTACCTAGGTAGGAGTCCATCATATAGCTGTCAGGTGTATCTATATAATTACTGTGTGTAACAGAAGCACTTACCTAGGTAGGAGTCCATCATACAGCAGTCAGGTGTATTTATATAATTACTGTGTGTAACAGAAGCACTTACCTAGGTAGGAGTCCATCACACAGCAGTCAGGTGTTTTTATATGATTACTGTGTGTGTAACAGAAGCACTTACCTAGGTAGCAGTTCATCATACAGCAGTCAGGTGTATCTATATAATTACTGTGTGTAACAGAAGGACTTACCTAGGTAGGAGTCCATCACACAGCAGTCAGGTATATCTATATAATTACAGTGTGTAACAGAAGTACTTACCTAGGTAGGAGTCCATTACACAGCAGTCAGGTGTATCTATATAATTACTGTGTGTAACAGAAGCACTTACCTAGGTAGGAGTCCATTACACAGCAGTCAGGTGTATTTATATAATTACTGTGTAACAGAAGGACTTACCTAGGGAGGAGTCCATCACACAGCAGTCAGGTGTATCAATATAATTACTGTGTGTAACAGAAGCACTTACCTAGGTAGGAGTCCATCACACAGCAGTCAGGTGTATCTATATAATTACAGTGTGTAACAGAAGGACTTACCTAGGTAGGAGTCCATTACACAGCAGTCAGGTGTATCTATATAATTACTGTGTGTAACAGAAGCACTTACCTAGGTAGGAGTCCATTACACAGCAGTCAGGTGTATCTGTATAATTACTGTGTATAACAGAAGGACTTACCTAGGTAGGAGTCCATCATACAGCAGTCAGGTATATCTATATAATTCGTGGATTTTCCTAGCAATAGTGAAGGAAAGTCAGAATTTTATAAAAGACACGGAGGCGAATATTATGCATTAAACCTTCTTCACTGCCTCCTAGCAGCAAAGACAAACTTTATTTCACATGTCAAATAAAGAGAAACAGAAAGCTTGCTAGTAATTGTATCCAAATCCCACCAATCACAACAAGACCCCCTTTATATATTGAGGTGTGAACTGTTAATCTTCCTCTTTCTTGTCTGTCGATCTTCTCCCAGTAAGGATTTTCAATAATATCAAACAACATTAAACATTTATTGAACTAGATAGTCCGAAGAAAATTTTTTGAACATGTTGGATCACACATTGCAACTGGTTTCTGAAGAAATCGAAGTTCCCAGGATACAGCAAACTTTTAACCTATAGGAGACACAGAAAATATACGTGAGAGGGTAGGGAATTATAGGGAGGGATAATATTCGCCTCCGTGTCTTTTATAAAATTCTGACTTTCCTTCACTATTGCTAGGAAAATCCACGAATTTTATTTCATTCCCACGGAGGCTTCATATTATGCAAGTTCAAAGCTAGATAAATAAACATATTAGAGATTACTTAACACATTATTTGAAACATGATCAATGGGTTTACAATAAAATTCTTTAAAAGTAGATTCCCTAGACCAATCCGCAGCCCTAAGGATATCCTCCAATCTTCCCCCGGATTGTAATGCCATAGATGCCATCGCTCCTCTAGAAGAATGAGCTCCGAACAAAGATACATCAATTCCTGCCAATTGCATGATCCATCGCACCCAGCGGGCTAAAGTAGCCGCCGAAACCGGAAGAAAAGGTTTTCGGAAAGAAATCAGCAATTGAGACCAGTTGGAGTTGCGAAGCGAATTGCTTCGCTTTTCATACTCTTGAAGACATCTAACAACACATAGTTGTGGTTGGGAAGGAAAAGAAGGATAAGAGACCAAACGGATGGTCGTCTTTGTACGACGCGATATGCGAAATTGGACCCCTGAAGGAGTGAAAGATCTAGAATGCAGATCCAGAGCTTTAACGTCCGAAACTCTTTTGAAAGAAATTAGACAAAGAAGCATTGTCAATTTTGCAGATAATTGTTTCAAAGACAAATTATCATTGGTTGGCTAATTCTCTAGAAAGTGTAAAACATCGTTCACGTTCCATAAAGAATGATATCTTGATTGAGGAGGTCTTGAGAACCGAATTCCTTTCATAAGTCGACAAACTACACTAGATTGTCCAATTGGAATACCATCTACTGGAATGTGACCTGCAGAAATGGCCGAACGGTAGGTATTAATGGTGCGATATGCCTTGCCTATATCGAAGAGATGGGAAAGGAAATTTACTACTTCTATTGTAGAGGCTGAAACGGGATCCAAACCCCGTTCCAGGCACCAACTATTCCACATTGACCAGGCGGATCGATACATGATTCTGGTTCCTGGAGCCCAAGCTTCTTCCAAAAGGAATTTAGCTGATTCCGAAATTTCACCGTGATAGCTGGAACTCCCGAAATGAACCAGGCCATGAGTCGGAGTTCCCCTGACGTCATTAAATCGTGAGGATCGCCGGCAGGATTTGTTAGAAGATTGGGGAAGGAAGGAAGTAGACGTGGAATGTCTGCAGATAGCTCCAGAAGAGGAGGGAACCACGGTTGCATTGGCCAAAAGGGCGTAATTAGGACAACCGTAGCTTGTTGACGGCGAATTGATAAAAGGGTCCGCGGTATCATTGCAAAAGGTGGAAAGGCATAATTCGTTCCTGGAACCCAAGGTTGAAGAAAAGCATCTGTGGCCAGAGCTTCTGGGTCCGGTCTCCAACTGAAAAATCGGGGAATTTGACGATTCAATCGGGATGCAAAGAGATCGATTCGAAAGGGTCCCCATAAATGATGAAGAAGGGAAAACACTCCCTTGTGTAGCATCCAATCGCTGCGGTCGGATAGGTATCTGGAATTCCAATCCGCTACAGCATTGGAGAGTCCAGGTAGATGTTGCGCAAGGACGGTGACATTGCGGTCCAGGCAAAAATGGCAAAACTCCTTGGCTATTTCTGTCAATTGTTTGGACTTCGTGCCTCCCAGTCGGTTGATGTATTGTACCGCTGAGACGTTGTCCATTTTCAAAAGGATACAACAATTGACTCGGTCTTTTGCTAAACTCTTTAATGCGAAAGACCCCGCTAGTAACTCTAGGCAATTGATGTGTAAGTTCGTCTCTAAATGGGACCATTTGCCGCCGGTAGAAAGTTCGCCTAAACGCGCACCCCAGCCTAGTAGGCTGGCGTCCGACTCTATGACGAGGTCTGGCACCATACCAAATATGGCTTTGCCATTCCATGCGTCTAGATGTTTTAGCCACCAGATAAGTTCTTCTTTTGCGTCGGAAGAAAGAGTAATAAAATCGGCGTAACCGAGACCTCTTCGTAAATGAAGGGCCTTTAATCTCTGAAGTGCCCGATAATGTAGAGGGCCGGGAAAAATAGCTTGAATGGAAGCTGACAAGAGGCCTACTACTCGGGCAAGAGTCCGTAAGGAGATCAAATTTTTTCTTAGAATTGACCGAATTTCTTTGCGGATAGCTCGAACTTTTGTTCCCGGAAGACTCAATGATTCCTCCACTGAATTTACCACAAAACCTAGAAACTCCATGGTTTGAGATGGTATCAACTGGGATTTCTTCCAATTGATTAGAAAACCCAGACTCGTGAGTAGGCGAATTGTGCAATTGATATGATTGCGTAGAAGGGATTGATTCTGAGACATAATTAGAATGTCGTCTAGATAAATGATGAGACGAATCCCGCGACTTCTCAAATAAGCGATGACAGGCTTTAGGAGCTTCGTGAAGCACCAGGGAGCCGAGGACAAACCAAAAGGAAGGCAAGTGAATTGCCATGTCTGACCATGCCAGAGGAATCGAAGGTACACTTGGGAAGAAACGGACATTGGTACCGTCAGGTACGCGTCCTGTAGGTCTATCTTTACCATCCAGTCTGATGGAAGGAGTAAGTCTCCTCCATCTTGAAGTGGCGATATAATACGCATTCGTTTAGGGATCTCAGATTGATTGCTGGACGAAGACCTGAGTCTTTTTTCCGAACTAGGAAAATATTGCTGACATAACCTGGGACGGAGCCTGACGCTAGTCTGATGGCCCCTTTTTTCTTTAACTCTGAGATTTCGGTATCTACCAAGAGCTTGTCTATTTCTGAGAACCGGAAGGGAGGAGGAATAGTCCTTTGGACTGGAGGAGTATAGAATTCTATCTGATATCCCCTTATCGTCTGTAATACCCATTGGTCTGATGTGAAATTGCACCAATGATGGAAAAAATGGGAGAGTCTGCCCCCCACTTTTTCCGGGAAAGAATGGATTGATGGATGAGGTCTTACCTGTAAAGGGTCGGGATCGGAAAACCCTTCTTCCAGAACGTGATCTCCACGCTCTGCCCCGAGAAGGGAAAAATGGACCTTGGAACCCAGATTCTTGAGGGGTTTGACTCCGAAAAAAGGTTTGGGGTGGGGTCTGAAATCTCTGTTGTGAGTAATGGGTACGGCCGAGGGAGCGACCCCTGCCTCTCCCGGCCTTGGAGAAAACCCTAGGGTTAAATACTTTCTTTAAGGATGTCTGAGCCTTATCTAAGGCAGTGAAAGCTGATACAAATTTTCCCAGCTCTTTAATAAATGAATCCCCAAACAAAAATCCATTTGCGGATGGACCAGGTTCTGAATTAGCCATGTCCGCTAATTTTGGGTCTATTCTTAAAAGTATGGCTCTGCGCCGTTCTGAGGCTATAGCAGAATTGGTATTTCCTATTAGGCATATGGCTCTTTGAATCCACCCACGGAGAACATGGGTATCTACAGGGGTATTATCCTGAATGGCCGATTCTGACAGCTCGAAAATTTTTGTGAGAGGTCCCAAGGAATCTAACAATTTGTCTTGGCAAGATTTTAGAGCTCTATCTAGCCCTTTTCTGGGATCCTTGCCAGATTTTGATATAAATTGAACTATTTTTGTATCTAGTTCAGGTGTTTCACATACTTTGTTTGCAACAAAAGGGCGAGGGCATTCAGCCCTGAGTTTATTTCTGGTGTTTCTACTCATTGATTTTCGAATCCAATATTCCAAGTATTGGGATATATGAGATGTTGGAGTCCATTCTGAGGATCGGGGATGTTTGATACCCTCGGGGTTAAAGAGGGGTTTTCCCAAAGCATCCAAAATATTAGCAGGGGTGGATCCATCAGAATTAATAATTTTTGACCCTGAATCATTAAGTTTTTTCTTTTTGTGTTGAATTGTGTCAGAACTCTCTCCATCGCTTGAGGATATTTCCCAGTCCTCATCAGAAGAGTCCTCGCTAGACGAGGAACAATAAGAATCTGGTTTTGACCTCCTCAGGTTCTTTTTCCTCAATTGTACTTCCTCTTGAGGTGAGGGTCGTATGAGTGGGCCAGAGCCGCACGGTTCAATGTCGCCAGAAGGCGTAATATCATCAGTTATTAAATTTTTATTCAAGTTATATGCAGGGTCTGAGGTATGCTTACGTTTTCGTAGGCATTTGCCCCCTTTGCGATTAATTTCTGTCAGATTTTCCTCTGAAACTGTTAAAGGTAAAGGAGTTGCAGTCCCTACCATAGTATTTACAGGGGCATTAGATGTATTAAGATTAATGTCAGGAATGCTAGAATGGGCCTTCATAGCCAAAGCAAAAGACTCCGCTAGAGAGTTAGAGAACTTTTGCATGGTGGATTGAATTGAAAATTCCATAAACTTTTGGAACTGGAGGGACTCAGGTTGAAAACCTGGAATATTACCTGATTGTCCCAGACCATCTTCAGAATTTTTTGATTTTGGTACTTCAGCCTCTTCTTGCTGATCTAACACAGGAGAGAGTGGACTCTCATATTCAGAGCTGTCAGACATATTGTTATATATGGCCAATAGAATAATATGTAGGAAAAATAAATAAATTATGTATAACCTCCAGAAAAGGGTAGTAACAATAACCCAAATAAAGATATATGTGGTAACTGTAGGTATAACTATGTGGAAATGCACAGTAGGTGTAATTAAACAGGGTTTATGTATGTAGAAGCAGGGAGAAAACGGAGCGCTTCGAGTGACAGCAGTTTGAAAGATGGCGCCGTCAGAACTGTGACAAAACGTCTGACTGACTTCGCGCATGCGCCAAAGGAAGAAGGCGAGTTTCGGAAGCGCCTCTGTGTAAAGCGCACAGCGCGTCGTCCGGAACTGAAAGGGTAAAGCAAAGGGGTACGGAGGTAAGCGGGAGCACCGCGCTAATAACGGAACAATAAGGATAAACTACGAGATAAACATTAACATCCTGTTTAAAGCAGATATGCAAACGTCCTGAAAGGGAAGTGGATCTTATTGGCGGTTAACGGGTTAACACATTACAGGTTATATGATTCAAATCTGAAAGCGATAACATATAAAAATTTTAATATAAACCTTTTGAATAATACTTATCTGAGAAGGAAGCAGCAAAGAAAGAGGAAGATTAACAGTTCACACCTCAATATATAAAGGGGGTCTTGTTGTGATTGGTGGGATTTGGATACAATTACTAGCAAGTTTTCTGTTTCTCTTTATTTGACATGTGAAATAAAGTTTGTCTTTGCTGCTAGGAGGCAGTGAAGAAGGTTTAATGCATAATATGAAGCCTCCGTGGGAATGAAATAAAATTACAGTGTGTAACAGAAGGACTTACCTAGGTAGGAGTCCATCATACAGCAGTCAGGTGTATCTATATAATTACTGTGTAACAGAAGGACTTACCTAGGGAGGAGTCCATCACACAGCAGTCAGGTGTATCTGTATAATTACTGTGTGTAACAGAAGCACTTACCTAGGTAGGAGTCCATCATACAGCAGTCAGGTATATCTATATAATTACAGTGTGTAACAGAAGGACTTACCTAGGTAGGAGTCCATTACACAGCAGTCAGGCGTATCTATATAATTACTGTGTAACAGAAGCACTTACCTAGGGAGGAGTCCATCACACAGCAGTCAGGTATATCTATATAATTACTGTGTGTAACAGAAGCACTTACCTAGGTAGGAGTCCATCACACAGCAGTCAGGTGTATCTATATAATTACTGTGTGTAACAGAAGCACTTACCTAGGTAGGAGTCCATCATACAGCAGTCAGGTGTATCTATATAATTACAGTGTGTAACAGAAGGACTTACCTAGGTAGGAGTCCATTACACAGCAGTCAGGTGTATTTATATAATTACTGTGTGTAACAGAAGCACTTACCTAGGTAGGAGTCCATCATACAGCAGTCAGGTGTATCTATATCATTACTGTGTGTAACAGAAGCACTTACCTAGGTAGGAGTCCATCACACAGCAGTCAGGTGTATCTGTATAATTACTGTGTGTAACAGAAGCACTTACCTAGGTAGGAGTCCATCACACAGCAGTCAGGTGTATCTATATCATTACTGTGTGTAACAGAAGCACTTACCTAGGTAGGAGTCTATCACACAGCAGTCAGGTGTATCTATATAATTACTGTGTGTAACAGAAGCACTTACCTAGGTAGGAGTCCATCACACAGCAGTCAGGTGTATCTATATCATTACTGTGTGTAACAGAAGTACTTACCTAGGTAGGAGTCCATCACACAGCAGTCAGGTGTATCTATATAATTACTGTGTGTAACAGAAGCACTTACCTAGGTAGGAGTCCATCACACAGCAGTCAGGTGTATCTATATCATTACTGTGTGTAACAGAAGCACTTACCTAGGTAGGAGTCTATCACACAGCAGTCAGGTGTATCTATATAATTACTGTGTGTAACAGAAGCACTTACCTAGATAGGAGTCCATCATACAGCAGTCAGGTATATCTATAGAATTACTGTGTAACAGAAGCACTTACCTAGGGAGGAGTCCATCATACAGCAGTTGGTTATTCCTATACAATTACTGTGTGTAACAGAAGGATTTATCCAGATAGAAATCTTTCTTGCAGCATGTGTGTGTGAATAATGTGTGAATAATATTTGTGTGTATACACGAGCAACTCAGTATGTTTTTTTTGGCTGGATAGTGACTGGATCCTTGATGGAATTACCATATAAGTGGGTGGTTGGGATAACACGTGTTTAACCATGTGGACTTCAGTTACACAGATGTTCAGTTGTGAGTGTTACCGGTTTCATCTCGGTTAACAATAATGTAACCCAGAGAAATAAATGTGTAATCTACATGTATATATACATAAATACTTTTTAACCCCTTAAGGACCCATGACCTGCAATGGCCGTCAAGGGGAAATTTGCTTTAAGGACCCATGACGGTCGTGGTACTTCATTGAATTCAGGGGACCCCGCACAGCTGTATGCCGTTTGGGGACCCCCGAATCAACTGGACAAAAAAAAATGCCCCATGGTACTTAACTGCCAGCTGTGCGGTTGCGTGGCTGGCAGTTAAGGGGTTACAGGATTTAAATGCAAAATTCAATCAAAAACAGAATTTATTAGAACACTGGTCAGAGTCTTAGATCACACAGCAAGTTAATGTGCCCTTCTTTTAAAGGGGAACTATCACCCCAACTAAAGTGCACCCCACCTAGTTAGGCATCTAGCGATAAGCTTAACAATCAGACTGTTATGTAGAATAAACAACGCGTTACTCAGAAATCCTACCTCAGCTCGCAATGACAGCCAGACAACAGCGCAGACATCTTTGCTTACAGCCGCCTACACCATCACTCCCGGTCTCCTCTAGGAGGCGTTGCATGGTACCTTAAGGTACCAGAAGGGACTGACGGCTCAGGCGCCTCTAGAGTGCTGTTGCCTGACCGTCAGTGTTGGCTGAGGAGGATTTCTGACTAACGTTTTCTTTATTCTACATAACAGTTTGATTGTTAAGCTTATCACTAGATGCCTAAGAAGGTGGTGTGGACTTTAGTTGGGGCGATAGTTCCCCTTTAAAGGGACACTAATGTTCCATAAAAAATTGCTGGTTTTGTAGACGTTTTGTAAACTTTTTTTTATGAAAAAATATATATTGTAGGAATTTTCCTACTGAGTAAAATAAGGGTACTCCCACTGCCGAGAGATTTATATTTCCAGAGTTATTGCAGTTTAAACCCATGTTTTTTTACATTAGCAGTGCCCTCTAGTGGTCAAATTCTAATTAGATTTCCTGTTAGATTCTAATGGAGAGGAAAGTCTGAAAAGTCAGAAACATACAGTTCTCCATAGAATGTGATAGAAACTGCTGAGTCACTTCCTGTCAGACCTATCAGGAAGTAAACACAGTAAATTCACTTCCTGTCAGAGCTATCAGGAAGTAAACACAGTAAATTCACTTCCTGGCAGTTAGAACTATCAGGAAGTAAACGCAGTAAATTCACTTCCTGTCAGTTAGAACTATTAGGAAGTAAACACAGTAAATTCACTTCCTGTCTGTTAGAACTATCAGGAAGTAAACACAGTAAATTCACTTCCTGATTATTTAAACTGCTATAAATGTTGAATAAAACATCTGACAGCGATGGGAGTGACCTTCTTTTATTGAGCAGGAAAAGTTCTATAAAATATGTGTTTTCATAAAAAAAAGTTTACTGCTCCTTTAAAATAATTTATATTTGGTACCAATCCTATCTCTCAATGCTTTACAGTTTGAGAGATATTTGTATGTAAAGTCCCCCCTCCCTCCCCTTCTGACATCATTGTCTAGCTGACAGCAGGAGATCCCAGTCCGGGGACCAGCAGGTGGCTCTGCAGCAGAGCTGAAATCCTGGAAAGGTCTGGTTTGCAAGCATACTTTATAGTTCAACTCAAATCTCCTGCTGTCCGCTTTACAGTTGACATCAGCAGAGGGGGAACTTTATATCTCTCATAACATCAAGGTGTGAGAGATAGGACTGGTGCCAAGTGATTTTTTTTTTTTATATATTTACTCTTTTTCTTAAAGAATAATATTCATACAATAGCATTACATAGGCATATATCATGTAAACATCACAAAGGGCCAATAAGTATATAAACAAAAGATAACAGGAGAAAACAAAAAAAAAACCCAACAAATCAGCTGTTACATTACATGCATAGTAACAATCAGAGAGAGAAAAGGTCCTCCAGAACAAGAAACATAATACCAATATGTCACATATATATAGTTCCATGACTTTGCTGTATGAAATGCTCATTAACAACTCCCGAACTCCCTAAGATAATAAAATAACAGAGAGGAGTAGGGTTGCCACCCAGCCGGTATTTTACCGGCAGGCCGGTAAAAAATTGGCTCCTGTCCAATGTTAAGTCTATGGAAGGAATGCCATGGCCGGTATTTTTTTGTAGAAAAGGTGGCAACCCTAGAGAGGAGAATAAAGAAAAAAGGCAGATAGACAGAAAGAAAACAAAACAAAGGGGGGAGAAATGGAGGGAGGGAAAGAGTGTGGGGCACAACCAGGGCACCGCAGTCTCCAAGCTCTAGGATAAGCTCAAGGGGGGATCCAAAAAAAAAAACACTCCAAGACGAGTATCTCTCTAGGAAAGAGGCAAAGCGTCCCATGGAACAGAAATGTAAACGCTCCATCTCCAGAATAGTACGAAGCCTCAGTTTCCAGTCCTGAATAGAGGGCGGAGTGGTGGAGCGCCATAGTCTCGGGATGCAAGCCCGTGCCGCTGTGGCCAACAAATGCCAAGAGTTCATAGCCGCAGAGGAGGCAGTGATTTATTTTTTAAATGTCTACAAAGCAAGAATACTTTTTTATGGGACACTACTGTTTCTTTAAGGAATTAGAGCATGCACAACAAGGACTAAATAGTACATAACATTCTATGTATAAACATACATTTACGTAAGACACAGAACATTAATACTTTTCTATATATAAGTACACATTAAAATGATGTTGTGAAAGGAGTGTACTTTAGTTCAACGTCTCCTGCGTGTGCGTCTGGTTGCTGTGTCTCTTTCTCCTTTAACCGTTTGCTCCTTCCTCCTACATCTCCTTCTCCTCCATCCTAACTAACTGAAATCTAATTATTTTTACACATTTCACTAGCTTTTGGCTACTGTGTGAGGAGGCCAAAAACACACAATTCTGCACTTTTGTGATACATATCTAACAGGTGTGGATGCTAAGCTTTGCTGGGAAATCGCTATTTTGAAGATTCTGCTGAAAATACCTTATTTAAAGAATAATTTAAAGGGATAGCAATACTTCGTTTTATCTTTATTTTATTTTGTAGGCATTAAAAAAACATGAAGAACGATATAAGTCTTATCTCTCAGGCCTTTATGGTTTGAGAGATATTCACAAGCAAAGTTTCCCCTCCCGCCCCTTTTACCTAGTGTAAGCCATCTCTTCTCAGGTGAGGAATCCAGTCCATAGACCAGACAGATAACAGCAGGGGACAGTCTTCTTCCTATGAGAACAATGAAAGCCCTGCTCCACTTGACAAATTTTTCAGGTTTTTCCCTTATCTTAATTGAAGATTGTCCCTCTCTGCAGTCTACTTGGGCACCTCCCTTCTGCTCTGGCTGAGCAGTGTTACATCAGTAAAAGGGGCGGGAGGGGGATACTTTGTCATTGAATTATTCTTGAACTACAACTCTGACAGAATTGAAATAACACTCTCCAAAGTCCAAATACTATGATGATTAATTAGAGCTGCTTTTATTATGAAACATTACTATCCCTTTAAGAAGCGAATGGTCGGCACAAGAGAAACAAACTTTACTGTTAGAAATGTTTGTGTCTTAATGTTCCCAGGTCATTTATCTTGTTTGTGAGCAGATGTTAATTGCTTCTGTGAGGCAGACACTGGCGAAAAGGAAGATATATATGTCCCATTTGTGTATATTATCATTTGTAATTGGAGAATAAATATTATGTATGTACTGTAAATCATACTTGTACATCCCTTTATAACTAATACATTTATCCCTAGGCCATTCCTCTATGGGTAGACAGCATATGATTACACAGTTTTGCCCGATCTGCAAGGATAAAAATGGCTCTGGAAAAAAACTAGCACAACTGTGTGTACTCTATCTATCTATCTATCTATCTATCTATCTATCTATCTATCTATCTATCTATCTATCTGTCTGTCTGTCTGTCTGTCTGTCTGTCTGTCTGTCTGTCTAACCACAAACATTAATATTTTATAAAAGCAACATCTGTGTATATGAAATGGCGATACATACACAAGTAATCACTCACCTGGTAACATATGTTTGTCACATGTTTGGGAGCCAGAGGGCCACGCATAATAAGGTTAAGCTTGGCACCCTGTTCTCCACATTCCCTAATTTTCTATACCTTGTCCATACCTGACCCAGGTCCTTTAGGGCACTGGTTCCCATGCCCTGGCCTGTATCCTCTGTATCTGCAGGTTCAGCACCATAGACAGCGCTGAATCTGGATTAGCATTTTTCTTGTTAGCTGTTGTGCAACCTGACTTGTGTCTGGCATGGAGACTTAGGGCTCGAAACAAATGTTGGAGATAAAGAAGACGGTAGGGCAAAATGGATACCTACCGACAAAAGAAAATGTCTTGGTATTCAAATGTTCTACCGGCTGAAAGCACAACGGACGTTAGTCCACAAAAGATGTCTTGTAGCCAAATGTCCGTTTTGTGCTTTAAGTTCCCAGAATGCCGCTAAATAATGGCAGTATTGGGAACTTAACAGTAAAAAAAGCTAACAAACGGTGCCTGACATACTGCCAAGCACCGATCATTATCTTATCTGAGTTACACCTACCTGTCATCCACTGTCCTACTCCTTCCATCTTCATTTCATTCTTCTCTTCTATCTTCTGCCTTCTCTTCAGTCTTCTTTCTTCTTACTGTAAATATAAAAAAAGTATTAATAGAACGCATAAACTATTACATCATTTATCCCTTTGAGTGGCAGAGGGGTACGGAACGCATTGTTTTGGGCTCACAGAGTTAATAATAACTAGTATTTATATAGCGCCTTTCTCCCAGTGGGACTCAAAGTGCTTTTAGCGCACGCTCTCGGAATTAACCAAATCAGCAGCTGAAATAATAGGTGTTATTTTTACCCGATCCATGGTACTCATTTATCGACCTCGGAAGGATGAAGGGCTGAGTTGACCCTGCCAGGATTTGAACCTGCAACCCTGAGGTTGAATAGGCTCCTTAGTCAGGGAATTTACCATGGAGCTATCTCACCAGCTAAGCAATATATCAGTGCCCATGATTATTTATTATTTATTTCGTAGGCATTAAAAAAACATGAAGAATGATATAAGTCTTATCTCTCAAACCTTTATGGTTTATGAGATATTCACAAGCAAAGTTTCCCCCTCCCTCCCCTTTTACTGATGTAACACTGCTCAGCCTGAGCAGAAGGGAGGTGCCCAGGTAGACTGCAGAGAGGGACAATCTTCAATTAAGATAAGGGAAAAACCTGAAAAGCTTGTCAAGGGGGGCAGGGCTTTCATTGTTTTCATAGGAATAAGAGTGTCCTCTTCTGTTATCTGTCTGGTCTATGGACTGGATTCCACATCTGAGAAGAGATGGCTTACATTAGGTAAAAGGGGTGGGAGGGGAAACTTTGCTTGTGAATATCTCATAAACCATAAAGGTTTGAGAGATAAGACTTATATCATTCTTCATGTTTTTTTAATGCCTACAAAATAAAATAAAGTTAAAACGAAGTATTACTATCCCTTTAAATATGCTGCCATGATTTATCCTTGATATAAGCCATTAATCTATGAAAGTGTGCGCCAATGTAATATATATAATAAACCTAATTATGTTGTCCTTAGCTTTATTAATTGTCTCCGCTGCTGTGTGCGGCCACAGAGGCAGCAGAGACAGTGCTGTGTGCCACAGGTTCCCCTCCCCTCCCTCTCGGGCCGATACCTGTTCCGCAATGAGGGAATTTGAATAGAGTCTGCCTTTATATATGGGCAATCTCTGATCCAATTCTGGATTGAGTGACTGAGCTTTAAACTGATTGGCTGGGATGTGCATAAGCACATCGCAGCCAATGGCTGTGAGGGAATTGGATCAGAGACTACTCATATATAAAGGCAGTCTCTATTCAAGTTCCCTCATTGCGGAACAGACATCGGCCCGAGAGGGAGAGGAGGGGAACCTGTGGCACATGGCACTGTCTTTGCTGCCACCGCCTCTGTGGCTGCACACAGCAGCGGAGACAGTTAACAACGCTAAGGACAACATAATATATATATATATATATATATATATATATATACATACATACATACATACATACAGGGCTCAAAATTTCCACTAGCCAATGGTGAGTGACAATTCAGCCCTGGCGAGTAGAAATTCAGCCCTGGTGGGTATGTTATGTATTGCAGTGGCGAGTAACTTTTCAGGTCTGGCTAGTAGCAAAGGACTTCCAATTTTAAGCCCTGTATATATATAGATAGATAGATAATAATCAACACAATAGGCCAGCACTCACAGGGCTAATGCACTCAGGCATTTGTACATTAAGATGTGAGTGCAGATTTGTAGAAATATATATATTTTTTTTTTATATTAGTGCAACTTTTCATAGAATAATGGCTTATTTCAAGGACAAATAATAGAGGCATACTTTAAAGGGATAGTAATACTTCGTTTTAACTTTATTTTATTTTGTAGGCATTAAAAAAATATGAAGAACGATATAAGTCTTATCTCTCAAACCTTTATGGTTTATGAGATATTCACAAGCAAAGTTCCCCTCCCCGCCCCTTTTTCCTAGTGTAAGCCATCTCTTCTCAGATGTGGATCAGGTTGTATGACAGGACAGATAACAGAAGGGGACAATTTTCTTTGTATGAAAACAATGAAAGCCCTTCCCCCCTTGACAAGTTTTTCAGCTTTTTCCCTTATCTTAATTGAAGATTGTCCCTCTCTGCAGTCTACCTGGGCACCTCCCTTCTGATCTGGTTGAACAGGGAAGGGATACTTTGTTTGTGAATATCTCTTAAACCATAAAGATTTGAGAGATAAGACTTATATCATTCTTCATGTTTTTTTAATGCCTACAAAATAAAATAAAGTTAAAACGAAGTATTACTATCCCTTTAATGATCATGGGCACTGAATACATTGCTTAACCCTTTGAGCACAGAGAGGTCCACAACGCATTGCCTTGCAATGCATTGCATGCCCCTCTGCCACTCAAGGGGTTAAACGATGTAATAGTTTATGCGTTCTAGTAATACTTCTTTTTTTTATATTTACAGAAAGAAGACAGAAGAGAAGAAAGAAGGACAGAAGATGACCAGGAAGCTGAGGACTCCGCTGGACATCAGGATTAATGGTAAGAGTTACTTTTAATAGGATGTGTTTTTTAATTTAGGCGGGTTAACCCTATTTATGCCGGCGTGGTCATCATACCCCACTGGCACTCATAGGGTTAATTCTACTATCGTCTGACACATTTTTCATACTTAGGTCAAATGATGGACTAAATTCTCAATCTTTAATAGTTTAGTATATAGACCTAGGTTTGGACACGTATATACACACTTTTATTATATAGGCCTAAGTCAGGGCACACATTTACACACTGGTATGGAGGAGCGCAGGTCTGTTCTTGGTCTTGTATGTGCACTTTAGGTTTCGGCCCAATGTTTTTTGGGGGGATTGGAGAACCCCCTCATTCCTTGCTGCTATCTAGATGCCAGTTATTGAACACTTTTTTTATTTATTCACTACACGTATTTATTATGGTGAGCTAGCGCTGTGGGCTTTTTCTATTTCTGCTCTTGTTTTCACAATTCTCCTTTGCTCATTCAAGCTGATTTTCACCTTTTTTTCCACTAATAAAAACACGTATAATGATATTTCACATTTCATTCTTTCTTAAAGGTCCTTAAAGGCATATTATTTGGCCTGCTTTATATTTAAACACCTTGTCTGTTCAAAATTGCTATTCCTTATTTGGCCTGTGGGGGTGGTAAACACTGGCTTTAATTGGGATTGAAGGACACACAATCCTCTTTTGCCGGTGTCCACATCCTGCAGGCCAAGGAAGGTTTATACCAGGCAAGTTCTCTCTTACACCTTTTGAATTAGTAGTGTGTTCTTGTGTTTTTAATTGCATACATTGTGTTACATAATTAGGTACGCGTTTCCTTATAACATCTCCTGCTGCTTCTTCAGATTTCAAATTTTAATGTATTTTAATTTTAGATAGGAATTAAAGGTGTATTAGCGTAGGTACTTGCCAGAACTTGAGATACCTTGACGGGGTTGGAAAGCTTACATTCTTTGGCCAAATGATGGGCTAAATTCTCAATCTTTAATAGTTAGGACACATATATACACATTTTTATTATACATGCCTAAGTCAGGGCACACATGTACACATAGGTATGGAGGAGTGCAGGTCTGTTCATTGTCTTGTATGTATTGATGTGGGGCTTAGGGCTCCATATCAATACATCCACTGAGGACTTTTTTTTTTAACTTTGTTTTTCCCTTCAAGTTTCTGCATCGGCTGTTTGGAGGTCTGATAAGGGACTCAAGTCCCAAAACAACTGGGTCTTAACTTTCCAGCGATAACTTGAGTCCCTTATCGGATCTTCACGTCTAAAGCAGACATTTGAATTGTTAATTATGGTGTTTTCATCTTTTGCTCTGGGTGGGAACACATCTTAACTTTATCACCCGAAGGCTTTTTTTTTTTTTTTTTTTTTTTTTTGCCGGTATTTTGTCACAGCACAGGCATTTGACTAGCTTACCGTGCTTGAAAAAAATGCCGTTGGCAGAAAAAACAGCAGTCTCCAACATTTGGATCGAGCCCTTAGTGTTTCCTCTGATCATGTACAGACCTCATCAGGGCATTGATCCCTTCCACACGGGATATCTCATCAGTCCATTGTTGCCTTTGGGGTGGCAGCAGGATGCGGATTGGATCTTTTTAACCCCTTAGGGACCCTTGACGTACCAGGACCGTCAAGGGTAAATTTGCTCGAAAGACCCTTGACGGTCCTGGTACGTCACGTACTTTTTACTTACAGCGCTCTACCGGGAGCGCTGTAAGTAAAAATAGGGCATGAAATAGACCGCTCCAAGATCGGAGCGATCTGTTTCAAGCCCCATAGTGACGCGCCGATACACGTGACAGGTCACGTGTACCGGCTCGTCAAAGTGCCCCTATGCGGACGTTATGGGATGGAAATGTCCCATAACCTCCGGTCCTTAAGGGGTTAAACCAAGCATCTTGCAGGCAGAAATTCAATTGGCCAGTCTGCGTTTCCTGGGAGCAATGCAGCCATGAATTGGTAGCCAGATTCTCCGAATATGGAAGGGGGGAATTGCAGAAGAGGGGCCATATGGGGTACCAGGAAACTGGGTAGTTCCCTTCTCTGTCATCTGGAGAGGGGCATAGCCTTTGGGCATGCTCCAACATCCCATGGAGTGTTTCTGAATAAAGAAATACATGATTTCAGCCTGATCGTCTTTCTATGACACCTTCAATCCAGCACAGGGCTGGCTGCACAATAAAATAAAATATATAAATTAATTAATTATGGATATCCTGAAAACCTGACCTGTTGATGCCTCCTGAAGACTGGAATTGAAAATCATAGTGTGACAGATACCCGTATTCAGACTGAGTAGCTCCGCCAAAACTGTGCTTCCTTAGGCCAGGACGACACGCAGGAACTCTACCAGCCAGGATCATAGCTCCATTCACCCAATCACCTAGGCAAGACTCAGTGTAGGGTGAACGCACTCTGGATACAACAAGTTTACCCAAAGCACCAGGCAACACCAGTGTAGGGGTAACACAAGAACTGATTTACTGCCAGTCGTCTTCTTCTTGCTGATAGATTTTATCCGTCAGCGGTGATTTTTGGATTCCGAGGCTTGAGCCTCACTACTCCATCTTCTCGGGTTGGGTTTTAAGTCGCAGATTTGGATTATTCTTGATCTGTGTTGACTTGTCACAGTTGGATTAGTTTCACAGGGTCTTCGCTGTGATGGGCCGCGGGTAGCGGTCACTGATTTATTGTAGAACACACAGGGTTTATATACACACATAATGAGTTATCCACCCATATTAGAATACAATAGGATACAGTTTACTGCAAACCACATATGAAGAGATAATAGGGCTGGTGGTGGAAGGGCACATAATACAAAGAGGCACAATTGGAACAATACACAAGTTATACAAAAGGACTGTAAACAGCAAACATGATTACATCACACATAATTGCATCACTACATAATTACAGCACACATAATTACATCACTACATGATTACATCACACATAATTATATCACTACATAATTAAATGATAAACATCAGACCTGAGCACTATTCTCTCAACAAATACACTACCCTGTTCCTGTGCCAGTCTGTAGGGCGGGACTGGTCCCCAGGCCCCTCCAGGAGCCCAGGGCACGGATGTGACAAGGGGCAGTGATTAGTCTTGGGTGGAGGCTATACCCTGTTCCAGGGTCAGGTCCATAGTCTGTGGGCAGGAGGCTGGCCCTCAGCCCCCCCCAGGAGCCCCAGTGATGGAGGGTTCCGTCACACATGGCCTTCAGCCAGGGTTGTGCAAGAAGAGGCCTTCCAGCTGCTGATAGTCTACATCTACCATCATTTGGGGGAAGGGGGGGTGTTGGGAGATGTAATCTGGAAGCAGCTGGAGGGCCTCACATTGTCCACCCCTGCCTTAAGTCATAAAAATGCAACCAGCGACTCTCCAGTCGGCTGATGAAAGTTGTAATCCAACAGCAGCTGGAGAGCCACATATTGCACTCCCTGATACAGATTTACCGAATGGGTTCTGCTATGCGCAGTAATTACTATCCAATCTCCTTTTTATTAACATGACATCAATCCACCTGCTGCTTCTAGATTAGCTGAAATTGGCTTTTTCATATCTTGGGATACAATCAATTTGGTAATTAAAGTGACAGTCAACCTCCTTTTTTGATTATAGATATTTTACAAGTGTATAATATGGAAAGTCATATTGCCTATACTTAGTAAAGTGGAACTTTAATCGGATAACAATAGAGCCTTATATGATAATTATACTATCGATATGCACAGACCTAGTTTTATTTTCAAGAATAATTGTGGCCAATGTTATACTGCACCTAAAGAAAATTCAGGTTTGAGCTGTAATAACATTTGAATAAAACACCTTTAAGCAGCTGGAGTACCCTTGTTTTACTCAGGGGGATAAACAATTCAACACACTTTTTTACATTTTAAGTATTACTATCCCTTTAAATTCTACCAAGGAATGGAAACATACATGTATATCTGTGAAATGTTACAATGCCTAAGTTCAAATATGTCTCTCTGTACCTCAAATTAATGGGTGGCTTCCCAGCTGCCATCAGTGCAACCGTTCTTATCCTCTGCTGATTAGTGGCTGGCTGAGGATGATGGGAATTGTGGTTCATTAGCAGTATTAACCCTTTGACCCTTTGGGTCCTGCCTCCATTGCACACAGTGGCTAGCTCCTGCTGGACAGAGGCGCAAACCTTTGGAAACATTTGTGCACATCAGGTCTGGGTTAAAGAGATAGTATTGCCTTAAAATAATTGTATTTTATATTGTAGCCCTTAAAAAACATTAAAAATTATATAAGTCTCATCTCCCAAACCTTTATGGTTTGGGAGATATTAGCAAGTAAAGTTAAAGTGTTAGTAATGTCCAACAAAACGTTTTTTGCATATAGAAAAGCTTAAAAAGCTGAGCTAAATGCAAAAAAAATGTATCTCTCAAACCGCTGTGGTTTAAGAGATACGGGCGTTTAAAGTTTGCTGTTTCCTACTGACAGCTGTAAAGCTGTCAGCAGGAGATTCGTGTCAGTTGACACGGAGGCACTTGAGAAGTGCCGCAATCTCGTTACTTACAAGGAATCCCTTCATTGGAATGGTCTAAAACGTGTGCCTGGTGTTCAAGCACACATTTTTGACCATTTCAATGAAGGGATTCCGTGTAAGTAACGAGATCTCGGCACTTCTCAAGCGCCTCCGTACCAACTGACACGGATCTCCTGCTGACAGCTTTACAGCTGTCAGTAGGAGACAGCGAACTTTAAATGCCCGTATCTCTTAAACCATAGCGGTTTGAGAGATACGTTTTTTTGCATTTAGCTCAGCTTTTTAAGCTCTTGTAAATGCAAAAAACTTTTTGTTGGACATTACTAACACTTTAAGTTCCCTTTTCCTGTCTGTTTTAGCCAAGTCTGCCATCTAGTGGACAGATTTGGAATCCGGTCCACAGATCAGCGGGCAGCTCTTTAGCCGTGCCGAGATCACGATCTTTAAAAAGAACTACTTCATTGGAACTGTCTGCAAAGGGTGCCTGGCTTGCAGGCACACTTTGTAGACCATTCCAATGAAGAAATTCTTTTTAAAGATCGTGATCTCGGCACTGCTGAAGAGGCGCAGCCGGTGTGGGGACCGGATTCCAGATCTGAAGGCTTGAGCAGTGACGCCACTCCAGGGGAAACTTTACTTGCTAATATCAATACAATACAAAATAAAATTATTTTCAGGCAATACTATCCCTTTAAGAAGGCAAGTGATCCCTCATTAGATGCTTTGGCTACCCCGAACATCCAGAGAACACTGCAGCTGAGAAGGACAGCGCGATTGACCCTGAAAGCGTGTACACCAATCAACACTGCGGGAACATCCAGAGGAGACAGTGTTCAATGGACAGCGAGTAAGGATTGCGTGTACCTCTATTCAAGGCGTTCATTTCCTGGATATCAAGTAAGAGGCCATCTACCACCTGAGTGTTTCTGTCACATTTATGTCTATTGACTGGCACGACTATATGCAACAATAAGAGACTAAGAGACTATTTAGCAATATAGTGGTTACATGGTTTGCTATATTGCGGATTATTCAATAGATAGAAGCCACTCAATACGGATACTATTATAGTACAGCACTGGACTTTTAAAGGAGCAGTAAACTTTTTTTATGAAAACACATATTTTATAGAGCATTTTCTACTGAATAATACAAGGTCACTCCCATCGCTGTCAGATGTTTTATTCAACATTAATAGCAGTTTAAATAATCAGGAAGTGAATTTACTGTGTTTACTTCCTGACAGTTCTAACTGACAGGAAGTGAATTTACTGTGTTTACTTCCTGATAATTCTAACTGACAGGAAGTGAATTTACTGTTTACTTCCTGATAATTCTAAGTGACAGGAAGTGGCCCAGCAGTTTCTATCACATTCTATGGAGAACTGTATGTCTCTGACTTTCCTCTCCATTAGAATCTAACAGGAAATCTAATTAGAATTTGACCACTAGAGGGCACTGCTAATGTAAAAAAAGTGTTTAAACTGTAATAACTCTGGAAATATAAATCTCTCGGCAGAGGGAGTACCCTTATTTTACTCAATAGGAAAATCCCTACAATATATATATTTAAAAAAAAAAAAAAAAAAAAAGTTTACTGCTCCTTTAAGTAGCAGTTAGTATAGTATCATTTTTATTTTATTTCTTATTGTCTATATATAATAAATATTTATTGACTTTATTTTATTTTTTATTCTTTATTGTATTCACATCTCCCTAATCATTGAGACTTTTTAGTCTTACCTAAATTGAATGTTCCTCGTGCATTAATCATTGATCATCATTCTCTCTGTGTAACGATTATCCCCACTACTACACTTCCAGGGTATTTTTTGTTTGCGCTTCCCCTTCATTTCTTCTTTTGCATATTAAGACTTTGACTGCCTGGGGGGATTACTTTGCAATGCATCCGATACCTCCTCTGGCAGTCAAAGGGTTTATTTGTGTCATCATGACCGTCCACTACATGTAATTAAACCCTTTTAATACCAGAGGGGTACGCAGCAATACAAGGCACACCTCTGGCACTCAAAGGGTTAACAGGATGAAAGGTTATTCAGGTAGTTGTCACTGCTGTGTCAAGGTTCTCAATAAACCTAAATCCAACAACAGCTGGGGAGCCACAGTCTGCTTTCCCTGATGCACATTTATCAAATGACTTCTGTTATGTGTAGTCATTAGTGTCTAATTAAATCTTTATTAGCATCGGATCCACCTGCTGCTTCTCTATTAGCTGAAACCGTTGTTTTTATGAGTTGATCGTGTTCAGTTTGATATTTAAAGGAACACTAACACCTCAAGTAACACCCAACACACTACTGTTTCCAGGAAGTCTTAATGTCCCCTTTGGATTTCGCTTTAGTGATTTTCTCCAAGAAACAACATCTTCAGTCTGTCCCGTAAGTGACGTCCTTGGAGGCGGACATGTCAAATTTTGCTGGCAGGACCCTAGGACACAAACCCTGCCCCCTGCAAATGGTATTTTTAACAGTTTAATGACCGCAGGAGTGCATTGCAATGGGTTGCATACTCCTCTTTTCCTTAATCCTTTGAGTGCCAGATATGTATCCAACGCATTGCGTTGGATACGTCTCTGGTACTCAAAGGGTTAAATGATTAATTAGGTTCACGCAGCCTTCCTGTTTCAGTTTGTAAAAACCTCCAGCAACGATCATGTCCACCTCCGTAGATGTGACATCCAGGACAGATTGATGTTATCTCTTGAACACACACACACACACACACACGGGTAATAATTCATAGGGGCTGTAAGGATTTTACAGCCATAGTAAAGTAAGTGGGGTTGTTATCACAAGGTGTGAATTCTCCTCTAACCCCCTCAAGGACCCACGATGCTCCAGGACCGTTGCTAGGTTCCGGCACTAAAGGGCGGCCTTGGCACGTCATAGAATTCTGGGACGGCAGCGTGCCTGCGTGCCGCTCTGCCATCCCAGAATAATATGCGCAAAAAAAAGAAAAAAAAAAGCTCAGTGGCCCTAAAAGACCACCTGCTCGCCCTCGCCCTCTTTGTAATTTTAATTGTTTTTAAACTGTATCATGTCTTTCTTTTTTTTTTTATAATTATATATATTTTTCTACCAATGAAATCTGACTTTTTGTGATAATGCATTGCTTGGGATGGTATCTTTTTAAATGGTCGCGTGGATGTGTCACCTATGGACAACATCGCATAAATAGTTATGCTATATAGCAAATACTATGAAAACGGTATTTTTTATTTAAAGTTTTGGTTTTGTGTAAATTTAACTTACATAGTCTGTACCTCAGCTACTTCCGTATACACTGCGGTTGACTGTGGTCACCTGCTCTGTAACCGCAGCCTGATGCTCTGCCTCTGCTATCCTCCATCCTCTGATGACGAAGGCTTCTGTCTGTAAGCTGGAGCGGTCTCATTGGTAGAGATCAATATCTAGCCAATGAGAGCGCTCCAGCTTACAGCCAGAAGCCTCCATCATCGGAGGAGGGAGGATAGCAGAGGCAGAGCGTCAGGCTGCGGTTACAGAGCAGGTGACCACAGTCAACCGCAGTGTATCCGGAAGTAGCTGAGGTACAGACTATGTAAGTTAAATTTACACAAAACCAAAACTTTAAGTAAAAAATATTCTTTAAAAAGGTTGCATTTTACACGGCTCAGGGACTGCCTTTGATTTCCTGGTACATCATTTCATTTTTTTGCGTGGCATTCAAAGGGTTAAACTACATATCGAAAATGTATCTAGGATTTTTACTCCTTTATTCGAGATGTATCTTAACCCTTTGAATGCCATGTAAAAAAATGAAATGATATACCAGGAAATCAAGTCCCTTGTAATGAAGGGTCATGATGTCAGCACCCAAAAAGGTCCCTGGACTACTGTAAAACTGCAAGATTAGTCATCTCTGCTTTATCACGCCTTTGTGCATCTCCCCCAAGGAGTTAAGTCCCTTTTAAAGTACCGGTAACTGGAATATTTATGTGTCTCCATGTAATACAGTTCTTTTACCCCAGAATCTCTCCACTTTTATACATAAGACCCAAAGAGTCGTATTATATTTTATTTAAATAGCACCAACGTATTTGGCAGCGCTGTACAATAGACATACAGATACATTAAAGGGATAGTAATACCTGAAAATAAGTTTATTTTATATTGTAGCCCTTAAGACTTATATCATATTTCATGTTTTTTTTATCTCCCAAACCTTTATGGTTTGGGAGATATTCATATGTAAAATATAGTATAGTTCACTTTTCCTGGCTGTTTCAGCCAAGTCTGCCATCTAGTGGACAGATTTGGAATTCGGTCCACATAGCAACCGGTAGCTCTTCAGCAGTGCCGAGATAAGGATCTTTGAAAATAACTACTTCATTGGAACTGTGTACAAAGTGGGCCTGGCTTGAAAGCACACTTTGTAGACCATTCCAATGAAGAAATTCTTTTTAAAGATCGTGATCTCAGCACTTCTGGAGAGGCACTGCTGGTCAGGCAACCGGATTCCAAATCTGAAGGGTGGAGCAATGACATCACTCCAGGGGAAACTTTACTTCTGAATATCTCCCAAACCATAAAGGTTTGGGAGATAAGACTTATATCATTTTTCATGGTTTTTTAAGGGTTACAATATAAAATAAACTTATTTTCAGGTATTACTATCCCTTTAAACAGTACAAACAGAACATAGAAAACAAGAGACTCAGAGGGCCCATGACTTGATGTCTATGGGAAGCTGAGTGCAAAACCTCAAGAGACTGAATTCAGTCTCTCACGTCAGTCTCTGATGATCATCATTTTAATGCCTGATTGTAATGAAAAACACACAGGGCGGGCAGGGTTACACTGGTTCCTGTGCAGTCCTCCATAATGAAAACAGAACAAGAATCCCGCAATAAAATGCAGATCTGGTGACGTTACTCTTGCAGGATCAGTTTGTTAACAGCGGTGGTCAATTTTCTGACCTTCAATCAACTTTTCATGTGATCCGTTGCGCTGCACGGTTCAGTCTTGCCTTCCTTCACAGTTCTGATTCCTTAATAGCAGGCATGTCTGTAGGGAAAATACTGCATAATAACTGACCTTTAAAATGAACAGCAACACTAAATTATACATTATTTTTATATGAATGGAAATGAGGTAACATTCTTAAAGTGGACCTTTCACCTTACTTCGAGTTTGCAAATATGAAAACTGCATTAAAAACTGCCTATGTGTCATTTTAACCAAAAGACCAGCAAATGTACAGTTCAGATGATATTCATAATTTCCACAGACAAGAGGACCGCTGTATGGGAGCGCTCACGGAACCACCTCAGCAATTGTAACCACTTTGATGTATCGTTAAAACTTCAGGTTTATTACAAACATTTAGAAGGCATCCAACATGAAAAATAAATCCACATAGGACAAGTGGAAAAAGAGAAACACGTTTGCCTAACATGTTTCGTGCTAGACAACGGCACTTAATCATAGGCTATAAAGGGGTCCTCTTGTCTGTGGAGGTTGTAGCTGCGATTGATGGGGGCAGCACCAGGCCCACCAGCCCTAAAGTGAAAGGGTGAGTGTAATTATACTTATTGTATTGGTATTTCTTATGTGCAGTAGTGATCACATACATTTTGAAGGAGTTAGAAGATATTCATATGTGCTAATATATGCTGATGTTGATACATTTGCATTTAATATGGTAATTAAGCTCTTCAGTGACATTTCATATGCTAATGAAATATTTTCAGTGACAAATCTTATGCTTATGAAGACTGCAATTACGTTTCACATGCTAATGAAGCTTTGTGCAGTGCCAGGAAATGATCACTTTCACTTTGCCCAGAAATAAAATTGTGAATATCTCCTAAGCTATAAATCTACTGGACTTTTGGTTAACATGATATATATGCAGTTTGAATTAAGGTGAAAGTTCCACTTTAAATCTATATGTAAATTTTCCATATTTTTATTCAAATGTTTATTAATGTGTATTTTTTTTTAACCAACTGTGGGAAGTGATTGTCCTTTGTGCTTCTCGCTTCCTGCTGTGTTTTATCCAGTAGAGGGCAGTCTCCGGGCCAGGAAGTCAGGCGTGCATAAGAAAAGAGTTTCTTCTAATCACAGGGGGTGCTGGTCATATCACTTACCATGGAGAACTGTAGTCAGTCAGGTAAGCTCTCCTACAGAGTACATTGTTAAAGAGTTTCCTTTTAGAAACAGTGGGCCTGTTGATGAAAAACTTCTGAATGAAGTATCTTCAGGCATTGAATCTATGTTTTATACTTGGCAGGAAACATTCTATATAATATTTTTCATTTAAAAAGTTTACTGTTCCTTTAACCCATTAACACTGGGTGCCGTGCCAGGACGATCACAGGAATGATAACAGTCCTAGCACGTCATGTGTTAATGATCACAGCGTGCCATCATGGTGGGGAGGCTGTAACTTCCAGGACTGAAGCAGTCAGTTACAGCAGTTTTCTGGTGGCTCTGCACATGTGATCTTGTTACAGTGGACACATGTGCCAATGAAGCCACATGACAAAGGCAATGTATGTAAACATTCCATCTACCACTGTTCTCTGCCTCTCTCCTCCTCAGTGTGATAGTGTATAGTATACATTATATTTGTCACTGTTCTCTGCCTCTCCCCTCCTCACTGTGATCATGTATAGTATACATTATATCTGTCACTGTTCTCTGCCTAACATCTCCTCACTGTGATGGTGTATAGTATACATTATATCTGTCACTGTTCTCTGCCTCTCTCCTCACTGTGATGGTGTATTGTAAACATTCAGTCTGTCACTGTTCTCTACCTCCCTCCTCCACACTGTGATTGTGTATAGTATACATTGTATCTGTCATTGTTCTCTACCTCCCTTCTCCTTACACTGATCATGCATAGTATACATTATATCTGCCACTGTTCTCTGCTCCTCTCCTCCTCACTGTGATAGTGTGTAATAAACATTGTATCTGTCACTGTTCTCTGCCTTTTTCCTCCTCGCTGTGATTGTGTATAGTGTACATTATATCTGCCATTTTTCTCTGCCTCTCTCCTCCTCACGTTGATTGTGTATAGTATACATTCCATCTGTCACTGTTCTCTGTCCCTCTCCTCACTGTGACTGTGTATAGTATAAATTATGTATGTCACTGTTCTCTGCCTCTCTTCTCCTCACTGTGATCATGAGGCAGAGAATGGAACTCCCGGTGCTTCAAATGGCCAAAGACAGAGCACTTTTGTTTTAGGTGGTGTGCTGGGGGTAGGGCTGGTGGGGAGAGCATTTAAAGTAAATTTTATGTCCCTTTGTGAACAATTGACACCTGATTGTGTAGCTGCATAAATGATATATTCCTTCCTGGTAAAACATTTTCTAAATAGAAATATAGAATAAGATCAAAAGTAGTTTATGTACACAGACTAATGTATAAACATATATACTGAAATTTATACAAACATTAATGTGAGTTTTATTGCTGTGGAGCAAAGTGGTACATTTATTTACACACCACACAGTCTGATCTAAACACAGGGACAACAGGGTGATACACTTATATACACATCACACAGTCTGATCTTCTAAACACAGGGACACCAGGGTGATACATTTATATACACACCACACAGTCTGATCTCCTAAACACAGGGACACCAGGGTGATACACTTATATACACACCACACAGTCTGATCTCCTAAACACAGGGACACCAGGGTGATAAACTTATATACACACCACACAGTCTGATCTCCTAAACACAGGGACACCAGGGTGATACACCTATATACACACCACACAGTCTGATCTCCTAAACACAGGGACACCAGGTCGATACACTTATATACACACCACACAGTCTGATCTCCTAAACACAGGGACACCAGGGTGATACACTTATATACACACACCACACAGTCTGATCTCCTAAACACAGGGACACCAGGTCGATACACTTATATACACATCACACAATCTGATCTCCTAAACACAGGGACACCAGGGTGATACACTTATATACACATCACACAATCTGATCTCCTAAACACAGGGACATCAGGGTGATACACTTATATACACACCACACAGTCTGATCTCCTAAACACAGGGACACCAGAGTGATACACTTCTATACACACCACACAGTCTGATCTCCTAAACACAGGGACACCAAGATAGGAAGGAGAGACTTGGGTGGTAGGAACATTCATTTTTTTATCCAGTCCCTGTTAAAAAAAATACAAATAAAAAAATAATGCACTTATTAAGCACAAATCATCAAGGGAAAACCTGTAAAAAATTATTTTTTTTGTCACTTTTTATATTATTATGGAATTAAAAGATGGGTTAAACTTATAAATATGGCATCAACAGAAAGTGCTACTTATTCTTAAAAAATGGTACATAATTTGTGTGGGTGTTCTAAATGAATTAAAGGGAAAATATGGTTGAACAACGGTATACTAAAAAGACCAAAATTGGTCTTGCCCTCTAGTCGGGGGGGGGGGGGGAACTCATCACCATGGGGTTAAGATTAGGAGGGCAGAGGAACATTTAGGGGAAACTTATAAAAAGCTCTTTGTGGGTGATGCAGCTGTGGGTTTTTTAACCTTAGTTATAAAGTTCTTCAGTGTTCAGGGGATTAATATCTGCCATTTTGTATCTATAAGTATTTCATTCCTTAGGACCACTAGTAGTCTGAATTGAGACTGATAGATTAATTCTGAGTCGTCTCCTGCCTCCCACACTTCTGTCCCAAATGGTTTAAACGGTACAAATTGTATCTGTCAGCGGTTGGATTAAGCTCATTTCAACAAACATTTATCATAATTAGGATCTCGAGGGCCAGAGATAACACATTAATTAAGATCCTCTGGCGAGCAGAGGGAATCTGAAATTTGGGTAGACAATTGTCTGACCTCAAGGTCTTGGTGACTAGAACTCCCATCATCCCCAGCCGCTAACTGGGAAGTTCTCTCTCAGATGACCTTTCACAAGGACCGAATTTATATCTCGAGCTAACCTAGGCAAGATGTCGTTAACCCTTTGAGTGCCAGAGGAGTACCGTTGCGTACCTCTCTGGCGCTCAAAGGGTTACGCTAAGGTGATGAGATGTTCCTTTATAATCAGGAAGCTTATGAAAACTGCATTCTACAGGACTACTATGGAATAAGTACGACCCTGTATTGTGCATGTTTCATAACGGGAAATCTGGTCACTTTACCTTAGCCCATCCTGTGGTCACATGACCCCACCACTGTTGCCTGGCAAATAAATTACTCTTAGGGGCTGTATGTTTCCCCCACCCCTCCAAAAAATGTGGAGACGTTCTGGAGCAAACCATTTGCACTATACGGGAGAACTAAAAATTCCCATTGATTTAGATGGGGGATTTTAACCCATGAAATGCTGGAAAGGTCTCCAAGGCATTACTATTTTTGGTAGAATTCTCTCTCCTTGTTAGGTGCCGAATGGAAGGCAGTTTTGCTTACCGATATATTTAATTCTTGATTAGGGATCTCGTGCCATTTGGTATTTAAAAGGGATCTATCAACCCTATACCTTCATATAGTGATAAGCTGTAATAGATGTTTTGTTTTCTTATACAATGCGTGCTATGGCAAAATTTAAAGTTTTAAAAATGAGCCGGAGCCTTACTTCTGGTCAGACTGAAGTTACAACTCTGTCCAGCAGTCTGTCAATCTACCTCTGTCCCCTCCCCAAGTATTGTCTCGTTCCAACCTCCTCCGATGATGGAGGATTTCTCCATGTAAGCTGGAGCGCTCTCTAGCCAATGAGAGAGCTCCAGCTTACATGGAATAGTCCTCCATCATTGGAGGAGGTTGGAACGAGGTGCTATGTGGGAGGGGAGCAGACAAAGATTGACAGGCTGCGGTATGTAATGTATGCTAATTGAAGTACCACTGATGTTTCATATGCTAAGTTAGCTGTTCAGTGATGCTTTATATTCTAATGAAGACGTTCAGTGACGTTTCATGGGCTAATGAAGCTCTGTGCTGCATCAGGAGACTTTCACTGTTCACAGAAATAAAAGTGTGAATATTTTGCAAACTATACATCTCCTTGACTTTTGGTTAATGTGGCACGCAGGCAGTTTTGAATGGTGCTTTCAAATATGTAAATAAAATTCAAGCTGACAGGTCCTCTTTAACTGTTAATGAAGATGTGAGGATGTACATCAATGATTGCAATAAAGAGCATCATATCTAATCCACTGCTTTCATTGGTACTTGGTGAATGCTTGTAGCAAGTTTGGGGCCAGAGAGAGACATATGAACCTACTGCCATATGTGCAGGGCTTCCATTAGGAGGTTACAGGTGGTACCTGTGTATGGAGTCCGGCCAAACAGGTGGCCTCCATCTCGCTCAGACACAGAGGCCCCTGCAGCCCCAGTGATGTGTGTGTTTGGTGGGACCTTTGTGTCAAAAGAGGCTCCCCAGATGACCAGACTAGCCACAAGGATTCTGAACGATCTCCTTTTGGGTCCTTCTTTTTAAGTATATTCTATAGGTAGCATAGAACCCCTGCAGCTCTGTCCTCTGTTTTCATATCATACCGTATAGTGGAGCAGTTCCGCATCTTTCCATATAGTTCCAAATATGCTCAGGTGGTGGTGGCGGGGGTGAGGATTGCTCTGGATTTTTGTTTTATACAGGGCTCCAATATTTCTGATGACAGACCTTTTGTGGCAGTCTCTGAGTATGAACCACACACCCTCCACTCTTGGTCCAGGATCCATCACAAATCATGTCACTCTGCCACTAAAGAATCAAAATCCGCAATCATATTTCAGATGACAGATAGAACACTCAGCCTTGCAATTGCCTGTTCTATTATCCAACACCTAAAGAGAGAGAGAAAGCCGCAATGATTGCAATGTTCCCAAGAAGTCTGTGACGTTTCCGGAATACAGACTAGTACAGAGACGTTTTTGTTTTGTGAGGGGGCTCTCAGCACTGGTTCCTCTTCCCAAAAGAGAAAAAATATATGGTAGTTTTCTCCAAAAATATAAGAAATCGTTGTTGCAGGAGTGTCCAAACTTTTTTCCCCTAAAACATTATAAATTGAGGGCCTTGCATTTCTAAATAAAGGTCATAACATTTACAACTAGCATGGAAAAAAATGAGCGTTTATATTGCTCATTTCACACAATCCGTAGTTCATAAGCTGCATTACATTTTTATTATTTAACCAGTTGTGTTCTAGAGAAATCCCCATCACCTTGTGAAGGAATGCATTGGAGATGTTTTTAGCATACAAGGAGTTAAATAAAATGTTCTGAAGGTCTGTAATGGCCATCTCTGTGTTATCCTTTTAAACCGGAACTGTTATACACACATAAGTTATCCCCAATTAATTGTTAGTATCTTGTTAATCATGGAAATAGTGTAATAAAGTTTTTTTTAAAGGGATAGTATTACTTAAAAAATACTAATCCCTATGTTAAAGTCCTTGAATAAAGATGAAAAATGCCCCCAGCAGCATCTCTCAAACCCTTATGGTTTGAGAGATAACCGCTTTCAAAGTTCGCCCCTGGCTGACGTCAGCATTCTAGAAGGCAGCAGGGGAATCTGGTCCCGGGACCGTCTGTGGCTCTGCAGCAGAGCCGAGATCGCATTAATAAAAAATAAATCCTTCACTTAAAAGGTCTTGCAAACCAAGCACATGTATAAGACCTTTTTAGTGATGGATCTCGGCTCTGCCGCAGAGCCTCTGGTTGATCTCAGGAGAGGATTCCCCTGCTGTCAGCTAGAATGCTGACTGCAGCCAGGGGCGAACTTTGAAAGCGGTTATCTCTCAAACCATAAGGGTTTGAGAGATGCTGCTGGGGGAATTTTTCATCTTTATTCAAGGGCTTTAACATAGCTCTTAGAATTTTTTTAAGTAATACTATACCTTTAAGTGCCAGCATGAGGGGAAAGCATAACATCGTAAGAAACTTACATCAATAGGACAGTGACGACATCTTGGCGAAGAGAGATCTGTGCATCTGCGCTGTCAATCCCTGTCTGTATTGTATGGTACAATGGAACTCCCCCTTCGGCAAATAACCTATCAGTGGCGAGACAGGAACGGACAGCGCAGACGCACAGATCCCTCTTCACCAAGATGTCTGTGCTGTCCAATCGAAATAAGTTTCATACGATGTTATGCTTCCAACTCATGCTGGCACTTAAAAAACTTTATTATGCTATTTCCATGATTAACAAGATACTAACAATTAATTGGGGTTAATTTAAGTTTGCATGACAGTTCTGCTTTAAAGTCTGCCCCCAACAATTACCCATCTATCGATAAGCTTAACATTAGTACCATTATACAGATAATTACCGTGTTAATCACAAATCCTACTTCTGCCAAGACTGACGGTCAGGCAACAACGCTTCAGAGGCATCTGCGTGCCTGCACTGTTAGCCACTTCTGGTACCTAAAAGTACTATGCAGCGCCTCCTAGAGGCAACAGCGACTGACAATGCAGGTACGCAGATGTCTGTAAGCAAAGATGTCTGCTCTGTTGCCTGGCCGTCAGTTTTGGCACAAGTAGGATTTGTGACTAACGTGGTAATTATGCTGGCTAATACTACTATTCTTAAAGGGATAGTAATACTTAAAAAATACTATCCCTCATCTTGTAGGCAATAAAAAACTGAGTAAAATGACACCAGTGGCATCTCTCAAACCTTTATGGTTTGAGAGATATCCACTTTTAAAGTTCAGCAGTTTGCCTTTTCCCCTGACATCAGCAGGGGAATCCTCTCCTAGGGTCAGCCGGCGGCTCTGCAGCAGTGCAGAGATCGCATTAATAAAAAAAGAAATCCTTTACTAAAATGGTCTTCTACGTGTGCTTGGTTTGCAAGCACACGTAGAAGACCTTTTAAGTTAAGGATTTCTTTTTTATTAACGTGATCTCCGCACTGCTGCAGAGCCGCCACCGGTCCCTGGACCGGATTAGCTTCCTGTCAGCTAGAATGCATAAAGGTTTGAGAGACGCTGCTGGTGTCATTTTACTCAGTTTTTTATTGCCTACAAGATGAGGAATAGTAATTTTTAAGTATCACTATCCCTTTAATTTTATTACTAGATGGCTAGTTGTTGGCTGGAGACTTTATTTGGGGTGACAGTTCCCCTTTAAAGACCAGCTGTGCATGCACACCTCCCAAGTGTCCCTCTTTAGGAGGGACAGAACCATTTTGAGATCCAATTCCCTCTGTCCCACCCTTTAGTCCCTCTTTTCTGGAGATCACAATGAGTAGTGTGTATTACATTGCTCCACAGCAATACAACTCACATAAATGTGTACTTAATCTTCAATCTATGTGTTTCTAAATTAGTCTGTGTAAATCAAATACTTTAGTCTTGCTGTAAATAATGTATTCAGTTACACAAAAAGGTGTCAATAGGTCTTGAAATAACCTAAAAATTCTCGGTAATGCCCTGCCCGCCAGCCACGCCCCCATAAACACCACCTAAAACAAAAGTGTCCCTCTTTGGCCATTTGAAATGTTGGGAGTTATGTGCATGTCTGAAACGGGGTTAACCCTTTGAATGCCAAAGCAATGCATTGGGTACCCCTCTTTAATTGCCATTATTATTATCTTTATTATTACTTTATCGATATATAGCACCAACTTATTCGGCAGCGCTGAAATAGTTGCACCGAAATAGTTAAAAAAATATTGGATTTCATTGAAAAAGTGAACTCATACTTTAATTGGCTTCCCAGTGCCTGTATCTCATCATTTTCTGACATTTTTGTATGCATTTATTCAGCGAGTTCTTTCTGATTTGCACTTAAAGGAATATATTCCCCCCCCGCGCCCCCCATTTGATTGTTCTTGGGGATGATTATGTGAAATTGATCAGGAGTCAGGCATGCTTTCATCAGCTTGCTTTTATCTCTCTGTCTGCCCTCTGCCACATCCACTGTCACCTGCCAAACCTGAAATAACCTAATTAAATGGGATAATAGACCAGGAGCGGGCAGTGGCCCAGTACTCTCATTTAGTTATCAGTATGCTGCAGGGAGGCTGACGTCTGTAATTATTAGGTATATGTGCGTATGGGTGTAATTATTGCGCTAGTCCCGCTTAGGGCCGTACCCACAAAAACCAAAAGTGGAATTATTCTGACGCAAGCTTGCACCATTGACGTAAATGGGGCTAAAGTTAGTTTCCAGCGCAGTTCCGTAGCAAAACAAATGCAGAGCAAAATTCCCATCAATTTTAAATGGGAATTTTAAAGGGATAGTAATGTTTCATAATAAAAGCAGCTCTAATTAATCATCATAATATTTGGACTTTGGAGAGTGTTATTTCAATTCTGTCAGAGTTGTAGTTCAAGAGTAATTGAATGATAAAGTATCCCCCTCCCTCCCCTTTTACTGATGTAACACTGCTCAGTCAGATCAGAAGGGAGGTGCCCAGGCAGACTGCAGAGAGGGACAATCTTCAACTAAGATAAAGGAAAAACCTGAAAAACTTGTCAAGGGAGGCAGGGCTTTCATTGTTCTCAAAGGAAGAAGATTGTCCCCTGCTGTGAGCTGTCCGGTCCTGTGACCAGATTCCACATCTGAGGGGAGGCGGCTTACACTAGATAAAAGGGGTGGGAGGGGGAAACTTTATCATTCAATTACTCTTGACCTACAACGCTCACAGTAATGAAATAACACTCTCCATGGCCTAAATACTATGAAGATTAATTGGAGCTGCTGTTTTTGTGTAACATTACTATCACTTTAACCCCTTGAATGCTGGATAGGCAGACTGAGCAAGCAAATGGAATAAGAAGTCTAATGTGGTAAAGTGTGAAGTTATGCTTTTGGGAAGCCAAAATCCCAGTGCTACTTATGAACCTAAAGGGATAGTAATGTTTCACAATAAAAGCAGCTCCGATTAATCTTCATAGTATTTGGGCCATGGAGAGAGTTATTTCAGTACTGTCAGAGTTGTAGTTCAAGAGTATTTGAATGATAAAGTATCCCCCTCCCGCCCCTTTAACTGATGTAACACTGCTCACCTCAGAGCAGCAAGACTGTCCTGATGGATCACAGAGAGGGACAATCTTCAGTGAGCATAAGGAAAAACCTGAAAAACTTGTCAAGGGGGGCAGGGTTTTCCTTATGATCACAGTAAGAAGATTGTCCCATGCTGTGATCTGTCCGGTCAAGAGACCAGATTCCACATCTGAGGGGAGGTGTCTTACACTAGGCAAAAGGGGCGGGAGGGGGATACTTTATCATTCAATTACTCTTGAACTACAACTCTGACAGTAATGAAATAACACTCTCCATGGCCCAAATACTATGAAGATTAATTGTAGCTGCTGTTTTTGTAAAACATTACTATCCCATTAATGTGAAACCATTTTAAGAGACTCGTTGATAGAGAAAGACCTGGGAATCCTTCCAAACTCCTTCTGTGTCCAACCTACCTTCCTCTAGACTGTAAGCTGTCACCAGCAGGGGGCCCCTCTGTTCCTTCTGTTCTCCACATCTGATTGTACTATTTAATACCTCTGTATGTCTATTCCCAATTGTACAGAGCTGCGGAATTAGTTGGCGCTATATAAATAAAGAATATTAATAATAAACTAAAAAACTTAGAAACAGTGATCGGGGTTCAACAGCAGTGGCAAAACCAAATAAAGAATCTTGTCTTTAAACCTTTGGATGCTCTGCGTACCCCTCTGGCACTCAAAGGGTTAACCTTTCCAATTCCTGTGATTTTCTATGCATCCTGCAGGATTGAGACATGGGGCGGAATGCAATAAACGTGCACATGCTCTAAAGGCATTTCTCCTGAGCAAATAGATATTGCGCATGTTCTAATCCAGAAGCCATACACCGAACGCTTCTTGAATTGCGCATAAAATATGCTTGTGCGACAACACTCCACATATGTATAAAATCGTACGCAATAGCATTTCCTGCATCAGGTGCATTTGCTATTCCACTCAGACATTATTCTGTTCTTTAAAGGGATAGTAATGTTTCATAATAAAAGCAGCTCCAATTAATCATCATAGTATTTGGACTTTGGAGAGTGTTATTTCAATTCTGTCAGAGTTGTAGTACAAGAGTAATTCAATGACAAAGTATCCCCCTCCCGTCCCTTTTACTGATGTAACACTGCTCAGCCAGATCAGAAGGGAGGTGCCCAGGTATACTGCAGAGAGGGACAATCTTCAATTAAGATAAGGGAAAAACCTGAAAAACTTGTCAAGGGGGGCAGGGCTTTCATTGTTCTCATAGGAAGAAGATTGTCCCCTTCTGTTATCTGTCTGGTCTATGGACTGCATTCCACATCTGAGAAGAGATGGCTTACACTAGGTAAAAGGGACGGGAGGGGAAACTTTACTTGTGAATATCTCTCAAACCATAAAGGTTTGAGAGATGAGACTTATATCGTTCTTCATGTTTTTTTAATGCCTACAAAATAAAATAAAGATAAAACGAAGTATTACTATCCCTTTGATTCACCCTATTGGATTGGCCATGCATTTGGTTAAGTATTAGCCCCTGAGCCTTCCAGACCAGAATACTGTTAGTGAGGAGCACATGGCCAAACTGTTTGGAGGTTTTAATTTTGGGTGGTATACTATTCCTTTAATTAGGGTGACCACATTTCCATTCTGTCATTCAGGGACACTGTGAAGATGAGAGCAGCAGAGTATGTGTCCTCAGCTCTAGGGCGGCTATAATGTGTCCTCAGCTCTAGGGCAGCTATACGGGATGGTTCAAAATACATCACTGGACATCAGGCTTCAACTTGCTCTTTGTTTGGTGTACCACTGCATTCTAAACACTAGAGGGAGAACGACCCATTGACTGCTGTGTCAGAAAGTGATGATTGTGGTGGGCTACAAGAAAATGTATGACCAAAGCCGTAGACTACCATTACACTACAACAAAATTGCACTGCAGCTCCTGTCTGATATCAGGCTCAAGACTCAGGTCTGTCTCTAGTGTTCAGTCTGGAAACCATTTTCTTGTAGCCCACCAGAGACATCACTTCCTGTCATAGTAGGCAATGGGCAGTTCTACTTCTAGTGTCAAGAACTCTATGCTCTGGAGTCTTCAATCCAGGACTTTGTATTGTACCTGAAGGGAGGCTGCCTGGGACATGGGACACACATTTAAATCAGGGACTGTCCTGAGCAATCCGGGACATGTGGTCACCCTACCTTTAATAAGAAATGTGTCTGTAAAACAGAACATAAAGGGAAATTATCGTTATATTGATTCTTGTATTGCCAGAATAGATTTAAAAGCTGTTAGGGATATTATCACCAAATACAGAAAAGGTTCATTTTTTAAATATCTGCAACTTACCAATTTTTTTTGTTTAGTATGCTAGTTCTAAATTGTATCATAAATTAATGTGAAAATAGAGAAAATACTATATTCAGGCTCATATCATAAAGCTTATTACAAACAATAATTATTCTAGATAACTGTTTTGAGATTAGAACACATTTTCAGTTTCGGTGAGAAGGAGATGTGAGAATGTAGGAGGAAGGGAAAAGCTGGGGAGGGGCAAAGCAATCACGAGGACCCAGGAGGAAGATAAGCGCTGTGAGGGGAAAAGGGAATACAGGAACTCAGGAGGAAGAGAGGAGCTGGGGAGGGAGAAAGCAATAACAGGGACTCATGAGGAAGACAGGAGCTGTGAGGGAAAATGGGATGCAGGAAGAGCAGGATTTAAAATGCGAGATGAATTCAGGAGGAAGAAAGGAGCTGGGGAGGGAGAAGGAGAGACAGACTCAGGAGGAAGAGAGCTGCTGGGGAGGGAGAAAGTAGAGAGAGGGACTCAGGGGGAAAAGAGGAGCTGGGGAGAATGAGTGATGATATAAGGAGGAAGACAGGAACTGGGGTGGGAGAAACAAGTGGGACTCAGGCGAAAGAGAGGAGCTCAGGGATAAGAGCTGACATCAGGAGGAAGAGAGGGGTTCTGGAAGGAGAAAGGAGAGAGGGACTCAGGAGGAAGAGAGGGGCTGGAGGGGGAGAAAGAAGAGAGGGAATTGGGAGGAAGAGAGATGCTGGGAAGGAAGAAAAGGGAGTGGGCCTCAGGAGGAAGAGAGATGCTGGGGAGGAAGAAAAGGGAGTGGGCCTCAGGAGGAAGAGAGATGCTGGGGAGGAAGAAAAGGGAGTGGGCCTCAGGAGGAAGAGAGGAGCTGGGGAGGAAGAAAAGGGAGTGGGCCTCAGGAGGAAGAGAGGAGCTGGGGAGGGAGAAAGGACAGAGGGAATCAGGAGGAAGAGAGGAGCTGGGGAGGGAGAAAGAAGAGAGGGAATCAGGAGGAAGAGAGGAGCTGGGAAGGAAGAAAAGGGAGTGGGCCTCAGGAAGAAGAGAGGAGCTGGGAAGGAAGAAAAGGGAGTGGGCCTCAGGAGGAAGAGAGGAGCTGGGAAGGAAGAAAAGGGAGTGGGCCTCAGGAGGAATAGAGATGCTGGGGAGGAAGAAAAGGGAGTGGGCCTCAGGAGGAAGAGAGGAGCTGGGGAGGAAGAAAAGGGAGTGGGCCTCAGGAGGAAGAGAGGAGCTGGGGAGGGAGAAAGGAGAGAGGGACTCAGGAGGAAGAAAGGAGCTGGGAAGGAAGAAAAGGGAGTGGGCCTCAGGAGGAAGAGAGGAGCTGGGAAGGAAGAAAAGGGAGTGGGCCTCAGGAGGAAGAGAGATGCTGGGGAGGAAGAAAAGGGAGTGGGCCTCAGGAGGAATAGAGGAGCTGGGGAGGAAGAAAAGGGAGTGGGCCTCAGGAGGAAGAGAGATGCTGGGGAGGAAGAAAAGGGAGTGGGCCTCAGGAGGAAGAGAGGAGCTGGGGAGGAAGAAAAGGGAGTGGGCCTCAGGAGGAAGAGAGGAGCTGGGGAGGAAGAAAAGGGAGTGGGCCTCAGGAGGAAGAGAGGAGCTGGGAAGGAAGAAAAGGGAGTGGGCCTCAGGAGGAAGAGAGATGCTGGGAAGGAAGAAAAAGGGAGTGGGCCTCAGGAGGAAGAGAGGAGCTGGGGAGGGAGAAAAGGGAGTGGGCCTCAGGAGGAAGAGAGATGCTGGGAAGGAAGAAAAGGGAGTGGGCCTCAGGAGGAAGAGAGGAGCTGAGGAGGAAGAAAAGGGAGTGGGCCTCAGGAGGAAGAGAGGAGCTGGGAAGGAAGAAAAGGGAGTGGGCCTCAGGAAGAAGAGAGGAGCTGGGAAGGAAGAAAAGGGAGTGGGCCTCAGGAGGAAGAGAGGAGCTGGGAAGGAAGAAAAGGGAGTGGGCCTCAGGAGGAATAGAGATGCTGGGGAGGAAGAAAAGGGAGTGGGCCTCAGGAGGAAGAGAGGAGCTGGGGAGGAAGAAAAGGGAGTGGGCCTCAGGAGGAAGAGAGGAGCTGGGGAGGGAGAAAGGAGAGAGGGACTCAGGAGGAAGAAAGGAGCTGGGAAGGAAGAAAAGGGAGTGGGCCTCAGGAGGAAGAGAGGAGCTGGGAAGGAAGAAAAGGGAGTGGGCCTCAGGAGGAAGAGAGATGCTGGGGAGGAAGAAAAGGGAGTGGGCCTCAGGAGGAATAGAGGAGCTGGGGAGGAAGAAAAGGGAGTGGGCCTCAGGAGGAAGAGAGATGCTGGGGAGGAAGAAAAGGGAGTGGGCCTCAGGAGGAAGAGAGGAGCTGGGGAGGAAGAAAAGGGAGTGGGCCTCAGGAGGAAGAGAGGAGCTGGGGAGGAAGAAAAGGGAGTGGGCCTCAGGAGGAAGAGAGGAGCTGGGAAGGAAGAAAAGGGAGTGGGCCTCAGGAGGAAGAGAGATGCTGGGAAGGAAGAAAAAGGGAGTGGGCCTCAGGAGGAAGAGAGGAGCTGGGGAGGGAGAAAAGGGAGTGGGCCTCAGGAGGAAGAGAGATGCTGGGAAGGAAGAAAAGGGAGTGGGCCTCAGGAGGAAGAGAGGAGCTGAGGAGGAAGAAAAGGGAGTGGGCCTCAGGAGGAAGAGAGGAGCTGGGAAGGAAGAAAAGGGAGTGGGCCTCAGGAGGAAGATAGATGCTGGGGAGGAAGAAAAGGGAGTGGGCCTCAGGAGGAAGAGAGGAGCTGGGGAGGAAGAAAAGGGAGTGGGCCTCAGGAGGAAGAGAGGAGCTGGGGAGGGAGAAAAGGGAGTGGGCCTCAGGAGGAAGAGAGGAGCTGGGAAGGAAGAAAAGGGAGTGGGCCTCAGGAGGAAGAGAGGAGCTGGGGAGGAAGAAAAGGGAGTGGGCCTCAGGAGGAAGAGAGGAGCTGGGGAGGGAGAAAAGGGAGTGGGCCTCAGGAGGAAGAGAGGAGCTGGGAAGGAAGAAAAGGGAGTGGGCCTCAGGAGGAAGAGAGATGTTGGGAAGGAAGAAAAGGGAGTGGGCCTCAGGAGGAAGAGAGGAGCTGGGGAGGGAGAAAAGGGAGTGAGCCTCAGGAGGAAGAGAGGAGCTGGGGAGGAAGAAAAGGGAGTGGGCCTCAGGAGGAAGAGAGGAGCTGGGAAGGAAGAAAAGGGAGTGGGCCTCAGGAGGAAGATAGATGCTGGGGAGGAAGAAAAGGGAGTGGGCCTCAGGAGGAAGAGAGGAGCTGGGGAGGAAGAAAAGGGAGTGGGCCTCAGGAGGAAGAGAGGAGCTGGGGAGGGAGAAAAGGGAGTGGGCCTCAGGAGGAAGAGAGGAGCTGGGAAGGAAGAAAAAGGGAGTGGGCCTCAGGAGGAAGAGAGATGCTGGGAAGGAAGAAAAGGGAGTGGGCCTCAGGAGGAAGAGAGGAGCTGGGAAGGAAGAAAAAAGAGAGGGAATCAGGAGGAAGAGAGATGCTGGGAAGGAAGAAAAGGGAGTGGGCCACAGGAGGAAGAGAGATGCTGGGAAGGAAGAAAAGGGAGTGGGCCTCAGGAGGAAGAGAGGAGCTGGGGAGGGAGAAAAAAGAGAGGGAATCGGGAGGAAGAGAGATGCTGGGGAGGAAGAAAAGGGAGTGGGCCTCAGGAGGAAGAGAGGAGCTGGGGAGGGAGAAAAGGGAGTGGGCCTCAGGAGGAAGAGAGGAGCTGGGGAGGAAGAAAAGGGAGTGGGCCTCAGGAGGAAGAGAGGAGCTGGGAAGGAAGAAAAGGGAGTGGGCCTCAGGAGGAAGAGAGATGCTGGGAAGGAAGAAAAAGGGAGTGAGCCTCAGGAGGAAGAGAGGAGCTGGGGAGGAAGAAAAGGGAGTGGGCCTCAGGAGGAAGAGAGGAGCTGGGGAGGAAGAAAAGGGAGTGGGCCTCAGGAGGAAGAGAGATGCTGGGAAGGAAGAAAAGGGAGTGGGCCTCAGGAGGAAGAGAGGAGCTGGGAAGGAAGAAAAGGGAGTGGGCCTCAGGAGGAAGAGAGGAGCTGGGGAGGAAGAAAGAAGAGAGGGAATCGGGAGGAAGAGAGATGCTGGGAAGGAAGAAAAGGGAGTGGGCCTCAGGAGGAAGAGAGATGCTGGGAAGGAAGAAAAGCGAGTGGGCCTCAGGAGGAAGAGAGGAGCTGGGGAGGGAGAAAAGGGAGTGGCCTCAGGAGGAAGAGAGGAGCTGGGAAGGAAGAAAAGGGAGTGGGCCTCAGGAGGAAGAGAGATGCTGGGGAGGAAGAAAAAGGGAGTGGGCCTCAGGAGGAAGAGAGGAGCTGGGGAGGAAGAAAAGGGAGTGGGCCTCAGGAGGAAGAGAGGAGCTGAGGAGGAAGAAAAGGGAGTGGGCCTCAGGAGGAAGAGAGGAGCTGGGAAGGAAGAAAAGGGAGTGGGCCTCAGGAGGAAGAGAGATGCTGGGGAGGAAGAAAAGGGAGTGGCCCTCAGGAGGAAGAGGGGAGCTGGGGAGGAAGAAAAGGGAGTGGGCCTCAGGAGGAAGAGAGATGCTGGGGAGGAAGAAAAGGGAGTGGGCCTCAGGAGGAAGAGAGATGCTGGGGAGGAAGAAAAGGGAGTGGGCCTCAGGAGGAAGAGAGGAGCTGGGGAGGGAGAAAGGAGAGAGGGAATCGGGAGGAAGAGAGGAGCTGGGGAGGAAGAAAAGGGAGTGGGCCTCAGGAGGAAGAGAGGAGCTGGGGAGGGAGAAAGAAGAGAGGGAATCAGGAGGAAGAGAGATGCTGGGGAGGGAGAAAGGAGAGTGGCCTCAGGAGGAAGAGAGGAGCTGGGGAGGGAGAAAGGAGACAGTCACAGAAAAGATTGATAGAAATTGCTGTTGAGTCTCAGGTTGTGTAAGAAAATATCATTTATTGTTTGATGTTGGCACAGTGACATATCACATCACACAGAGATCACAACTGCTGTATATGGTGACCTCTTTAACAGGAGGGGGTCTTCTGCCCCCCACATGCAGAGCTCACAAGCAGGACAGGCACCTCTTGAATCTCACTGGCAACATATAAACAACATAAACAGAGTCGATTCCGAACCAGGCGGCACTGCATGGACTGAGTGTACTGATGGGGGGACAGTTACTGTAGAAGAAAAACTCTCCTGTCACAAAAAACAAATCTCTTGTACACTCGTTATCAAAGGGCTATGTGTAAGAAGACAAAAGTGGGGCGAATTGACTTCACCATAGGGGAGAAATGCCCGTGCCGAATTATTTAACGCTTTGAGTGCCAGAGGAGTACACAATGCATTGACAAATTGAAGAGAAAGTTCACATGGCTTGGTTGCACTGCATTATAACACAGGTGAAGCTTCCTGCATTGAATTACCCACAATCCCATGGTGATCCTCTCACGCGGGGGCAGTTGGGAAGGTGCATCAGAAGGCTGGCCCACATACATACCTGGGAAACTTCCTGTTCCAAGTCCCCAGATAAATATTGTAGAGCTGGGAATGGGAGTGTCCAAATTATGCGTTTGGAGTCATATTGTGGGTGGGCAAGAGTGGGTGGGGGGTGAAAAGAGAACTTTGCCATGAAATCGGTGGGAAAATGGGAAGAATGGGACAGGATTGGGCTGAATGGATTGGAAAGTGGGTGGGATTATAGCTGAATTTACCAATCCATAGAATTAGTCTCTGCCCCGTAGACCAGGTAATTCAGTCTCCGAGGGTGATCTGGAGAGTGTCACTGGGTCCGATCTGGAGCATTCCCAGGATGACCATGTGAGCATTAGTCATATATTATTGCCCACATGGGTCAATCAGTCATTGTAAGTTGCTAACAGCATCTCAACCTCCAGTGTCACCTGTGCGAACAATTATTGTGGAGGCCGGTAGCTGTCTGTATGGATCGACATGCTGAAACTTGGATGTGGCCAGTGCATCAAAGCATACAAGCTGTAGCATTCTGTGTACTAGTGCACTACAAAGGATTAACCCATGTGAATGAACATGGGTTAATTTAGAACAGCTTAAAGAGGTATTGTCTCCCAAAAATAACCTCTAACCTTGCTATGCCCAGAAATCTTAACCGTCCCTACAAATTTTGCCCTGTGCCTTTTGTTTAAGAGATAATATCTTCAGACAAGCCTGAATAACGTGTCCTTGGAGGCGGACATGACAGTTGTTAGCAAGCCCACAGGGCACAAAATCCGTCCCACTGCATATGGGATTCTTAACCCTTTAAGGACCAGTGGAATGTGCATATTATGCACCTTTCCGGCTTTAGTTTGAAAAAACTGCCAGCAACTGTCATGTCCGCCTCCATGGACTGAATGAAGATAGTATCTCTTGAAACAAAGGCATAAGTGCAAAAATCATAAGGGCCATTAGGATTTTCTGACCATAGCAAGGTAAGTGGGGGTTATTATTGGGCGGTCTTACTCCTCCTTTAATATTACTGTACTAAAGTCACCCATGTCACTATGACAGCCTGGCTCCATAAAATAAAATGGAAAATGGAGAGGATTGTTGTGAATGGAGAGAATTCTCAACACTTGACAAATTCTGATCTTACGTAGACAGTTCAGTGAATGCCGGACTGAACCACCTTGTTAACATGACATTAAAATATATATAAATGTGTTAGACACCTTTCTGGCAGTCAAAGAGTTAAATGCAAGACATATCTATATTAGGTCTTTTCCTGTAGAGTAAAACAAGGGTACTTCCACAGCTGAGAGATGCATATTTCCAGAGTTATTAAAGTTTAAACTGTTGCTTTTTCCTTGCAATAACAATACCCTTTAGTGGTCAGATTCCATTTAGTTATTCTGTTGCTTTCTCTGGGAGAGCTGAGTCACTGACAAACAGTTCTCCACAGAACGTGATAGAGACTGCTGAGTCATTTCCTGTCAGTCTGAACTTTAAGGAAGTAATCACACTGTAATTCACTTCCTGATAATTTGAGCTGTTAATACATTTGAATAAAACAACTGACAGCAATGGGAGTTCCCTTATTTTAGTCATCAGGAAAAGCTCTATGACATATAACATTTTCATAAAAAAGTTTTCTGCACCTTTAATATATATGATATTGCATGTGCTGGGGAAGCAGTTGTCCTCTGCATGCCTCACACATCTCTCATATAACAGGAAGCCTAGTTGTAGGGCGGGGTAGACAACTGATGGCTCTCCAGCTGTTGAAACTACCACTCCCTGAGTACAATTGCCATACCTGGTAACTCTCCGGATCTGCCCTGGAGACTCTGGTTTATAAGGTTAATTACTGGGTCTCCGGGGATAGAGGCTATTTCTCCAGCATTGGTGAGTTTCCTATGAAACTCTTTCCACTTCTTCTCCTTCCCACCCTGTTCCTCCCACTTCCCGCCCGCTTCTCCTCCTTCCCACCCTGTTCCTCCCACTTCCCGCCCACTTCTTCTCCTTCCCACCCTGTTCCTCCCACTTCCCGCCCACTTCTCCTCCTTCCCACCCTGTTCCTCCCACTTCCCCTCCTACCCAACCTGCTCCTTTCACTTCTCACCCACTTCTCCTCCTTCTCACCCTGTTCCTCCCACCTTACACCCACTTCTCCTTCTCTCCCTGTTCTTCCCACTTCTCCTCCTTTCCACCCTGTTCCTCCCACTTCTCCTCCTTCCCACCCTGTCCCTCCCACTTCTCCTCCTTCAAAACCCTGTTCCACCTACATTCCACCCACTTCTCCTCTTTCCCACCCTGTTCCTCCTACTTGTCCCCCTTCTCATCCTGTTCCACCTACGTTCTGCTCACTTCTCCCCATTCTCATCCTGTTCCTCCCACTTCTCCTCCTTCCCACCCTTTTCCTCCAACTTCCACTCATACCAAACCAGCTCCTTTCACTTCCTACCCACTTCTCCTCCTTCTCACCCTGTTCCTCCCAATTCCCACCCACTTCTCCTCCTTCTCACCCTGTTCCTCCCAATTCCCACCCACTTCTCCTCCTTCTCGCCCTGTTTCACCCACTTTCTTCCCACTTCTCCTCCTTCCCACCTTGTTCCCCCCACCTCCTGCCCACTTTTCCTCCTCCTCTCCCTGTTCTGTCCACTTCCCTAGTGCCATGCAGGTAAGTCCCACCCACTAGATGAAGCCCCACCCCTTTATGAAACAAATCATGTAATTTGTGTACCTCCAGTTGCAGCACATGAGCCCACTGCAGGGGCTCAGGTGGATGAAGTTCCCAGGTATGACAATGGCTGGTTCGAGTGACGGAAGTCGTGGCCTCCAACCTCTGGAATTTCAACAATTCACTACCCCTGTTGTAGGGCCATATGCACAGGAGAAAAAAAGGAGGAATTTTGGATCAAATCAACAGCACCATTTGAGATCTATCTAGCATTTGAGGAGTTAAATGCCCGTTTCAATTAATAGGAGTTTTGGAAACTTTAGTTTTTCCCCATTGCCCTGTTGGTTCCTTCCAGAGTTGTTCTAAATACTTTTTGCGCAGAAGGCCTAAAGAATTAGTGTCATTTTAACCCATTGAATGTCAGAGAGTTTTTCAATGCATTGCCTTGCAACACATTACACACCCCTCTCACACTCAAAGGGTTAAACATCCCTCTTGGTTTGTCTTCTTTCATCAGCCTCTGTATCTCCTGATAGCTCTTGATGGCTCGGTAAAATAAGAATGCTCTCACTGCTCAGAGATGCTCCATTCAGCTGTTATTACATCTCAAACAATGGCAAAAAAATGCATTTTCTTCCTTTTTCTTGTCCTTTCAGATCTTCTGCCCACAACACTGGTTCTCGATTAACCCTCTGAGCGCCAGAGGTCTGTCCAACACATAGCAAAGCAATATGCTGGACTCCACTGGCAATCAAAGGGTGTTAAAAAATCCTATAGCAACAGAGCCACCCAAAGGGGACATTCTATAACCCGTAGTTTGATTTTACAAAAGAATATCCAACATGTAAAGCTGTGAATGACTTTCGAAGGAAACATTTCCCAGCAAGGAAATGCACCACAATACGTTTTTTTTTTTTTTTTGCCTTAAAGTGGAACTACCACCGCTAAACAACTTGAGCTCAAGTAATTCCTGCTTAGTAGCGCTAGTCGCCAGAATTATTAGCTTGTTAAATACAATTCTCCATTCTTCTCGGGCTGAGAGCAGCACGGACCGCAGGCATCTTCCCATAGTGACGTCTGCACGCCTGCCCTGTCAGTCCGACACGGTTCTAGGAGGTGTTGCTAGGAGCCGTTTGGCTCCGGCTGGGACTGACAGGGCAGGCGTGTAGACGTCACTATGGGAAGATGTCTGCTCTCCGTCCTGCCTTTCAGCCCAAGAAGAATGGAGAATCCTATTTAACAAGCTAATAATTCTGGCGACTAGCGTTACTAAGCAGCTAGTCGCCAGGGGGGGAATTATTTGAGCTCAAGTTGTTTAGCGGTGGTAGTTCCACTTTAAAGGGACATTAATGTCCTCAAAAAAAATATTTCCAGTTTTGTAGAGTTTAAAATAATAATCAATATGCTCCAAACCCTATCTTTCAAATCGTTACGTTTTGAGAGATATAGGGATTCAAAGTTCCCACCTCCCTCCCCTTCACCTGATGTCAGCGTCTAACGTAACTAAAACGGTCCGGGGCCCTGGTGCAAGGAGTGCCATGGGCTCCCCCCAACCCCCGAACACATTGGCCCCCGGGCCTTCCACAATGCATCCATTTCCTACCTCCCAATCCCTGGTGGTACAGTGGAGTGGCAGGAGAGACAGGCTGGTGCGACGTGCTCCCGCTCTGTCCTCTTCTGTAATGCAGAGCGCTGGGAGATGATGTCATCTCCCAGCGCTCTGCATTACTAGGGAGCTTGCGGCGCCAGGAGGAGGGGGTCGCAGGGGGCAGCCGGACCCCTGGAGTGACGGGCCCGGTCGCGGTTGCGGCCCCTATAGTTTCACCACTGCTATAAAGAATTCATTCACTGGAAATGTCTACAAAGTGTGCTTGCAAACCAGGTACACTTTGTAGCCCTTTCCAATGCATGAATTATTTTGCAATAACACGATTTCGGCTCTGCTGCAGAGCCTCCTCAAGTTGTATAACTCGAATCTCTTGCTGTCAGGAGAAGGGGAGGGGGGGGACTTTGAATCCCTATATCTCTTAAACCATAGTGGTTTGAGAGAGTTTGGAGCATACTGATTATTATTTTAAATGCTACAAAACTGGAAATATATATTTTTTGGGACATTACTGTCCCTTTAACCCCTTAACGACCCTTGACGGTCATAGTACGTCAAGGGTCGATTTGACTTAACGACTGGTGACGTACTATGATCGCGATCGAGTTCCGGGCTCCCCCCGCGGCTGCACGCCGTTCGGGGAGTCCGGAACGCAACGGAGCAATAAAAAAAAATTGCTCCGTGGTCGTTGAGTCACTTCCGCTTCCGGATTCCCCGGTCGTTAAGGGGTTAAAGCAACTTTATAATTACCTTAAGCCTCTGAGTGCCACAGGGTTATGCAACGCTTTGTGTTACGTACCCTTCTGGGTCCAAAGGGTTAAAGGTTATAGTCCACTCTCCCATAAGATGTTCACCCAACAAAAAGCAGCAATAGACTGGGCCTCCTCCCTCTCCCACATTACAGGACAAACAAATGGGACAATCTGCCCTTATAGGTTAATCTGAGAGCATCCACAATGGTAATTTTCTGGACTGACCATTTAACTGCTTTACTTTGCACCTGACATAACCATTCAGTCCAAATATATGACCATAAATAATCTAGTATTGACTTATTTTCTGTTTACACAAAACGCGTCAGGACCACATAAGAAATTGACCATATAACTTCCAATGCAACCACCTGCACTTCAATGAAGCTTCCAAATATTGGGCCTTATTTATAAATTGGAGCAATTCTGGGGCAAATCAACGGTGCAATAGTGATAAAAAAAAATCCCCAAATTTCCATTGATTTAAATGGGGCTTTGTCTCTTTAATTGTCACATCTCCAATTAATTGCTTCCCGGGAAAGGGGGATATGATAGAAACCTTTAAATATATTAAAGGATTTAAAAATGTACATAAGGGCAGTATTTTTCAGAAAAATACTAGAATAATAGGTTGTGACCTATAGTTAGAGGATGAAATATTCAAAAGTAATGTGTGTAAGTACTATTTTACACAAAGAGTCAGGGAACAGCTTCCCAGCAGAGGTGGTAGGGACTAATACTGTTATGGAATTCAGAGTTGCTTGGGAAAGCCATGTCTATTCTGAAATATCCACATGCTTCGCCAAGGGGGGCAGGGTTTTCCTTATACTTACTGTGTGAAGATTGTCCCTCGCTGCAGTCCATCTGGACCATGCTTAGAGGAAGCGCGACACAGGGAAAGGGGCGGGAGGGGAATCCTTTCAGCTTGAATATCTTTTGAACTATGACACTGTAAGTGATTAAACATAGTAATACATGTTATATGAAACATATAGACAGGGCCGGCGCCACCTATAGGCAAGGTAGGAGCCGGCCTAGGGCGCACATATACTGGGGGCGTGGGCATGCAGCAGAGAAGAGCTGTGTCAGCACGCACCACGCTGGGAACCGCAACACAGTCAGGTCTGTGTAGCTACTGCGGTCCCTCATCGCTGTCGGCTCTTTAGTAATGCAGAGCGTGCTGGGAGTCATGATCTCCCAGCGCGATCTGCATTACAGAAGAGAAGACTGCGCGGGAGCTCCAGCAGCTACAGGTCTGTGATGGGGGGCAAGTTGGAGCTGATGGGGGGGCAAAGTGGAGCTGATGGGGGGCAAAGTGGAGTGGTGGGGGCAAGTTGGAGCTGATGGGGGCAAAGTGGAGTGGTGGGGGCAAGTTGCAGTTGATGGGGGGCAAAGTGGAGCTGGTGGGGCAAAGTGGAACTGGTGGGGGCAAGTTGGAGCTGACAGGAGGCAAAGTGGAGATGATAGGGGGCAAGTTGGAGCTGGTGAGGCAAAGTGGAGTTGGTGGAGGCAAGTTGGAGCTGGTGGGGGCAAAGTGGAGCTGGTGGGGGGCATCTCTTACAGGCATCTCCAGACCAGGGACACATTGGCCCAGTGGGCAGAGAGAGGACAATCATGAAAAGAGGTAGCACTCATGAAAAGAGGTGGGGTGTAAGTAGGCGGGGTATAAAGAGGTAGGACACAAGGGGCGGAGCCATATGGGTGGGTTAATTAGGTTTTGCCTAGGGTAGCAAAAATCCTTGCACCAGCCCTGCATATTGAAGCCTCGGAGTTGCACTTTAATCTAGACATTACTATCCCTTTAATGTTTGATTGCCATTGATAAGGCTTTATAGGCACCCTCTACTGTTTTTTTGTGTTTACTGCATATGTTATAACACTGGTCCTGCTGAGCAAAACAATGTTGCTCCCGATTATGGGAGATTTATCTTTCAAGAGTTATTACAGCTTTCAACTGAATTAACATTTGTGCCACTTCTAATTTTATAATACTCCGTATGCCTTAGTCACTTTGATTTATTACATCTAAGCCTTGGTTGCTTAGTATCTACATGTACTGCACAATACTTAGGAGATACACCATCCGTGTCCCTTTTCTTTCTTTTTCCTTCTTATTTCCATTTGTTAATGTAATGTTAAACAAAAGCATATAAACAACCTTTAAAAATAATTATTCCTTTTTTTTTTTTTTTTTAAATAAACTGCGGTTTTCTCTCCCGGTCACCAGGTGGTGCTGTTGCTACCAGTCCAAAAGGAGATCCATGCTTTTGATTCAAGCACCTCCACAGTTCACCTTGTTGCTTATAGGCTAATTAAAAAGCTGTTGATGCCATTGTTTTACTCAGTAGGAAAACCCTAAATCACACATTTTTCATTAACCCTTTGAGTGCCAGAGGGGTACGCAACGCATTGCTTTGCAATGCGTTGCGTACCCCTCTGGCACTCAAAGGGTTAAGAAATAATTATTATTTATTTTTTTAATGGGTATTTTTTTCTGCCCCCTATAGTCCAGTTGGTTCCACATCTTGAACTTTTCTTTGCAATGAGTTGTGACTCCCCTCCGGTCCTTGAAGGATTATATCTGTGGCCCAATGTCCCTTCCAAAACTTTGTCTGCCTTCCACCATGATGTCGTTAGTTGCCCCCTCTCTGTCTGAGGGAGCTGAGGACACTCACTTCCAGCAATTCGGGAACTTGCTTTTGGGTTTGATCTGCAGCTTTTGGGGGCACAAGATCTTCTTGAATGCCCTCTTGAAGCTGTTGTGGCACAAAGGGTAAAGAATGGGGTTTACAGCAGAGTTTACCCACAAAAGCCAGAAGGAGGCCTCATACCAGTAATCTGGAACACAGTGCCCCCTACAGGCTGCCCTAATGATCATAAGCAGGGTATAAGGTGCCCAGCAGAGTCCGAATATACACACAATCACTGCAAGGGACTTAGCGACTTTTTTGTCTCTGGACAATCGAAACCGTTAAGCAATTCCTTGAGAAACCACCCTCATCCGTTTCTCCAAAGATGGGGTGGAACCAGATTCATTAAAGCTCCTCCTGGAATATCTAGATTTCCCTATTACTACTAAATTGGATCCATTTAACGAGGATCTCTTCACGCCTTTCACTTTCTCTATCATTTCTGCTTCTGATGACTTGATCGTCTTCTGGTGATCAGACCCACCAACTCTTGCTAGCTTTTGGTGGAGCTTCCAGCATTTCAAAGAGTTGGACCTGTCCTGCTCTGCGCCCACCTTGACGTCCTCTGTTGTCGTCTGGCTTGGAGCTTCTTGCAGTAAATCCAGCCGGCTCCTAGTGCGCTTTTGAATGTTCAGGTAGATGCTGACGTTGAAGAAAGTCACACTGATGAAAGGAGTGAAGAATTCCAATGTGGATGCCGTTATGAGGAAGTACCAGTTATAGAAGAATTCTGCAAAACATTCTCCGTCTGGGATGATGCTCCGGCCGGCAATGTACTCCCACGTGATGATAGCCGGTCCATACAGCAGGAAGGCCAAGACCCAAACCATGGACATCTTGAGCACTGCGTGTTTACTGTTACTCTGCTGAGCACGGTAGCTCACCTGAAATGAAGACCACAAGACATTTGTTCAAAGAGAAATGTAAATCAATTTTGGGGCAAACCAACTACATCACAGAACAAATAAAGATTCCACTTGATTTTAAGAGATAGTAATGTTTCACAATAAAAGCAGCTCCAATTAATCTTCATAGTATTTGGGCCGTGGAGAGTGTCATTTCAATACTGTCAGAGCTGTAGTTCAAGAGTAATTGAATGATAAAGTATCCCCTCCTGCCCCTTTTATCTAGTGTAAGCCATCTCCCCTCAGATGTGGAATCTGGTCTCTTGACCGGACAGGTCACAGAAAGGGACAATCTTCTTACTGTGATCATAAGGAAAACCCTGCCCCCCCTTGATAGGTTTTTCAAGTTTTCCCTTATGATCACTGAAGATTGTCCCTCTCTGCGATCCATCCGGACAGTCTTGCTGCTCTGAGGTGAGCAGTGTTACATCAGTAAAAGGGACGGGAGGATGATACTTTATCATTCAATTACTCTTGAACTACAACTCTGTCAGTACTGAAATAACACTCTCCATGGCCCAAATACTATGAAGATTAATTGGAGATGCTTTTATTGTGAAACATTACTATCCCTGTAAATGGGGATTTAAATCCACTGACTGCAAGGGAGGGAATTGTGTCTCAAAGAGGGACATTGGGGAGTTACGCATCTGTTCAAATCACAGTAGATACGCACAAACCCTGATAATGTGAAACAAATCAGACTGCATTTTTTGGCTCCCTAGAGAAGTAAAAAGGTTCCACAGAACAAATGTGATTAACCCTTTGAGTGCCAGAGGGCTACGCAACATATTGCAAAGCAATGCATTGCCTACCCCTCTGGCTCAAAGGATTAATAGCGGACAGTGGAACAAGACCAAGGTGGGAATTAGTGCATGTGCGTGTATATGTGTGTGTCTCTGTGTGCGTGCGTGTGTGTGTGTATTTTTTGTGACTACATGTGGATGTTTGGGACACAAACGTGTGCCATCTTGTAATAAGCATTGTAATCTAGCTCCTTCTAAATATTATCAGATACAGTTACCTAATAAAGAGTAACCTAATATTTATTCTTAAGGCATTGGTGCCAACTAGCTTACAAGTACATTTGATATGGATGTTAAAGGGATAGTAACACTTAATATGTACAAAAATATATATTTTTTTGGTTTATTCTCCTGAGTAAAACAATGAGACTCCCACTGCTGAGAAGCTTTTAATTCAAGAGTTATTGCTGTTTAAATACGATATTTTAGGTGCAGTACCTAAATGGCCTGAAACTGTGCAGTGGAGCTGTTGCTACACCATCCTATGGATTTTTAACTGACCAGTGCTTTCCAGAACATGGTGTAGTAACAGCGCCACTGTACAATTTCAGGTCATTTAGTTACTGCACCTAAAAAATATCAAATGTAGCAGCAATAAATCTTGAATAAAAAGCTTCTCAACTGTGGGAGTCTCCTTTTTTTTACTCAGAAGCACAAACCGTACAATATACATTTTATTACATTTAAAGTGTTACTGTCCCTTTAAGGTAACCTGTTGGATGCTTTAGAAGTCTCCAACCAATTGCAGATAAATGAATCTGAGACCTATTTAGCTTCCAAGAAGGTTATCCTGCTTGATTTCTAGGGCCTCAAGGAAATTTAGAGTGGACATGTTGAGTTAAGATACGTTTAGTTGATGTTAAGATGAAATAAACATTGTGTCTTGTCTGAACCATTTGTAATATAAATAGTTTTTGGAGAAATAAACTTTATTTGTGGGGCACACTATGTCATTTTATACTAATAGGTTCTGTGCCAGGCACAGGCCCGGACTGGCCATCGGGCAGTTGCCCGGTGGGCCAGTCCGGGCATTCTAAAAAAAAAAGAATTATTAAATGAGTTTGGGCCGTCTTTCACTTTCTGAAAGACAGCCACCTCATTACAAGTTTCCTGGTGGGCGGGCAATCAACGTGCGGCCGTGCATCACAGCACACCGCACGTGATTATAAGCTCCGCCCATGAAAATGGGCTGCTCAGCCTTAAATGCCCGGGCCTATTTTTTGTCCCAGTCTGAGCCTGGCCAGGCATATACTGTATTACCCCACACTGTGCTACGAATTTTTCTATTCAGAGTCCAAAGACAAGGGGCATGGGGGGTATAATAGCACAGCGAGGGGTAAGATTGGTCTGCAACAGAAATAATGAGGATTCTGTGCAGGGGATTATCATAAAATGCCAGGCTGTATGCCACCAAAACAGAAAGGTTTGATAATCAAAGACTATTTGTTTTACATTGAAGCGACTGGTACAAAATAAAGGTGGATTTTCATTTTCTGTAAAACAAAATAATATTGTCTTAGTCCAGGGGTGTCCGATCAGAAAGCCCAGACGAAGCCTGCAGGAATGCGGGCGAAACGCGTTGGAGGAGATCCCTGGAGCATACTCAGAGATTGACTTGGTCCTGAAAGTTTAATGGACTGAGATATGTCCTATTGAAGTTTCAGTGTTATATTTAGTTCGGCTATTAACTGTTTGCAGGGGATAACATTTATTGGTGAACAAGCAAGTGTCTGAAAGCAATTGAATCATATTGGTTACAACGTGTGACATGAATTCAGAAGTTTGATGTGTTACAGAGTCACACTGACACGGTAGCTGTGGAATACTAATCTGGTGGACAAGAGATTGTAAGTCTCTGTTTGTGCTATGTGTCTGTAACAGCCGGATGTAACGTGCTACATTCGTGCCAGTCTCACTGGTAATTGTGAGTACATAATGCTGGTGTCGATCATTTAATCAGAACTAACATTCCATTTACTTACGCTACTAATTACATGTTCATGGCCTTTTCTCTCCATCATATTTGAATCACATTCATGAAATCGTTTATTCATCTAAACCCGTGTACTGGGGCCACAGTGCCACCCAGCAACGGCTGCTGTCCAGTAATGCACATTAGAGACTACCTGTGTCGTGGCTGATACAGAGCGGGCGCTCCGAATTCAAACCATAGTCCTCTCTCTACGGTCTGAATTCGGAGCCCTGCTCCATTATCAGCCGTGGCGGAGCAGTCTGTAGTGAGCATGACTGCAACGCGCACAGCAGTCTCTTCTGCACATGACGGCTTCTGACAAACACACATTAGCAAATTATTATATAGGATATGTGATATTAGCTTGCAAGCAATAGATATCAATATGGCCATTTTTTGATTCATATTATGGACTAGTATGGATTTTCTTGTGTTCAGTATATCCTTTTGTCACTGGCGCCACTTACATCTCTCTGTTTTTGCACTCCAGGGATGATTTTTAAATGTATATTACAGGGCTCAAAATTTCCACTCGCCAATTTAGCCCTGGCGAGTAGAAATTCAGCCCTGGTGGGTATGTTATGGCTTGCAGTGGCGAGTAACTTTTCAGGTCTGGCTAGTAGCAAAGGACTTCAAATTATAAGCCCTGGTATATTATATATCCTATATAATAATTCGCTAATTCGTGGGTAACGCACAACATGCGCAGTAGACACTGCTGTGCGTGCTGCAGTCATGCGCAGTAGAGACTGCACGCGCCGCGGCTGATACAGAGCTGGGCGCTCCAAAGGAGCGTGCAGCTCTGTATCAGCCGCGGCGCGGGCAGTCTCCACTGCGCGTGACTGCCCCTCGACCGGTTGACAGTGGCACTGTGGCCCGTGTAATGGGCTGTTCAACTAGTATATATATATATATATATATGTATATATATATATATATTTGGGGTTATTATTATTGCATTTGAAGTGTTCTTGATTATAGGGAGGACTTAGCGGTGTCTGGGGGGGGGGGGTATTTCGATTCAGAGTCCAATATCTGTTGCCATTTGATTATTCTGTATACTTAATAAAATTGTTTTCATTTTTATCATTTTGATTCTAGTGGTTATTATTTAATTATGGTTGAGTGCCATTGAAGAGCCCTGTCTTTTTGTAATTCTTTTTATGTGGGAGCCCAATTGTATTTTGTTATTATTGATAATGATCATGAATTATAGCCTTTCAGCTTTTCAAAAATATTGATAGATTTTTTTTTGATTGAACAAGTCATTGACAATCATGAGAATCGTGACAATCGTCTATTCCTGAACTGTACGGTACTGGCAGGCGGGAGTTAGGTCTTACAGGCCTACTTGTTCATGTCTACTAGTTAATTAGGAATAAAGTTATTTTTTGAAAAATCTCAGGCTGGCCGCACCTTGATTCAGGTGAGCCACATTTGGCCCGCAGGCCGCACTTTGGACACCCATGACTTAGGTTAATAGATTCAATTTAACAGTGCACAATTTTATATTACAAAAGATATAAAGACATAAATGAAACTCTTTTTCTTTTTCATATGACAATTTTCCTTTAAAGGAGCAGTAAATTCTTTTTATGAAAACATATATATTGTAGGGCTTTACCTGTTTAGTAAAATAAGGGTACCTCTAGTACTGAGAGATGCATATTTCCAGAGCTCTTAAAGTTTAAACCCATTACGTGCCCTCTAGTGGTCAAATTCCAATTAGTTTTTCTGTTAGATTCTAATGGAGAGGAAAGTCGGTGACAAACAGTTCTCCATAAAAGGTGATAGAAACTGCTGAGTCACTTCCTGTCAGTTAGAACTATCAGGAAGTAATCATACAGTAAACTAACTTCCTGAATATTTGAACTGTTATAACTTTTGAATAAAATGACGTACAATGGTGGGAGTGCCCTTGTTTTACTCTTCAGGAAAAGCTCTATAACATATAGGTTTTTTTTTTATAAAAAATGTTGCTCCTCCTTTAAAGGAGAAATAACAACTCTTAATACTCACCCACCCGCTTAACTTATTATGATCAAAAATCCTAATGGCTGCTGTGAATTCTGCACTTGTGCCTTGGCTCAAGAGATAACATTTTCAATCAGTCTCGGATGTAATGCCCATGGAGGTGGACATGACAATTGCTAACAGGGCCACAGGACCCACACTCTGCTCACTGAACATGATAAACATTACCAGAGTGGTGTGCAACACATTGCTTTGAAATTCAATGTGCACCCCTCCAGTGGCGTAACAATAGGGGTCGCAGGGGTCGCATCTGTGACCGGGCCCGTCACTCTCAGGGGCCTGGCCGCCCCCTGCGACCTCCTTGCAACGCGCCTGCAGAACAGCTGATCTCCCGGCGGCCGGCGCTTTAATAACGCAGAGCGCTGGGAGATGACATAATCTCCCAGCGCTCTGCATTACTAACAACCGCTCGGGAGTTTGGTTCCAGAGGTCTGTGCGTCATTCGGCACACCGCTAGATCACCAGGGAATCGAGGTAGGAGGAGGGGGGGGGATCAGTAGGGGCAATGTGTAGATGGGGGCAATGTGGAGAATGAGGGACAATGTGGAGATTGAGGGGCAGTGTGGAAGGGGCATTGTGGAAAACGAGGGGCAATGTGGAAGGGGCATTGTGGAGAATGAGTGTCATTGTGATGGGGGCAATGTGGAGGGGGCATTGTGGAGATTGAGGGGCAATGTAGAGGTGGCCAATGTGGTTGAGGGGGGCCAGTGAGGTCAGAGGGGGGCCCATGGCAATTCTTGCACCAGGGCCCCGTGGCTTCTAGTTACGCCTCTGCACCCCTCTGGTCCAAAAATGTTAAGTAGACTCATGATCTCTGCATGCTTTGGTTTGAAAAGACTGCCAGGAACTGTCATGTCCGTCTCCATAGACAATGACTGAAAATGTTATCTCTTTAAAGGGACAGTAACACTTAAAGGGATAGTAATACTTCGTTTTAACTTTATTTTATTTTGTAGGCATTAAAAAAACATGAAGAATGATATAAGTCTTATCTCTCAAACCTTTATGGTTTATGAGATATTCACAAGCAAAGCTCCCCTCCCCGCCCCTTTTTCCTAGTGTAAGCCATCTCTTCTCAGATGTGAATCTGGTTGTATGACAGGACAGATAACAGAAGGGGACAATTTTCTTTGTATGAAAACAATGAAAGCCCTTCCCCCCTTGACAAGTTTTTCAGCTTTTTCCCTTATCTTAATTGAAGATTGTCCCTCTCTGCAGTCTACCTGGGCATCTCCCTTCTGATCTGGTTGAACAGGGGGGGATACTTTGTTTGTGAATATCTCTTAAACCATAAAGGTTTGAGAGATAAGACTTATATCGTTCTTCATGTTTTTTTAATGCCTACAAAATAAAATAAAGTTAAAATGAAGTATTACTATCCCTTTAATACTGAAACAAATATATATTGCAGAGTTTATCCTACTGGGTAAAACAAGGGTATCCCAATGGCTGAAAAATGTAAAGTTACTGCAACTCAAACTTGCATTTTTGGGTGCAGTACCTTAATAGCTTTAAACTGTACAGTGGCGCAGTTGCAATAGCATCTTATGAAGGTTAATGGTCAACTGAATAGAACTGTCATAGACTTCTGTAGCAACAGCGCCACCATAACATGTCAGGCCATGGAGGTGTACTGCACCCAAAAAATAAATGAGATGCAATAAGTTTTTAATAAAATACTTCTCAGCAGTGGTGGTGCAATTGTTTTACTTTATTATCCCTTTAACAAAGGGACAATGAAATAAGATCCATTAAAATTTGGTTTCTGGCCATAATACGATAAGTGCATGTTGGGGATATTATTGTAAGGAGTTATTTTGTTTTTAAAGCGGAACTATCTCTTAAATATAAGTGCCCCTCCCAGTTAATTGTTAGTATAGCGGTAAGCACTGAAATACTGTTATAATCTTTATTAAAGGGATAGTATTATTTCATAATAAAAGCAGCTCTAATTAATCATCATAGTATTTGCGCCTTGGAGAGTGTTATTTCAATTCTGTCAGAGTTGTAGTTCAAGAGTAATTCAATGACAAAGTATCCCCCTCCCACCCCTTTTACTGATGTAACACTGCTCACCTTAGATCAGAAGGGAGGTGCCCAGATAGATTGCAGAGGGGGACAATCTTCATTTAAGATAAGGGAAAAACCTGAAAAACTTGTCAAGGGGGGCAGGGTTTACATTGTTCTCATAGGAAGAAGATTGTCCCCTGCTGTTATCTGTCTGGTCTATGGACTGGATTCCACACCTGAGAAGAGATGGCTTACACTAGGTAAAAGGGGGGGGGAGGGGAAACTTTGCTTGTGAATATCTCTCAAACCATAAAGGTCTGAGATATAAGACTTATATCGTTCTTCGTGTTTTTGTAATGCCTACAAAATAAAATAAAGATAAAACGAAGTATTACTATCCCTTTAACTGCCGTGATTATTTGGAATCATAAGTTCGTTTGAGACTCACCTCAGCAGGACAGCACAGACATCTTGCTGAAGAGGGATCTGTCCGTCCCTGTCTGTACCGTGCGGTACAATGCAACTCCCCCTTTGACAAATAACCTGTCATTGAGGAGACAGGGATGGACAGCTCAGGCACACAGATCCCTCTTCGGCAAGATGTGCTGTCGTCTTGAGGTGAGTTTTATGTGAGAACTTATGTTTCTAAATAATGCCGGCACTTAAAGGGTTAGTAATGCCCACATTTAAGATGATTCAATATGGCAGATTTAAAAAAAATAAAGTATGTGGAGAAAGTCCTATCTCTCAAACCTTTATGGTTTGAGAGATATTCGCCACTAAAGTTCCCCCTTCCTGATGTCAGCTGTAAAGCTGACAGAAGGAGATCCGTGTCGGACGACTCGATGAGGCTCTTCAGTAGAGCCGAAGTACCACAATTTAAAAAGAACTACTTCATTGGAATGGTCTACAAAGTGTGCTTGCAAACCAGGCCCACTTTGTAGACCGTTCCAGTGAAGAAATGAATTTTAAATAAAGCAATCTTGGCTCTGCTGAAGAGCTGCCGGCTGGTCCCAGGACCGGGATCTCCTGCTATCAGTAGAGCGCTGTCATCAGGAGAAGTGGAGGGAGGGGGAAACTTTAGTAGCGGATATCTCTCAACCCATAAAGGTTTGAGAGATAGGACTTTCTCCTCATACTTTATTTTTTTAAATCTACCATAATGAATCACGTTAAAGGGATAGTAATACTTCATTTTATCTTTATTTTATTCTGAAGGCATTAAAAAAACATGAAGAACAATATAAGTCTTATCTCTCAAACCTTTATGGTTTGAGAGATATTCACAAGCAAAGTTTTCCCCTCCCGCCCCTTTTACCTAGTGTAAGCCATCTCTTCTTAGATGTGGAATCCAGTCCATAGACCAGACAGATAACAGCAGGGGACAATCTTCTTTTTATGACAACAATGAAAGCCCTGCCCCCCTTGACAAGTTTTTCAGGTTTTTCCCTTATCTTAATTGAAGATTGTCCCTCTCTGCAGTCTACCTGGGTACCTCCCTTCTGATCTGGCTGAGCAGTGTTACATCAGTAAAAGGGGTGAGAGGGGGATACTTTGTCACTGAATTTCTCTTGTACTACAACTCTGACAGTACTGAAATAACACTCTCCAAAGTCCAAATTCTATGATGATTAATTAGAGCTGCTTTTATCATGAAACATTACTATCCCTTTAAATTTGGGCATTATTAACCCTTTAATAAACATTATAACAGTATTTCAGTGCTTCCCGCTATACTAAGAACTTATTAGGAGGCACTTACATCTACGTGATAGTTCCGCTTAAATGCAGATCCTTAAACCTTTGACTGCCACAGGGCAATGTGTCGCAGACCTCACTGGCATTCAAAGGGTTAAAACTCATCTACTATTCAGTGTTATCTATCTGGACGTGGGGGAAATCAGAGATGACAGCAGGAAAGGATTCAATCCCGTCCTGGTATTCGTGTCATTGCACTGTGAATTAAACACTTGTTACTTTTGCAGGAAAATTCCCCACGATAAGAGCCAGTGGGGAAAATCTCATTATCTGCTTTTCATTCCTGGAAATATTGCATAATTGGTAATTTCAGCCCTCTGACTTTAAAGGGACAGTAACACGTAACGTTAAAACGAGAGAGAAAAAAAAGTCATAGCGTTTATCCCCCCCTGAGTAAAACAAGGATGCTGCCACTGCTGAAAGTGTTTTATTTAAACGTTTTTGCAGCTCAAACCTGGATTTTTTTAGGTGCAATATCACAATGGCTTGAAAATGGACAGTGGCGCTGTTCCTACACCATCCTATGGAGATTTATGTTCAACTGACCAGAGCTGTCCATAGGGGCGTGTAACAACAGCGCCACTGTTCAATTTCAGGCCACTATGATACTGCAACTAAAAGTTTGAGCTGTAATAATTTTAGAATCAACCATCTTTCAGCGGTGAGAGTCCCCTTGTTTTAGGTATTACTATCCCTTCAACCTAGTTAATTGCATCAAGCTACTAGCATCAGCAACTTGAGTGGACGACCTGCTATCCAGCTGTTGTTGGACTACAACTCCCATCATCCATAGCTGGCTATTTGCTGGCTGAGGATGATAGCAACAGCTAGGGGTCCAGATATTGCCTAACCCTGGCTTAACACTTGCACATGAATAAGATGAATCGCTGGCACAGATGATCCGTACATCAATTAAAAACAATATATCCTTTATTGTAGACACGTAAAATATATAAGTACCTTAACAACATCGCGGTGTTATAGAATAATAAAAGAGAGACTTTAAAGAGACAACCACAGCATACCAACCAGGTGTGTAGACCTCGGTCTCTCGCCGATCAACGCGTTTCGTGCAATATGCACTTACTCATGAGGTAATTGTTCCATAACTCCGCGATGTTGTTAAGGTACTTATATATTTTTTACGTGTCTACAATAAAGGATATATTGTTTTTAATTGATGTACGGATCATCTGTGCCAGCGATTCATCTTATTCATCTGCATTGATACATTGGGGAATTGCACAGTGGCCTAACTAGAAGCCATGGGCCCCCCCCGACCACATTGGCCCCCTCATCCACATTGCCCCTTCCACAATGCCCCCTTCATCTCCACAATGCCCCCCCTCATCTCCACAATGCCCCTTCCACAATGCCCCCTTCAACTCCACAATGCCCCCTTCCACAATGCCCCCTTCAACTCCACAATGCCCCTTCCGCAATGCCCCCTTCATCTCCACAATGCCCCCATCATCTCCACATTTCTCCTTAATCTCCACAATACCCCTACCTCCAGTCCCTGGTGGTCTAGCGGAGTATCTTGACAGATCTGTGCCTCCTTCGGCACAGATCTCTTGAACTGAAGCTCCCGCGCACCGCTCTAGTAATGCAGAGGCTGGGAGATGATGTCATCTCCCAGCGCTCTGTATTACTAAAGCGGCGCGCCGAGTGGGAGATCAGCTAAGTGACTGCTACGGGCGAGGGGGTCGCAGGCTGGAGTGACGGGCCCGGTCGCAGGTGCGACCGCTGCGACCCCTATTGTTACGCCACTGGAATTGTAGGAGAAGTTCCCATATCGCTCGGAGAAAACTGTACATGTTATCGGTTCAGCTGATTGTATACTGATACACTGATATATATACATTGTTTCCCATGTATAGAAGATCTGCCCTTCACGGAGGTAAGGGCTTTTAAGTCTATTTTGTATTAACACTGGCACGCCAAGGTAAAAATGCCAGGTACCTAAATAATATCCAATAATTAGTTTCAGGAATCTATATCAAAAACAGGGTGTAAGTGGATAGTAATAATTTATGTGTAAAAACATATATATATTGTAGAATGTATCCTCCTGACTAAAACAAGGGATCTCCCACTGCTAAGAGGTGTTGTATTCAAAATTCATTGCAGCTGAAACTGTAATGTTTTAAGTGCAATATCTGATTGGCATGAAATGTTTTAGTGGCACTTTTGCTACACCAGACTATGAAGGTTTATGTTCAACTGACACATTAAATGTTACTGTCCCTTTAACCATTTGAGGGCCATTTGAGTACATTGTGAAGCATTGTGTTAGACAGCCCTCGGGCAGTCAAGGTCACAGAAGGACACACGACTGGATCTGGTGGAACTTCTGGACCCCAGACATCCAACCCAATCGAATTTAATTTCTTTCTATCTCCTCTCCAAGACTAAAGTAGGCAGATTGCATGAGCTGCACAAGATGTCAGTACTACAGCCGGTGAGAAAATCAGTTTTGCATTTTATAAGTATTAAAGGGATAGTAATACTTCGTTTTAACTTTATTTTATTTTGTAGGCATTAAAAAAACATGAAGAATGATATGTCTTATCTCTCAGACCTTTATGGTTTATGAGATATTCACAAACAAAGTATCCCCCCCGTTCAACCAGATCAGAAGGGAGGTGCCCAAGTAGACTGCAGAGAGGGACAATCTTCAATTAAGATAAGGGAAAAAGCTGAAAAACTTGTCAAGGTGGGAAGGGCTTTCATTGTTTTCATACAAAGAAAATTGTCTCCTTCTGTCACCTGTCTGGTCATACAACCTGATCCACATCTGAGAAGAGATGGCTTACACTAGGAAAAAGGGGCGGGGAGGGGAACTTTGCTTTTGAATATCTCATAAACCATAAAGGATTGAGAGATAATACTTATATCATTCTTCATGTTTTTTTAATGCCTACAAAATAAAACAAAGTTAAAACGAAGTATTACTATCCCTTTAAGCTATAACTAAACCCCAAGTGTCGTTCTTTAGGAGATATTAGGGATCCATACCTCCCAAATGTCCCTCTTTAGGAGGTATTAGGGATCCATACCTCCCAAGTGTCTTTCTCTAGGAGATATTAGGGGTCCATACCTCCCAAGTTTCCCTCTTTAGGAGGTATTAGGGATCCATACCTCCCAAGTGTACCTCTTTAGGAGATATTAGGGGTCCATACCTCCTAAGTGTCCTTCTTTAGGAGATATTAGGGGTCCATACCTCCCAAGTTTCCCTCTTTAGGAGATATTAGGGGTATATACCTCCCAATTGTCCCTCTTTAGGAGACATTAAGGGTACATACCGCCCAAGTATCCCTTTTTAGGAGGGACAGTCCCTCTTTGAGACCCACATTCTTCTGTCCCTCTTTCCCACCCTGGTGCCCCTGTGTTTAGGAGATCAGACTGTGTGGTGTGTATATAAGTGTATCACCCTGGTGTCTCTGTGTTTAGGAGATCAGACTGTGTGGTGTGTATATAAATGTATCACCCTGGTGTCCCTGTGTTTAGGAGATCAGACGGTGTGGTGTGGATAGAAGTGTATCACCCTGGTGTCCCTGTGTTTAGGAGATCAGACTGTGTGGTGTGTATATAAGTGTATCACCCCGGTGTCCCTGTGTTTAGGAGATCAGACTGTGTGGTTTGTATATAAGTGTATCACCCCGGTGTCCCTGTGTTTAGGAGATCAGACTGTGTGGTGTGTATAGAAGTGTATCACCCCGGTGTCCCTGTGTTTAGGAGATCAGACTGTGTGGTGTGTATAGAAGCGTATCACCCTGGTGTCCCTGTGTTTAGGAGATCAGACTGTGTGGTTTGTATATAAGTGTATCACCCTGGTGTCCCTGTGTTTAGGAGATCAGACTGTGTGGTGTGTATAGAAGTGTATCACCCTGGTGTCCCTGTGTTTAGGAGATCAGACTGTGTGGTGTGTATAGAAGTGTATCACCCTGGTGTCCCTGTGTTTAGGAGATCATACTGTGTGGTGTGTATATAAGTGTATCACCCTGGTGTCCCTGTGTTTAGGAGATCAGACTGTGTGGTGTGTATAGAAGTGTATCACCCTGGTGTCCCTGTGTTTAGGAGATCAGACTGTGTGGTGTGTATAGAAGTGTATCACCCTGGTGTCCCTGTGTTTAGGAGATCAGACTGTGTGGTGTGTATATAGATGTATCACCCTGGTGTTCCTGTGTTGAGGAGATCAGACTGTGGTGTGTGTATATAAGTGTATCACCCTGGTGTCCCTGTGTTTAGGAGATCAGTCTGTGTGGTGTGTATAGAAGTGTATCACCCTGGTGTCCCTGTGTTTAGGAGATCAGTCTGTGTGGTGTGTATATAAGTGTATCACCCTGGTGTCCCTGTGTTTAGGAGATCAGACTGTGGTGTGTGTATATAAGTGTATCACCCTGGTGTTCCTGTGTTTAGGAGATCAGACTGTGTGGTGTGTGTATATAAGTGTATCACCCCGGTGTCCCTGTGTTTAGGAGATCAGACTGTGGTGTGTGTATATTAGTGTATCACCCTGGTGTCCCTGTGTTTAGGAGATCAGTCTGTGTGGTGTGTATAGAAGTGTATCACCCTGGTGTCCCAGTGTTTAGGAGATCAGACTGTGTGGTGTGTATAGAAGTGTATCACCCTGGTGTCCCTGTGTTTAGGAGATCAGACTGTGTGATGTGTATATAAGTGTATCACCCTGGTGTCCCTGTGTTTAGGAGATCAGACTGTGTGATGTGTATATAAGTGTATCACCCTGGTGTCCCTGTGTTTAGGAAATCAGACTGTGAGGTGTGTATATAAGTGTATCACCCTGGTGTCCCTGTATTTAGGAGATCAGACTGTGTGGTGTGTATAGAAGTGTATCACACTGGTGTCCCTGTGTTTAGGAGACCAGACCGTGTGTGTGGTGTATATATAAGTGTATCACCCTGGTGACCCTATGTTTAGGAGATCAGATTGTGTGGTGTGTATATAAGTGTATCACCCTGGTGCCCCTGTGTTTAGGAGATCAGACTGTGTGGTATGTATATAAGTGTATCACCCTGGTGTCCCTGTGTTTAGGAGATCAGACTGTGTGGTGTGTATAGAAGTGTATCACCCTGGTGTCCCTGTGTTTAGGAGATCAGACTGTGTGGTGTGTATAGAAGTGTATCACCCTGGTGTCCCTGTATTTAGGAGATCAGACTGTGTGGTGTGTATAGAAGTGTATCACACTGGTGTCCCTGTGTTTAGGAGACCAGACCGTGTGTGTGGTGTATATATAAGTGTATCACCCAGGTGTCCCTGTGTTTAGGAGATCAGATTGTGTTGTGTGTATATAAATGTATCACATTGCTCCACAGCAATAAAACTCACATTAATGTTTGTTTAAACGTCACTATAATCTGTATATAAATTAGTCTGTGTAGATAAAATCCTTTGGTCTTGCTCTAAGTCATTTGTTCAGTTACATAATGAGGTGTCAGTAGGTCATAAATAACCTAAAAATTCTCAGTAACTCCCTTCCCGCTAGTCACACCCCCGGGAACACTTCACCAACACCTCACTTGAAATGTTGGGAGGTAGCTTAATATGTTTAACAAAATGAATAACTTGCAGTCCATCACATAGCAGTCAGAGGGTTAAATGTACGTGATTAAAAGTGTATACCGTGTACTTTTTGCTTTACAAACATACAAGTAATTGTAGAGGTATTTGGATTAGTAGTTGGGGAATCTAATCTCAAACAAAAGATTAAGAAAATCACCTCTCTTTACCTCCTTAGGCTGGTAGTACCTATCAGTTTCCTACCGAGGTGTGGAATAATGATGCACCCCTACCACAAAGGGGAGGATTTGGAAAGGTGATGTGTCCTTTCATTATTTGAATTATATTTTGGATTTTTACTCCCCATTAAAGGGATAGTAATGTGTCATAATAAAAGCAGCTCTAATTAATCATCATAATATTTGGACTTTGGAGAGTGTTATTTCAATTGTGTCAGAGTTGTAGTTCCAGAGTAATTCAATGACAAAGTATCCCCCTCCCGCCCCTTTTACTGATGTAACACTGCTCAGTTCAGAGCAGCAGGGAGGTGCCAGGTAGACTGCAGAGAGGGACAATCTTCAATTAAGATAAGGGAAAAACCTGAAAAACATGTCAAGGGGGCAGGGCTTTCATTGTTCTCATAGGAAGAAGATTGTCCCCTTCTGTTATCTGTCTGGTCTATGGACTGCATTCCACATCTGAGAAGAGATGTCTTACACTAGGTAAAAGGGACGGGAGGGGAAACATTGCTCGTGAATATCTCTTAAACCATAAAGGTTTGAGAGATAAGACTTATATCATTCTTCATGTTTTTTTAATGCCTACAAAATAAAATAAAGTTAAAACCAAGTATTACTATCCCTTTAAGAGGAGAGCACATTGATGCTGATATTGTAAGAAGATGGATTCTGGAGGCAACGTTCTGGACTGTCAGAGACAAATAACATTCCACACAGTTCCCTTTGATTTAAATATGGTTTCACCTTAACAACAGCGCCACTATACAATTTCAGGTTATGAAGGTACTGCGTGCAAATAATGCAAGTTTGGGCTGCAATAACAGAAAATAACATAACCCTGTAACAAGCAAGGACAAAAAAAAAAGTTTTAACTCCTTGGTTGCTAGAGAGCTCTCCAACTCAGAGCATTTAAGGTGTTACATAATAGCCCATAAAGAGTCTAAAACTGGACCAGGGACAATGAGCTTGCTCTGATCACACCCATAATTCAGAATGTGGGTGTGGCCAGCAAAGCTTAGGCACCGCCCCTCAAAACTCAAAAAAGAGCTCTAGAAAGCTGCTTACTCTGCCTATTGGGAGATCCGGTCCTGGGGACCGCTGCCTGTCTTTCTCCTAGGAACACAGATACTCACAGCTCTGGTGACGGAGATGAACCTGTCGTAGCTGATCAGAACGATATTGAACACGGAGGACGTGCACAGTAAATAGTCTAGGACCAGCCACAGCTTGCAGACGCTTCTCCCGAAGCTCCATCTCCCCGTCAGCACATAGGGGACGTACAGAGGGATGCAAACGGCTCCTGAAATAAGGGAACATTGAATCCAATTACCCACTCTGCTAGACCATGAGTGGCACGGGCCAGAGTTTAACCCATTGAGTGCCAGAGAGGTATCCAACGCATTGCAGCTTAATGCGCTGGATACGACTCTGGCACTCAATGGGTTAAAGAACAAACAGTTTCTAACAGTACACAAAACGCAAAGCGAGGAGCTCATAGTGTTAATAATTCTCTTATAGATTTAAAGGGATAGTAACAATTAAAATGTAAGAAAAAAAAAAAAATGTTGTCTGGTTTATCCCTCTGACAAGGGTACTCCCGTTGCTGAAAGGTATTTTATTCAAAAGATATTACAGCTCAATCTTACATTTTTTGGGTGCAGTATCACAGTGGCCTGAAATGTTACAGTGGCGCTGTTGCAACACCATCCTATAGAGATTTGTGGTTAACTGGCCAGAATTGCCCATAGGATGGTGTAGCAACAGTGCCACTGTACAAATGTAGGCCACTGTGATAATGCACCTAAAAAGATTAAAGTTTGTGCTGTTTTAACTTTTGAATAAAGCACCTTTCAGCAGTGGGAATACCTTATTTTACTCTATGGGATAAACCAGACAACATATTTTGTTTTTTTACATTTTAAAGGGATAGTAATACTTAAAATGTAAAAAAAAAAATATGTTGTATGGTTTATCCCCCTGAGTAAAACAAGAGTACCCCCACTGTTGAAAGGTGTTTCATTCAAAAGTTATTAATTTTCAAAGTTGAATTTTTATGTGCAATATCACAGTGGCCTGAAATTGTACAGTGGCGCTGTTGCTACACGATCCTATGGACAGCTCTGGTCCCGGGACAATAAATCTCCATAGAATGGTGTAGCAACAGCGCAACTGTACAATTTCAGGCCACTGTGATATTGCACCTAAAAAATTCAACTTTGAAAATTAATAACTTTTGAATGAAACACCTCTCAGCAGTGGGAGTACTCTTGTTTTACTCAGGGGGATAAACCCTACAACATATTTTTTTTTACATTTTAAGTATTACTATCCCTTTAAGTATTACTATCCCTTTAAGCCAATATAATTCTACTCAGAGTAAATGGCGCTTGATCCTATCCCAGCAGCAAACAGCGCATGTGGGGAGGATATTATGCTGACCCCCACACAGATGTTTCTCACTCAGAAGACCCCCAGCAAGTACTCCTCCAAAAGAGAAAAGGAGAGAAAAACCAGAACCACAAAGAATTATACGGTCGTTTTTCACAATGAATAAATACATAGTGAGTATTTAGAACAGAATAGGAATCAAAACATATTCACATTTGATGATCAATCGCAACCGGTAAAGCACAACCTGCTCCTGTACTCGAAACTCCAGGATATTAAGGATAACTTTATAGAATGGCAATCAGACCAAAAAGTAGATACTAGCAAAATGGATTAAGAAAAACAATGAACGTAAAATAATTAAAGGGATAGTAATGTTTCATAATAAAAGCAGCTCTGATTAATCATCATAGTATTTGGACTGTGGAGAGTGTTATTTCAATTCTGTCAGAGTTGTAGTTCAAGAGTAATTCAATGACAAAGTATCCCCCTCCCGCCTCTTTTACTGATGTAACACTGCTCAGCCAGATCAGAAGGGAGATGCACAGGTAGACTGCAGAGAGGGACAATCTTCAATTAAGGTAAGGGAAAAACCTGAAAAACTTGTCAAGTGGGGCAGGGTTTTCATTGTTCTCATAGGAAGAAGATTGTCCCCTGCTGTTATCTGTCTGGTCTATGGACTGCATTCCACATCTGAGAAGAGATGGCTTACACTAGGTAAAAGGGACGGGAGGGGGAAACTTTGCTTGTGAATATCTCTCAAACCATAAAGGTTTGAGAGATAAGACATATCATTCTTTATGTTTTTTTAATGCCTACAAAATAAAATAAAGTTAAAACGAAGTATTACTATCCCTTTAAAACATTTTTTATTATTTTAATCTCATTGTATTTCTTAATAAATGTTGCTAGTATCTACTACTACTACTACTACATTCTGTAATATTATCCTTAATATCCTGGAGCTTCCTGTACAGGAGCAGATTAACCCCTATTGTGCTTTACTGGTTGCCATTCAATCGCTATATAGTTATTGTAAAAATGTCCCTATACTTTACTGTGGTTCTACTTTCTAATAGTAATACCCCCCATGCGCACTTAACTTGCACACACTTAACTTCCTATGACCAGAAAATCCCAATGGGCCCTCTTGTATTTGCTTTTGTTCCTTGGTTAAAGGGATAGTAACCCCCCCCAAACAACCTGACGCCAAAAGAGAGCAATGGTGCAAACATACTGAACTCCCTTAGTCCCATCTCTCAAACCGTTATGATTTGAGAGATGTAAGGCAAGAAAGACCTCCGCTCCCTCTCCCTTCTCATATGTCCGCTGTATAGCGGATGTCATGAGATCCTGCTTCCAGCACCAGACGGCGGTTCTGCAGGAGCGCTGTCATCTAGATATCTCTGTATTATTACTTCATCGGTATGGTCTAAAACGTGTGCCTGCCTTGCAAGCACATGCTGTAGACCATTCCGATGAAGTAATTATACGGAGATATCTAGATGACAGCTCTCCTGCAGAACCGCCGAAAGTCGGCCGACCGGATTCTGCCTCTGACAGCTTTACAGCTCGTCAGGCAGAAGGGGGAGGGACCGGAGGACTGTCTTGCCTTACATCTCTCAATCCATAACGGTTTGAGAGATGGGACTAAGGGAGTTCAGTATGTTTGCACCATTACTCTCTTTTGGCGTCACGTTGTTCGGGGGGGTTACAATCCCTTTAAAGAAAGAACATCTTATAATAATATAACTAAAATTTATATAGCACCTTTCTCAGTGGGACTCAAAGCTCGTGTAGCGAGCTCTCTCGTAATTAAGCGACTCGACATCTGATTAACATAAGTTATTGTTATCCCAATCAATGATACTCATTTATCTCAGAAGGATGAAGGGCTCAGTTAACTCTTCCGGGAATTAAACCTGCAACCTTGAGGTTTGGGCAGGCTCTGCAATCAGGGCACTTCACACTGATCTATCTCATTGGCTGTTCGGTCAATCTTGAATGTCATGTTCATGGAGGCGGACATGACAGTTGCTACGAGGACTGCAGGTCCTCAAATTCTGCTCACTGAACATGGCCGACATCATATAAAACAGGGATGTCCAAGTTCAGTCCTCAAGGACCACCAACAGTGCAGGACGTAAGGATTTCCCTGATTAATCACAGGGGAGTTAATCAGTGGATCATTCATCGTGACTGAGTCATCTGTCATTAATCAGGGAAATCCTTACATCCTGCACCGTTGGTGGCCTTTGAGGACTGAACTTGGACAGCGCAGTAAGAGTTTAGAGATGTAGAATGGCTGGAAGGAGCACTGATGGAATTGCAGGAGATGCATCTCTTGCTCTGTCAGATGATAATGGAATCAGTTGGGTGTGGAGAAATGAGGAGGCATGGGGATAAAAAGGACAGGAACGTAACCAAAGAAAGAAAAGATCGATACTATTAACGGTCATGAAGAGTGACAACACAGTATAATCTCATGCTGAATACTGAAGAGGGGGCAGCAAGAGCTTAGCCACTCCACCCCACCACCAAAGAGAGATATGTCAGAGAAGGGAGGAAATGGAGGAGGATGAAAAAGGGAAAAAGTTGCAGTATATGAGGGAGTGAATATCCTAATCATAAACTGTTGTCTGGTGGGTAGGGGAGGGCTGGCCTGGGGGTCAAGGGGTAATTGCCTCCTGGGACGGTCATATGTCTAATCCGGTGGACCACTCAATCTCCCTCATGCTGGTGTAAATGGAGCTACACTAGTGATACCACAGAGCTTACAACTGAAATGGAGCTGCACCTGTGATACCACAGAGCTTACAGCTGAAACAGAGCTACATTAGTGATACCACAGAGCTTACAACTGAAATGGAACTACACTAGTGATACCACAGAGCTTACAGCTGAAATGGAGCTACAATAGTGATACCACAGAGCTTACAACTGAAATGGAGCTACACTAGTGATACCACAGAGCTTTCAACTGAAATGGAGCTGCACTTGTGATACCACAGAGCTTACAGCTGAAATGGAATTACACTAGAGATACCACAGAGCTTTCAACTGAAATGGAGCTGCACTTGTGATACCACAGAGCTTACTACTGAAATGGAATTACACTAGAGATACAACAGAGCTTTCAACTGAAATGGAGCTGAACTTATGATACCACAGAGCTTACAACTGAAATGGAGCTACACTAGAGATACCACAGAGCTTACAACTGAAATGGAGTTATACTAGAGATACCACAGAGCTTTCAACTGAAATGGAGCTGCACTTGTGATACCACAGAGCTTACAACTGAAATGTAGTTGCACTTGTGATACCACAGAGCTTACAACTGAAATGGAATTACACTAGTGATACCACAGAGCTTACAACTGAAATGGAATTACACTATTGATACCATACAGCTTACAACTGAAATGGAGCTACATTAGTGATACAACAGAGCTTACAACTGAAATGGAACTACACTAGTGATACCACAGAGCTTACAACTGAAATGGAGTTACACTAGTGATACCACAGAGCTTACAACTGAAATGGAACTACACTAGAGATACCACAGAGCTTACACCTGAATTGTATCTACACAAATGATACCACAGAGCTTACAACTGAAATGGAGCTACACTAGTGATACCACAGAGCTACAATTCAAATGGAACTACATAAGTCCCATAACCCATTTCCTTTGTAATCTCTATGGTATCATTAGTTTATCTGTACTGAAATTGTAAGCTCTGTGGTATCATTAATGCAACTCTCTTTCAGTTGTAAGCTTTGTCGCATCACTTCACAACATAAATGGCAATTTTAAAATTATCAAAATGGGGTGCGCTGGGAGCGTGGGCTGCAACAATAATAGAAATGTGTCCCCAGACCACAAGTTGCCAACTCTCCCCTGCTGGTGGGTGCCAGGGTTCCTCAGCTCCTGCCCTGACAACCATTCGGTATATTGGAAACGATTATAAAAGTCCACTTGTTGGCTTTGAGACTAAGGATGAATGGTTCCCAAACCCATATGAATTTTACCCCCAGGAACTCTCTATCTCTATCTTACGGGGCAAAGGACCAGTGCGGTTTGGTGAAATGGAGAACCTTGGCTCTCCCTTGGGCAAAGAGAGGCTGTAGTGCACATGGCAGACCTAACCCTTTAAGAATCAAAGTTATGTAAGCTTGTGTACTCTGTCTGCTTCTAATGTAAAAAAAAACCAAACCCTGGCATATCAGTATCCATGGACTTAGCATCCAGGACAGATGTTGTTTCTGTAGCCAAGACAGAAGTGGAAAATTCATAAGGGCCATTTATGAGTGTGTTGGTGGTTATTATTGGGAGGCGTTACTTCTCCTTTATGACACTGATGTACAGGAATATTACTCGGCCACTTATCCAGTTGCTAAGCTGGTCCAGCCTCCCCTTTAACTATGGACACATTAAATATTCATACTGCAGAGTTGTACTGAAATCAACGCAGTCTTTAATTTGCAATTTTCGTATGTGAACCCATTAAATGAGTGGTTCTAGCTGGCATAAAGAAACAGTCATGTTTTTATATGGAAAAAAAGTAAAAAGAAATACCTGTCTGGTCGTTAAAAGTGCAAAGGGGGAAAAGGGACAGGAATAAAGATTAGTTTGAGCTGTGATAACATTTGAATGAATTATCTCCCAGCAGTGTGTGGGGAGGTACTTTCTGTTTACTCAACAGGAAAAGACCTAGAACATATTTTATGTTTCATAATAAAACATTAGTGTACCTTTAAATTGTGGTCTATGTTAGTGATTCTCATCATTAGTTCTTGGATACTCCAACAACAGAGCAAGAGAGAGAGAGAGAGAGAGAGAGAGAGAAAAAGAGAGAGATCAATAGATAGAGATACAGAAAATGAGAGAGATAGAAAGAGAGATAGAGAGAGAGATAGAAAATGAGAGACAGAGAGACAGAGATAGAGCGAGAGATAGAAAAAGAGATTGATAGAGAGAAAACAAGAGATAGAGAGAGATAGATAGACAGAAAAAGAGAGAGTGATAGAGAGAGAGAGAGAGATTGATAGAGAAAAAGAGAGATAGGGAGACTGATGGAGATAGATAGATAGATAGATAGATAGATAGATAGACAGACAGACAGATAGATATGAGATAGATAGATAGATAGATAGATAGATATGATATAGATAGATAGATAGATAGATAGATATGATATAGATAGATATGAGATAGATAGATAGATAGATAGATATGAGATAGATAAAAAAAGAGAGAGAAAGAGAGGGAGATAGATAGAGATAGAGAGAGAGAGATAGTAAAAGAGATAGAGAGAGATATATATAGACAAAGAGAGAGAGACAGAGAGAGGGAGATAGAGAGAGATCGAGAAAGAGAGTGAGATAGATGGATGGATAGATAGATAGATAGATAGATAGATATGAGATAGATAGATAGATATGAGATAGACGAATAGCTAGACATTAGATAGATATGAGATCGATAGATAGATAGATAGATAGATAGATAGATAGATAGATAGATAAAAAAGAGAGAAAGAGAGGGAGATAGATAGAGATAGAGAGAGAGAGAGAGAGATAGTAAAAGAGAGATAGAGAGATATATAGACAAAGAGAGATAGAGAGAGGGAGATAGAGAGAGATCGAGAAAGAGAAAGAGAGAGAGAGAGATGGATAGATAGATAGATAGATAGATATGAGATGGATAAATAGATAGGTAAACATTAGATAGAGATAGATAGATAGATAGATAGATAGATAGATAGATAGATAAATAGCTAGACATTAGATAGATAGATAGATAGATAGATAGATAGATAGATATGAGATGGATAAATAGATAGGTAAACATTAGATAGAGATAGATAGATAGATAGATAGATAGATAGATAGATAGATAAATAGCTAGACATTAGATAGATAGATAGATAGATAGATAGATAGATAGATAGATAGATATGAGATAGGTAGATAGATAATAGATAGATAGATAGATATGAAGATAGATATGAAGATAGATAGGTAGATAGATAGATAGATAGATAGATAGATAGATAGATAGATAGATAGATGATAGATAGATGATAGATATGAGATAGATAGACATATAGATAGATAGATAGATAGATATGACATAGATAGATAGATAGATAGATAGATGATAGATAGATATGAGATAGATAGATAGATAGATAGATATGAGATAGATAGTGAGAGAGAGAGAGAGAGAGAGAGAGAGACAGTGCAGGTCTGTAGGAGAGAGACACTCACATGGCATGAATCAACAGAACAGGGGAATTAATGCGTAAATATTTTGGAAGAAGGTCTTGAGCTGGGATACCAAATCGCTGACACAGTAAATCACCAAATCACCTGTTATGTTGATTTCAAGCTCTGAGATGAATGCCTCTCTTCTACAGACCTGCTGTACTCTTTATGTTGTGCTGTGCTCTTTATGCTGTGCTGTGCTCTTTATGCTGTGCTGTGCTCTTTATGCTGTGCTGTGCTCTTTATGCTGTGCTATGATTTTTATGCTGTGCTGTACTCTTTATGCTGTGCTATGCTCTTTATGCTGTGCTATGGTCTTTATGCTGTGCTGTACTCTTTATGCTGTGCTGTACTCTTTATGTTGTGCTATGCTCTTTATGCTGTGCTGTGCTCTTTATGTTGTGCTGTACTCTTTATGCTGTGGTGTTGTGTTCTTTTGCTCTCTTAACTACGCATATATATATAGGCTGCAAGGAGATGCAGGGGCTACAATGAACACACTTGCACACACACACACACACACACACACACACACTTTCTCTCTACAATTCACACACATACACAATACATGCAAAATGCTATATGTATAATGTTAAAAGCAGTACGCACAATGCTATACACACAACGTTATATACGCAAAATGCTATACTGTACGCCAAACGCTATACGTATAACGCACAACTAGATACGCAATATGCCAAACGCTAAGTGCTATACGTTAAAGTCTATCCACGAAATGCAATGTACAACCCCGTACACAAACACACACACGTACACTGATGTAGAGTTGTGTAACACAGTGCTTTGCAATGCATTGTACACCTTTTAGGAGCTGAAAGGGCTAAGCACTGATAATTCAACAAGTCACTCATTAAAGCGGTTATTATTAACCGCATGGGCAATGCTGTGCCAATATTGCTAGCATATATATATATATATATATATATATATATATATATTTATATATATATATATATATATGGAACTGAGCTGCACTTACAAGACTTGTAAGTATTCAGTCTCAATAAATCAGCACTTTGACTGAACACTTAAAAGTGCTGCAAGTGCGGCTCAATTCCTTCAGTATTATATATTACCCACATCGTGATTGGCACCCAGGCAAGTTATCCATATACAGAGAGTGCTCATATATATATATATGCAGTGGCCAGGCCCGTGCACTCCAGGGTCCCGGCCGCCCCCTGCGACCCCTCTGTCTGGCGCCCACAATCTGCTTCCGGAGACATCATCTCCCAGCAATCTGCATTACTAAGAGGACCGTGTGGGAGCTCCAGGTAGGAGATGGGGGCATTGTGGAGGGGGGTCAATGTGGTGTTGGGGGGCCGTGCCACTTTTTGTACCAGGGCCCGGAGGCTTCTAGTTACGCCTCTGTATATATGTAAATCAGGTGTACTCAGCCTGGGAGACTCCTGGCCTGGTAGGAGACAGCACACATAGAGAAACAAAGTTTCAAAATCAATTTACTGTATCCATGCCAAACGCTTTCGGTCCTTCCTCGGACCTTCCTCAGGGCAAAATGCTTTATCTTGAAACTTTGTTTATCTATGTGTGCTGTCTCCTACGAGGCCAGTAGTGTACCAGGCTGAGTATACCTGATTTACTTATTTATGTTTTTTATGGGACGTTCACCATTACACCATTTAACCCTGCAAGTGCCACTGTTTACACCGCATTGTAAAAACGAACCACTCGTAGTTCACAGCCAACAAATATCCATCATGTTTTTTAAAAAACATGCAAGTGTTCTACGGATACACGATCCGCCTAACGTGTTTCGTTTCAACGCCTAGGCCTATGATTAAGTTCTTTGAAACGAAACGCGTTAGGCGGATCGTGTATCCGTAGAACACTTGCGTTAAACAAGTTATGTTTTTATATGGATTTCAATAAAGAATGATTTTTAAAAATACATGATGGATATTTGTTGGCTGTGAACTACGAGTGGGTCCGTTGAGCACTCCTTCCCAGTGTCTCCTCGTTTGTTGAAGCCTTCTTGCCAAAGGTTGGAGAGAGTGCCCCGGATCCGCAAGAGCCGTATGGCTCCGGTGAGTAAAACCGTGATTGTTTTATACTAACGGGAAGCAAGTTGTAGCAGCGGCAATCATTTAATGTATAGTACACAGCATTGTATATATATATATATATATAATATAAATTTGTGTGTGTGCCGACTGCCCCCCTGTGGATGCCCATGACTGTAGCTGCTGCATAAGCTCTTGGGGAGCAGATTTGCAGATAATGTGCTTGCTGATCCTTTAAGCACTACAGCCCTGTGCATCATATTGCACTGCTGTACACTGCAATCCCTCCGGCACTGAACAGGTTAGCATTATGACACACAAACATGACTGACAGCTATGCCTCCTAAGAGATTCTGGTTCAAATCTCCTCTAATTCCCTACGTGTACAAATTGTGAATCTATAATGAGTTAGATAAATAACTATATCAATTAAAAATAATACACAAATTAATATACAAAAATTAAAAATGTAATAAATTCATATATATTGCTGTATGTGTTTGTCTATACATATCTATCTATATATCTATATCTATCTATCTATAAATATATATATATATATATATATATATATATATATATATATATATATGTTCATATACATACAAACACAGCTGTATATTTTATTTGGACTCCATTATTTAGCCGGAGCGACCTTATTTTTTCTTATGAGAATATTAACCATTTGAGTGTAATTCTGAAATTTGCTATACCATTTGGCACTGAAAGAGTTGAATTTATATTAATTATTCCTAGTGCTTAAATTTACTGGGAAATAATATTGGAGGCAGCGGGTAGTGAAAGTGTTAATCTCTTCTTATTTTAAACAATCATTTTTTTTAACCCTTTCAACTGTCAGAGAGGTATCAAATGCTAGGTTAAAGCAAAATTGGTATGGCAAATATGTAGTCATATTAACCATATGAATGCCAAAAAGGGGTGCATAGAAACATAGAATAGGATGTCAGATAAGAACCATTCTGCCCATATAAGGCTGGATTCTATTGCAGGAGATAAATGTTAACTCCCCTTTTATCAAGCATTTTCCTATTGTAGTCTATGGGGGAAACTGGAGATAAACACAGTGCTAAAATGATCACCTGCAATAGAATCTAGCCCCTGGTCCGCCCATTTTCCTACTGTAAAAACCTCAAACCTTATTTCCTTGGTCTTGTCTTACGTTCAGGACAGCCTTATGTCTATCCCATGCATGCTTATATCCCCTCACTGTATTAACCTCTACCACTTCTATTGGTAGGCTAGTCCACTTATCTACCACTTCTGTTGGGAGGCCATTCCACTTATCTGTCACTTCTACTGGTAGGCTATTCCACTTATCTACCACTTCTACTGGTAGGCTAATCCACTTATCTACCACTTCTACTGGTAGGCTAGTCCACTTATCTACCACTTCTGCTGGTAGGCTAGTCCACTTATCTACCACTTCTGCTGGTAGGCTAGTCCACTTACCTACCACTTCTACTGGTAGGCTAGTCCACTTATCTGCCACTTCTACTGGTAGGCTAGTCCACTTATCTACCACTTCTGCTGGTAGGCTATTCTACTTATCTACCACCCTCTCAGTGAACTAAAACTTTCTTACATTACATAATTTCTACTCATTTGAAATGTACTTCCCTCCTGCACTTTGTTGAATCCCTTCATGTATTTGAATGTGTCTATGAAATCTCTTCTCACTTCTCACCTCCAAACTCTACTTAAAGGGATAGTAATGTTTCATAATAAAAGCAGCTCTAATTAATCATCATAGTATTTGGACTTTGGAGAGTGTTATTTCAATTCTGTCAGAGTTGTAGTTCAAGAGTAATTCAATGACAAAGTATCCCCCTCCCTCCCCTTTTACTGATGTAACACTGCTCAGCCAGATCAGAAGGGAGGTGCCCTGGTAGATTGCAGAGAGGGACAATCTTCAATTAAGATAAGGGAAAAACCTGAAAAACTTATCAAGGAGGGCAGGGCTTTCATTGTTCTCATAGGAAGAAGATTGTCCCCTGCTGTTATCTGTCTGGTCTATGGACTGCATTCCACATCTGAGAAGAGATGGCTTACACTAGGTAAAAGGGGCAGGAGGGGAAACTTTGCTTGTGAATATCTCTCAAACCATAAAGGTTTGAGAGATAAGACTTACATCATTCTTCATGTTTTTTTAATGTCTACAAAATAAAATAAAGATAAAATGAAGTATTACTATCCCTTTAACCTTAGAGCTCTCCTTATCCTTTCAACCCTTTGAATGCCGGAAGGATATGCAGCACATTACAAACATACCTGGGAACTTCTAGTTGGGGGCTGCCCGGAGGGGAGTCCTCTGTTCAGCAGGGGGGTGACAAAAATTACGCTAATCGGGTCAAAAAGGGGTGGGGCTTGATGCAAGTGGGGGGCAGGGCTTAAAGGTGTCACACAGAAGGCTGGGGGCGGAGGAACAGCGGGAGAAACAGCAGATGTGGCAGAGATTCAATAGAAACTCCCCACATCCGGAGGAATCAGCCTCTGCCCCAGTGACCCAGTAAAGCTCAGTCAGAACCGGAGTCTCCGGGGCAAATCCGGAGAGTTCCCAGGTATGGTTACAAAGCGTTGTGCACCCCTCTGTTCCTTGAGTTGTTAACAATAAGAGGAATTTATCGTTTCTAATTAAAGTTCCACCATTGATCTTCGATTAATGAATTCACCATTTCTGTGTTGACTTATGTCCACAATGCTTTTGGACAGACAAAATATACCTTGGTGTAATACAACAAGAACAGGAGATCTGCAGGTTACTAACCCTCAAAGGTTGGTATTAACCCTTTGAGAGTTAGTAACCTGCAGATCTCATGTTCTTGTTGGACTACACCTCCCATCACCATCAGCTGATAATTGGCCATCTGAGGTTATGGGAGCTGCAGCGCCAACAACAGCCGGAGAACCACCTGTCAGCCCTGTTCCATGAAGTAGTTCTAATATTCCTAATTAAAAAAACAACAACTGGACAACAGGGGACAAATGAAAATCCTATTGATTTCAAATGGGATTTTAACCCCTTGCATGTTAGCGAGATATGCATTGCAGATCTTTCTAGCATTCAGATAGTTAAAGCCCCTTTTGACTCTTCGAGTGCCAGAAGGGTCTGCAAAGCAATGTGTTGCATAACCCTCTGGTATGCATAGGGATAACCTAATGGGAATTTGGGGAATATTTCCTTGGTGCTGTTGATTTGTTTAAGAATCACTCCAAGTCTCCATAGCACATTAGCCTGACTTCACCTGCAAACAAGCCATATCTGGTTACCGGCTGGCTGAGCAAGAGGGAAATTAGAGTCTAGCAACAGCTGGAGAGTCACATGTTGAAGACTCATGTCCTGTAGATTAATCCCAGTACCCCCCAGTAATTTATCTGGCTTTACAATAACTAGAAGCCAAGTGAGAGACACTTTACCAACAAGAAAATCATAGCTGGTCAACGGCTGGCTGACCAAGCGTTAGACTCTGACAACAGCTGGAGGGCCACATGATGATAACAAGTGTCTTGTAGATTAACCCCAGTACCCTACAGGGATCTATCTGGATTCACCATATCTATAAAGTATCAAAGTGGAAGACTTTGCTGAGGATAATGGGTGGTAAAGCCAAATGACAGCTGGACAGCCACATGTTGCAGCATCCCTCAATATAGAATAACCCCAGTACCCCGGATAACTTGTCTGGGTTTATCCTATCTAGAAGGTATCAAAACCTACAAAGTATTCATAGATGAGAAATGGCAGGCTGAGCATGATGAGACTTAAGCGTCTAACAACAGCTGGAGAGCCACATGCTGCACACCCATGTCCTCTAGATCATGAATGGATAACCTAAGACTTTCCAGCTGTTGTGAACTACAACCTCCATCATCCCCTGCCAGCCGATGGCTGGCAGGGGATGATGGAAGTTGTAGTCCACAACAGCTGTAGGGATTCAGGATCCCAACTGTCCTCAAATTAACCATGACGGTACCCCACATAAAGTGATCACATATCTCTTTAAATCAGGGGCACTCATGAAAACTGCCGGACTAGAGAAGAATCAGTGCAACTCTGCAGTGTGTTTTGTGTATAAGCATCCCTGATTTAAAGGGATATGGGGTTCACCTTAACCCCACAGTTCTCTGAGAAGTAATCAAAGTGGGAGATACTTTACCTACAAGGAAATCAGAGATAGCCAGATTGAGCAGAAAGTAATTGTTCTGTGTCCTGAGGCTGGAGTCCACCAAGAAAGCCAGCATGACCAGAGCATTCCCCAAAACAGTGCTGACGATGAGAATCCCCATGAGGACAGCCAGAAAGACCGTCCACGAGAAGGTGCCGGTCCCATTAAAGCTGATCCCTCCAGCGCTTCTCCAGGAGTCGTTGAGTTGCCAGCTGTGTTGAGTGCTGTCCATTTCAGCACCACTGAGACTGCACGGGGGTCTAGGACTGAAGCATTGCAGGCTGTGAATGTTGTAAACCTGTGATCAAGAGGCTGAGCATCTTCAGTCTGCCACCCAGCAGGTAGAAGACTCACTGATTGTGGAGGTTCATGGAACTAGAGGGGATTGTACATCCAAAGGCATCTGGTTTATTCCAAAACAACTTTATGATGGAGATCCACCCAGCACATGTCCTCCGTCTCTTCTCCAGATGCCTGTCTGAGTGGCTTCTTTTCATTCTCTCTCTCTGAGACCATCTCAATCTCTCTCTAACCCACTTCAGTGGCAGAATTAAACCTCCTTCCAATGTCTTCAGTGTAAAGGGCTGAGCCTCCTCCCAGCACCGTCCCCCCACCCACTTACAGTGAAAAAGCCTCAGACACACACAATGCAGCAACTCCAGCATCTCCCCCCACCACCATCAGCTTCCATTCCACAGACGCCCCTCCACCACTTCATATCTACAGGCTGGCAGATCGTCCCTATAAAACTAATCGCATATGATAAATGCTTGCTGCAGGGCTGCTGCGGTTATCACTGAGTTGTAATGATTGCACCATATCCGCGCAGCAGGCATTTTTCATACAAATTCAGTTTTAACCCTTTGAGAGAAAGAGTTAATCCTAAAACAGCCAGAGGGGGGTACAACGCGTCGATTCGCCTTTAGCTGACTTTTAACCTACTTTTTTTCAACCCCTTTTAGAATTATTAACCATAACAAGTCTGAAGTGTTGTGATCTTCTGGAACAAACCAGCTGCACCATAGGGGGGGAACACGTAAACATTCTCCAAATTTCCTACTCATACAAATCCGGCTTTAACGGGTTAAAAGCCCCATTTGAAACGACGGGCATATTTTTTCTCCCCTGTGATACAGTTGGTTTGATCCAGAATTGATCCTCATTGTGGTACACTGACTGCCTTTTCATGGGGTACTGAAGGAATTCTCGAACAAACCAACTTCAGTGCAGGGTACAGTTCACATTTCTTCCAAGATTCCTGTTGATTTGCAATGCTTTGGACACCTGTCTAGCCTTTGCGGGGTTAAAAACACCATTTAAATCAATGGGAATTTGTATTTGTCCCCTGGAACCCAGTTGGTTTGCTCCTGAAATGCACCGGTTCTACTTAATACACCAGAGGCCGTGTTGCGGATCTTTTCCTGGGGTCGGAGAGGAGCCACAGCAATTCTGGATCAAGCCAAACCAATAGAAATTGCCCAGAATATCCCGCTAATTTAAATGAGGCTTTTAACGCCTTGTGTGCTAGGATAGACTCCAGCGCTTTGCAATTAGTTGGACACCTCTACAGCATTAGGGTAGTTAAAGTTATATTAATGTTTCATAATAAAAGCAGCTCCAATTAATCATCATAGTATTTGGGCCATGGAGAGTGTTATTTCAATTCTGTCAGAGTTGTAGTTTAAGAGTAATTGAATGATAAAGTATCCCCATCCCGCCCCTTTTACTGATGTAACACTACTCACCTCAGAGCAGCAAGACTGTCGGATGGATCGCAGAGAGGGACAATCTTCAGTGATCATAAGGGAAAAACCTGTCAAGGGGGCAGGGTTTTCCTTATGATCACAGTAAGAAGATTGTCCCTTGTTGTGAGCTGTCCGGTCAAGTGACCAGATTCCGCATCTTAGGGGAAGCGGCTTACACTAGGTAAAAGGGGCGGGAGGGGGGATACTTTATCATCATTACTCTTGAACTACAACAGTATTGAAATAACACTCTCCATGGCCATAATACTATGAAGATTAATTGGAGCCACTTTTATTTTGAAACATCTCTTTAAAAGTCCCCATTAAAATAATGGTGGGTTCTGTATACTCTTTTTGGCTGCATAAGGTGCAACTGATTTTCCATTTCTTCTGCCTCAGTGAAAACCTGTCTTTTTATACTTACAGTGTTCTACCTTAACCCTTTGGGTTCTAGAGAGGATTCCAAATCATTGCAGCAAACAAGCTGCACGGCCTACCCCACAGGGGTACCCCATAAAACTGACAGGAGGGCTTACAATATGAAAGATCTTTCATTCTGCACTATAAATGTACCTGAGAACTTTGTTTTCCTGTGGTGCCGCCGGGGGGAAATAAATGATGCGATTTGTGTCAAAAAGGGGTGGGGCTTACCCATGAGTGGGGGCAGGGCTTAATGACATGTCACAAAAGTGGGAGGGAACTAGGAGGAACTGGGTGGGGAAAGAAAAGAAGTGGGCAGGAACTGGGAGGAACAAGGTGGGGAGGTGCAGAAGTGGACAGAGTTTCAGGAGAAGCTCACCACCACCAGGGAATCAGTCTCTGTCCCGGTAATTCACTCTAACAACTGTGGTCTCAGGGGGAAGATTTGTGGAGTTTCCAGGTATGACTATAAAGTCTGTGTATGGTTCATGTATCTATGTACACAGAGAGGGCCAGATTTACATCCCAAGCTCCCATAGGCAAAACATTCTAGGTATCCTTAGCTCCGCCAATGGCCACACCCTCAGTGTCACATGACCCCCGTCTCCAGTCCTAGCCACTATCTCCTATTACAAGCAAGGAGAGTTAAAGAAAGGGCAGAGATGGATTAAGGGTCCACGGGGCCCTAGGCAAGGTACTAATTTGGGGCCCCACATCTCATCTGACACAGAGTGCTGCTAGCAGGTACTGGACTGTGGCTTTAATGAAAGTGGGAGCAACTGGATGATGCTGGTCTCATTCAATTATAAGGTCATCTGACACAAGATATTATCTGCAAGAACAACAGGGCCTCTGTCTGTGGCCTGTCACTTGCAACCAGGCCCCCTCATATTGTCATGGGCCGTAGGCAGTAGCCTAGGGTGCCATAATGGATGATCCGGCTCTGAGAAAGGGCTTAACCCTTTGGTTGCGTTGGAGATCTTTCTAGCATCCAAGTGATTAAATAATAGACTGTAAAGTACTGCACGGACATTTAGATTTCTCTGACCACACCCATAATTCAGAATGTGGGTGTGGTCAGCACAGTTGAGGCAACGCCCCTCAAAACTTGCAGCTCTAGGCCGTTGCTTCCTCTGCCTATTGGAAAATCCAGCCCTGTATACAGGGGTCCAGAACAGTAAAAATACCCTGAAGTGCGGTCACTAGTGTCAGACACTAACAGCAACAGAGCGATACAGATGGATTTTACAGTCACCGAAGTATCGCTCTCTCTGTCTCACTACCTGACATATATAGCTTGGTACGAAGATGTGACACTGTCCCTAATGAAGAGGTCATTTAAATGGATGAGAGGTGGACATAATAAACGGTAAAGAATCATAACCAGATACGAGTATATGGACCCAGGGAACAAGAAAACACATTGAATCCAAGCTATCTTGCCTACCGTCTAACTATCTGAACTCTCCAGGGACCTAATTAACATCACAATGGTCCTTTGATTTCTTACAGGCAACGTTTGATTGCTTCATAATGAGACAATCGGAACAGATCTTACGAAGGGTCGTGTGAATTTCTTGGCAGCTGCACTGACAGTTTTCCCTTTCGCTTTCGAGAAGAAACATCCTCCCAGAATCAAGATGTATAATTACAGATTGAACTGCCTATAACATCTTTCAAGGCGATAGTTAACTGAGCAGATTATTCCACCATATGGACATCTGTGCAGACGACGGCTCTGATACTGGGGAAGAAGCACTGAACAACACTTTGGGGAAGGAAAGACTTTCACCTAAGAGGAAGAAATATGCCTGGGTGTTAGGTTAACATGGAGGATTCAAAAGGTACAGGAGGACTCACAGGGGCTTAAAAAATCTACAGACGTTCTACATTGATTGTCAACATATTGCCCAGGATAGGCTGGCTTTACTCAAGAGTCACCTCCCCAAGTGTCCCTCTTTAGGAGATATTAGGGGTCCACACCTCCCAAGTGTTCTCTTTAGGAGATATTAGGGGTCCATGCCTCCCAAGTATTCTTCTTTAGGAGATATTAGGGGTCTGTACTTCCCAAATGTTCCTCTTTAGGAGATATTAGGGGTCCATAACTCCCAAGTGTCCCTCTCTAGGAGATATTAGGGGTCCATAACTCCCAAGTGTCCCTCTCTAGGAGATATTAGGGGTCCATAGCTCCCAAGTGTCCCTCTTTAGGAGATATTAGGGGTCCATACCTCTCAATTGTCCTCTCTAGGAGATATTAGGATCCATACCTCCCAGGTGTTCTCTTTAGGAGATATTAGGATCCGTACCTCCCACGTGTCCCTCTTTAATCAGGATAGTCCCTCTTTGAGATCCAAATCCCTCTGTCCCTCTTTCCCACCCTGCTGTCCCTCTTTTTAGGGGATCAGACTGTGTGGTATGTATATAAGTGTATTACCCTGATGTCCTTGTGTTTAGGAGATCAGACTGTGTGGTGTGTATATAAGTGTATCACCCTGGTGTCCCTGTGTTTAAGAGATCAGACTGTGTGGTGTGTATAGAAGTGTATCACCCTGGTGTCCCTGTGTTTAGGAGATCAGACTGTGTGGTGTGTATGTAAGTGTATCACCCTGGTGTCCCTGTGTTTAGGAGATCAGACTGTGTGGTGTGTATATAAGTGTATCACCCTGGTGTCCCTGTGTTTAGGAGATCAGACTGTGTGGTGTGTATAGAAGTGTATCACCCTGGTGTCCCTGTGTTTAGGAGATCAGACTGTGTGGTGTGTATAGAAGTGTATCACCCTGGTGTCCCTGTGTTTAGGAGATCAGACTGTGTGGTGTGTATATAAGTGTATCACCCTGGTGTCCCTGTGTTTAGGAGATCAGACTGTGTGGTGTGTATATAAGTGTATCACCCTGGTGTCCTTGTGTTTAAGAGATCAGACTGTGTGGTGTGTATAGAAGTGTATCACCCTGGTGTTCCTGTGTTTAGGAGATCAGACTGTGTGGTGTGTATATAAGTGTATCACCCTGGTGTCCCTGTGTTTAGGAGATCAGACTGTGTGGTGTGTATAGAAGTGTATCACCCTGGTGTCCTGTGTTTAGGAGATCAGACTGTGTGGTGTGTATAGAAGTGTATCACCCTAGTGTCCCTGTGTTTAGGAGATCAGACTGTGTGGTGTGTATAGAAGTGTATCACCCTAGTGTCCCTGTGTTTAGGAGATCAGATTGTGTGGTGTGTATAGAAGTGTATCACCCTGTGTTTATGAGATCAGACTGTGTGGTGTGTATATAAATGTATCACATTGCTCCACAGCAATAAAACTCACATTAATGTTTGCATAAACATCCCTATATATGTTTATAAATTAGTCTGTGTAAATAATATACTTTGGTATTGTTCTAAATAATTTATTCAGTTACACAAAGACGTGTCAGTAGGTCATGGAATAAGCTAAAAATTTTCAGTAATTCCCTGCCCACCCACTTCTCCTCCTTGTTACCATGTTCTGCCCACTTCCTCTCTATGTCACCCTATTCTGCCCACGTCCCACTTAAATCTCCTCCTTCTCACCCTGTTCTGCCCACTACCCACCCTCTTCTCCTCCTTCACACCCTGTTCTGCCGTCTTCCCACCCACTTCTCCTTCTTCTCTCCCTGTTCTACCCACTTCTTGCCCACTTCTACTCCTTCCCACCCTGTTCCTCCCACATCCCAGCCACTTTCCAACATTTTATGTCAAAATGATGACGAACCCTGCCCACCCAATTAAGTCACACCCCCTTTATCACTCGAATTGCTTCATTTACAAACCCCTGGTTACAGCACATGAGTCCTTTCGGAGGGGTTCAAGAGGATGAAGTTCCCTGGTATGCCCATTCTGCCCACTTTTCCATAATTTCATGGTGGAAAAGCAAGGCCGGATTTCTCATAAGGCAGAGTAGGCATCTGCCTACAGGCGCATCCCACAGAGGGGCACCTGTCATTGGGACCCGTTTTTTTTTTTATAATTATTATTTATTTATTTTTATTATCCTTGCTGCGAGCACTAACCCCCTACTCGGTCAGATCTGCGCCTCCTTTGGCACAGACCTGCAGCTGCTGAGCTCCCATGAGCTCTTTAGTAATGTAGAGCACTGGGAGAAGACATCATCTTCCAGTGCTCTGCATTACTGAAGAGAAGACTGCGCGAGAGCTCCAGCAGTTACAGGTCTGTGCCGAAGGAGGTGCAGACCTGTCCTGCTATGATGCTGGACCACCAGGAGGAGGTAGAAAAAGGTGGTGGGTGCAATGTGAGGGTACTATGGAGCTGATGGGGGGGCAAGTTGGCGCTGATGGGGGCAACGTGACGGAAAAGTGGAGCTGATGGGGGCAATGTGAGGTCAATATGGAGCTGATGGGGGGCAATGTGGAGATGATGGAGGCAATGTGAGGGCAATATGGAGCTGATGGGGGCAATGTGGAGATTAGGAGCATTGTGGAGGTGTGCAGTGGAGATGGCCAATGGGGGGGGGGTGCTTTAGATTTCTGTGCCTACAGGCTCCTGAGATGAAAATCCGGCCCTGTGGAAAAGTCCTCTCAGCCACCCACCGACATCTTAAGCCCCATCTACAAAATGACACAAACCATGGAATATGGACACTCCCATCCTCAGCTGTACAATGTTTCTGTGGGGACTTGGGGACAAGAAGATTTCCAGGTCTAACAACGAGGAAGCAAAAACCTGATTTACTTAGCACACTTATGGCGGCCTTCTTTGATGTATTTGCATGGACAAAATGGCTGCCATCTGCTTTGCATCCTTAACAGCTTCACCAAGTAATAAATAAATTAGGCAAGATTTGGAGATAATAAAGTACCAGACTTCTGAGTCTGCATAATACTGACAGGTAGATAATCCTTTCATGATCTAAGGATTCTGTTTCCCTTTAAATGGAAATGTGTAATTCTCCTAAATAATTCTATGTCATGTTGGCTTAGCCTTGCTGCCCGGAGATGTCTTCAGATAGGAAATACCACATTATGTATGGAAATGAGTTTGGGAATGTGTTGCACATAGCCCTCTGGACCTCGAGGGGTCAATAATAAAAAAAAAAGTCCACCCTTTCCAAGTACATTTAACTGTTTGAGTCCCAGACGGGTATCCAATGCATTACAAAGCGATGAATAAATATGTTTATTTATATAGTGCCACAAGTGTCTGCAGAGCATTGCAATTTAAATTTAACCCTTTGAGTGCCAGAGGGGTACGCAACGCATTGCAGAGCAATGCGTTGCGTGCCCCTCTGGCACTCAAAGGGTTAAGGGTTTAGACAATATAGGGCGACACGTGTTTTGCAAAGTGAAACACTGGAAAGGGGCGTCCCAGCCCTGAAAGCTTACAATCTAAAGTGGAAAAGGGAGACATTATACAGAGTAAGTAAAGGTCAAGTGCAAAGCGTTACAATATAATTGAAATAAAATTAATATATATTTACTAGCTGAACAGCCCGTTACACGGGCCACAGTGTCACAGCCACCCGGTCCTTTGGAGCGCCCAGCTCTGTATCAGCCGTGACGCGGGCAGTCTCTACTGCGCATAACTGCAGCACGCGCAGCAGTGTCTACTGAGCATGTCGCAGCGTTACACACGATTTAGCGAATTATTATATAGGATATTTTCTGATTGATCCTATCAACTACAGGAATTTTGCAATCATTTGATCGCATTTGGCCATAAATGTGCAAATATATATTTATTATCACAGATTTCATATTCTGTTTATCACTAGGGTGACCGCATTTCCATTCTGCCATTCAGGGACACTGTGGCGACGGGAGTACTACTCTCCAGCTGTAGGGCAGCTACACAGAAGGGGTCAGTATTAAAGGGATAGCAATACTTCGTTTTAACTTTATTTTATTTTGTAGGCATTAAAAAAACATGAAGAACGATAATAGGATTTTAGTCTTACCTGTTAAATCCTTTTCACTTAGTCCATACAGGTCACTGGTACCATACCATGGGATGTGTAGTCCCCTTTAATAGGCAGGAACAATTATGCAAATAATTTGCAAGGGGCGGAGCCTCCCCTCTTACTTAAGCCACCTTCTGGCCAGAGCCACCCATATTGATTTGAGACCCTAAACTGACCCCAGGTAAGCAAAAAGAAAGACTCCTGTGAGCATGCCCGAACGGTCTCCCACTGAATGCCACAGGAGAGCCAAGACTGGTCCCTTGACAGGGTGGGAGACCAGTGACCTGTATGGACTAAGTGAAAAGGATTTAACAGGTAAGACTAAAATCCTATTTTCACTGTCGTCCAATACAGGTCACTGGTACCATGGGATGTACAAACATTGAGCTGATCCAGAGGCGGGAAGTAAGGCAAGGACCAGGCGCAAGGCCCAAGTCACTAGAACTGTTAACCAGTTGATAACATAGCCCAAACTGTAAGTGTCAACGGACACCAACCAAGGGAACAATCCCTGAACTTAACACAGCACACGGAACACGAGCCAACCGGGCTCAACAGTAAGGAAGCACTAAGGATCACAGAGCGGAAGACCTACACAGGCAAGACTGCCTCCAGGACCTTCCTTCCAAAGCTGGCATCAGCCGATGCCAGTACATCAACTCGGTAGTGCTTAGAAAAAGTGTGCACAGAGGACCAAGTGGCCGCTCTGCACAGTTGATCAGCAGAAGCTTGATTCTTGTAGGCCCAGGAGGCCCCAATAGATCTGGTGGAATGGGCAGTCACCCTGAAGGGAACATGCTTATTCCTCAACTTATAGGCTTCACGGATGGTAGCCTTAATCCAAGAGGCAATGGTAACTTTGGAAGCCGGTCTTCCTGCCCTAGGCCCCTCAGGAATGACGAATAGAGCGTCAGACTTCCTGATAGATTCGGTGCGGTGAACATAAAACTTGAGGCAACGCACCACATCCAACAAATGGAGATCTCTTTCCTTGTCAGATGAAGGATTAGGGCAGAAAGAGGGAACCACAATCTCCTGATTGATGTGAAACTCAGACACAACCTTGGGTAAGAATTCCTTGGTAGTGCGAAGCACAGCCTTATCCTTGTGGAACACCAGGTAAGGAGGTTTACAAGACAATGCCTGTAACTCTGCCACCCGGCGTACTGACACAATAGCCAAAAGGAAGGCCATCTTCCAAGTCACAAGACGTAATGGAATGGAAGCCAAGGATTCAAACGGTGGTCGCTGAAGAACACCCAGCACCAAATTGAGATCCCACTGGGGAGCAGGACTCTTGAAGGCAGGTCGAACATGAGTCACACCTTGGAAGAAGACTTTCACATCAGGAAGGATGGCAATCCGTTCCTGGAAAAACACAGACAAGGCAGAGGTCTGAACTTTGAGGGAACTCAGACTGAGCCCCTTGTCCACACCGTCCTGCAAGAAGGCCAGGACAGTGGGAAGATGGAAGTCAAGAGACAACTGCTTGACAGAGCACCATTTCACGAAAGTTGACCAAATGCGATGATAGATCTTGGAAGACACAGGCTTACGAGCACTGAGCATCGTCGACACCACAGAAGGAGAAAAGCCTTTCTGAGCTAGAATCGAGGATTCAACCGCCATGCCATCAAACGGAGAGAGTGAACATCCTCTTTCCACAGATACCCCTGAAGAAGCAGGTCCGGACGGGCAGGAAGTGGGATTGGATCCTTCACTGACATGGCCATCAATTCCGGAAACCAGGACTGGCGAGGCCAGTTCGGAGCAATCAGGATGACAGGACAACGTTCTCTCTTCAACTTCTGAATAACTCTGATCAATAGAGGAAGAGGGGGGAAGATGTAAGCCAGGGAGAAGTCCCAAGGGATCGACAAGGCATCCACCGCTAGAGCAAGGGAGTCCCTCAGACGGGAGCAAAACACCGGAACCTTCCTGTTGTGTCTGGTAGCCATCAGATCCACCACTGGCATCCCCCACCGTTGAGTGAGCATGTGAAACACCTCTGGGTGAAGAGCCCATTCTCCGCTGTTGACGGTGTGACGACTGAGGAAGTCTGCCATGACGTTGTCCACGCCTGGAATGTGAACTGCAGAGATGACAGGCACGTGATCTTCTGCCCAAGACAAAATATCCTTGACTTCCCACCAGGCGGAACCGCTTCTTGTGCCGCCTTGTCTGTTGATGTAAGCCACCGCCGTGGCGTTGTCAGACTCTACTCTGACTGGAAGACCGGTCAATTGAGACTCCCAGTGCCTCAGGGCCAGCCGGACAGCTCGAAGTTCCAGAACATTGATGGAGAGCATGGATTCCTCCAGACCCCATTTCCCCTGAGCACTGAAGCGACCCCAGACTGCACCCCAGCCCCGAAGGCTGGCATCCGTTGTGACTGTGGTCCAATGAGGAACTAGAAAGGATTTCCCTTTCAAGAGATGAGAGAGATCTAACCACCAGTGCAGACTCGACTCGACATGAGGAGGAAGAGAAACAGACAGATGTTGATGATCTGGATGATTCCTGCACGTCTGGATCACAAATCTCTGAAGATCCCTGGAGTGGGCCATGGCAAATGGTACTGCTTCGATCGTGGAAATGAACTTCCCCACTAAGGACGACAACTTCGGAACTGGAATTTCGTCCATGTCCAGAATCCCAGCCACTCTGACGGCTATCAGGTGAGCCACGTCCTCTGGAAGAAACACCATGCCTTGGCGAGTGTCGAACAGGAGACCCAGGAACAGAAGCCTCTGAGAAGGAATCAAGTCCGACTTGTCCAGATTCAGGATCCATCCGTGACGGTTCAGGGTGTGCATGCACCTCTGCAACTGCTGGTGGAGAAGCTCCGCTGAGGAGGCCTTCAGTAGGAGATCGTCCATGTAGGGTGTCACTCTGATCCCATCCTGATGGAGCACCGCTATCAAGGAGCCCAGCACCCGCTGGAAGACTTGAGGAGCTGTAGTCAGTCCAAAGGGGAGCGCTGTAAATTGAAAGTGTCCCCTGTGGCAGGCAATCCTGAGATACTTCCTGCTCTCTGGATGAATAGGGATGTGAAGATAAGCATCCTGAAGGTCCAGGGAGGCAAGAAACTCCCCTGGAGACATTGCTGCAATCACAGAGCGCAGGGACTCCTGGCGGAAGTGGGAAGTCACCACATAGGCATTGAGATCTTTGAGATCCAAGATGGGACGGGCTCCTCCGTCCTTTTTGGCTACCACAAACAGGTTGGAATAAAATCCTGAACCTGTGTCCCCCTACGGAACCGCCTCCAGGACCTCTTTGTCCAAGAGATCCTGAATAGCGTCGTCGAACAGACGCCTTTTTGAGGGTTCCTGAGAAGGACGAGTAAAATGGAACCGAAAAGGAGGAAGGGAAGAGAAAGGGATCCTGTATCCCTCTGACACCACCTGAAGAACCCATGGGTCCGCCACTGACTCCTCCCAAGTCCGGCGAAAGATGCGGAGACGACCGCCTACAGCCGGATGCGGACCCGGGTTCGGCGAGTCATGCCGAAGCAGTCTTGGAGGTCTTGGCCTTGGAGGCAACTTTGGGCCTCCAGGACTGTTTGGGCTTGGAGGAGGAGCGCGAAGTGGGAGGACCCGTTTGGGCCGAGGAGCGTGTCTCAGTCTGAAAGGAACGAAAGGACCGATTGCGTTTGGCTGGAAACTTTTTCTTAAAGACTGAGGGTAGAAGAGTACTTTTACCGCCAGTAGCCTCACTGATCATTTCTTTGAGCTCAGAGCCAAAGAGCAAATTCCCCTGAAAGGGCAAGGAAAGCAAGGCTTTCTTAGAGGCTGTATCAGCAGACCAAATTTTCAGCCAAAGAGCGCGTCTAGCCACCACAGAAGAAGTGGAGGCCCTCGCCATCATGCGCACAGCATCAAAAGCAGCATCAGCAACATAGTTCTGAGCTTCAGTGATATTAGCAAGAAGCTGCAACTGTTCAGATACAGGCGCATCCTGGCGAACCGCTTCAGTCAGTCGCTCAGTCCAGGCTGCAATAGCCCTATTAACCCATGCCACAGCAAAGGTGGGGCGCATGGCAGTGCCAATAGAGGCAAAAATAGATTTAAGAGAGAGCTCTAATTTCTTATCCGTCCAGTCCTGCAAGGCAGAGGCATCTGAGACAGCCAAAGCAGTAGATTTGGATAGTCTAGACACAGGAGCATCCACCTTGGGAGGATGAACCCATTTTGCCAGCTCCGCTTCGGGAAAAGGGTAAAGTTTGGCAAACTTTTTGGAGACAGAGGAAGATCTATCAGGATACTTCCATGCCTCAGAAACCAGACGGGCAAGAGTAGGGTTAGTTGGAAAACAAACAACAGGTTTAGATGGCTTTTTCTGAAAAACATCAGTAGGATCATAAGTGGATTCCTGAGTCAGAGGAAGGTTGAGCGTATTCAGAACCGCTCTGATCAGACCCTCAGCCGAAACTTCAGGGTCACACTCATAGGGGTCCCCAATGGACCTGTTAGAATCAATAACAGTACGTTCCTCAGCATCAGAATCCTGTAAAAGTTCTTCTTCAGAAGAATCAGTGATATCAGGAGCTCCCTGTGGCTTAGGCAGGGAGGTCCTGATAGTAGAGGGGGTCTGCCAGACCTGGAGAGCCCCCTGTACCTGAGAGGGAAAGAGTTGAAGCGTGGATCTGAGATCCCTAGTGGCAGCTTTAAACTCCCTCACCCAAGATGGCTCAATAGCGTGGCTGGGAAGCCCAGGGTTGCTATCTTTATCAGTACAATTAGGGCATAGATCCCCCACATTATCGCAATCCAGCCCAATGTGGCAAGAGGAGCAAAACGCCATGGGGGTAGAAGACCCCCCAGCCTCCTTAGTCTTGGGTCTAGCCCCTAGCTCCAGTGAAGTAGACATGCTCACAGCGTCAATATACCCCACAAAAAACACTATCACCCAGAAAAGTGTTAAAGATTAAAGTTTCACCCCAGAAAAGGTCTAAAAACGGACTTATCTGGCCAGCGAAGGGTTAATCTGGTGAGGAGAGAGAAGGCTCGGTCCCTGCGTAGTGTACTCGCCTTGGAAAAGTACCACAAAATGGCGGCCGTCATGACAGCCAATCAGAAACAAGCGCGAGCTAAGCGCTCATGGGAAATGTAGTTTTCCCTATGCAAGTACCCCAAACAGTGCCCGAAGCCCCCCTGAGCCCCCTACATTAATAAAACACCAACCGGATGATAGAGCAGGAGCCTAGCATTAAAATGAGCCTACTCTGAAGTTGCTGTGACAAGCGGTTTCAGAGATATGTCCCAAACTGTGAATTCCCATAGAGAGTAAAGGAGCTCTGCTGCTGAGCGGGAAAAAGCCGCGCTTAAAGGCGCGGAACACCATTTTTAATAAAGTTTAGTAAAACATTAAAAAGTGCCCAAACAAGCATGAAATACATGAGAAACATAAATAAATGAATACCCAATGCTCCAAAACTCAGAGAATAACACAGAAATTGCATAAATAGTGATAATGCAATAAAAACACCCTATGAGTGCTGGAGTGTATTAAAACTCCCAAATACAAGCCCATCAAAGGGACACTGTGGGGACAAGTGGACCTTCAGCACTCAATGGGTGACTCACCTTTCTCGCAGATTTCTGTCTTCAGGTGACCATGATAGGGAGGGAAAGAACCAGAGGTAATTTCCCCAACAGGGGAGCTGCTTAACACAAGCTGTCCCCTCATCAGGTATAGGTCCACAGAAATCCCTGGAAGCTGCACCAGCCACTTTGAAGAGGGCAATTCACAGCCATGGTCACCCTCCTAATGGTGGTATTCCATATTTGAATAAAAAATAATAAAACTCTAAGAAGCATAGCTGTTCTCTGCCTGGTGTGCAAGCACACCAGGAACAAATCAATATGGGTGGCTCTGGCCAGAAGGTGGCTTAAGTAAGAGGGGAGGCTCCGCCCCTTGCAAATTATTTGCATAATTGTTCCTGCCTATTAAAGGGGACTACACATCCCATGGTATGGTACCAGTGACCTGTATTGGACGACAGTGAAATAAGTTTTATCTCTCAAACCTTTATGGTTTGAGAGATATTCACAAGCAAAATTTCCCCTCCCGCCCCTTTTACCTAGTGTAAACCATCTCTTCTCAGATGTGGAATCCAGTCCATAGACCAGACAGATAACAGAAGGGGACAATCTTCTTCCTATGGGAACAATGAAAGCCCTGCCCCCCTTGACAAGTTTTTCAGGTTTTTTCCCTTAATCGAAGTTTGTCCCTCTCTGCAGTCTACCTGGGCACCTCCCTTCTGATCTGGCTGAGCAGTGTTACATCAGTAAAAGGGGCGGGAGGGGGATACTTTATCATTGAATTACTCTTGAACTACAACTCTGACAGAATTGAAATAACACTCTCCAAAGTCCAAATACTATGATGATTAATTAGAGCTGCTTTTAATATGAAACATTACTATCCCTTTAATAACTGGACATCTGTGCTCAAATTACTCTTTATCTGGTGCACCACCGAGTTCTAAACACTTGCGGGAGAACTGTCCATCGACTGATGTGACAGGAAGCGCTGTCTTTGGTGGCTACAATATAATATACAAGATGCCCAAAGCCTTAGACTAGTATTATACTACAATAAAATTGCACTGCAGCTCCTGTTTGATGTCAGGATCAAGGTACAGTTCTGTCTCTAGTACTTAGGGCTTTATCCGGAAGCCATTTTCTTGTAGCCCAGCAGAGGAATCCATTTGTGTCACAGTAGGCAATGGGTAGTTCTGTTTCTAGTGTTCTAATGCCAGGGACATGGGACACACATATAAATTCCAGGACTGTCCCTGGCAATCAGGAACATGTGGTCACCCTATTTATCACACAAGTATATTTGAGCTCCTCTTAATTCTATTTCAATTCTGTTTGATCGGTATGTATATTGCTTATTAAAAAGAGTAGAGGCTCATGTTTAGAAAGATTCACGGATATTTATCATTTTTATATTGAGCAGCTTCATTGTTTTAACCACATAGGCGCCTCTTTGTTTATTTTTTATTTAAAGCGTTTAAATATCCATACCTCCCAACATTTCAAATTGCCAAAGAGGGACACTTGTGTTTTAGGGGGTGTTTCTGGGGGCGTGGCTGGTGGGCGTGGCATTACCGAGAATTTTTAAGCTATTTCATGACCTGTTGACACCTCTTTGTGTAACCTAATAAATGGCTTATAACAAGACCAAAGTATTTTATTTACACACACTAATTTATAGACACATATGGATGTTTAAACAAACAATAATGTGAGTTTTACTGCTGTAGAACAATGCGATACATTTATATACACACCTCACAGTCTGATTTCCTAAAAAGAGGGACATCAAGATGGGAAAGAGGGACAGCGGGATTTGGGTCTAAAAGAGGGGTTGTCCCTCCTAAAGAGGGACACTTGGGAGGTATGGAATATCTCTCTGACAATCAAAGGGTTACTTGGATATCTAAAACCAAAACTGATTTTCAGGAGGCAGGTCATTAGGAGAGATCTGTTTTATCTTCTGAGATCTAATTTTCAAGACCTGATTTCGTCTAGAGAATCATATCCTTAGAGTCAATTCTCTGCTCCACAATCAGTATACGAGGTGTCACAGCGCTTCCAGCGCCGGGGTGAGTGGGGGAGGTGTCGCTGTACGGAAGCATTTCCATGTGTATGCACACAGATTTGGAATTTTGTCTCTGAAATATGTTTACTGTAACAAGATGCAACTTCACAGGTCAAAAAGTAACAACTTCTCCCACACACACACACAGAATCACACATACATGCACACTGTCAAATGCACACACACATTTACCTAGCTACTGCTCGAAAATTCTAATGGCCCCTATCAGTTTGCCATTGTGCCTTGGTTTAAAGGAGCAGTAAACTTTTTTTTTTTTAAGAAAAAATATGTATTGTAGGGTGTTTCCTGTTGAGAAAAATAATGGTACTCTTACTACTGAGAGAATTATTACTGCTTAACCTTGGCTGACCAGACCTCACCTTTAATAATGGACACACATGAAAAATGCATACTACAGGGTTGCTTTGATTTTGGGTTAACCATTTGTAACCTGTCTTGTGTCAGTGTGCTATACTGGACCCGTGAGGGTTACTTTGTTCATTGTGTGTTTCAATAAAGCTGTGTTTTTACCTATACCTCCTTGTCTGAGTGTACTGAACCGTAACACCGTTCTCACGAAGATTCTCTTTCTATGCCGCGTTAATTCGGCACTGCAGATGAGCCGTCCGGTCTGCGGAACAGCATACAAGTTTGTCAGCTAGAGCACTGACGTGAATGAAAGGGGCTGGAGGGGGGAACTTTACCAAAATATTACTCAAAAAGTATAAAAGTTATAAAAAAAAAAGACTTGGATCGTTTTATTTATTTATTTAAGAAGAACAATTTTAAAGGGGATCTATCACCCCTAGACAAGTTAGCCTTAATAGGTAGGTTATAGAGTCAATCTATATATCCCTAAAGTTTGGCACTACTACAAGTACCACCCTTTGGATAAGAGCCGGCTATAATTTTACAAAATAATATACAGTATAATATTCTCACGAATAGTCCATCTAGCGGGTATCAGAGATGATCAGTGATGGTTCTGAGGGTCCTATGCAGCTGTAACATGGGTAGGGGTTCCCAGCAGACTGCGGTTACCAGCTCTGTACCGCAGTCTGTCACTCTTCCTCTGCTCCCCTCCCTTTATCCAGTCTCCTCCAATGAGAGAGGCTTTCTGCCTGTAAGCTGGAGCGGTCTCTGGCCAATGAGAGCGCTCCAGCTTACAGGCAGAAATCCTCCGTCATTGGAGGAGGCTGGATAGAGGGAGGGGAGAAGAAGAAGAGTGACAGACTGCGGTACAGAGCAGGTACCTGCAGTCTGTCTGGAAGTAGGGCACAGGGCAGTATTTCATCGTTAAATTTAAGGCAAACAGTGATTTTAACCCTTTGAGTGCCAGAGGGGTATGGAACGCATTGCTTTGCAATGCGTTCCATACCCCTCTGGCACTCAAAGGGTTAAAAGAGAAAATACTACTATAGTACACCTACTCACTATATAACCTACCTGTTAAGGCTAACTTGTGATAGATCCCCTTTAAAGGGATATTAATACTTAAAATGTAAAAAAAATATGTTGTAGGGTTTATCCCCCTGAGTAAAACAAGAGTACTCCCACTGCTGAAAGGTGTTTCATTCAAAAGCTATTAATTTTCAAAGTTGAATTTTTAGGTGCAATATCTCAGTGGCCTGAAATTGTACAGTGTGCCTCTTTAGGAGATATTAGGGGTCCATGCCTCCCAAGTGTCCTTCTTTAGGAGATATTAGGGGTCCATGCCTCCCAAGTGTCCCCTCTTTAGGAGATATTAGGTGTCTGTACCTCCCAAGTGTCCCTCTTTAGGAGATATTAGGGGTCCATGCCTCCCAAGTGTTCCTCTTTAGGATATATTAGGGGTCCATGCCTCCCAAGTGTTCCTCTTTAGGAGATATTAGGGGTCCATGCCTCCCAAGTGTCACTCTTTAGGAGATATTAGGGGTCCATGCCTCCCAAGTGTTCCTCTTTAGGAGATATTAGGGGTCCATGCCTCCCAAGTGTTCCTCTTTAGGAGATATTAGGGGTCCATGCCTCCCAAGTATCCCTCTTTAGGAGATATTAGGGGTCCATGCCTCCCAAGTGTCCCTCTTTAGGAGATATTAGGTGTCTGTACCTCCCAAGTGTCCCTCTTTAGGAGATACTAGCAATGTGGGACGGCGTTTCCCGTCATGTTATGACCGTTGGGCGCACGTGTGTGAAATGCAGACACACTGATAAACACAGACATATGCAACACACAGGCAGACACATACCATACATCCCAAGTGTCCCTCTTTGAGGGCCGGATCCCTCTGTCCCTCTTTTTAGGAGGTCAGACTGGAGCTGAGGGTGCATAGTGGAGCTGGTGGGGGCAAGTTGGAGCTGGTGGGGGCAAAGTGGAGCTGATGGGGGTAAGTTGGAGCGGATGAGGGTCAAAGTGGAGCTGATGGGGGCAAGTTGGAGCTGAGGGGGTAAAGTGGAGCTGAGGGGGGGCAAAGTGAAGGTGAGGGGGGCAAAGTGGAGCTGAGGGGGGGGCAAAGTGGAGCTGAAGGGGGGCAAAGTGGAGCTTGAAGGGGAGGCAAAGGTGAGCTGAAGAGGGGCAAAGTGGAGCTGAAGAGGGGCAAAGTGGAGCTTGAAGGGGGGCAAAGTGGAGCTGGTGGGGGGGCAAAGTGGAGCTGGTGGAGGCAAGTTGGAGCTGATAGGGGCAAGTTGGAGCTGCTGGGGGCATAGTGGAGCTGCTGGGGGGCAAAGTGGAGCCAATGGGGGTTTGTTGGAGCTGGTGGGGGCAAGTTGCAGCTGAGGGGGCATAGTGGAGCTGGTGGGGGCATAGTGGAGCTGGTGGGGGCAAGTTGGAGGTGGTGGGGGCAAGTTGGAGTGGATGGGGGGCTAAGTGGAGCTGATGGGGCAAAGTGGAGCTGAGGGGGGTAAAGTGGAGCTGAGGGGTGCACGTTAGAGCAGATGGGGGCAAAGTGGAGCTGATGGTGGCAATTTGGAGCAGATGGGGGCAAAGTGGAGCTGATGGTGGCAAGTTGGAGCTGATGGTGGCAAGTTGGAGCTGCTGGGGGTAAAGTGGAGCTGAGGGGGGCACGTTAGAGCAGATGGGGGCAAAGTGGAGCTGATGGTGGCAATTTAGAGCGGATGGGGGGCAAAGTGGAGCTGATGGTGGCAAGTTGGAGCTGATGGTGGCAAGGGTGGAGCTGATGGGGGCATAGCGGAGCTGCTGGGGGGCAAAGTGGAGCCGTAGGGGGGCAAGTTGGAATGGATGGGGGGCAAGTTGGAGCTGGTGGGGGGCAAAGTGGAGCTGATGGGGGCAAGTTGGAGCTGAGGCGGCAAGTTGGAGTTGATGGGGGAAAAAGTGGAGCTGATAGGGGCAAAGTGGAGCTGGTGGGCCAAAGTGAAGCTGATAAGGGGCAAGTTGGAGCTGGTGGGGGGCATCTCTTACAGGCATCTCCAGACCAGGGGCAGACTGGCCCAGGGGGCAGAGAGAGGACAATCATGAAAAGAGGTTGGGTATAAGTAGGCGGGGTATAAAGGGGTGGGGCACAGGGGCGGAGCGAAATGGGCAGCAAAATTAGGTTTTGGCTAGGGTGGCAAAAATCCTTGCACCAGCCCTGACTGTGTGGTGTGTACTACTTTGCTCTACAGCAATAAACTTCAGTATATGTGTTTATACATTAGTCTGTGCAAATAAAATACTTTGGTCTTGCACTAAATCATTTATTCAGTTACATAAATCGCCAGTAATAGGTCATGAAATAACCTAAAAATTCTTACTAATGCCCCGCCCACCAGCCACGCCCCCAACAATATCACCTAAAACTAACGTGTCCCTCTTTGGCCATGTGAAATGTTGGGAGGTATGCACATACACACAGTGAGCGGCAGAAACATACAAAAGACATGCACACACAGACACACTGGAGATGCACACATGGACACGAATATGTAACAGAGATGTACACACACACACACACACACACACACACAAACGCAACATATATGAGCAGAAACACATGCGTGCATGAGTTGTGTACCCCTCTGGCACTCAAATGGTTAATGTATAGAGAGGCATGTCAGAGATAAATAGCAGTGGGAAGTGTATTCATACGTGGGAACTTTGATTTGTGTAGTCCCTAGAGGGGACTGATGTGGTGCTGATGTGGAGAGACAAATGGGGCAATCTGGGTTAAAAGTGGGTGGGGCTTAATCACGAGTAGGGGGCGGGGGTTAACATAAATGTGGAAAAAGTGTTAGTAATAGGCTGGGGAAGGAGGACAAGTGGGAGGGAAATGCACTTTTACAGTGTGAGGGGTTTGAACACACTCCCTGAGGGGTAAAGCTTGATACACAACCCTGTGGCAGTCAGTGGGTTAAGTGTGAATCTGATGGCTGTCTGTCCTGTGTTTTGCATGGCAAATGATGACAATGAAGAAATAATTGAGCAATGAGGACCTACCTTAACCCTTTGAGTGCCATTTTGTTCCCCTGGTCCTGTAGCACCCTTCTGTGGCTATACTACAGGTCCTGCTGAGGCCACTGGGAGTCAGTGTGAGTGACTGTGTGTCAGCCATATTTCTTTCTGGCTTTGTGTGTGTGGTGGTGGTGTGTGAGTGAGGCATGTGTGTGTTATACCTGGGAACTTTTACTTGTGGAGTCCCTCATGTGCTGCTGATGTGGAGAGAGCAATGGGGCAATTTGGGTTAACAGTGGGCGGGGCTTAATCGCGAGTAGGGGCGGGGCTTAACATAAATGTGGAAAAGTGTAATAGGCTGGGGAAGGAGGAGAAGTGGGAGGGAAATGCAAGTTTGCAGTGTGAGGGGTTTGAACACACTCCCTGAGGGGTAAAACTTGATACACAACCCTGTGGCAGTCAGTGGGTTAAGTGTGTACCTGATGGCTGTCTGTCCTGTGTCTTGCATGGCAAATGATGACAGTGAAGAAATAATTCAGCAGAGGGCCTACCTTAACCCTTTGAGTGCCATTTTGTTCCCCTGGTGCTGCACTACAGGTCCTGCTGAGGCCACTGGGAGTCAGGGTGAGTGACTGTGTGTGTGTGTCAGCCATATTTTTTTCTGGCTTTGTGTGTGTATGTGATGCTGTGTGTGTAAGTGGGAGCATGTCTGTTTGGTGCTGTGTGAGTGGGGCATATGTGTGTGTGTGGTGGTCTGTGTGTGTGAGTGGGGCATGTGTGTGTTTGGTGCTGTATGAGTGGGGCATGTGTGTTTGTCTGTGGTGTAGGAGCAAATGGCAGCCATATTGTTTTTTTCTGACTTTGATAGTGGTGGGCGGGCTGCATAGTGGGGGCGGGCCAACTCCCTGCATGATTGAATCACCCAATGGGAACAGTAACTCCTCCTTAGTACCACCCCTGGGTGTGTTTGCCAGGCACACAGAAGTCTTCTTTTATATATATATATAGATTAGGGGTCCATACCTCCCACGTGTATCTCTTTAGGAGATATTTGGTGTCCATACCTCCCAAGTGTCCCTCTTAAGGAGATATCAGAGGTCCATGCCTCCCATGTGTCCTACTTTATGAGATATTAGAGGTCCATACCTCCCACATGTCCCGCTTTAGTATACATTAGTGGTACATACTGCCTATGTGTCCCTCTTTAGAAGATATTAGGGATCTATACCACCCAAGTGTCCCTCTTTAGGAGATATGATAAAACTCATATTAATGTGTGTATAAACTTTAGTATTTGTGTTTAATAATTAGTTTGTGAGGAAAGGACCCCTAATATCTCCTAAAGATGGACACTTGGGAGGTACAGACCCCTAATATCTCCTAAAGAGGGACACTTGGGAGGTACAGACCCCTAATATCTCCTAAAGAGAGACACTTGGGAGGTATGGACCCCTAATATCTCCTAAAGAGGGACACTTGGGAGGAATGGACCCCTAATATCTCCTAAAGAGGGACACTTGGGAGGTACGGACCCCTAATATCTCCTAAAGAGGGACACTTGGGAGGTATGGACCCCTAATATCTCCTAAAGAGGGACACTTGGGAGGTACGGACCCCTAATATCTCCTAAAGAGGGACACTTGGGAGGTATGGACCCCTAATATCTCCTAAAGAGGGACACTTGGGAGGTACGGACCCCTAATATCTCCTAAAGAGGGACACTTGGGAGGTAAGGACCCCTAATATATCCTAAAGAGGGACACTTGGGAGGTATGGACCCCTAATATCTCCTAAAGAGGGACACTTGGGAGGTACGGACCCCTAATATCTCCTAAAGAGGGACACTTGGGAGGAATGGACCCCTAATATCTCCTAAAGAGGGACACTTGGGAGGTACGGACCCCTAATATCTCCTAAAGAGGGACACTTGGGAGGTAAGGACCCCTAATATCTCCTAAAGAGGGACACTTGGGAGGTACAGACCCCTAATATCTCCTAAAAAGGGACACTTGGGAGGTACAGACCCCTAATATCTCCTAAAAAGGGACACTTGGGAGGTATGCAATGGTCTCTGGCAGGCCATGAGCTTGATACCAGATTGGAGTGGAAAGAGCTACTCACTGGTAGACAAGGTTTTACCAGTAGCTGCCTCTTGTTGGAGACCCCTGATATCTCTCTCTCTCTCTCTCTCTCTCTCTCTATATATATATATATATATACATATTTATATATATATATATATATATATATATATATATATATATATATATATATCTATATATAAACACTGAAGGGCAGTCCTGTCGGATTCACACATTCCTCCCATCATCTCCCAGCGCTGCTGCTGATGGACATGGAATTGTTTCAAGATTCCAGTATGTAATAGGATGTGAGGAGGCCAGGGGAGCAATGATAATACAACAAATTGTCAGGGACACGTGGCGACTGTCAAACGGAATTACATTTCAACACCCGCCACTTCTCTGCAATCTGTACTGGCTTCTCGGCGGCGATCAATTCCTCATTAGATTACCGCTTAGGACTGACTTTCAGTTGCAGCCTAAAAGAAAAAACTGCTCGGTGTTTGCCTGACGGTGTAGTGCTGCACAAATGGGAAAGGATCTAATTCTTCACTTGTGTCCCTCAGAGTGCCAGAGGCTTCTGCAAACAATGCGATCAAAAGCTTTCCACACCCCTCTGGTACTCAAAGGGTTACAGAGTTCAGATGTCAATACCACTATGTGGGATACCTGCCCCATGGAGATTACAGTCTAGAGGTATAATGGGAGACCTGCCCCAAGGAGCTTACAGTCTAGTGGTATAATGGGAGACCTGTCCCAAGGAGATTACAGTCTAGTGGTATAATGGGAGACCTGTCCCAAGGAGATTACAGTCTAGTGGTATAATGGGAGACCTGTCCCAAGGAGATTACAGTCTAGTGGTATAATAGGAGATCTGTCCCAAGGAGATTACAGTCTAGTGGTATAATGGGAGACCTGTCCCAAGGAGATTACAGTCTAGTGGTGTAATGGGAGACCTGCCCCAAGGAGATTACAGTCTAGTGGTGTAATGGGAGACCTGTCCCAAGGAGATTACAGTCTGGTGGTATAATGGGAGATCTGTCCCAAGGAGATTACAGTCTAGTGGTATAATGGGAGATCTGTCCCAAGGAGATTACAGTCTAGTGGTATAATGGGAGACCTGCCCCAAGGAGATTACAGTCTAGTGGTATAATGGGAGACCTGTCCCAAGGAGATTACAGTCTGGTGGTATAATGGGAGATCTGTCCCAAGGAGATTACAGTCTAGTGGTATAATGGGAGACCTGCCCCAAGGAGATTACAGTCTAGTGGTATAATGGGAGACCTGCCCCAAGGAGATTACAGTCTAGTGGTATAATGGGAGACCTGTCCCAAGGAGATTACAGTCTGGTGGTATAATGGGAGATCTGTCCCAAGGAGATTACAGTCTAGTGGTATAATAGGAGATCTGTCCCAAGGAGATTACAGTCTAGTGGTATAATGGGAGACCTGTCCCAAGGAGATTACAGTCTGGTGGTATAATGGGAGATCTGTCCCAAGGAGATTACAGTCTAGTGGTTTAATGGGAGACCTGCCCCAAGGAGCTTACAATCTAGTGGTATAATGGGAGACCTGCCCCAAGGAGATTACAGTCTAGTGGTATAATGGGAGATCTGTCCCAAGGAGATTACAGTCAAGTGGTATAATGGTCAGACCTGCCCCAAGGAGATTACAGTCTAGTGGTATAATGGGAGACCTGCCCCAAGGAGATTACAGTCTAGTGGTATAATGGGAGACCTGCCCCAAGGAGATTACAGTCTAGTGGTATAATGGGAGACCTGCCCTGAGGAGCTTACAGTCTAGTGGTATAATGGGAGATCTGTCCCAAGGAGATTACAGTCTGGTGGTATAATGGGAGATCTGTCCCAAGGAGATTACAGTCTAGTGGTATAATAGGAGATCTGTCCCAAGGAGATTACAGTCTAGTGGTATAATGGGAGACCTGTCCCAAGGAGATTACAGTCTGGTGGTATAATGGGAGATCTGTCCCAAGGAGATTACAGTCTAGTGGTTTAATGGGAGACCTGCCCCAAGGAGCTTACAATCTAGTGGTATAATGGGAGACCTGCCCCAAGGAGATTACAGTCTAGTGGTATAATGGGAGATCTGTCCCAAGGAGATTACAGTCAAGTGGTATAATGGGAGACCTGCCCCAAGGAGATTACAGTCTAGTGGTATAATGGGAGACCTGCCCCAAGGAGATTACAGTCTAGTGGTATAATGGGAGACCTGCCCTGAGGAGCTTACAGTCTAGTGGTATAATGGGAGATCTGTCCCAAGGAGATTACAGTCTAGTGGTATAATGGGAGATCTGCCCTTAGGAGCTTACAGTCTAGTGGTATAATGGGAGACCTGCCCCAAGGAGATTACAGTCTAGTGGTATAATGGGAGATCTGTCCCAAGGAGATTACAGTCTAGTGGTATAATGGGAGACCTGTCCCAAAGAGATTACAGTCTAGTGGTATAATGGGAGACCTGCCCTGAGGAGCTTACAGTCTAGTGGTATAATGGGAGACCTGCCCCAAGGAGATTACAGTCTAGTGGTATAATGGGAGACCTGCCCCAAGGAGATTACAGTCTAGTGGTATAATGGGAGACCTGTCCCAAGGAGATTACAGTCTAGTGGTATAATGGGAGACCTGTCCCTAGGAGATTACAGTCTAGTGGTATAATGGGAGACCTGTCCCAAGGAGATTACAGTCTAGTGGTATAATGGGAGACCTGTCCCAAGGAGATTACAGTCTAGTGGTATAATAGGAGACCTGCCCCAAGGAGATTACAGTCTAGTGGTATAATGGGAGACCTGCCCCAAGGAGATTACAGTCTAGTGGTATAATGGGAGACCTGCCCCAAGGAGATTACAGTCTAGTGGTATAATGGGAGACCTGCCCCAAGGAGATTACAGTCTAGTGGTATAATAGGAGACCTGTCCCAAGGAGATTACAGTCTAGTGGTATAATGGGAGACATGCCCTGAGGAGCTTACAGTCTAGTGGTATAATGGGAGACATGCCCCAAGGAGATTACAGTCTAGTGGTATAATGGGAGATCTGTCCCAAGGAGATTACAGTCTAGTGGTATAATGGGAGATCTGTCCCAAGGAGATTACAGTCTAGTGGTATAATGTGAGACCTGTCCCAAGGAGATTACAATCTAGTGGTATAATGGGAGACCTGCCCCAAGGAGATTACAGTCTAGTGGTATAATGGGAGACCTGTCCCAAGGAGATTACAGTCTAGTGGTATAATGGGAGACCTGTCCCTAGGAGATTACAGTCTAGTGGTATAATGGGAGACCTGTCCCAAGGAGATTACAGTCTAGTGGTATAATGGGAGACCTGTCCCAAGGAGATTACAGTCTAGTGGTATAATAGGAGACCTGCCCCAAGGAGATTACAGTCTAGTGGTATAATGGGAGACCTGCCCCAAGGAGATTACAGTCTAGTGGTATAATGGGAGACCTGCCCCAAGGAGATTACAATCTAGTGGTATAATGGGAGACCTGCCCCAAGGAGATTACAGTCTAGTGGTATAATGGGAGATCTGTCCCAAGGAGATTACAGTCTAGTGGTATAATGGGAGATCTGTCCCAAGGAGATTACAGTCTAGTGGTATAATGTGAGACCTGTCCCAAGGAGATTACAATCTAGTGGTATAATGGGAGACCTGCCCCAAGGAGATTACAGTCTAGTGGTATAATGGGAGACCTGTCTCAAGGAGATTACAGTCTAGTGGTATAATGGGAGACCTGTCCCTAGGAGATTACAGTCTAGTGGTATAATGGGAGACCTGTCCCAAGGAGATTACAGTCTAGTGGTATAATGGGAGACCTGTCCCAAGGAGATTACAGTCTAGTGGTATAATAGGAGACCTGCCCCAAGGAGATTACAGTCTAGTGGTATAATGGGAGACCTGCCCCAAGGAGATTACAGTCTAGTGGTATAATGGGAGACCTGCCCCAAGGAGATTACAGTCTAGTGGTATAATGGGAGACCTGCCCCAAGGAGATTACAGTCTAGTGGTATAATAGGAGACCTGTCCCAAGGAGATTACAGTCTAGTGGTATAATGGGAGACATGCCCTGAGGAGCTTACAGTCTAGTGGTATAATGGGAGACATGCCCTGAGGAGCTTACAGTCTAGTGGTATAATGGGAGACATGCCCCAAGGAGATTACAGTCTAGTGGTATAATGGGAGATCTGTCCCAAGGAGATTACAGTCTAGTGGTATAATGGGAGATCTGCCCCAAGGAGATTACAATCTAGTGGTATAATGGGAGACCTGTCCCAAGGAGATTACAGTCTAGTGGTATAATGGGAGACCTGCCCTGAGGAGCTTACAGTCTAGTGGTATAATGGGAGACCTGCCCCAAGGAGATTACAGTCTAGTGGTATAATGGGAGACCTGCCCCAAGGAGATTACAGTCTAGTGGTATAATGGGAGACCTGTCCCAAGGAGATTACAGTCTAGTGGTATAATGGGAGACCTGTCCCTAGGAGATTACAGTCTAGTGGTATAATGGGAGACCTGTCCCAAGGAGATTACAGTCTAGTGGTATAATGGGAGACCTGTCCCAAGGAGATTACAGTCTAGTGGTATAATAGGAGACCTGCCCCAAGGATATTACAGTCTAGTGGTATAATGGGAGACCTGCCCCAAGGAGATTACAGTCTAGTGGTATAATGGGAGACCTGCCCCAAGGAGATTACAGTCTAGTGGTATAATGGGAGACCTGTCCCTAGGAGATTACAGTCTAGTGGTATAATGGGAGACCTGCCCCAAGGAGATTACAGTCTAGTGGTATAATAGGAGACCTGTCCCAAGGAGATTACAGTCTAGTGGTATAATGGGAGACATGCCCTGAGGATCTTACAGTCTAGTGGTATAATGGGAGACATGCCCCAAGGAGATTACAGTCTAGTGGTATAATGGGAGATCTGTCCCAAGGAGATTACAGTCTAGTGGTATAATGGGAGATCTGTCCCAAGGAGATTACAGTCTAGTGGTATAATGTGAGACCTGTCCCAAGGAGATTACAATCTAGTGGTATAATGGGAGACCTGCCCCAAGGAGATTACAGTCTAGTGGTATAATGGGAGATCTGTCCCAAGGAGATTACAGTCTAGTGGTATAATGGGAGATCTGCCCCAAGGAGATTACAATCTAGTGGTATAATGGGAGACCTGTCCCAAGGAGATTAAAGTCTAGTGATATAATGGGAGACCTGTCCCAAGGAGATTACAGTCTAGTGGTATAATGGGAGACCTGCCACAAGGACATTACAGTCTAGAGGTATAATGGGAGACCTGCCCCAAGGAGATTACAGTCTAGTGGTATAATGGGAGACCTGTCCCAAGGAGATTACAGTCTAGAGGTATAATGGGAGACCTGTCCCAAGGAGATTACAGTCTAGTGGTATAATGGGAGACCTGCCCCAATGAGATTACAGTCTAGTGATATAACTGGAGACCCGTCCCAAGGAGATTACAGTCTAGTGGTATAATAGGAGACCTGTCCCAAGGAGATTACAGTTTAGTGATATAATGGGAGACCTGTCCCAAGGAGATTACAGTCTAGTGGTATAATGGGAGACCTGCCACAAGGAGATTACAGACTAGTGGTATAATGGGAGATCTGTCCCAAGGAGATTACAGTCTAGTTGTGTAATGGGAGACCTGCCCCAAGGAGATTACAGTCTAGTGATATAATGGGAGACCTGCCCCAAGGAGATTACAGTCTAGTGGTATAATGGGAGACCTGTCCCAAGGAGATTACAGTCTAGTGGTATAATGGGAGACCTGTCCCAAGGAGATTACAGTCTAGTGGTATAATGGGAGACCTGCCCCAAGGAGATTACAGTCTAGTGGTATAATAGGAGACCTGTCCCAAGGAGATTACAGTCTAGTGATATAATGGGAGACCTGTCCCAAGGAGATTACAGTCTAGTGGTATAATGGGAGACCTGCCACAAGGAGATTACAGACTAGTGGTATAATAGGAGACCTGCCCCAAGGAGATTACAGTCTTGTGGTGTAATGGGAGACCTGCCCCAAGGAGATTACAGTCTAGAGGTATAATGGGAGACCTGCACTAAGGAGATTACAGTCTAGTGGTATAATGTGAGACCTGTCCCAAGGAGATTACAGTCTAGTGGTATAATGGGAGACCTGCCCCAAGGAGATTACAGTCTAGTGGTATAATAGGAGACCTGTCCCAAGGAGATTACAGTCTAGTGGTATAATGGGAGACATGCCCTGAGGAGCTTACAGTCTAGTGGTATAATGGGAGACATGCCCCAAGGAGATTACAGTCTAGTGGTATAATGGGAGATCTGTCCCAAGGAGATTACAGTCTAGTGGTATAATGGGAGATCTGTCCCAAGGAGATTACAGTCTAGTGGTATAATGTGAGACCTGTCCCAAGGAGATTACAATCTAGTGGTATAATGGGAGACCTGCCCCAAGGAGATTACAGTCTAGTGGTATAATGGGAGACCTGTCCCAAGGAGATTACAGTCTAGTGGTATAATGGGAGATCTGCTCCAAGGAGATTACAGTCTAGAGGTATAATGGGAGACCTGCCCCAAGGAGATTACAGTCTAGTGGTATAATGGGAGACCTGTCCCAAGGAGATTACAGTCTAGTGGTATAATGGGAGACCTGTCCCAAGGAGATTACAGTCTAGTGGTATAATGGGAGACCTGTCCCAAGAAGATTACAGTCTAGTGGTATAATGGGAGACCTGCCCCAAGGAGATTACAGTCTAGTGGTATAATGGGAGACCTGCCCCAAGGAGATTACAGTCTAGTGGTATAATGGGAGACCTGCCCTGAGGAGCTTACAGTCTAGTGGTATAATGGGAGTTCTGTCCCAAGGAGATTACAGTCTAGTGGTATAATGGGAGATCTGCCCTGAGGAGCTTACAGTCTAGTGGTATAATGGGAGACCTGCCCCAAGGAGATTACAGTCTAGTGGTATAATGGGAGATCTGTCCCAAGGAGATTACAGTCTAGTGGTATAATGGGAGACCTGTCCCAAGGAGATTACAGTCTAGTGGTATAATGGGAGACCTGCCCTGAGGAGCTTACAGTCTAGTGGTATAATGGGAGACCTGCCCCAAGGAGATTACAGTCTAGTGGTATAATGGGAGACCTGCCCCAAGGAGATTACAGTCTAGTGGTATAATGGGAGACCTGTCCCTAGGAGATTACAGTCTAGTGGTATAATGGGAGACCTGTCCCAAGGAGATTACAGTCTAGTGGTATAATGGGAGACCTGTCCCAAGGAGATTACAGTCTAGTGGTATAATAGGAGACCTGCCCCAAGGAGATTACAGTCTAGTGGTATAATGGGAGACCTGCCCCAAGGAGATTACAGTCTAGTGGTATAATGGGAGACCTGCCCCAAGGAGATTACAGTCTAGTGGTATAATGGGAGACCTGTCCCTAGGAGATTACAGTCTAGTGGTATAATGGGAGACCTGCCCCAAGGAGATTACAGTCTAGTGGTATAATAGGAGACCTGTCCCAAGGAGATTACAGTCTAGTGGTATAATGAGAGACCTGCCCTGAGGAGCTTACAGTCTAGTGGTATAATGGGAGACCTGCCCCAAGGAGATTACAGTCTAGTGGTATAATGGGAGATCTGTCCCAAGGAGATTACAGTCTAGTGGTATAATGGGAGATCTGTCCCAAGGAGATTACAGTCTAGTGGTATAATGTGAGACCTGTCCCAAGGAGATTAAAGTCTAGTGATATAATGGGAGACCTGTCCCAAGGAGATTACAGTCTAGTGGTATAATGGGAGACCTGCCACAAGGAGATTACAGTCTAGAGGTATAATGGGAGACCTGCCCCAAGGAGATTACAGTCTAGTGGTATAATAGGAGACCTGCCCCAAGGAGATTACAGTCTAGTGGTATAATGGGAGACCTGCCCCAAGGAGATTACAGTCTGGTGGTATAATGGGAGATCTGTCCCAAGGAGATTACAGTCTAGTGGTTTAATGGGAGACCTGCCCCAAGGAGATTACAGTCTAGTGGTATAATAGGAGACCTGCCCCAAGGAGATTACAGTCTAGTGGTATAATGGGAGACCTGCCCCAAGGAGATTACAGTCTGGTGGTATAATGTGAGACCTGTCCCAAGGAGATTAAAGTCTAGTGATATAATGGGAGACCTGTCCCAAGGAGATTACAGTCTAGTGGTATAATGGGAGACCTGCCACAAGGAGATTACAGTCTAGAGGTAAAATGGGAGACCTGCCCCAAGGAGATTACAGTCTAGTGGTATAATAGGAGACCTGCCCCAAGGAGATTACAGTCTAGTGGTATAATGGGAGACCTGCCCCAAGGAGATTACAGTCTGGTGGTATAATGGGAGACCTGTCCCAAGGAGATTACAGTCTAGTGGTATAATGGGAGACCTGCCCTGAGGAGCTTACAGTCTAGTGGTATAATGGGAGACCTGCCCCAAGGAGATTACAGTCTAGTGGTATAATGGGAGATCTGTCCCAAGGAGATTACAGTCTAGTGGTATAATGGGAGATCTGTCCCAAGGAGATTACAGTCTAGTGGTATAATGTGAGACCTGTCCCAAGGAGGTTACAGTCTAGTGGTATAATGGGAGACCTGCCCGAAGCAGATCACATTCTAGTGTTATAATGGGAGACCTGCCGCAAGGAGATTACAGTCTAGTGGTATAATGGGAGACCTGCCCTGAGGAGATTACAGTCTAGTGGTATAATGGGAGACCTGTCCCAAGGAGATTACAGTCTAGTGGTATAATGGGAGACCTGCCCTGAGGAGCTTACAGTCTAGTGGTATAATGTGAGACCTGTCCCAAGGAGATTACAGTCTAGTGATATAATGGGAGATCTGTCCCAAGGAGATTACAGACTAGTGGTATAATGCGAGACCTGTCCCAAGGAGATTACAGTCTAGTGGTATAATGGGAGACCTGCCCCAAGGAGATTACAGTCTAGTGGTATAATGGGAGATCTGTCCCAAGGAGATTACAGTCTAGTGGTATAATGGGAGACCTGTCCCAAGGAGATTACAGTCTAGTGGTATAATGGGAGACCCAACCCAAGGAGATTACAGTCTAGTGGTATAATAGGAGACCTGCCCCAAGGAGATTACAGTCTAGTGGTATAATGGGAGACCTGACCCAAGGAGATTACAGTCTAGTGGTATAATAGGAGACCTGCCCCAAGGAGATTACAGTCTAGTGGTGTAATGGGAGACCTGACCCAAGGAGATTACAGTCTAGAGGTATAATGGGAGACCTGACCCAAGGAGATTACAGTCTAGTGGTATAATGGGAGACCTGCCCCAAGGAGATTACAGTCTAGTGGTATAATGGGAGACCTGCCCCAAGGAGATCACAGTCTAGTGGTATAATGGGAGACCTGCCCCAAGGAGATTACAGTCTAGTGGTATAATGGGAGACCTGCCCCAAGGAGATTACAGTCTAGTGGTATAATGGGAGATCTGCCCCAAGGAGATTACAGTCTAGTGGTATAATGGGAGATCTGTCCCAAGTAGATTACAGTCTAGTGGTATAATGGGAGACCTGCCCCAAGGAGATTACAGTCTAGTGGTATAATGGGAGACCTGCCCCAAGGAGATTACAGTCTAGTGGTATAATGGGAGACCTGCCCCAAGGAGATTACAGTCTAGTGGTATAATGGGAGACCTGCCCCAAGGAGATTACAGTCTAGTGGTATAATGGGAGATCTGTCCCAAGGAGATTACAGTCTAGTGGTATAATGGGAGACCTGTCCCAAGGAGATTACAGTCTAGTGGTATAATGGGAGACCCGCCCCAAGGAGATTACAGTCTAGTGGTATAATAGGAGACCTGCCCCAAGGAGATTACAGTCTAGTGGTATAATGGGAGACCTGCCCCAAGGAGATTACAGTCTAGTGGTATAATAGGAGACCTGCCCCAAGGAGATTACAGTCTAGTGGTATAATGGGAGACCTGCCCCAAGGAGATCACAGTCTAGTGGTATAATGGGAGACCTGCCCCAAGGAGATTACAGTCTAGAGGTATAATGGGAGACCTGACCCAAGGAGATTACAGTCTAGTGGTATAATGGGAGACCTGCCCCAAGGAGATTACAGTCTAGTGGTATAATGGGAGACCTGCCCCAAGGAGATCACAGTCTAGTGGTATAATGGGAGACCTGCCCCAAGGAGATCACAGTCTAGTGGTATAATGGGAGACCTGTCCCAAGGAGATTACAGTCTAGTGGTATAATGGGATACCTGTCCCAAGGAGATTACAGTCTAGTGGTATAATGGGAGACCTGTCCCAAGGAGATTACAGTCTAGTGGTATAATGGGAGACCTGCCCTGAGGAGCTTACAGTCTAGTGGTATAATGTGAGACCTGTCCCAAGGAGATTACAGTCTAGTGATATAATGGGAGATCTGTCCCAAGGAGATTACAGACTAGTGGTATAATGGGAGACCTGTCCCAAGGAGATTACAGTCTAGTGGTATAATGGGAGACTTGCCCCAAGGAGATTACAGTCTAGTGATATAATGGGAGATCTGTCCCAAAGAGATTACAGTCTAGTGGTGTAATGGGAGACCTGCCCCAAGGAGATTACAGTCTAGTGGTATAATGGGAGACCTGCCCCAAGGAGATCACAGTCTAGTGGTATAATGGGAGACCTGTCCCAAGGAGATTACAGTCTAGTGGTATAATGGGAGACCTGCCCCAAGGAGATTACAGTCTAGTGGTATAATAGGAGACCTGCCCCAAGGAGATTACAGTCTAGTGGTATAATGGGAGACCTGTCCCAAGGAGATTACAGTCTAGTGGTATAATGGGAGACCTGCCCCAAGGAGATTACAGTCTAGTGGTATAATGGGAGACCTGTCCCAAGGAGATTACAGTCTAGTGGTATAATGGGAGACCTGCCCCAAGGAGATTACAGTCTAGTGGTATAATAGGAGACCTGCCCCAAGGAGATTACAGTCTAGTGGTATAATGGAAAACCTGCCCCAAGGAGATTACAATCTAGTGGTATAATGGGAGATCTGTCCCAAGGAGATTACAGTCTAGTGGTATAATGGAAGACCTGCCCCAAGGAGATTACAGTCTAGTGATATAATAGGAGACCTGTCCCAAGGAGATTACAGTCTAGTGGTATAATGGGAGACCTGTCCCAAGGAGATTACAGTCTAGTGGTATAATGGGAGACCTGTCCCAAGGAGATTACAGTCTAGTGGTAGAATGGGAGACCTGTCCCAAGGATATTACAGTCTAGTGGTATAATGGGAGACCTGTCCCAAGGAGATTACAGTCTGGTGGTATAATGGGAGACCTGCCCCAAGGAGATTACAGTCTAGTGGTATAATGGGAGACCTGTCCCAAGGAGATTACAGTCTGGTGGTATAATGGGAGACCTGTCCCAAGGAGATTACAGTCTAGTGGTATAATGGGAAATCTGCCCCAAGGAGATTACAGTCTAGTGGTATAATGGGAGACCTGCCCCAAGGAGATTACAGTCTAGTGGTATAATGGGAGACCTGTCCCAAGGAGATTACAGTCTAGTGATATAATGGGAGATCTGTCCCAAGGAGATTACAGTCTAGTGGTATAATGGGAGATCTGTCCCAAGGAGATTACAGTCTAGTGGTATAATGGGAGATCTGCCCCAAGGAGATTACAGTCTAGTGGTATAATGGGAGACCTGCCCCAAGGAGATTACAGTCTAGTGGTATAATAGGAGATCTGCCCCAAGGAGATTACAGTCTAGTGGTATAATGGGAGACCTGCCCCAAGGAGATTACAGTCTAGTGGTATAATGGGAGATCTGTCCCAAGGAGATTACAGTCTAGAGGTATAATGGGAGATCTGTCCCAAGGAGATTACAGTCTAGAGGTATAATGGGAGATCTGTCCCAAGGAGATTACAGTCTAGTGGTATAATGGGAGATCTGTCCCAAGGAGATTACAGTCTAGTGGTATAATGGGAGATCTGCCCCAAGGAGATTACAGTCTAGTGGTATAATGGGAGATCTGCCCCAAGGAGATTACAGTCTAGTGGTATAATGGGAGACCTGCCCCAAGGAGACTACAGTCTAGTGGTATAATGGGAGATCTGCCCCAAGGAGATTACAGTCTAGTGGTATAATGGGAGACCTGTCCCAAGGAGATTACAGTCTAGTGGTATAATGGGAGACCTGTCCCAAGGAGATTACAGTCTAGTGGTATAATAGGAGACCTGTCCCAAGGAGATTACAGTCTAGTGGTATAATGGGAGACCTGCCCCAAGGAGATTACAGTCTAGTGATATAATAGGAGACCTGCCCCAAGGAGATTACAGTCTAGTGGTATAATAGGAGACCTGCCCCAAGGAGATTACAATCTAGTGGTATAATGGGAGACCTGCCCCAAGGAGATTACAGTCTAGTGGTATAATGGGAGACCTGTCCCAAGGAGATTACAGTCTAGTGGTATAATGGGAGACCTGACCCAAGGAGATTACAGTCTAGTGGTATAATGGGAGACCTGTCCCAAGGAGATTACAGTCTAGTGGTATAATAGGAGACCTGCCCCAAGGAGATTACAGTCTAGTGGTATAATAGGAGACCTGTCCCAAGGAGATTACAGTCTAGTGGTATTATGGGAGACCTGCCCCAAGGAGATTACAGTCTAGAGGTATAATGGGAGATCTGCCCCAAGGAGATTACAGTCTAGTGGTATAATAGGAGATCTGCCCCAAGGAGATTACAGTCTAGTGGTATAATAGGAGACCTGTCCCAAGGAGATTACAGTCTAGTGGTATAATAGGAGACCTGTCCCAAGGAGATTACAGTCTAGTGGTATAATGGGAGACCTGCCCCAAGGAGATTACAGTCTAGTGGTATAATTGGAGATCTGTCCCAAGGAGATTACAGTCTAGTGGTATAATAGGAGACTTGCACCAAGGAGATTACAGTCTAGTGGTATAATAGGAGACCTGTCCCAAGGAGATTACAGTCTAGTGGTATTATGGGAGACCTGCCCAAGGAGATTACAGTCTAGTGGTATAATGGGAGATCTGTCCCAAGGAGATTACAGTCTAGTGGTATAATAGGAGATCTGCCCCAAGGAGATTACAGTCTAGTGGTATAATGGGAGACCTGTCCCAAGGAGATTACAGTCTAGTGGTATAATAGGAGATCTGCCCCAAGGAGATCACAGTCTAGTGGTATAATGGGAGACCTGTACCAAGGAGATTACAGTCTAGTGGTATAATGGGAGACCTGCCCCAAGGAGATTACAGTCTAGTGGTATAATGGGAGATCTGCCCCAAGGAGATTACAGTCTAGTGGTATAATGGGAGATCTGCCCCAAGGAGATTACAGTCTGGTGGTATAATAGGAGATCTGTCCCAAGGAGATTACAGTCTAGTGATATAATAGGAGACCTGCCCCAAGGAGATTACAGTCTAGTGGTATAATGGGAGACCTGCCCCAAGGAGATTACAGTCTAGTGGTATAATGGGAGACCTGCCCCAAGGAGATTACAGTCTAGTGGTATAATGGGAGACCTGTCCCAAGGAGATTACAGTCTAGTGGTATAATGGGAGACCTGACCCAAGGAGATTACAGTCTAGTGGTATAATGTGAGACCTGTCCCAAGGAGATTACAGTCTAGTGATATAATGGGAGACCTGTCACAAGGAGATTACAGACTAGTGGTATAATAGGAGACCTGCCCCAAGGAGATTACAGTCTAGTGGTATAATGGGAGATCTGCCCCAAGGAGATTACAGTCTAGTGGTATAATGGGAGACCTGCCCCAAGGAG